>NKDA01000008.1:0-1202500 GCA_002872375.1 Eulimnadia texana
TCCCTTCGCAGTACGCAGTAAAAATAACTGTAGAAGTTATTTTAAAAATTGTAATAAATATCAAATTAAATTTAAAAAATGCAAATTAAAATATATCAGTTAATGATTTTCTCATAAATACATTCGTTTCACTTCTAACTCTCTTGAAGAAATTCACAATAAAGTGTAACCAAAACTAACACACTGATTAATTTTTGACATTGGCATTGGAGTATACGTCAAGCTGTATAGGTTTTTTACCATTTCTTTCGTAAGCTTTTGAAGTTTGAAATTTCCTTAAGTCAGTTAATCGATGTTTTGTTTAATTATATTTCTAACTGAAGCATTATAATAAGCAAAAAACAACTAGACAAACGAGAAACTCACGTTAGAAACACGTTTTTCGACACTGGAAAGATGCACTGTGACTATATTTTTATCCGTTCAACGAAAAAGGCCCGCAAATCCAACACGTCCTTTATTAGATAATATTTAATACCACTGATAATTTGTATTACTTTTACTACTATTAACGAAAATGAAATGAGGATTCTTCAGAGCTTTGGAGAGATATGTACAATCAGAATTTTCAATTTTTGTAATGGTTGTAGAGTTTGGCAATTCTTCTGTGGGAGATGGCGGACCGTTTCGGAAAGGACTTGCTTTGATAGGAAAATTGACTGTGAGACGCTTGTATCATGCGGCCGAGTCCTGATGCGCCCTGCGACTACCTTTCGTATTTTTCGTGTATCAGGTTCTTCAGTTCTCTTCATGATAACGCGAATCAAGGAGTGGAGCAAGAGATGTTGGTGCGCTACAGCTTGCTTGGCCATAGCATGTCTGCGTCTTCGTTGCCAGCAATTATCCACTACGACAAGGAATCCAGAAGAGAGTTACATGATTTTGTCATTAAAAGTGAGCAATAAATTGAAAATTTTATATGTAAATAATTATTATTATATTATTTGCTTCAGTACAAATGTTAATGAACTCGGTCTGCACTTCTTCAGCTTTTTGCAGCATTCCTCATAACTTGACCAGACGCTTCTGGAAAACCAGAAAATCAGCAAAACTCAGATCATTACAAAAACTTGTCAATCCAAGTTCCTACCATCAACTTACAAAAACTCTCCCGTAGAAAGGTATATAAACCGTCAAGGTCTCCATCACTTCACCCATTCGAGTCTCGCACACCAGCTAAGAACCTACGTAACTAATCAAACAAGTACTGTTCATAAGATCATAACAATAACAATTAATTCAGGAATAAGAATGAACTTGTTGGCAGTTGCTGTTGTTGCTGTTGCAGCTTTGGTTTCGACAACAGCTCAGCAGGGAAGCAGTCAACGAGAGGCAGGATCCTGGCCAGTACAAGAAAGACATCTCGGTAAATAATTTCATATTTCCTTCATTTAATTGCATTTAGCTCTAATGTGACCTTCAGTCGATCACTGAATGATTCCTTTTACGCGTTTGAAGTAACTATTTCAAAACATTTAGGAAAACACCATCAACATTGCTGCCGACCTGGAGATGTTAAGCAGAAACTGGACAACGCTACGGCAGTACTCAGATGACCTGATCCGGCATACAACGCATCCCAGCTGGAGTATCTGGACTCGGCCGTTGAAACTGGACAACTATTCTTCGGAGAGGGTAACCCACTCACCGAAAGTCTCATCAATCTCACGGAGAGCTATCACTCAACTGCACCAAGCTCAGCAAGGTACTTCGAGCAACGACTCGGAAGCCAGTCGCTTGACGAACTCGTCAAGCTCTTCGATCAACGACTCGCAGAATCGAAGTTATCCTGGGTTATGACGAAATCCAACTAATGCTAGCACCAGCGGCTAAGTTCCGGCTGGATAGGAAAGCTCTTCCCTACCAGTTACTTACCAGCAGCTTGTATGTTCTTTCTCGTGAATACTGAAAAAATCTATTGAGGTCTGGATCTGTTCTAGAAGGTTCCGCAGCTGTTTAATACTGTTAGTAAATGTAACATTTAAGTTAATTTCTTGATTTGGTTGTAGTTGAAATACACTGAAAACTTAAAAACTGACATTTTTGGTTTTGTAAACCAATAAAATTCATTTATTGGTGAATTATTTAGTTAACTACATTATATATTTGCGATAAAAAATTCATATTAATATTATGAACTACTGAACTGTCTTCGGGATGATAAAAATAATATGGAAAATCCTGATAACATTGACAATTTGTGGAATTGTGACGAGTCATTGTATGTATTCTCGCATGAATCTCAAATGAACTCAGCTCACATATCATGTCTCAACGTAAAATATCGCAGTATTTCGTGAGTACTTGTAAACGTCCTCCTGGTGTCTCACACAAGTCCATGAGGATCTGTGGACCTCGGGAATCTTATGAGTACTCATAAATGAAGGACCCGGGTGAAAACGCAATTCGTTGTGAGTCTCTGCTGAGTTTTCGTAGGAATCTCATACGAGACTCAGTCCCACATTATTATTCGTTCGCATAAACTTAGCGAGTTCTCATCAACGCCCCTGATGCCAAACAAACGTTCAGTAGATTTCACGAATATCTCTCGAGTTCCTTAAAATTCTCATACGAGTCTCACAAGAGAATCGTATGAGACCTATGACAAGTTTTTGCAGTCGGAAAGTTACACAACGGACGCCATGTTTGTCTTCAAGCTTCACTCTACAGTTTAAGGTAACGCTTACTGTGACAAA
Organism: Eulimnadia texana; assembly: GCA_002872375.1. NCBI lineage: Eukaryota > Metazoa > Arthropoda > Branchiopoda > Diplostraca > Limnadiidae > Eulimnadia > Eulimnadia texana. Next base: position 2,697 of record NKDA01000008.1, read on the forward strand.
GTAAGAAAACACAAGTTTTTCAGTGAATACTACAGTTGAACGTTGGGTGTTAGATTCCCAGACCGGTTACTGATAATGATACCAGTTTTTCTTGGATTTCGCAATTTCAAGAACGTGCAAACTGGAAACTTTTGCATTTTGTGTTAAAAAAGTGATAACTTTTGAAATACAAACCAGTCGTACTCTCTCACAGAAATAACAGGACTATCCGTAGTTAGCTATTCACTAAAATAACTTTATTAATAATGAAATAGAAAAAGTATGGATGATGTTTATGTTTCAATATACCATGATAAACTGTTGCCCGAGACGGGCGTTTAAACCGTTCTTTCAGCCGAACCGCTAAACCAGACCGAAGAACCAAAGCAGCTGAACCGATTTAAACCGTTTTCAAAGGTTCAGTTCTTGGAAGCTCCGAAACGGAAACTGAGCCGAACTTGAACCTCTTGTGCACGTTAAACCAAACCGAAACGTTAGCAACTCCAAACATATTTCGAACCGAAACTGAACCGGTTTAAACCTGTGAAAACGCCCGCCGCTGATATTACTAACAAGAAATTAGTCCTTGTATAAGTCCATAAGTTAAGAAATTGAACGTCTAACACTTGTAAGTCACACTGGGACGAGTTCAAGAAACCTGTTGCAAAAACTGACAGTTTCAAAGACCCAATAACTGGTATCTAGTAAGCCGTTTTTACCGCTAATCAGTCGAAAATGTCCAGCAAGTTCTCGTTTCCAGTTTTCTATGTGAATATCCCCCTGACTATTCCGGAACATGTTTGTTCATCTTTCTACTTGTCCGGAATGTCCGCAGATTGTCGACACAAAAAGTGTGAAGAAAAACTCGAAAGTCGTCTGTTTCTTATTCACGAATCCCCGCATATAAACTGGAACTGAATCTTGGAAATCACCATTCGAGCTAACGTCTTCTCTCAGTAACTTGGCACAGTAATTAGTACTTAACACTTCAGTAAGCAACAACTAACCTGAACTCAAGAACTTTTTCTAGCTGCGAGATGAAACTCTTTGTCGTCCTCTCTGCTGCTCTTGTTGCCTTTCTGGCCGTCAATGGAGCCCAGTTGTCGACTGCAGATCTCTGAAGAACTCCAGAACCTTCTGAAGCAGCAGCAGTTGGCAGTCAGCGCAGCAAACTCGCAGAAATCTAGCGGAAACCGTGAAGGAAGGATCTAGCAGCTTACAGCAAGCAAATTTCCGTAAGTCCTAACTTAGAACACGTAGATCCTGTTCCGATATCTGCCAAGTCCGACTTGAATGTTCAGGAAAAGACTCTGAAGGCCTCTCAAGAGCTGGGTAACGTCAAGGAAACGGCTGATTTGATTGTCGGGGCGCTCGGCAATCTGAGCCTGGCCGTGAACGCTTCTCAGGGTGCTATCCTTGAACAGTTGAGCGGCATTCAGAGCGGCCTGGGTGATGACAGTGAGGTAGTCGCTGCCATCAAGAACGCCACTGAATCCCTCAAGACCGTCTATAACGCTCAGAACAACCCTAGCAGCAACACGTCGTCTGTCGCCAAGCTGGACAAGATCATCGAAGTCTTACCTTAGACTTGACAACATTGAACGCATCCTGGGATACGAGAACTATCCCCCTGTCCCTGCAGGCTCTAACTCGACTTCTTCTGGCTCTGGCAAATAGAACTTTCTCCGGTTAAGTTTAAGCTTTGTTGAAGCAGAGCTGCTAAAACAGAAAAAACCTATTCAGGTGCTCAAAAGCTTCAATGTTCTTAATTAGACTATTCTATTTAAAGTTTCTTGTTTTGGAGACGGTGTACTGATTTCTGTTGGCAAATAAACATGAATCTGCACAATGTTATGCAACCCGTGGTACTCGATAAACCATAAAACCTCTGATAATTCACACGCACACATATCTTTATAACAGTAATATTGCTGTTTAATAATAGATCATTAATGAAAACTAACTAATGAACCAAGTATTAAAAACAAGGGGTCCGAAACTCCGATGAAAAGTGTGCGAAATTATTGATAACATATAATAGCACGGAGATAACATGGAGACAACGGGTTGATAACAGCGATAACGTGACCCAGGTGTACGAAGATAACTGCAAGTTTCGGACCCCTTGATCAAAATGAGAAATTGAATCGATAATATCTACGGTTCTCAGAACTTTTTCTAGTTTCTTGATGAGGCTAATGCTTGATAACAGCATGAAAATACGCTAATAACAAGTTGTTAACATTTCATGAACTGTATAAAATAAAGTGCAGTTATTTAATGGTTTATTTAATACGCACTTGAATCTTCTAAAACTTTAGTAGATTCATACATAGAAATAAAGCGTGCATCAGTTATATATACGTTTAAGCTACTTTCTGTTACACCATCATTTACTAACGTGGATGACATTGCAGAAATATCAAATCCATAATTTCTACGTTTCTGAATGAATTTCTTGATAGTTCGTTTCAAATTGGGTGAATATTAATTAAATATTATTCATACTGAATTAATTTATGTATAGTAACGTAGTAGTAATATTAATGATCAGAATAATAGCAGAACAAATAACACCGTTTATTGCATTGTATTTTATTACATTTAAGTTCAAATAATTGCAATTGATCATAATGAGCAAAAACTGATTTAACCTTTGGTTTTTGCACGTTTTGAATCTTCCTTTCTATCGCAGGGATGAATGACCCGTTCAGAATCGGCAGAAAAAGCAGAGATTCCGCAAAAACTTGCACAACTCAATAAAACTTGAATTCAAAAAATTTACTAATCCAGATTTAAATTCTACAGATTTACGGCGAATTAGTTAAACCTGTTTGATCTTATCGTCATTGAGGGCGGCTCTGAACCGTTTTTCTCAAACGGCTCACCTTCGGTTGAACCGAACCGTACACTTACACTTACACTTACTTACTTAGCACTTACAAAATGAACCGTACTGGACCGGGAACGCACGGTTCAGATTAGTTACAGAGCCCGAACCGGACGAGCCGTTCGCTTCTTCTCTTGAACCGTCCTGAATTCATAACTTCAAATCGCATGAAATTGCACATTTTACATAAAGCCATTGAACTTGTAAGATCCAGTTCAACAAGTAACGAAGTCTTTGCTTTGATATAATTAGAAAACGTGGAAACTGCCAAATACAGGTTTCAGGATCTTTTAGCTAAAAACTCCAGTCTAGCAAAAAGTCTCAGAAACCTGTAATGTATTCCAAAAACCAGCACTGCCAAGTAAACGGGCAAGAAAACACACGATTCGAGTAGAAAACTGCTATATAAACCCCATCCAGTTCAGAGCAAATCATTCCAAACTCAGCCACCTTCCTCTCAACAGCTTCCCATACCAAACCTAAGTAAGAATTACTACTCAAATACTTAATAAAACAAAGATGAACAGTTAACTAAAGATTGTAAATTTATAGAAGACTTCTAGGATGAAGTTGTTCTTGGTTGCTTCGGTTCTCTTCGCTGCCTCCTGGTCGCCAGCGGCACGGCGTACGACCAGCGAGTGGCCCCTGGTAGCAACCGCGAAGGAAGGATCCTGGCCACTTACGAGAAGATCACTGCTGTAAGTCTCATATTGACCATTCATGTATTCCAGATCTTATATTCCTGTGACGGCTTAACAGGAAAAGACTGCCGAGATCGCTCTCAAAGCTGGTCAGGTGGACAGCTCGCTCAAGGACGTTAAAGACGCCGTCGACAAACTGATTGACGTCGTTCAGAGCAACGACGAGAAGATCGCTGCAGCTGGTGATAGTATCGGTTCGGGTCTGAAGAATGACAGTGCCCTTTTGACGGCCCTGCAAGGCCTGGCTGAGGCTGCCAAGGGCTTGAAGTCGCCAGCCTTCCCAGCCCCGCTGGCAGCAACAGCAGTTCTGTTTCTGATAAGTACGACGAGCTGTACAAAGTTCTCGATACTAACTGGAGAGTATCGAGAAGACTCTCGGCTATGACGACTATCCCACTACTGCCTCTCCTTTCTAAGTTTTCAGCTTCTCTCTGAAGTAAAAAATTTTGGAAAATTTATTGCTATGTTCTATTTAAATCGTTTTCCTTCTCGTTGAATGATGCAGACAGTTGGCTTTATCTTTGGGAAACAATACACTGAATTCTCATCCGAGTTAACTGAGTTTTTGTAGTTTTTAGTACCAGTTGGTGTTAACGTGTTACAGCGAACTGGTTTAGCTGCAGATTTTAAGAAACACTTAGCAAAACTACAAGATGGGCAACTTTTTGTGCTTACAAAACGAGTACTGCTTGACCTCTAGCAGGGTTCGTAACACTCTAATTTTAAACGGCAGAACTGCGGTTTCAATCGGGAGAACGGCCACTCAACTGTCAGGCAACTGGATTGCGATACAAGACACGTGATAACATGAGATAATATTGATAGAAGGTATCGATGTTAAAGTTCAATGTTCTTCGTGTTAACTTGTACCTTTTTTGCGAACGATGTAACGGTACATATTAGAACTGTGCGTGTCGGAAAACAAGTTTATGGTTTAAATTCTTTGTACCAAGTTCTGAGATTGTAATGGTTTAAATTGTAGTTCCTAATTCTTGTTAATTAAATTTCTGGTTTCATAATTTCAACACCATATCAGAAACAGGAAAATCCGTAGAAAGTAATTCAGAAAGATGCCTCAGTAAAAGGAACCACGAAAGTCCATCAACTTTACCAATTAATGTACAAAAAGTATCAGGGATAATAAATTGAGTTCCCAGCAGATCACAAAACAGCCTTCGCGTTCAAAGAAGACACTTAATGAAGAAGAATTCAATTATCTCCTGCCAAAACTGTATAATAGGGCCTGTGGCGCAATGGATAACGCGCTTGACTACGGATCAAGAGATTCCAGGTTCGACTCCTGGCAGGCTCGGGATTTAATTTTCGTTTTGCTGAACTAAATCTAGAAGCCCCTCTATCCGCACTTGTCACAAACTTGACAATAGCACCATCCCTTGCCTCCTCGTCTGCCTCTGCTATCGTGTACCCAATCCTAGGACCTACCGAGGTAGTCGGAGTAGTTCTAGATGTCAATAAGAAAGAAACTTTAGGAAATAAATGTAATGTCTTTTGTAAGCATTGTACCGTTACGCATATTAAAACCTCGCATGTCGGAGAAAGTTTTGGTTTTGTCAGAATAGAAAATCAACATAATATAATATTATAATAATAATACAATAACAAGCTCAGCCTCTGCTCCGTAATGAAGGAGAGGAGTCCATCCTTTTTACCAATTTTTACACAGGAAAGTGTTAGGCGCAACAGCTTGATTTCTTCGCAGAATGAAGTGTAGTCTTCAAGCTACGCGCAACGACTTTTTGCTGAATTTGAAGTCAAGAGCTTGAATTTACAGACGCGTTCAAAGAAGATACACTGTTCTACTTGGATGACGTGCGTGAGGATCGGGAACGAATTATATTCTCCCGATGTTCCGTAACAGGGCCTGTGGCGCAGTGGAGAACGCGCTTGGCTACGAATCAAGAGACTCGGTCCCGGGAAGAATCGCCCCATGTCACTTTTCGCTCCGACACTTTTCGCCCCGTCCCAAAAAGTGGGGCGAAAAGGAGTTGGGGTGAAAAAATAAGCGGGGACAGGGAGGAGGGGAGCCTCGAGTCTCAGTCCCACACTCACACAGAAGACGTCGAGCATAGCATCAACTTTGCTCGAGACCAGAAAGCCCCGGAGCAAACGACATAATGCAAAAAAAATTACGAGGTAGCGTGCTTGTACGTCGCTACCTCGCCTGGAAGTGTATTAAACATGAGAACACGATTCAGTTGCCCTTTTATACTGTCTGATATACAGGCTCCATCTTTATCCACCTTTCGTAGAACGTGACAATTTTGACCCCAACTTTTAAGTTTCATTTCATGGAACTTCACTGGAACGTTATTAATCCGCCAAGCCAAGTTGATCCGTTATACAAAAAAAAGTTTAATTTGTTTTGAACTAAATTAGCTTTATAAATATTCGAGAATCCGTTCAGTTGTAGTTTATTGATAATTAAGTAATAATTAAGTTTGAAATGTTTAGTTTACTTCAGAAACTCAAGTAAGGAGAAGTAAGAGCCCTTCCATCACGTCCAAGCACTAGAGGAGAATTAGAATTCATGTAAGTATTGCCCCAACACGAAATAAATTATGGTCTACTTTAAATAGTATACATTCAAAAGTTTTTCGCTATTGATCGAATTCAAAATTTCAATTTTGAAGTTAGCCCTACAACGTCAGATACAACAAACCATTTAGTTCTGCCGTTAACTTAATAATCCAACGTTTATTCCCGGGTAGTAGTAATTAATTTCAAGCACATGCGTCTAAAGCTGGAGGTCTACAAGTGATTCGACATTTGATGTTCTTTACGAAATTATTAAAAGCTTCAAGTTTGCAGGAATGGCTCGAAGATTATCATCTCAGTCAAATCCGTGAGAATATCATCAAGTAATCAATTCAGTATTTAGGATCGATGCAGAACGTTACATAATTCATTCTAGTGTAAGTAGCTGATATCAGAAATTTGAGAAAAAATAGTGGAAGATTCACTATTTTTTAGTAATGGCGGAATCGGGATCAAAGCTTCTTCAGGAAAACAATATAAAATTAACTTCCCTCAAACAATTCGTTCAGAATCAAAGATTCCCTCAGAAATCTTTTCGACAGCTTTACCCAAAAGATTGAAATTGAATGTTCCATAAACTGTCGCACCAAAAATCAAGGTTCCTTGGATATCCATTTCAAAACTAAATAACTAGACGATCACTGAAAAATTCAACATTCTTTAAGTGATAATTGACTCAGAACTCAAGATCCTCTACATTTAGATATTTGAACTCGGAAGTTCTTAATGTAATCAGTTCTAAAATCCTAGATTGAATTATGGACTGGGATACAAAATTTCTTAAAGTAATTATATGAACTTTATTCGTTCCCTGAGTGTTCTGAAGACTGAAACATTCTTAAGAAAATTCTCAAGAAGACTCTGAGATACTCAAGATTCTCGAAGTACAACACCAAGTTTTGTAGTTGTATATGTAGCTTTTAAAATTGAATTTTGGTTCAGGTATACTGGAATCCGCTATGATCTAATTTAACTAATGTATTAGTTTCAACTATGCAAAAGCAACATATTAATAGCATTACAGGTTTCCGTTATTATGTTCCATTGTTATTTAAACATCATTTGTTTCTAGACTGCTATATTCTTAAAGTAGAAGTTCTAAGATTATATTTAGTTACAGGAATAAATTATTTAAAATAACTAAAATATCAATGTAGTTACATGGATTAAATCATACTTCATCTAGTACCTGGACTAAAATAAAGATTCAGTTTATGCGAATTGGGTATTTGAAAATCTGTGTGTTGGAAGAGCTTGATCTCACTACGATTTTCTGAAGTGAACTTGACATTTTAAACTTAATTATTATTTAATTATCAATAAACTAACACTGAAAAGATTCTGGTATAGTTATAAAGCTAATTTAGTTCTAAACAAATTAACTTTTATTTTATAGAATAGATTAACTTGGCGGATTGATAACATTTTAGTCCAGTTCCATGAAATGAAGCTTAAAAGTTGAGATGAAAATTCTCAGGTTCTACGAATGGCGGATTAAGATGGCGCCTGTTTCGGGCGCTATATAAGGGCAACTGCACCCAATCTGTTTTGCTTAGTTCACTTCCAGTCGAGGCAGCGATGCGTACGCACTCAACCTCGTGATTTTTTCCCAGACGCCTGGGGGTTCTAGTCCCGGGCGAACCTGATGCTATGCTTGAGGTCCTCCGGAAGGCCTCGAGGTACCCCCACTTTTTGGCCCCACTTTTTGGGGTGGGACGAAAAAGTTTTGGCGAAAAGTGACAAGGGCGATTCTTCCCGAAAACAAGTGATTCCAGGTTCGACTCCTGGCAGGCTCGGGATTTTTTTTTTTTTCGTTTTTGAGTTCAATTTATAACCCTTCTACGCGCACTTGTCGCAGGCTTGACCCTTTCTCCTTTCCTTCGCTTCTTCTTTTGCCTAAGCTATTTTGAACCCCGTGCTAGGACCTAACGTCTGAGGTATAGACTGAAGTGGGCTAGAGAATAATTAAAGATCAGTAAGAGAATATTTGTAACACTTGCCATTGCCATTAGTCACAGGTCATTAGTCTTACGGTATTTTTCACGAGATATTTTTGTCAAATTAAATTAAGTAAGTAATTTAAAAAAAATTAGTTCACAGGCGTTTATTCATGTCAGAAAATACATGATAATAGATACATTTTTATCAGCATGTTTGCTTCGTTTATGTTTCCCGCTGTTTGGTTTGCGCCATCTAGCAGTAAAAATATAAACTATTTTAAGTATGCATTAATTAAATAAAGAAATCGTTGCAAAACCATTGAAACGTATAATTTTTCTCTTATATGAAAATATTGAAACGTTACTTTTGCGTAATGAATGCCTTTAAATAAAACAAACGTAAATTATTTTTATGAATAATAATAATAGTAAAGTTAAACTACCATTATCTTTTAAATCAATACAGGAAGTCAAAAATAGACAAATTCATAATAAAGTGATTCATAGTTGATTTCATTGTAAAAGAATTTTTAGATTAATGATTAATTATTTCATGATCGATTAAAAGTCGAGCAATACGTTCTTCAATCGCCCGACCAGGGGCCCGATGTTTTTTCTTAGTTGCTGGAAATCCACCCTGCGTGTTGCCTCGGAGTTTTTCAAAAGGAGATTTTTATCTAAAAGATAAAATCAGAAGAACAGTACGAATTTTGCTAGTGATATGAAAAATTTAGCATTTAACTTTAGCTATTAATTTTAGAAACCCCGTGCTGTGCCTACACGATTCCTTGGGACCTTGATAACTTTAACCCTACTTTCATTAGTCTGTTTCGAACTTGCAGAATTTATTTTGTTAGTTGTGTTATGAAATGGAAGCCAGTACTATTTTAGTGTATTAATAATATCCGGTAATTTCAGATCCGAGGCTGTTGCAGGAATGGACGACTCAACAAGCTCGAGCAGTAGTGATGAATTGACGGCAAAATCAACTGCAGTGGGCAACATTAAACACGGCAAGTCACATATCATGAAGAAGGCTGAAGTACAGAAAGGTCATGAATGTGAAGTTTGTGGGAAGGCTTTTACCAGAGAATACAATCTCATGAGACATATAGGGACTGTCCACCTGAACGAGAAAACATTCGACTGTTACATCTGCGAGAAAAAATTTGGGCGACAGGAGCATCTTGACAACCACATACTTGTCCACGCTGCTGTGCCAAAGGAGCGCAAAGAATTCAAATGTTCGCTTTGCGATGCAGCATTTGATATCAAGTCCCGAATGACCCACCACCAACGCACCATCCATGAAGGCCAGAAGAGCTTCGAGTGCCTCAAATGTGGTAAGACGTTCAGCTGCAAGGGCAACTTGGACACTCATGCCAAGTCCCACATGGATGAACGGCCGTTCGAGTGTAAGCATTGTAACGTTGCTTTCAAGCTGAAAGCTCATTTGCAACGCCACATCGGGAGATTTCACTAAGAAGAGTAATACAACATCCATCTTGTCCCTGTGCTGGTTGAAGTTAAAGATGAATCGAGACCTGCTGCCCAAATACATAGTTTCCGTTCGGAGGTATGATTTGAATTTTTATGTTCACAAACTTTTCTGCAAGCAGTCATGGAAGAAGTTATGAGTAGAGAAGATGCAGTTTTGAAGATCCAGTTTTTAACCAACTCCAGTTTCTCCTACCAAATATCCAAGAAAATTTCCGTGTTTGAGTGTTTTTTGCCCTGTGGTCTATTTTGAAGTTTCTCATTTGAGTATCCTTTTCCACTGAGTAGCGTTCAGCCGTACTTTTTTAGTATTCCACCCAATAAGGGTTTGTCAGCAGGGTGCTCTCAATGTTCTCTTGAGTTAATAAACTGGCATTCAAAGAATTTTGAATTTTTCTGTTTTTCGTAACTTTGCTGTGTAATCTGGCCTACTAGTTGCTAGTTCGACTTGGTGCGGAGCGGTCGGAACAAGGTAAACTAAGGAAATGAATAACTGGAAACTAAAACCCGTCCCACTAGCTCTTCGCGGTTGTACGTGGCCTCGATGACCAGGGCACCGTTTAGCTCATCTTAGAGCTCGGGTTTCCAACCGTGGACTAAAGTCCAACCAAAGGGACTCGGGGCGCACTGCCAGCGGTGGTTCATCGGGAGCAGTGAAAGTGACGGGACTTTTGACCAGTGGAGCCACTCAAAAGATTGAACTTGACTACCCACACCTGGAGCCTTCTCAAGAGAAGTACTTGGGGCTCCCGTGAGGCATTCAGTGCTCTCAGTCGCAATCAGAGATGAGATTTGGATCCCCGAGTCATATATCCCGCGTAGATTTGCCAACATCAATCAAGTATAACGTCCTCAAGAAGACTGATAACACCAGGGGACACGCTTTCCCTCGACCAGACACCCCGGTATTAGTCCGTAAGGTATGTGGTCGAGATGTGTTGCGAGTCCACACCCGTAACGCGGGAAATGACCTCACGCACGTGCAAACCAGAATATTTCAGACAATCTGCGTCGGTATTGGAGATCAAGGGATTCAGTATCCGGGCGGGCCTGAATATCGATCGTTAGAGTTTTGGTTTGGGTTTTTGGTGAGTTAACCGCCACTAGATCGAGTTTAAGGGTGCCCTTCGACGTATTCAGGCGTGGATCCCAAAAGGCCTAAGATCCCCTACATGTAAGGCTGTTAGCAACAGTTTTTGCTGTAGCGTTATGTCTATATGTTATCAGGTCATATGCCCGGCCGGAATTAAGTAAACTATGGGAAAGGGATACTCGTCAAAGGGACACCCCGTCCGGTATTGCGTTTGGCACTCAGACGCCCCCAACTAGCACGAACGCGTTTAGGGTAGATCCCTGCCCCGAGGTTAATCGTCTTAGTGAGCTGCCACCCAGAGCATCTGCCGAGTCCCCTTACCCAATTATGAGCTGAAGGAACGACCGAAGCCTCGCCGAGGCCTTTACCATCCCGTGAAGCGTACAGCCTATTCCTCCTACACCTTCCAAATACCGGCACCAGATTAAAGTTTCCGGCTTTTATAATCGAGACGAAGGACTTCCGTGCGAGAGATGCCGTTGGTAAAGGAAAAGGTCTGCGTCAGGGACTTCACGATGTCGCCTTCATAGTCTGTTTCTGATAGCTTAACCAAATAGTGAAGGCAAAAGAAACTTAAGGTTTTCAATGAGCTGTATTTTGCTGTCGTTGAAGGGCCGAAGACCAACAAGTCACTAACTAACTAAAACCCACCACCTAGTAGATATAATAAGCAAATAAAATGACTCATAGGCCAATGGCCTGCTACACGGGGTGGCCTTGGGTGTTTCTCCGGATCTGAGCAAGTCGATTTGACCTTCTCAGAACCGGAGTTTCAACATCCTCCCCCCTTGAGGCACTCTGCTCGCAGCGACGTTCCTCAACGGCTTCCGGAATCATCTCTTCTACTCCTGTTCCCGAGTGTTCTTCAGTGCTCTGCTCCGTTGTTCCTGCTTGTTGTACCTCCAAGGGATACAGCCGTTGAATAGGACGTTTTAACTCTGCACCACCCGTCCTCAGTCTTGCTGACCTCACTTCTCCATCGCGACCCTTAAAAGTCTCCAGAACCAGTCCGATCTTCCACATGTGTCTGGGGATGTTATCCTCATGGACCAGAACGATGTCTCCTGCAACAGGAACTCTAAACTTGAAGGGTTTTTGTAAAGGTCGACCGAGTTCTTGCAAGTAGTCTCTCCTCCAACGAATCCAGAAAGAGTTTATGAGCCTCTCCCGGTATCGGGCTCGCTTCGTTAATTGAGTACGATCTGCATTTAACCCGTCTTCTCTGTTGGGATGAAACGACGGCAAGGTAGTCAAACGCCTTCCTACTAAAAGATGACTAGGTGTCAGCGGCTCGACGTCGTGGCTGTCATTGTAGATGTAGGTAATCGGCCTGGAGTTGACGACCGCTTCGATTTCTGAAAGAATAGTATTAAGTTCTTCAAAGCATAAACTTGCTTTTCCCAAAATTTTTCTGAGATGTGCCTTCACCGTCCGAACCATTCTCTCCCAGAATCCTCCCCACCATGGAGCTCTTTCGACGATGAATTTCCAAGTAATTCCCGTGTTGGCGAAATATTCTGCGATCTTCGATCTGCCGGCTGCAGTCCATAAACGCTTCAGGTCCATGTTGGTTCGTTTGAAGGTTCTCGCGTTATCTGAATAGATAACCCGACATAGACCTCGGCGGGAAATGAAGCGTCTAAGTGCCATCAAGAAATTCTCTGCGGTCAGCGTTCCCGTGAGTTCCAGATGGACCGCGCGAGTTACAGCACACGTGAATAAACAAATATAAGCCTTTCGCGTTTCCTCTCCTCCATTTCTTCCTCGAACGTACAGCGGCCCCGCAAAATCCACTCCGGTCACTTTGAAGAGGTCATATGTGCTGCAACGATCTACAGGTAAAGGCCCAGCAGCAGTGTCAAATCTTTCTCCTTGATGTCGCTTGCAAGTGACGCATCGAAACAACACCCTTTTTACCGCTTGACGTCCACGTAGGATCCAATACTTGGTTCGTAGTTCTGCGTGGACTTCTCGAGCCCATGCATGGAGTAATCGTCTGTGGGTGTCTCTTATCAACAAGTCTACTACGGGACCGTTGTGAGGCAGGATAATAGGTTCCCGCTCCGCTTCGTCCAAGTCCTTCGACAGCTGGGTTCGGACTCGGTATCGTAAAATTCCTTCCTTATCAAGTTTGGGTTGGAAGTTCGCCAAACGAGAAGCTGTTTCGACACGTTGGTTGTTCTTCAAGGATTTTAACTCCGCCTGAAAGGCATCTTGTTGGATAATCTTTATCCAGTATTTCAAAGAACGGCTCAGTTCTGTCGCGTCGAGGGGTCCTGAAGTCGGTTTGATCTGTCTTCCACGTACCTTCGCACTAAGTCTGTTCATAAATCTGAGGATCCACGCAGTTACTCGAATCATCCTAGTCAAACTGCCAAAGCGCTCCGGATCAGCAATCTTCGCTACCGACTCTGCTTGCGACACAAGTACGGCGGTGGTCTTCATCTCAACGTTGGCCACTTCCGAATTTGTAACTAACGTTGACGGTTGGGGATCCTAGGCGTCTTCCGGTAACCGTAACCATGCAGGTCCTTTCCACCAGATCTCTGAAGCGAGCAGCTTAGAAGGTCTCATTCCTCTAGAGAATAGATCTGCGGGATTTTCCTTCCCGGGACAAAATTTCCATTCGCTTGGTTGAGATAACCGTTGACTTTCTTGGACTCGATTGGCCACGAAGGGTTTCCAGCGATGAGCTGGTCCCTTGATCCAGGTGAGGGCCACTTGGGAGTCCATCCAGAATCGTACCTTGAAGCTCAAAGGTCGAAGAGCATCTTTAAGGTAGTCCGCGAGCCTTGCTCCCAGTACTCCCCCCATCAGCTCCAGTCGCAGAAGTGTGACTCGCTGAAGTGGAGCCACACGGGTCTTGCTGGCGACAATCGAAACGCAGCATTTACTATCTCCGTAAACGCTTCTCAAATAAGCCACAGCTCCGTACGCGTGTTCACTTGCATCGCAAAAGACCTCCAGCGTGCAGCTTGTCATGCCCGGTTCGAAGTAACGGCGAGATACAGCAAGCCCGGATAACGCGGGCAAGTTCGCCACCCAGTTTTGCCAAGTATTCCGCAAGTCTTCCGGCAACTCCTCGTCCCACGATACTCCTCTTTGCCACAAGCGCTGCAGCAATATCTTCGCTGAAATAATCACAGGGCTGATCAATCCCAGTGGATCAAACAAACGAGCCGAGGCTCTCAAAACGTTACGTTTCGTTGAAGTGTCTACATGGGTTCCAATGAAGTCTAGCAAAGGCTGAACTTCGAACGTCAAGCAGTCCGTGTATTTATTCCAGATGAGTCCCAGGACTTCTACCGGATCTTCCCCGAGACGTAGGGATTCCTTCTCGTCGCTTCCTTCCTCGCTCGTCAGTTTTGCTTGAAGGTTTTCCGAATTGGAGTTCCACTTCCGCAACTGCATCCCCGCCTTCTTCAGAATCGTGCTGGCGTCCTTCGCTGTCCCCTCTGCTGCATCTTCGTTGTCAGCTCCACTGAGGAAATCGTCCACGTAGAGTCCATCTTCCAAGTGTGCTACCGTATCCGGATCCGTCTCCTTGTATCCATCCAAATGGTGTTTGATGGTAGCAGCTAACAGAAACGGACTAGAAGTCACTCTAAACACGACCCGTTTGTAACGGTACACCTTCAGGCTTGAATTCTCCGAGCTGGGGTGTTCCATCCACAGAAACCGCACTGCATCCTTATCGCATTCAGCAAGTTCGATTTGTAAAAATGCGTTTTCAATGTCTGCTGTCAAGGCAATCTGGAACTTCCGGAATCTTGCTAGGACGCTCATGAGCTGAGGATTTAAATTGGGTCCCGGTTCCAAGCAATCGTTCAGTGAGGGAAGTTCGCCATCCTTAGCTGACGCATCGAACACTACCCTCACCTTTGTGGTAGTTTTGTCTTCCCTGATCACAGCATGATGAGGTAAATAATGGACGGGCCTCTTCCCAAGAACTGCCTCAGGCTCGACGACCTCTTCGATAAACCCTAGTCTCAGATGATCTGCAATCTGTTCGTCGTATCTACGCAGTTGTTCAGGATTCCTTCTGAGTTTCTTCAGGAGTCGCTCTAAACGGTTCTTCGCCAAGTCGTAATACGTGGGCAAAGAATTCTTAACGTGCTTCTTCCACGGTAAACTGACTTCGTAACGTGACCCATTGTAGGTCACGGTTTCGGCAAAGTGCAGGAATGTTGGATCCGTCATGAACGCTTTCTCAGACATTTTCTCCACGGCTCCTGCCCCTTCAATCTCCCAAAACAACTTCAAGGTCTCGTCGAGATTTTCGTCCGAAATCGCTGATGCTGCTGCCATTGTTTGGGTGAACAATGCCGTTGTGTTCCTTTCTTCGTTAATGGAGACTCCTGACTGTCCGTGTAAAAGCCATCCGAAAACACTTCCGACTGCTCGAGGTCCAGATTTCAGTTCAAAACTCTTTCCTGTTAAGAACTTCCATTGCTGATCAGCTCCAATTAGCACGTCAATCCGATTGTCCGTCGCTAGCCGCCCACTGCACGTCGTATCAGCTAAACGCATCCCCTTTCGCCGATTTTCTTCAGTCCAAGGTCCATCCCTGAGTTTAGGAATAGGTTGGCAGATCTGCTTGAACTCTAAAGCTTCCAGACTGAACAGCTGACTCTTTCCCATCCCCTTCAGTTTCATGCTAACTCGATTCGTCTCTTCAGGTTCTGCCATCGAACCACCCCAAAGATGTGGACTCGAATTCTTTCCTTCCCCAGTTTGGCCAGCCCTAGGCTGTCTGATGCGGCCTTCGTAATGAAGGTACGCTGGCTTCCACTGTCGAAAAGGCAGCGGGATGATCCTTCTCCCTTGGGTCCAACGATTGTAATCGTCGCAGTTTGCAACAATACTTCTCCAGAGGATTGCATACTGGCCTGAATGACGTCATTGGTTTCGTTGGTAGCAATTCTGGAATCCCTGGAATCTCTAGGAGCCGAAAACTCCCGAGAAGACGCTCCAGCTTGACAAAGAGAAACGTGATGTCTCTTCTTACACTTCGGGCATTGAAGTTTCGACGAGCAATTCCTCGCAAGATGTCCATGACTCAAACAGATGAAACATCGTCCTTTTCTTCGAAGAATAGTCATGATCTCGTCTGGTGATATACTGCATTTCGAGGGTTTGTGGTCGGAACTTCCGCAGTATACACATTCGTCTCGACAAGTGGCAGCTAATGCAGCAGCAGTTGGTACGGTGCCCTGTCTTGGACGATCCGAGTTCTTCATCTTGTCGAAATTCTTCGTAACGACTTCGTTTTTCTCCTCCCTTCCCAGCATTTCACTTCGTTCTCGAGCCTCAATTTCCGAACGCATGAACTTGAGCACGGCTGGCAGATCGGTTAACCTTCTACTAGGATCTTCACTCCACCTGTCGCGAAGAATCTTCGGGAGTTTCTTCAACAACGCTGGCGCAAGGAGGGTTCCAAACGTGGCAGAATCAACTCCGAGAGACTCTAGCCCACGAACGTGCGCCTCGCAATCGGTGTAAAGACGACGTAACCCAATCAAATCATTTACCTTCTGAATCGACGAGAGGTTCATCAGTTTAGTCATGTGCTCCGCAACTATGGGTTCAGTAACACCGTACCGTTCTCCTAGGAGCTTCACAGCTTCTTCGTAATTCCGCTCCGTCAGCGAAAATCCAGCAATGGTCCTGGCTGCCTCTCCTTCCAGATACGATCTAAGAAAGTTGAACTTCTCGATCGTGCTGTAGTGTGGCTGGCTGTGGACGGCTGCATTAAAAGAATCCCAAAAGGGCGTCCACTCCAGCCGTTCTTCATGGAAACGTTTCCATTCCAAGCGATTCAACTTTACCGTGTTCGGCCTAATCGCAGGAGCTTCAGACCTTGGTCTGTCAGGCACAATGGCACTTGACGCAGCGTTCTGTTGCATCTGCATCACCTTACATTTCCGCTCAGCCATTGCCTTTAACTTGGTAAAGGAGTCCCTCATCTCCTCATGTTCTTCGATTTCCCTTTCCAGTCGTTCTTCGTCATCGGTAAGGTCCTGAATCTTCTGGCACAGTTCCTCGAGATCCTTCCATTTGCTGGTCAGAGTGGACAGTGAGACGTCGATTTCCGTTTCTTGATCCGGTGTAATTTCAGCTCCAACCAAAGTTTCCAACTCTTGCAAGTTGGAGTTGAACAACCGCTTCCGAATAGTTCTTGATCGTTTAAACTTATCCAATTCACTCATCTCCGAATCAATCAATTTCCTTACCTCAGTTCAAAATTATCAAATTTACCTTTACTGTCCGAGTTCTTGTCCGAAATAAATCAGATTACACAATCCGGTTCTTGATCCGGCCCGGAGGACCAAAATGTTTCTGATAGCTTAACCAAATAGTGAAGGCAAAAGAAACTTAAGGTTTTCAATGAGCTGTATTTTGCTGTCGTTGAAGGCCGAAGACCAACAAGTCACTAAGTAACTAAAACCCACCACCTAGTAGATATAATAAGCAAATAAAATGACTCATAGGCCAATGGCCTGCTACACGGGGTGGCCTTGGCTGTTTCTCCGGATCTGAGCAAGTCGATTTGACCTTCTCAGAACCGGAGTTTCAACATAGTCTATAAGTTTAGAGAGGCTAGCACAGTGCCAGACCAGCGTCGAGGCTCGTCTCAAGCACGAGAATAGATAAACAGCATTGGAGTGTCACGGGGCAGGTGAAGCGATTTCCCGAGTTTCTCCCGAACCACCTTGTCCAATTCTCCAGAGCCCCACCTCATATTTAGGTGAATATCCAGAGTGTTTTCGGCAAGACTTAGTCTCCAAGGGTAGCCAGTGTCTGGTTTGGTTTTAGGCGGCTATGACGGTTTTGTCCAGAACTGACCCGAGTCCAGCCACATCTAGCCTCACCAAATCCCCGGTCTCGAGGCTGAGACCTAGGTATTTGAAAGATTCAGTGTTGTTTAGATTCCGGACGGATTGACCATATACCCGGTCCACAGTGATCTTACCACTTCTTGGCCCGCCCCGCGGCCTCACGAGTCTGGAAAGCTGAGTCAAGGGGCGTTTGAAGACCTTCCAGTATTGAGGCCATAACCACAAGGTCATCGGCGGACGCGATCATGCGTTTGGTCCGATCGTCTTCAAATGGTTTCGCCCTGAAATAAGGTGGCAGGTTCTCAATTACCTCATCCATAACCATGTTCAACAGGATTAGCGACAACGGATCCCCCTGCTACACGCCTCTGCTCATAGGGGCGAAGACTTGCCCTTGGTGCTGGAGACGTGGTGGAGCCCTCGTAGAGGGCTATCATATACTCTCCGAGTCCCTCCGGGAGACCCAGATGTCTCACGACTCGGATGATAGAGGCATGCGACACCAAGCCTTAGCCCAATTCAGAGAGGCCATGGGGGCACACTTGGTGCGGCTTCGGACCGATTTGACTACAGTCTTTAGCTCCAAAACTTTCCGCCTCCCTCAGCTTCTTCCGTTGATTAGGTGTTAACGGTTTATTGTTATGTTCTGTTCATCGAGCAATTTACCCATCGCTGATCGGTTTCTCCATGTGGTTAAAAGAAATGGTCTGTTTCAAAGGTGTTTATTTGATTGCGAATTCTTGCCACGTGAAGAACCTGAATCCTCGGTGCTGGGGCTCTCTGCAGACCATTTCTGCTTTCTGAAGCGTCTTCCACCACGCGCCTGGAGGACGGCTTCCGATGGGAGAACAATCGTTTCTCATTTTTCCGTGTTCGAGTAACATTGGAAATTAAATCCCCGAAGAATTCTCGTCTGTCTGTTCGCCGTCATCCAGAACGGCTACATTGTTGACTACATTGCCTAGTTGTTCCCTGGTGATATCCGAGTGGCTAATCCGTTGCTTGACTTCGTTGACCCGTTCTTTTGCGCTCCTTTCGAGGAACTGGCAGAATGCCGTGCTGCCCTTGTGGGTATATCGGTTGTGTATGTCATTCAAATCGTTGCGGAACTCTTGATCGGGCTCCCTAGACCCCGAATCGGCGTTGACGTACGGTTTCGGGAAAAGCAAATATCCACAATGGAGAATGAGCTCCGCGGCCTCCTGGAGTTGCTGCTGGACCTTTCTCATCCTTCAAATCGTGTTGGCGAGTGTCCGGGTGAGGTCATTTGTGACGGGGGCTACCTTCGGCATCTCGGCCATCCATCTCATAAGCGTCTGCGTCTGGTTGGTCAGAGGTTGAGTCCCGATTGTTCCCGTTAATCCAGATGTCGTCGGTGTCGGGTCGCTTACTTTCGGATTGGGGTTCGCGGTGGGTGGTTCCTGTTTTACATCCGAGACCAAGGAGACGGAGGATGAGAAGGAGTTGCTCCAATATGTGGCGAGATGGGCAGTAATCACTTCATATGGCATCCTTGAAGAATCAAACGAGAAGGGAGCAATAAAGACCTTAGAGATTGAATAAAATAATCAATATACGAGTTACAAGGGGTACTTATGACAATTATCCCACTAGTATTAATTAAAAGCTCCTGAATGTTAGGGTTTCTGGTGTAGCAGCGTTTGTTCATGGCAGCACACAGTTTACACAGTAGGAGACTGTGGTACTCACTTTTCTTGATTCAGACAAGGCGAATTCCAAAAACGTTCAAGTTCTTTGCTGAATACATGGTTAACCAAACGTTAGATTCTAAATTGTTCTTATAGTACAGTTGGTCTGCTTTTTTAAAATTAAGGGCGCACTCACTCGCTGCGAGTGTTGCCCCGTTTAGCGGTTTATTTGAAAAATCTGATTGTTTAGTTTCTTTTATGTACTTGTCAAGCGATTAAAAAGCTACGGGGTTCTTGGTAAGTTCTTCAAAGCAGGGTGGCCACATGTGGAGCTCTCGAAAAATTACTTGCTTAAAAAAAGCGTCGCAGCTCATATTTTGGACATTCGAAAATAAAATGCTCTATTGTCTCCCCCCCCCCCCCCAAGAACACTCTAGAGTGGGGTGCAAATTAAAACGATCAAGATATGTGTTTAAGCGAGAATGTCCTGTTTAAATTTTCATTATTTGGTAAGAAGGCTTTAATTTGTCAATGTTAAAAGAGGACTTAATGTTGGGGAACAAGCATGGCTGCGCCCTTGGGGCGCATGGTGTACGTGCATTGCTTGCAATTGTGTGCTGTGTGTTATGGTGTGTATGCTGAGTTGGGTTGTGTGTTTGTGTGTTAGTGGATACGATGGGTTGGGTGAAAAGGAATGGGACATGTGTGATAGGTGTGATGTGTTGCATATTGTTTTTTCAACTGCGAATATGTTGTCAGTTGGAGGGGGAGTGCTGTGCAATTTAATGGTTGCTGTAGGTGTAGAGGTAGGGATGTCAGTGGCCGTCGCAAGCGCTCTGATCGCTTCGTTCGAAAGGTACATAGAGAACTCACCAAATGGTGTTGAGAGAAAGGCGGCGTCAAATAAAGAATCGTTGAAATGTGGAAAATAGTCCTAAAAACTGTATAATTATCTGAGAGTGCAGCAAAAACACATGTTTGTGAATAAAGTTGGTCGGAAATAGTAAGACAGTTGTACACATTTTATTTAGCGTAGTTGAGTTTTGATACGAAAATTTGAAATTGAAGATTTCAAGTTGGTTCCTCCTCTTCCTGTTCGTACAAACATAGTTGCATTCAAAATATGGAATGCACCCAAGCAACGCAACTACGCCAGCAAAGTATTGGGAAGTCCGCCACATACGCTCCAATTAAAGTAAGCACTCCAATTACCCCATGCACCCAGAACAACACCATGCACTTCAACAAAATTAGGCACTCCAACCGATCCGACTTTGCTTGAGAAACAGACGACACTGCGAGTGTATAGCTGTTATCTATGCTTGACTGAGGAAATACTTCCAGAATACGTATCATTCCTATAGCGGCTTGAATAGCAGTATGCATGGCAAGAAACTATTGCTTCTACAAGTGCTTGAGTACGGGGCATACTTTGCACAGAAACACTGCTCCTAGACGTGCTTGAGCGGGGGGCATACTTCGCCCAACAATTTTGCCGCAGGTCCCCTGTTTCCTTTGCGAAAAAATCCGTTTCCAGCGGCTCTGGGCATTTGCAATGCACGTTCGCCAAAAAAGATTTCGTTACCGCACCCATTTCGGACACTTGCCACTCTGCATTCCATTTCTCTAGGGCACATTCTCTCAAACGAGATTTAACTAAAACCAAGGGTAGGTCAAGATGTTCTAAAATATTGTTTGTAGCCTTGGGCACGGCGTCTACTACCTCGATGCCAGTAAAACCTGCGTGTCCCCTTATCCACTGTATTTGAATAACATATCGGGTGGAGAGCAAAATTAAGTCTCTGGATGCGGTATATTAGTTCAGGAACCTTCAATCTCGACCGTATCGAATCGCATGCTGCTCGAAAATCGGAAAAAATTACCAATTTCTATTTCCTTGGACCTAATGTAGTTTAAGGCTTTCGAGATAGCGTACAATTCTGCCGGAAAAACAGTAGAATGAGGAGGCAATGGTCAATCATCAGAATGCATAATGCCTCGTTCGTTGCTACTATAGCGCATCCAACTCCATTTAGTGTCTTCGAACCGTCCGTAAAAATAAAACATTGAGTTATCATCGTCAGGATAAAACGAAACCACTGATTGTTCCTCGGTCGTAAAACGAATGTTAAACATATCCCATGGGGGTGAGTTTGTAAGATAGGACCTTTTGGTACAACATGTGTCCTCCATAGACAATTGCGACTCTTTTAAAATGGATCATATGAGTTTGGATGTATAAGAGGTAGAATGGAAGGTCATCAAATTAAAATTTTCACTTAAATAAGCTGCCTGCTCTCTTTTGTCTCGTCTGGTCCCAAAAATTGGTCTGCTGACTGAGGGAAAACGATCAGAGTTAGACCTGAACCATAGGAGAGTTGTAATGTTCTGAAAATGCGGAGAATCGATTACGTTAGATTTATGTTAGGTTCGGTCGTGCAGTCGTCTTGAAGTGTCAGGCCAGGACACGCAGTACGGGTAGTTCTACTGTGCCAGGCTGAAGGCGAAGAGGGGAGTAACCTAAAATGAGTTAAAAATCTCATGAGCAGATGCACGACAGAGAAGACAGTCGGTAAGGGTATGTAACAAAATTAGTGTACAGCTGTCTGATGTCGCTCTTACCTGCAAGTTGACCAATGATTCGTTGGATGCCATTTGACGGAGAGGTGTTCCGGGGCGTTTTAAGCCTGGTGGAGAAGAGAAGATCTTTTTTCGGTGTTTCTGCAAAGATCCCAAGCGAAACTCGCTTGGGAAAAACCATATTACAAAGCAAAGGCAGTTCCTAGGCAGGAGTAATTTTGGATGAAATTGTCTCCAGAGATAAGGGGGATCACATTATAAGGAGACATCAACTCCCACCTCCAGATATCACCAAAGAAATTGAGTTCTGTTCCAGAGAGTGATGTTTCGGTATCTGACGGTTTTGATCACAATGATTGGTTGCTCGGAAATCCTTAGCGAATGAAATTACAATAGACAGCTGTACTAATACAACAAGCAGCCTGCCTTTTAGTCGACTAAACCCCTTTTTAACGTATCACAAGCTTGTTTCTGTTTATAATTTTGTTTTATCAGTAGACAGATGGGCACATCCAACGCAGGTTTGCCTTGTAGGTAATGGTGGGGGTAGGCACCCATAGTTAAGAGTTACTGTATTCTATCGACGTAATTTGGATGCCGTACGCATGAAGAGAGTACTGACCTGAAGTGGGCCTACGAAATTCCTATCGACTCTTTAAGACCTTCCCCATGGTGGGAGGAATACAAAAGTTATCTCAAGTATGAGGAATCTGGGTGTCACTTTCTGCTTTGTGAAGGTCAGACACAGGCTCTTGATACGAGAAAGAAAGAACTTCACTTTTTCACTTTTGAAAAAGAACGAATGCGTAAGAGACATCGTCACAGGGTCATCAGAGTTCGATAGATTCTACCGCCTCGCGAAACGCTATGCTAGAATGGGGAGGGGATACCAAGACCTCCATCTCTTACCCGCGCTTGAAAGAACGCCACATCAGTGTTGCGGAATAAGTGGAAGCCACATTGAATTTCGACCTTAAAGACATGTCAAACTCACCAAGAGTCATCTGTAAATTAGGCACTACTAAGTTAGTTGTGAAGCTTGGCAAAACATACTTTCTGAATAGGACTAATCATTGGTAAGATGTAAGGGAGCCTTTTTGAGTTTTGTCACTGAGTTTTCTAGATTAGCTAGGTGGCCATCACCGTGTTCCCCCGTATCCAGATCAAAGTCAAGGTCAAGACATTTAAATGTGTGCAAGCTGGTCAGGTTTGGAGTCATATTACCGCCCAAATTGAAGAATTCTTTGGATACAACCTAACATTCCTTTGTCCACCCTGTAGGAAACCAGGGAGAATGCTGAATATTTCGTTTCGTTTAGCTGGAGGCCGTAACGACTTAGTATCTGGGAGGTACTGACAGGACCCTGTTGAAGGCCCTCAGGCGTCGATGCCTCGTCCGCAAATGTAATCAGTTAAACCAGATGCCCACCCTGGAAAGTCCCGATTCCCATATGGTCCGGGAAGCACGCTGCTTCCTCATCTACAGCCATTTTGTATAGAGTAGGGGAAAGAAGGTCCCGCTTCACGACACCTGATGAAAACGACTCTTTATACTGAGTAGTGTTGTGAAGCCCTCGTTGAGAGCTTTCACACACTCAGTAGCGTGCCGTGGGGATTTTGTGGTCTGAGCAACAACCATAGCCACCAGTACTGTGGAATCATTTTGTACCCCCTTGAATACCCAAATTTGTGCCCCCCCCCCCAGATTGCGCAAAAAAATCCTGTGCCCTGGGCTGCCGCCCCCGTCGCCCATCCCTTCGCGCTCCACTGCACATACTGAACGAGATCGTTTGGCAAACCCAGACAATTCATGCTACGTGGAAGGGAGAGGTAAGAGACGGGAGTTTCACGCCTTGGGAACATTGAAGGAGGTATTAAAATTCTCTTTGAGTGCGAATTTAAAACTTCAGACTTTAAAGTGAATATAGAAATTATTAACCCCGATTCCATCGTGTTCGCGTTAAATGCTAAATAAAATATAAAATATAAAAAATAAAAAAATAAAAATATAAAATATAAATAAATAAAAATGTTAAAAGCATGTGGGAAGAACTGTCAAGTAACGTCCTCCTAATACTTCAACTGACTTTGCTCTAACAGTGCAACTGAAATTGCCTCATTAGTTGTGGAACAGTACGCTCATCACGCAATCAGCATACGCACAACATACAATTATACACCGCGTTCCAAGGTTAATATCTTGTCACTTGATGTTTCTGGAAGTGCTTTGGATTATTTGACGAGAAAGAGGTAGGATTATAATATTTTGGTTAATTCGTAATTACGAAGCGTTACGCTAGTGAACTTCGGCATAAGAGATAATGTCCTTGACCGACTGGCTATCGCTATCTACTTTTCGTCACTTAACCCCTGGCGGGTTGAACTTGATAGCTGCAGATTTACGACCAGCCAAAATACCGTGATCGGAACACCGGTGCTGAATGCGGTCCGGGAATAGCTGCCACGAGCGAACCACTAAAATATATTTGCACCATGTCACCGGGCGTTTGGCACGAAGATTGGCCTGGGCCAGCAACGAAAATAATCACACAGGTCTAATGCCGACGTCGATATTATCTTACTCACTGACAAAAGGAATGGCGCTTGACAGGGGTTGCCAGATTTACGCGGGGTTCATGTCCAGGGGATTTAGATAACGATTTATTACCCGTCGCGAACTCTGGGGGAGCTGTTAGAGCCCCCGGGCCTCGGCCCTGAGGACGACTTCGGGGGCTCCCCCCTGACGCTCCCGCCTGTCATCCTGGCGGTCGCTCCTGGGTCGGTTCATTATGGGTGGTATCCGCAACCCTTAAATGGGGCAAATGGTGCCTCGACTGCCTAGGCCGTGCACAGAGTGAAGGGCTAGTTGGACTACGACCCCCCTCTCTGCCCTACATCTTTTTTTTTCTCGCTCTGGCTTCGTGGTCCAGCTCCGCACCGAGTTAAACTAGCTAGCGGGTTCTGCCAGATTGAAAATCGACCCAGAGCACTGAACAGATCTCAAGAGGCGAACAAAGGTTGAAAGCGGAGAGCTAATTACCAAATCGGGTTGAACGGCTGTGTACGTCAGCCTTGACTTGGCAACCATCAGCCACAAACCGGGGTTGAATCTGAGTTCATGTTATATCTCAAAACTATATTTCTGAATTTATCATCATGGTGTCTAGTGTAAATGGGCTCTCTTTTTTAATTTCCTTCAAAGGATCAGGCCAAAGGCCTATTGAAAACGCATTCTGTTAGCAAGTTTTTTGTGTTTCTTCTCATTGATTTTGGAGAGGATGCCTTTATGGTCAAGTAAAGGGGACTGATTGGCCGGGAGAGTGCCTAAAGATATTGACGCTTTAGAGGCAAAGCAAGGTAGGTAGTCTATAAATTTTAGCCCACCTTAACCCTTTGATGCAAGCACACGTTGGGGTCGCTGGGCGGAACTCAAGATGGAGTATGCTGCTTTGCAGTAGAAATACAAATGCTCTGCCCGTATGACACAAAATCATGTCCCTGCGCCGGCAGTTTTAGAATCCTTCGCACGAGATGCTATGTTCTCTTTTAGAGAAGACCTCTTCAGTACCCCCACCGTTCAGGACGGAAACTCTTATGTACTTAAGGGTCTATTCCTATTTGTCTTCCTATAGCACCTGTGGAGGTAAAAAGTACTGCAGCCAAGGACTTTGCAACTGGTCCCGCCGGTTTTCCAGCGAAGTTGGTAAGGGACATGCCTCGTCTATTACTGGCCTTACCGTATACCCTCAAGGTCTTCTCGCGTCATTCCTCCTACTGCCTTCTGAGGACGTGGACGGTAAGGATTCCTATATCGACCAGTCCATCCGTCCACGAGGACTACCGTTCCCTTCAGTGGGTCACGCAATCTTACGCAACTATCATGCATCTACAGGACGAAAAATTAAAACCCTCCACCTAGAAGATCCCGCTCATAAATATAAGCAAGATCTTTGGTGACCTCTTTAAGCTTGGCAGCCTATTTATGAATAATGTAGTCTTCACTGTTGTCGAACTTCCAGTTTTCTATCGCACTCCCGGTTGTGGAGATCTTATGCATCAACGGTATTATGACGTGTAAATCGTGGTGGTTTGAATAAGTGGGTCGTCACTCCCCAAAACGTCGTTGAAACGCTTTTATAAAGCACACACGCACGACGGGACACACTAAGCCCTAACTGGGAGGTACAAGAAGAAAGACCTACGGCAGGCTATCTGGGTCTTGGTATAGCAGGCAGAAGGCTCAGGTACTTCTTGAGGACTCTTCAAGAGAGCATTCATTAATTTAACTGCCCATGCGAATTAGTCGCCTTCGTGTACTATTAATTTTTTCACCACCTGAATAACGTTGGTTGGTAAAACGCCCGCCGAGTGAGGAAACTCCCGAGATCAGAAGATCTCGCTCAGGGCGAACCGTTCGGTTACCCCTGAGATTTAAATTGTAAATACCTAGCATTTAACGATTTGGACTTCATAGACGATTGTGCTACGTTACACGATTCGGACGTTTTAGACGATTTCTTTGTATACTACAGACGTTTGGACCCTCTGGACATAGAAAGAAGAACTTTGACTTCGACGACCCTTTGACGATATTTGACTTTCGACACGATTCTCTGAATCCGACGACTGAGACGATTTGACGACGTCTTTTTTGACTTGAACTTTCCCCCGGACGACGACGACTTTTGACCTGACAGTAGTTAGTTCTTCACAAAAATTTCGAGGCGAAAATACAACAGATTTATCCTCAATATCTTCGGTTTTTTTCTGGAATGGTCCTCCGAATTTGAAGTTTGAACTGAATTTTACACCGAGTGAACTGTCCTTCAAACATGCAAATGTGTTTAGATGTGTTTTACGGATGATACCGAGTAAACAAATTGAGTTGGAATTGACTCAAGCTTCTTAATTAAAATTAGGCAATGTTTAACGCATACAGACCGTGGTAGGGATGCCGTACTTAGTTATGAGAAACTTACACTGTGCAAGGGGTAGATTTTCACCTATCAATATGCTCCCCATGTAAATTGTTTTCCACTTGAAAATTCCTAATGTCCTCCTTCCACACGTTTTCCACGATACAGGATTTCGATATTCCTTGATTCATGTGCGATTCCCAAACATCTTAAGTCGAGCGAGACGGACGTATGTGAAGCGCCAGCGGCCGATTCCCAGTATGATTGTTTGAGAAATTTACTCCCACAGCACCACTCTGCCTAACGATAGCGTTAGTGAGGGTTGACCACCAATGGTCTATTTTCAGCTCCTTTGCTGCTTCATCGCTCTTTCCCCTCCTTACGTTGGATACGAACTTCCCGCTTCGATTACATATAGTTTAAGAGTATGAAGTAATTATCTTTTGACAAATTTGGCACTCCCACTCAGTTTGTAGTGGCACTCACAAAGGTGGAAATGAATATTTCCCACGAATGAATGGAGAGAAAGCTCCCCCTGAAATTTACAGACGAGGAAGGTTTCCGAAATTAGAGAATAAAACTAGAACAGAAAACAATATGATTAAACATTTCAATTGAAGCAAACACCACATTCCTGAACTTCTTCTGATAGAGGAGATCTCGAAGGGGGGATAAAACCTTTATCGTGAAGGTTAGATGAACGTAGGGCTCAACTTCTTCTAATATACTGTGGGCCATTTTTAACTCACTTTCACGCCATTTCAGATTACAGTTTAAGTGTCCAATCTATGAGCGAAAACAAGCGAAACCGTTTTTCCATTACATGAGGCTGTCGCACGAATCTCGAAGCCTCCAGTATATCCCCTCTTCATCAACAGCATAGCAGTTCTGTCGTTTGATTCGGTTTTAATTGTTGTCGCCCTGAAACAAGCTGACACCGCTGGCAATTTTTTTTTACAGGATGTTACATGTCCATGTTCGTCATTTACTAACTCCTGCGCAGCGAGCTGATTAGGATCAAAGTGAATTAAAGTAGCTTTCCCAGAATTACGACTCGATTGTAGTCATCTCCTGACTGCATTGCTCTTTTTGCATAGAAAGAAGTGTTCAGTCGCTTGCTAATGCAACCTACAAATGCCTCTCGCGTTTCCATGATGCGTGATAAGATTCGCTGCAGTGGCTTTTTTAAACAAAGAAATCGGTTGCAATACCCAGTGTAATGGAAAAATTGTGACTACTTTCCAATACTTTTGAATTGTTGCAGTTGTCGGTGTACGTAGAATCAAATGGAATAAATTTGAATACTGAGAGACCGGCTAAACCAGTTGACGACAGAATTGTGTCTTCATAGGCCGGGAGTTCAGCGACTGGTTTCTCTTCAGTTCGGCTGCGTTCCCTCTTTTTCTGAAAAAATCCACTATTCGTAGTTATTTAAATATTAACAAATAATTAATTAATTTCGGCACAAAAACTGAGCCGAGCCGAGCCGTACTGATTTCCTGATAATCCGAGGCGTAAGCCGAACCGCGAGTAAAAGTGAACAATCCGAGCCGTTTTAATATGACTCACTTGATTTGATCAGCAGCCCACCTCTGGTTACCAGTTATTAGCCGGGCTCCAAGTAAACACGAATCATCATGTTAGTTGGTTTAAGTTATTAGATTAATCTTTATCAATAATCATGTATTAATCATTAAGAATAATCACTGAACTAGAATTATACGTTATCAGCACATAGCAGTTCTAAATAAGAAAATAACAATTATTAATTTACTAAGGATGAAGAACTCGTCGACAAGTTCTTAAATTTCAAGCAGCGCACAAAAAAACATGACTAATTTCTTTAAGTTAGGGACTTAATAAAATTAATTGAAATTGTTAATATTACATAAAACATAGAAGAGAAACGATAGGGTGTACCAATTGTTATTTAATTAAGTCATACTGATCAAGACAACAAATCCCTGGTTTCCGGGAAGAATCTATAAGTAAGTGCACTTCTCTATTTTGCTTGTAGTCTTCACACAACATTTATGTTATTACTTGATATCATTCGACTAAGAGTATTGTTATCCATTATTCACTTGTAGTGAACTCAGTAACAAAATCTGTATATTTTCTTTCCGGGATAGGTTTACGCTTTGCTTTGAAGATGAAGTAAAATTTTTTTAAATATCTTCAAACAAGCTGGGCAAAGATTTCAGATGCAGTTCGTGGTTCGTCTTTCATAAATTTGACGAACATCTCCGACTTGGTAAAGTTTCTTCCCTTTGCTTTGATAAATTTAATGATGTTGGTCCTCAGGGTCGAGGTTGAAGTGCTGCCCTGGCTGGAAGCGAGCATGTAGAGGTGAAGGATGTCTTCAGACGATGTTTCATCATTGATTGCGTAGGGGGTACATAAATCAACGAGTCTGGGAAGGTCATACTTGTCAGCAGCTAGCAAAAGAGAAGCCCCATATTGCTTCATAATTTCAGTGGGCAGTTCGTCTGTGTAGAAAAACCGCAACAGCTCTCGGAAGACTTCGGGATTGATATCGTCGATAATGAAGTAGCTATTCTTCTTCTCTTTCATCTGTGAGACAACTCAACAGTGTGAGCGGTAATAAATAGTAATTTAATTTAGAAAATGATTTAAAAGCAATAGATCCTATCAAGGCTGTTATATAGTTTTAGTGTTTTTCGATTGATTAGCTATTTAGCTTGTCATTTATAATAAGGTCAAACAATGCTTTCAGATTCAAGTACCTCATGGGCAAAGGCTGCTTCAAAGACGGGACTCTTAGCGGCCAGGATTATTTTGTGTGCCGGCAAGTTAGTTCCCTTCACATCGAAGACTATGTCCGAAAACATCTCGTTCATGGCGTACGACGACAGATTGAAGCGGGTCTGTTTGCGCAGTGGACTTAACCCCCTCTTAATAAAGCCCCACTGGAAACTAAAGATAATTTCTCCTCTTGTACAACCAATTGGCAACTCCGTAACCTCAACCTTCAATGGCATGGCCATTTCACTCAGAGGTATGTCCTTAGTGGCAAATGATTCTTGCTCTCTTAGGAGTTCATTCTTTCTGGTAATAAGTGATACTTGAAGAAACCCTATCAGCAAGTAATCCTGTATGAAGCAAGCAAAATCAAGAGGATTAAAACTCTTGTCACGATCGTTGTTCCTTGACTTAATTTCGAACGAGGCGTACTTCAAGTCACCATCTACCGAACGATAAGCGCAAGGCTCGATAATCCAGCTAAAGCCTGCTGTGCATTCGAAGACGAGGGTTCGTTTCCTGTTAGTAAGACTCATGAATATTTCGTCGTAGCTGTCGAAGTCACACTCGCACTTTCCCATGCCTTTCAACACAGCAAATCCTTCCATATCGAAGTGCTCAGTCGCTGTTTTATGCACGGTTTGCTGAGACTTCTTTCAGATTATTTGAGAGATTCTTTTTTTAATTTTTGAAGAAATCAGCAAGTCAATATAACGCTACTCCTGTTTCACAACTGGACGACTGGACTGTAAAGAATTTCACAATTTAGTAGGATGTGCGGATCCGGTTGCAATACTAAGCGGTAACCGGTTACTGGCGTAGGATCCGAGTAACCGGTTCTTTCTTTTCAGTAACCGGTTACTCGGGCGGTTACTCCTTTCCTTATATAAAACGAACGATTTTAGACAACTTTACGATACAAATTAACTGACTCGTCAAAATATGGATAAATAATCTATTGCTAACTCCCCTAAGGTCTTAATTAGTCAGTTAATGGAAAATTGATCTAATTTACTACGCCATCTAGTGGCAGAAAAATGAAGCGAGTAAAGACACGCAGTCAGCTGAGTCATATGTTTAACTTCAGAAACAATATTTGACGCGTAAAAAAGATAAATCTCATGCCCCAGTTAGTAAACGTATGCTAGTGAAGGAATAAACTGCAAAATGTGGTTTTAAATTTTCATGAAAAGTAACCGGAATCGTAACCGAGTAGTCAAATACAGGCTAAGGATTCGGAATAAGCAACCGGTTACTGCCAAGTAACCGGATCCGCACAGTCCTACAGTTTAGTTCGACGTTCTATAAACGATGAGTCCTGGTCATCCTCCATCAGGTCTCTGGTTCCCTCTTTGCCTCTGCGAAGGCCAATTCTTTCGTCTTTCTTCCCTTTCAGAATAATACCAATGATTACTATAAGTAAAGAATAATTCTGTTAGCACTAATACTAATACATTATTATTACTGTTACAAAATTCATACAAGTCTGGGTCTTGGAAAACTAAAACACGATAATAATTTTTTCATGAAAATATATCAACATTTTCTATCATTAAAAAAAGTATATTGAAATAAATGCTACAGTGAAATTGTATCCTAAACCTAAAACAATTGTATTTAATGGTTATGCAATTAACGTATACAAGTTAGCAGCATACTAATTAATAGTAATGAAAATCTTAACTTAATGACATGGATTGAAATAGTAATCTCCTCAGTAACGATAATAATAATAATAATAATATAATTGAAAAATTTTGAAATTATTATGTTATCGCCTGCTATCGTCTATAATTGCCACGTTCATAATTCGTTGTAAGACAAATCTATTAGTGTATAGAACAAATGTTTGTATCCTTTTCTCAGACTATTTTCAGTAAAAGGAAGATATTATAACAGTGTTCGGGATTCACTTTTAAATTAGTTCTGCAAGGATTTTGGAAACAGTTCATGGATCGTTCCCAACAGTAACCAAACAATGGTGGCTTGTTTCTCAAGAGAATCCACGTGTTTTTTCGACATCTTCTGTAGCCCCGTAGACTCCGAAATACAATACAGTTTTATATCAAGAAATCGAAATTTTCTTTGTTTCCTCGTATGTCACAGCGTTTTCCGTAAGTTCTATCTGTGACACAATGAAAGAGTAGAAAATGAGCCCCTAGAGTATCCCAGCCGAAATCGTTGCAAAATTTTCAAGGGTCTTGACTAACATTTCAAATCTCAAATCGTCCAAACATAACAAATACCACAAACTTGTTTTCACATTCAAATTAATAAAATCGTTGGCCGCCTACTGAAAAGAAGACATATCAAATTAATTTGAAAATAAGAGTTAAGCTATAAAAAATGCAAAAAAAAGAAGAGGATTTTCCCTGAAAGTCAACGAGCTTTGAGAGAAAAACGAAAAAACTGATTTCTAACATGTTGGAAACTAGTGTTGTACAGATTTTGGGTGCTACATTAGGACCAAAAGTTAGGTAGCGCATTTAATTACTAACAAACTACTAAAGCTAATTAAAAGGTACAAAAGAAAACATTCCCATTAGATGGTGTTGGACTCCCATCCACACTATTCGTGATGACACCCAGCTTTAACATATATGCTCTTCATATCTAAATGTTTAACAAACAATGGGAGACACGATTGTGTATTATCATACAAATATATCACTGAATTTGAGGGTAGCTGCCATAAGAACCCATGCATTGCTTATATCCTCAAACTTTGAATGTTCGGAAAAAATAGAAGATATTGTTCGAAATCGTTCAAACTTGGTATACTGAATTAAAACAAGGTATATTACTTATATCATTCGATTTGTAAAAGTATCATTGAATTTGAGGGCAGCTGCCATAAGAGCCTGCGTGAAGTTGGTACCGCGGGGTCTTTAATGCTGATTATATTTGTAGCTAGCTGGTACTTTGGGCTGAAACTGGACATTTGAGCTTATGATAGTGTAAACTCATTGTATCATTCGATTTGTAAAAGTATCATTGATTTTGATGGTCGCTCCCATAAGGCTACACGTGAAGTTGGCCCCGAAATTTTGAAATAGAAAAATAATTCATTTTCGAGAGGTTCAATCAAAAGTATCGGTTGTATCATTCATTTGTTGTTATTACGAACCTGTACAATTGGTTTCACGGAAGTATCATTACATGTTGGCGCCAACTTCACACACGTGGTCTTCACTAATACGTTTCTTTTTTTAATGCTAGAGATTAAATCTGGCTGATTAAATTAAGTCGTCAATTCTCTATGTTGTGTTCAGCTTCTTGCTCAGATAGCGAACATCTCAAGGGGATTCCATAACGAACCAACTGCACAAATAATGCGTATCAACACCACGAGTAATATTATCTAGCAAAGCGGCAACAGGAACGTCAGGAAGTAAATCCCGTTCTAACAAACGTGTTATTTAAAAGACCTATAGTGAAAGCTGGGAGAGACAGGTGAAGGGATCAGAACAGGTACGGACTAATTAGATAGAACACAAATAGGTACGAGGAATGATTACCCGCAAACTGATCGCAAACTTTTGTTGAAGCTTCAGAAGTCATGAAACTATTTGAACTTACGGAATAAACATGAAAATAAAACAAGTCGCCTCCTTACTTGAACTGAAATTTCCAACGACAGCAAACAGTCGTTTGTCATGCAGAAAAGCGGAGTAATCCCCAGCAAGGGTTACGGTCGTCGGAAGCCTTGATTTGAGATATACTTGGCGCTCTGATTTATGACGAGAGATTGTGCGATTTCAGTACAGCTGGCTAGAACCTTTGCTTCCATAACAGGATCAGAAAGGGAAATGTAACACGTAGTGGGTGAACATACTTTCTGGAAGGAAATTTACGCTGAAGATACTACATGCCCGGTAAAACTGGAAGACTGCTCGTCCTCAAACTTTGGCCTCTCCACTCTAGCCGGTGGAAAGTCCCCTTTCTACTGGGTCTACCTCTTTTCGTCTTTTTCCGTTTTCTTTATGAAGAATAAAGGATATGCTAACAAGAATTAAAATAGCCGTACAACACTATTGATGTTAATTTCTCTTGCAGGTAACTTCTAAATAGACGAAATATAATGGTGCTGGAGCAAAGAACCGACGAGATGCTCCAGTTTGAAATCAAGAAGTACGTGGTTATAGGGTGGGATACGTGTATGTACTTCTCCAGCTATGCTAGTTCAGATCAAGGAGAGGCATACAAGAAATTGCAAAGAGATCCACACCATTTTCATAGGCACAAGTATACTGTTCAGCTCAAGCCAAGGGGCTCCCATACTTCCAGTAATCCTCGTACACCTAGATTATGTTATCACTGTTATCAACCTGTTTTGTCCATGTTAACTCCGTGTTATCGTATGTTATCAAATAATGTCCGTACACTTTTACTCGGAGTTTGGAACCCCCTTGGTTCAAGTCTAAATCATGGAATGAATTTGATTTAACTGCATTGCGAACTTACTCTTCATTTGCAGAGGAACCTCCTTTCAAAATTATTGTCGAGTCCAAGAAGTTTCAGGGCAAGTGCAAAATGTCAATTGAAAAACGTAAAGTGCAAAATGCATGCCGTGTACAAAATGGTAAAATGCAAAACCAACGTTCCTTTTGTTGTCGTTTTGCATTTTTACCATTTTGCATTTTGCAGTTTACCCACACCCCTCCACAATGTAATAACTATCTTTACCAGGAACGCCATCTATTGGCGGAAACATGAAGCAAGTGAAAGCATGCAGCCAGGCCAGGTCCTACGTAGCTTTCGGGAGATACTAGTTCAACTGAGTTTAAATTGTAAATGACGAAACTATTAAAAATTTATTTATGCATATTATACGACTCCAGAGAACAGTTGTAGAAATGATTTGCAATTGAGCTACTTTAAAGTTTCAATAATTTTCGCTCGAAAGGCGTCATTAGATGAAAACGGCTAAACCATACCAAAAGATCCCAACAGCGGATTGATGCTGTTTGATACTAGCAGATGAAAAGCGGCGGTTGAAAATTTGAAATTTGAAAATTAAACCAACTGAGCTGTCAATATGGGCAATTTACATAATCCTGACGGGAGAATTCCATAGAGTGAACTTAACGAAACGCTTCCTCTTGTTTGGTAGCTTATGGTTACTGTGGAAAACACTCGAAGAAAGTGGAACGAAGGTTTCAGCTAGATTTCAATATGGTCCGTTGTACCCGAAACGTCTATAACGCATGAGGCAAAAAAAAAAAATAATAATAATTCAGCAGAAAAACTGATGATTAAAAGTGACGATTATTTCTTGCAGCATCAGGACATGACGAAGAGCCGGTTCGTATATATTCTGGAACTTGCGAAGCCCTACTTGACCAGACAGACATCTCGCTTCAAGAAACGTATAATCCCATCGGAAGAACGTCATGTTTTGACATTCAGCCACTGGAGAGAGTCAGCGATCTTTGTCATTTCAGTACAGGCGGGATGATCGGCTGTCAGCGAGACGATCAGTATGGAGTATCTAAAGTTTTGTGGGACGTGTTGTTCCCCGTTTATCTTCCATCCCACTGAAGAAAACGACACTGAAATCGCTAGAAAAGAGTATTCGATTATTGGTAAAAAATTAGAATCATTTGTCATGCAGTGAAGTAGTTTAAACATTAAGCTGTTTTTGCTATAGGTTGTCGAGAGTCCGTAGTGTAATCGAGAAGTCGTTTGGAGTCCTCGTTCCGCGGTGGAGAATTCTTCGAACTGAAGTGAATGGATCTGTAGAAAATGTTAATCTGATCGTGAAGGCGACATGTCCCGATAGAAAAATGATGCACTAGCCATACGTCTGATTGACCGTCTGAATGGTGCATAGATATGATATAGATGATCATAGATTCAGCTAGATGATAGTATGAAAATGGCCCACTTTCACACGGTTCGTATGCTTGAATTTTGAAAGAACTAAGTCATGCGGTGTTCAACCCCTTATTCAGAGGGTTCAGTTTTGGTAGCTTAAGTCAGTTCAGGTACTATTCAGCTAGTGATTCAGAGGAAAGCTAGTGTTCAGCTACCTAGTCATTCGGTACTCAACCGTATGACTTTTCTATCGGGGTAGTCTGCCCAACTACCTACGCGCTGAGATTATGCGAGCTGCAACACCATACTGTTCCCCGAAATTCGTAGATCAAGAAGATCGTCTGACTCGTGCAGTAATACCTGGTAAGTGGCGCTCATTTATCATTGATGAATTGTTGCAGAGCTTGCCAGACGCAGCCAAAATACCCATACGAGGCCAGCAAGTCTTATACGGGACACACTGGCTGCATACTTCTGCAGAAACAAAGGCTCAGTCTCGTGGCAGAAGTCTGTGGTTATCACGTTAACATGGGGTACAGACATGTTGGTAGCTGAAAAATATGTTTGTTATTTGCTTTGTGTTTATAACTGAATCTGTTTGTAAAACACTCAGTGATGAGAGAAAAATAAAGAGCCAACTAGAGAGGTATTTATCATGATTGTTACAGATTTAAGAATAAAATTAGAATTTCTGGAAATGATTTAGTTTATAAAAGTAGAAATATAAAGAGGACGAATCAATAGCTATCTGCTCTTCTAGTGATGTCTAGACAGCTCGGGTGGAGTTCTAGACTGCATTTTGCATTGGTAAGTACCTTTCATTTTGCGTAGGTGAGCTTCCAGGAATGA
The DNA here is from genome assembly GCA_002872375.1 of Eulimnadia texana. NCBI lineage: Eukaryota > Metazoa > Arthropoda > Branchiopoda > Diplostraca > Limnadiidae > Eulimnadia > Eulimnadia texana. Next base: position 38,766 of record NKDA01000008.1, read on the forward strand.
AGCAAAGCTTCATTCTTTCTTCTTTTTTTCATTCTTTCATTTGCAGGCTGTGCTGCTGTTACTGGCTGGTGAATTGTTGGTGGTGGAGCTCACGTAATGATTCGCTGATATCAGTGAGGCTTTAAAGATATTGGAGTTCTAGTTTCTGTTAGTTGTTTGAACGAAATAAATTATAACTATTAACCGAGCTACAATAATGAAATAAGCATACTTGAAAGTTTAACAAATCCTGATAATTGTATACTCGAAGACCCAGTTTCCGAAAGATGCACATTCGAGAACCCTTGAGCTCGGGTTGATTAGTTGAAACTCGTTTCCTGTATATAGCTAATCAATTAGTAGTTAATTTTAAAAATTATTAGTAATAATATAGATTGCGATAGTATTAAAAGGAATCAAACGTGTAACTGATTAAGTCAGTAGTTTACTGTGAAAACCTTAGTATAAATTAGTTATCATTGTTAGGATTTACTTCAGTACCGAGTTAATGTCGAATATTCTCTATTTAATCCTTGTCGGGTAGTGCAACAGATTTAGCAAGATAATTGAAATAAATTACTAAGTTCAGTAAGACTGCTACGGTGAAGATGAAAATGTACTTTTGTGCATCGAAGAGCATATCTCGCAAAAGATTCAAGCTGGTAGAATTTTAACTGAAAGGGGTTATTAACTATGATAATAGTTTATTTACTAGAAGTAAACGGATTCGTAACCGAGCGACCGCTTACTGTGGAAGGATCCGACTTTTTTTTACCGTATTACGCCAACTAACCAGATTCACAGGCGTAATCCATGAGTCGTATTTTGGTATTAGTTTAGTAACAAAATACGTTTATGTCCCGGAGAAAGGCTGGTTTCCTATAATAGTTTTAATATTCAGTCGAAGAACTGAAGGGTGAAATTTTAGAGTTTTCCGGGACTTTATCTACAAACAGGTTCTGCAAGGATTTCTGAAGAAGATTGTAGGTCACATCCTTCACAAATTTTTAAATAATCTCTGATGTGGTAAAATTCGTCTTCTTTTCGCTCCAGTGAATTCTATGTGATGTTCTTCTTAAGAGTACTTATTGGTTTTGTACGTAAGAGAGTTCTGAGGTACTGCTCTGTACTCTTAAACTAAGTTTAGTGGAATTAAGTAGATGATCGCAAATACAAACTTTTTAAGTAACTTTGTTTAATCTGGTACCATCTGTTTAACATTGTATTACCATCGTCTAGGACATACTATGTAACTGAGTTAAAAAACGAAATTGATTCTCTGAAATAAATCATTTAAAAATATAGTAGTTAAATTCAAATTCGAACATGTTAGTCAGCTCAAAATAAAAGCAAAACAGTCGGAATGTAAGAGTTCAGTTTTACATGAGTTCTGTAAGGATTTCTAAAGCCGTTCGCGGATCGTCCTTCATAAACTTGACGAAAACTGCAGACTTTGTAAAAGTGGTTCCTTTGGCTTTGATAAAGCGGATGATGTTCTTCTTCAGAGTCGAGGTTTGGGAACTGCCCTGGCTGGAAGCTAGCATGTAGAGGCGAAGGAAGTCCTCATACGAGGTTTGATTGTTGACTGCATGCGGTGTGCACAAGTAAACGAGTCTGGGAAGGTCGTACTTGTCAGCAGCCAGCAAAAGAGACGCTCCATGTTTTGTCAAGATTTCAGTGGGCAGTTCGTCTGTGTAGAAAAATCTCAGCAGCTCTCGGAAGACTTCAGGGGAGATATCATTGACGACAACGCAGTTAGTCTTCTGTTCTAACATCTAGAAAGGCACATTAACTTGTTTATTCAAATTTATCAGTTAATTGAATTGATTAGTTTTGTTACCTGATGAGTGAAGGCTGCTTCGAAGACGGGACTCTTAGCGGCAAGGATCAGTTTGTGGGCCGGCAGCTTGGTTCCCTTCACGTTGAATACAACGTCTGAAAATGTTCCGTTCACTGCATAGGGTGACAGATTGAAGCGCGTCTGCTTAACCGGTGGATTTGCGTTCAAAGCCTGGTTCTTCTTGATGAAACCCCATTGAAATTCGAACAGAATTTTTCCTGACACACAAGTTATTGGCATCATCGTAACCTCTACGCGTAGAGGCATTACTACCATCTCCAAAGGTATGGCTTCCGTAGCAATCGATTCTCGTCGGGTAATTAGTTCGCCATTTTTTGAAAACAGTGACACTTCTAAAAATCCTATCAGCATGCAGTTCTTCCCGTAAGAGGCGTACTTCTGGGGAGCAAATATGTTATACCCATACTGGCTGTGGTAGGGGGTTGCCTTTACTTCGAACGAGGCGTGCCTCAAGTTACGGTCACAGGAACGATGCCAAGTAGTTTCTCTTATCCAATAGATACCCTCTCGGCAGAGGTGATCATAGTGGTTATCAGATCTATCCGTTTTGCTCGGGAACAACCCGTAGTAGTTGTCGGTGTCGAACGTCTGAGTAAACTTCCCGAAGCTCATCAACGTGGCCATTTCCTCAGTACCCAAGTCAGTGGCAGTTTTCTCATCGATTTGGCGCGACATTTCACGCTCAGTTACCCAGCTTCACAAGTCGACAATATGCAAGCTCTTCCTTGGAGCTCTAGCTACCAACTGCAGAGAAAATAAGGTCAAAGGGTACCTAGTACTGGAACCATGACCTAGAAAAGGTCAAGGACAGGGCTTACTCCCAGAAAAGGAAACTTCTGATGACCAAGGTCATTTGCAAATGCTATTCCTCTTAGTGGTAAATTGTTTCAAAGAAAAGATGGCTTTCTTTACCGTGAAGACTTAGAGTCGCTGTACACCAAGTTCTCAGAGAAAGTTCATAGAATTAGTTCATCTTCTCATGTTAACATGGGTATTTCTCATAGTAATAAGTTAATAGCAATACATTTTCTTTCAGCTTCCATTTCTCCTGTCAATAATGAATAGATTTTCTTTCACATTATGATAACTCCATCATGTAATACATACAGGTTAAGTGTTAAATGTTGTGTAGCTAACTATCCAAAATTTCTATTTACTCTAAAATCAAAGTAAGCTGATCTGGGGTACAGAGGATATACAAGCAAGGAAAGCACCAGCAAAACATGAAATTTCCGTTCTAACAGATTACATTGTACTTTGAAAAGAAACGGTTAAGTTCAAAAATAATACGTCTAGAGAAGCGAAATTCTAGTGTGATACAGAGAAACGAAAAAGGTGATGCAAAAGGTTACTGAATTACATTTAAACAAGCTCTACAAGGATTTCGGAAGTAGATCGCGGGTATTCCTTCATATGAACTTGATGACTGTGTCAGACTTTGTAAAACTCCTTCCTTTGTCTTTGATGAATTTGATTATGTTTGTCTTCAGAGTAGAGGATGACGAACTGTCCTGGCTCAAAGAGAACTTGTAGAGACCAAGAATGTCTTCGAACGAGCTTTTGTCATTAACTGCGTGCGGCGTACCCAGATCGACGAGTCGTCCATGTAACCATGGATCAGAGCGACTGTGTGTCTCACCGTGAAAAACACCGTAAAAAGACACACCAAGGGGTCCGAAACTCCGAGGAAAAATGTACGAAGATTATTTGATAACACATGATAACACGGAGATAACATGGAGATGACAGGATGATAATAGTGATAACATGACCTAGGTGTACGAAGATTATTGCAAGTTTCTGACCCCTTGACGCACACTTACGGTGACATTTGTTTAGCTTCTATATGCAGCAAGTTTGGATAATTTCAGTATACTTCGTCATCAGAATCCTTTAATTTTGAAAAAAAACAGAAAAATCTCAGGGGTGTCGTGGTGTATTTTAATGAATTTCATAAAACTGTCCTTCAACACGTGGATGTAAATATAAAAGTGTTTGTTTTTCTACCGGCTGATGGCTCGATGTCGAACTTTTTCCGTTCCTCATCTTGTTCCTTACCATAGGGTTTTGTAAATAGTAAGGAGTTGGTATTAACAAATCGAAAACTGCAAAATATTAAATGAAATTGCTTTATGGCTGAATACAAACAATGCATGATATTAATTTGTGAATGTTTACCGACCGCCGGTGACTTTTCTTAAGGGACATACAGGGTGACTTTTGTAAGTTAAATCTGTAATAAATTGATAAAAATTGAGTAATTTTCATTAAAAACAACTTATCATTATCAACTGATTATTATTTTTCTATCATGTTATTTAATGTTTACGATCTGAACTGAAAAATGTGACGAAATACATATTTGCATTATTCTGTTCATGCTAGCAAGCAGCACCTCTAGCGGTCAACTTGTAAACCATATTACACAGTTCAAGGTCATACAAAAAGTCACGGACGAAAGTCACCGATTTTTTACGGGGCGGGGAAGGCCGTACTTATCAGCAGTAAGCAAAAGAGAAGCGCCGTGTTGGTTCAAAACTTCAGCGGGGTATAGATTGTCTGCGTAGAGGATCCGCAGCAGCTCTCGGAAAACATCTGGAGCGACGTCATCGATGATGACCTAATCGATTTCCTTCTCTTTCACCTCAAAGAAACTCTGATTAATGAATAAGTCAATTAAGTTAAGTTACTAGCATGTTGCTTAGTTATCTGATGATTGAAGGCTCCGTGAAAGACTGGGCGTTTAGCTGCCAGGATCACTTTGTGGGCCGGTAGTTCAGTTCCCTTAACGTTGAAGACTATATCCGAAGACTTGAACTGAATTGATCTGAAGACTATATATGAAATATACAAGTTTTCTTGTGACTTTAGATCCTGACTGCGGGCTAGCTGCTAATAAAAACTAGAGGATATAGCACTGGTCATTCAGTATTCTAATGTTGGTTTCAGGCAGGTCAAAGGTCCAAGGCTTTTCTGGAGAAAACAGGGCATTCGATGATGTCCAAGGTCATCTGCAGTAGTTTCGGAGTAATCGATAAATTGCACGTGGAAGGCTGACATTCGTTGGCACGAAGCTTAGGGTCTTTAAACATCTTCTTATATTTATATTAGTATGAATTTTCTTAAGAATAATATTCATAATAACAATAATATAATCAACACAATAATTAGCACAATAACATTCAAGAATGTATTCTTAGGCTTGGAATCCATGATTGGATTATAGGCCGATATACAAATAATACAATAATATTTTATTAATGCATTAATTATATTTGGACATAATAATGCAATTTACCGTTATATTTTGAATTATTCTAATCATTCTGGCTTTCTTGTGTTCAGTTGTAAAGATTGTATTTACCGTAAACCAAGTAAAGCAAAATCCGGGTACACAGATAATAAAATGGAAACGAACTTGAAAAGTAGTAAACGAATTTAGAGTGTAAAAGATTGTGATAATTAAAAAAAGAACCAATAAGTATTGGCAGTTATAATTTCCGTTGTAGAAAGAAAAGTCATAGCTTGATTGTTTTTGTAGAAACGAAAAAGTTGATTCGAGAGAGTTCTGAGATAATTTTCAATTAAGTTCGGCGAAGATTTCGCAGGCAGTTCGTGGGTCCTCTTTCATGAACTTGACGAAAGCAGCCGACTTTGTGAAAGCAGTTCCTTTGGCTTTGATAAATCTGATGATGTTCGTCTTCAGAGTAGAGACTGAGGAACTGCCCCGGCTGGAGGCGAGCATGTAGAGACGAAGGATGTCTTCGAACGAGGTTTTGTCATCGACTGCGTACGGGGTGCACAAATCAACGAGTCGAGGAAGGTCGTACTTGTCAGCAGCCAGCAACAGCGAAGCCCCATGTTGTCTCAAGACCTCAGTGGGCAGGTCGTCTATGTAGAAAAATCGCAGCAGCTCTCGGAAGACTTCAGGAGCGATATCATCAACGACAACGCAGTTGGTCTTCTGCTCTAGCATCTAGAAAGGCAAATTAATTTGATTAATTACATTTATCAGTAACTGAGTTGAATAGTTTGTTGCTTTGCAATTACCTGATGAGTGAAGGCTGCTTCGAAAACAGGACTCTTAGCGGCCAGCATCAGTTTATGGGCCGGTAGTTTGGTTCCTTTCACATCGAAAACTACGTCCGAAAACGTCTCGTTCATTGCATAAGATGGTAGATTGGAGCGCGTCTGCTGAACCGGGGGGTCTCTGTTTAAACTCTGTTTCTTCTTGATGAAACCCCACTGAAATTCAAAATCAAGTCTCAACGGTGAGTAATCAATTGGCAGCATCTTAACCTCAACCCGAAGAGGCATGTCTACAGATTCCGAAGGTATGGTCTCAGTGGCAGCGGATTCTAGTGCGCGGGTGGTGCTGCCGCTAGTAAGTGATACTTTGAAAAACCCTATCAACAAAGAATCTTCTACATAGCTTGTATAGTTACTGCGAGAAAAGCGATTGCTAATTCCAGAACAGTTTCTTATCTTCACTGCAAACGTGGCGTACCTCGGGTAGCTGCCCAACAGACGATGTATAGTCGTTTCGATTGTCCAAGAGAAATTCTGTGTACACTCGAAGTTACAGCTGCGTGAAGACTTCTCATTGAAAAATTCTTTGTAGCAACTAAATGTACGCGTGAGATGTCCGAAACCTTTCAACGAGGCCATTTCGTTCCAACCTATCTCGGCCACAGTCTCACTGTCGATTTGAAGAGCCATTCCCGAAGTAAGCAAACCTAATAGTAATTTCTTTCTCGGAGCCCCAGCTTCTACTGAGCTTAGAAATGCAAGGAAATAACAAAGAAGGCATTCAGTATTCCAACGTTGTTGTACGGAAGGTCAAAGGTGAAGGTCAAAACTTTTGGCGACCAGGGTTATCAACCGGCGAATCACACTTGGAAAGTTCATTTTCCTTTCCAGTAAGCTTCTTGACGCAAGAAACGGTTTTAGAGCTTTATTCTCACAGAATAATTAGAATTACATTTTAAAAATAATGTTGAAGTAGGAAATTCCTAAAGTTAGGAATTCTTCTACCATGAACAACTACCAAAACTACTACTGATACTACTACTACTACTACTACTACTACTACTACTACTGCAATACTCAACATTAATATTTTACGACTTTCATGCATCACCTAAGCAACTCAAGTTTTCATTTGCCTCTCAACTAATGATAAAGGTCTCATGGATGCACATTTTGAAATCTCTGTTTTAAATTTAAAATGGTTGGTACACTACAATTAGTAACAATTGGTAAAGGTTTGGTTTGGTTTACGATAATTTTATTTTCGCTAAGTCAAATGAGTAAGCTTAAAAAAAGGAAACAACAACTGACAAGAAAAAGAAGAACTTCGGACTGTAACAGATAATTGTGGTTTGAGAAGTAACACAGTTCAGGTTTGTTATGTAGATATAAAAGCAGTAAAGTTCTTTTTTAAATTTAGAGAAAAAGAAAAGCTGGTAAGAAAACATTCAAAATTTATCTTAAACAAGTTCTGCAAGGATTTCAGAAGCGATTCCCGGGTTTTCCTTCACGAACTTGAGGAAACTCGCTGACCTGGTGCAAATCCTTCCTTTTGCTTTGATGAATTCGATGGTGTTCGTCTTCAGATTCGAATTCGAATTGCTGCCCTGGCTGGAAGCTAGCATGTAGAGGCAAAGGATGTCTTCAAACGAGGTTTGACTGTTAACTGCATTTGGCATGCACAAGTCTATGAGCTTGGGAAGGTCGTACTTGTCAGCAGCCAGCAAAAGAGAAGCCCCATGTTTCTTCAAAACTTCTACAGGCAGTTCGTCTGTGTAGCAAAATCGCAGCAGCTCTCGGAAGACTTCAGGTGCGACATCATCGATGACGACACAGCCGGTCTGCTTCTCTTTCATCTTAGAATACAAATAAAAGAATATTAGATAAGTCACCGGAAACTGGCTAGCATAGTTAGGGAATAAGTTACCTCATGAGAAAAGGCTGCGTCAAGGACAGGACTCTTAGCAGCGAGGATCAGCTTATGCGCTTGCAGTTTAACTCCCCTCACATTGAAGACGACGTCCGAAAACTTTGGGTTCATGAGATGAGATGGTAGATTGAAGCGAGTTTGTCGAACGGGTATATTAGTTTCTAGCGTCGAGTAAATCTTCATAATTCCCCACTGAAATTCAAATTCAAGCCTCCCCGACATTTCGATTGACAGCTTCTCAACGCGAACTCGAGGTGGCATAGTACACGCCTGGGACGATACGGGTTCTGTCACTTTGTTTTTGCGCTACTCCAATCTTTCATCGGAACCGTCTGCATAATACGAAACTTCAAACATTCCAACCAACACTGAGTTTTCTACGTCGGTCGTGTACTCCAAGGGTTTAAATACGTCGCAGTACTGTACCGGGATTATTTCAAATGAGGCGAACTTCGACAATCCGTCTGGCGCTAGGTGAACACAAGGCATGATTTGCCAGTTTATCCCACGGAGTCTCTTGAATCCATGGTACGAAGCGTATCCGACGGACTGCAACTCTTGGAAGGTGCGGAAATTATGCGTGAGCTTTTCGGAGCCGTGCAGCGTGATTGTTCCTTCAATATCCATGTTTTCAGTTGCAGTCTGACCACCAGTTAGGCTGAAAAATTTACTTTGGCTATGTAGATGACGTAAGTCAATAGTTCGGAACGTCTTACTCGAAGCTCTGTCAGCTTCCAACTACGAGGGAAGTAAGAGTACTAAGTGCTCAGTTGCTTTAAGCAAAGTCAACGTTTAGGCTTTTTCCCAGAAACGCTTTCGATGATCAAGGTCCTCAGCAACTTTTCCGATTAATCGGTGAAGTGCACACGGACAGCTGATAACGATTCTGGTAAAGTTGAGATCGGTCGATGCCAGATTTTCAGACAGAAGCTTCGAAGAATAAGTTTTATATGTTCTTGTTCTTATGTTAGTAATTCTCGTGATACTTGTAATACTAATAATCTTCCGACTTTTCATCCGTCATTTAGGCAACTTGGTACTAGTTTTAGTTAAGTTTAGTTTAGTGGTAGAGACCTGAATCATTTCGTTTTTGGTTATAAAAGTTGTTACTCTGCATTCAAACGTTTTATTTCCCCGAACCAAGATGCAAAATTGCGGTACATTCCAAAATTCCAAGAAAAGTAACTTGAAACACGGGATAATCACTTCGTACAACGAAATGGCATCAAACCTCGAGGAAAAACAGTTAACTTGCTTACACTTCTATTGAATTCTGAGATTTGGTTACAACAGACGAAAGGTGAAGCAAAAATGGGTTCCGAGTTTATTTTTCAACAAGATCTGCAATAATTTCGGAGGCAATACGTGGATAGTCCTTCATAAACGTGACGAAAGCCTCCGACTTCGTGAAAATCCTTCCTTTGAGTCCAATTAATTCAATGATGTTCGTCTTGAGAGTCGAATTGGAAGTGATGCCACGGCTGGAGGCGAGAACATAGAGGCGAAGGATGTCTTCGAGCGGGGTCTGATCGTTGAGTGCGTGAGGCATGCACAAGTCTACCAGCTTAGGAAGGTCGTACTTGTCAGCAGCCAGCAAAAGAGAAGCTCCATGTTTCTTCAAAACTTCTACAGGCAGTTCGTCAGTGTAGAAAAATCGCAGCAGCTCTCGGAAGACTTCAGGTGCGATATCATCGATGACGACGCAGCCGGTCTGCTTCTCTTTCATCTTAGAATACAAATAGAAGAATATTAGTTAAGTCACCAGAAGTTGGTTAACATAGTTAAGGAACAAGTTACAAGTTACCTCATGAGAGAAGTTAGCATCAAAGACAGGACTCTTAGCAGCTAGGATCAGCTTATGTGCTTGCAGCCTAGCTCCTCTCACATTGAAGACGACGTCCGAAAACTTGGGGTTCATGAGATAAGCTGGTAAGTTAAAGCACGTTTGTCGGACAAGCAATTCTGTGTCCGCCGTAGTTTGCTTCTTCTTCTTCTTCAGTCCCCAGTGAAGTTCAAACTCAAGTCTTCCCGACTTTCCGATAGGCAGCATTGTTATTCGAAACTGGAGCGGCATCTCGCTACACACATTTGGCGGCATGTCCTCTGACACTTCTGTTTTGCGCCAGTCCATCTGAGAACCCGTTGAATAATACGAGAGCTCTAGACATCCCACCAGCAAACAGCTCTGTGGTTCGGAGGTATATTGTGAGGGAACAAAATGTTTTTTCTCCATGTAGCGGATGAAGGTTGGCTTAACTTCAAACGAAGCGTATATCGAGCATGGGCCACTGGAATCTGACGACAAATGCACAGTAGGTTCAATTCGCCAGGGAAACTCCTGTGAGCACTTCAAGTGATAAGAATAGGGAGTCCTCATTTTGCACAGTTCATCCAAATAAGGAAATTCGTATGTGTAATATCCGTTGCCTTTTAAAGTGATTGTTCCCTCAACATCCATGTCTTCAGTCAAGTTGAATTGTTGACCCAGCAAGAAATTTGAATTTAACTTTGTTAAGTAAGCAAGCCGATAGCAAACAAGCTCTTTCTCGCGAATTCAGACTCCGACTGAGAGAAAAGCAAGCCAAATCTTAGGATCTACAGTGTACAGAACATTTATAGGAAGATCAAAAGTCATAGTTAAAAGCCGAAAGGCTTTCTTCCAAGGGGAAAAACCAGTTTGATAACCAAGGTCGTTAATCAAAAGTCCATTAATTTGATTTTTAATTAGACTAATTTCATACAATTCTCATTATTTTCCCGAATTATGGACGGGCAAATTCATTAAATGAATTAACTTTTCAGTTAATCAAGTTGTGTAGTTTGTTTCTTTTCAGTTACCTGATGAGTAAAGGCTGCTTAAACAACGGGACTTCTAGAAGCTAAGTTGAACTCATGTGCTAGTAGTTTAGTTCCTTCAACGTCAAACACTGTCTCGGACGGTACAGAAGAATAAATTAAGTTTGATTATAAATTACATTTTGTATTAAAAATTTTCCATGTTTGATTTACTCCCTTTATGTACTGTATGTTATATTTCTTGGGATTATGGAAAACTTCTGATTTTGCATATTTATTATAGTTTGGCCCCTTGATAAAATTACAAGCTTATAGATTTGGACTCACTTACCCTTGGGCTCAGTTCACTTCAGCAATTCAGTCTTTTCAGTCTTTCACGCCGTTCAGTTCTCAGTTCTCACCGAATAAATTGGCTGTTGTGTTTTAAGTTTAAGTTTGTCTGAAGTACTTTAGTTTCATGTAAATAAATTGACTCAGAATAAAGTAATGAAATTCGTTTAATTTAACTCTACCAATAAACAAATGGTCCACCCACCGGGAAAACCTATGGTATCTCATGTTCAACTGAAATTTCGAACTGAATATGTAAGAACCGAAGTGTTCAGGGATTTCGAGTTTGAGTTTAACGGGTTGAAAGTTTCATTCGAAAGTCTAGAGTTCAAGTTGACGATTTAAGAGTTGTTGAAAGTTTGTGAGTTGGAGGTTAAGGAGTTCTAAGTTAGATGTTTAAAGTTGGACAGATTAGAGAACGTGGGAAAGATTCAGATAGTTAGGGTGTTCAGACATAGGAATAGGGGTGAAAAGTTTCACATTCGAAGCTCGGTTTTAAGTCGGTTTACCAGTTCCCTTGTCTAAGTGGTTGACATATTGGATTCGAGAACTGTGCAGGAGGTCACCACGTCACGTCCGCCAGTATAGACTCTTTCCTCCTAGCTGCGTCCGCCAATACCACGTTGACGAGCCGATCATGTGTTCCAAGGTACTGTGCTCTCTCTGTTAAACTAAGTAAAAGTACTGGAGGCGTCCGCCGTCTAGGGATCTTTGTGAATGGTACCCGCTGGTCTTCGCACCTTAAATTGCGGGGAAACAAGGTCACGGCTACGGCCAGTATCTTACTTGGTGTTTGAGAGCGGTACAGGTATGATGCGGGTGCTATCGGGATAGAAGTTTTTTTCTGCACGGATTAGTGAAGGAATAGGGGGCAATGAAATTGTGGATCCGTTGGTAGTTAAGGGAGCCGGGTCGCCACGCCGTTTGGTCTAGTAGCGACGACTACGTCTGCACGCAGCCTAACTGTTCCAGCAGAAACAGTTGTTGTTAAGTCTGTTGGCATAGAGGTAGCAGCAAGGTCTGCTGGAGTTCCTGTCTCTTGCTGGTCCACAGTACCGCCTGTTTTTTTCAGGGGGCCTTTGGATTGTATAACAGCCCATGAAGCTGCTGTTCCTGTTGCTCCATCAGATGGAAAGTCCACAGTCCTTGTCACTAAACCTTTACACCATCGGTGGTGGAACGACTGATCACTTCACGATACGTTCAAGTCAATAGCAGTGACAAACGAACCCTTCGTTGAAGTTCCTGTTCAAGTGAAGGCTACCGAGTAAATCTGTGACAGCTTTCCGGTTTAGGCAAGGTTGTTCCGCTTGCTGTCGCGTAATAGGACCACAGTGATGCCTGTGACAGTCTTTCGGTCTGCAGTTCCAGAATTGACTGCAGAACATTTCTCAGCTCTAGTTGAAGGGGGCATTCGACTTTCGTTAAGCATGAAACCAATATTAACTGCAAAAATGAATCTTCCAGCTCATGTTCTTGCGAGTCCGTGGTTCGCTGAAACATGTGGATTTAGTACGACACCGTCGGTTCTTGCAGTGACGTTGGCTTTGGTTTGGTAATAGTGACGGTTCTGTAACGACGCCTGTTTCGGTTGCTCTGGACACAGTGGAGGCGGCAGCAGTAGAACGTTTCTCGCTGGATCAGTTGGAAGGGAAGATAGCTCCTTCGTCAAGCGCTACGCCACTATCGAATGTAGTACCTGTAGCACCATCATCGACTTTGGTTTCAGAATTTATGGATTCTGGGAAGACATCTGCTGCGGCTCCTGTATCAATGCCTTTCGAGCAGCACGCAGATCGAGTTGTGGTCTTGATGATGACGACTGTTTTCAGCGTCACGATGGTCTTTGCTTTGGACTTTGGTGCACCGGCTAATGTTGAGAAATGTGTGATGTTCATCGGTTGTAAGGTCCCGCTAGGAATAGAAAATAACCCGCTGCAGTTCCTGTAAAGAGGCTTCCTATAGTACCTGATTGTCGGATTGCTTGAAAAATGGGACTTTAAGCAGCTAAGGTGGGCCTGTGTTCTGGTAGTTTAGTTCCTTTAACGTCAAAGAGTATTTCAGAAAATGTTTCGTTCATTGCAAAAGATGGTAGATTGAACTGAGTCTACTGAACCAGGGGTTTCCGTTCAAAGTTTACTTCTTTCTTGAAGAAATCCCATGGAAATTCAAACTCAACTCTCCCCGATTATTCTTCAGTTTCCCTCATCTTAACCTTAACATGGAGTGGTATCTTTCTTGAATCCGACTTTATCTTCTCTTTGGCAGTAAATTCTTGTTTACGGACAAGATCTCCTTCCTTTGAAATCAATGACACTTTAAAAACCCCACGAACAAGTAGTTTTCGTGACAGCTAACGTAATCGCTTAGATATAATCAATAATCTTAGAGAGTACGTATGAAAGTTAGGGCCTCCTTTTATTTCAAACGAGGTATACTTCGAATCACATTATAAGGAACGCTGCCACGAACTTTCAATAGTCCAGAAGAAATCCTGTGAACACCTGAAATGGTAGTCGCCTGAAGTGGTTTTTGATCCAAACTTGAACAGATCGTCGTGGTTCTTGAAGTTGTATCTGAAAACTCCGATACCTTTCAGTAAGGCCATATCGTCAAAGCCAGCTTAGCAGCAGTTTTAATACCACTTTGGCGAGACATTTTAAGTTATCTGGAGTAATGAAGACGATTGCTGGAAGGTTCTCTCTCGCGATTCTAGCTTCCCACTGCTGGAAAAGCCCAAGTACAAGTGTCTTAGAGGATTAAATTATTCAAATGCTTTTTTCAAGCAAGGTCAATAGGTCAAGTTCAAAGTCAAACGTAAGGTCGAGGACTTACCCAAAAATAAATTTTGAGTACCAAGGCTATCAGTGCCTGATCGCTAAAATACACGTAGAAATTAAATTGCTTCTCCTCTTAAGTAAAGTCTTACAGAAACCAAGATAATATTCACAGGGATGAATATGAAATTTCTTAATTGTCACAGTTTTGTTCCCATATATGACTTTCCTAATTTTCTTGTAATAATGACTGTGCATGTTGCGTACAAATACTGTGTAGTAGCATCTTGCACTTTTCATATGGTATTACCTGCTGTGATCATCATATTATATATTACATAGAATTAAATTATTACTGTTAGGTATTACTTCATTATTACATGTGAATAATACACATTCCTGCCGCTAATTACAATGACCTTTTCATTAGAATGTTAAAGTAACTAAGTTCTCACAAACAGAGATTCATTTTGTCGTAATAAAACTTAGAACGATTTGTTAGTAAGTGTTGCGAGTACTTTTCTTGCTCTTTTTATGAGCAAAAATCATTGTAATACGGCCTATTGTCGGGCGCAGTGTGTTCACGTGGCTTTATTGATTGACTCTGACTCACAGACGTGACACATATGCGTCACACGTCAAGAAAAATGGGGGCGATCCAGGCCAACGAGTACAGCAAACTGAGTAAACCGAATCGAGGACAATGAACCCCTGACAACAGATGATATCAGACTGATAACACGATGATAACATAACCTTGTCATAAACTTTTCAATTGAAGTCTATATCTGTTGAATTTGTTTAAAACAAACACGACAATTCTGCGAAGTTTCGTTCCGCCGCCATCTTTGTTTGTAATGTATGACAACATCCACAGACATTGTTTGCATATCAACGTCATTTTGTCACACCTTACGTGACACAATCTTCTTACGAACCGTTACGAATCAACTTCTCCGCATTTGTTGGGTTTTAACAAGAAAAACAAACCCACTAACTGCAAACAAGCGTCGTCTGCTATCTGCTGCTGCTAAAGCATCCAAGTTCGCAAAGTTGCCAGTCCGTCTATTTTCAATGCATAACATTGTTACTGCTCTTATAACTTAACTAAATTATTATTAGATACGAATTAAAGTTGATTACTTTCCGTTTAATTGTATTGAGGGTAATTCATGAATTATCTCGTAACACAGGACTCAATAAAATCATAATTTCAAATGCAAAACGTCCAAGCCACCCCCGTCACGTGCAAATTATGGTCCATTACCGAGGGTTGGTCGACTTCCCAAACTCCCCATAACACCATACGATAGCAGACGATAACACTGATAACACTGTGACAACACAGCATCAAAATATGATAATATACCCCTCCCAGGGGTGAAGTAAACCTCCAGTGTGCTGGCTTTATAAGCATAATAGAGCAGAAACCCTATAAATAAAATCTATACCCCTTACCCTCTCTCTCTCTCCCGGGGTTGAAACCGTAGAACCCCGGTAGTTTATCTATTAAAAAAATGAGTCATTTGAATACAAACGATCGACATTTTATTTAAATACAAAAAATAGACACGAAATACGACGAAACAGACGAAACTTTTCAAACCACAAGGCACGGACAAAATTACTAGGTTTGCGCGGGAGGGGGGAAACACTAGAATTCAAAAATTATGAGTGAAATACTAGTTTACAAAGAAAAGAAAAATCGGGTTTATAAAAATATAACTAGTGCACGGTTTTTTCCAAAGCTGCTGCGACTAGAGTCACGTGACGTAGCTAAACACAAAAATAAAACAAAATCGACAAGTAAATCTTTCGTGAGGATTTTTCACACTCAAATTTGCCATTTCTTTAGGTTTTATGCTTAAAAAAAAAAAAGACTAGCCGCATCTTCACCATACTGACGTGCTGGGAAAATCTGGGGGGAAAACGCTGGGAAGCGTCAGGAAAGCTCCGGAAAGCTTAAGGTGCCTCGGGGAAAGGTGTTGGGAAGCTTTGGGAGACTTGGGAAATCAGATCTGGCATCCAGAATTGACGGTTCCGTCTGAAGACTTGCCATTCCATCTGATGAACATCGTGGGGGGCGCCAATTCCTGACGACAGAAGGGCACGGGATCTTCAGACTGCGAGTCCGTGGAGGCCTGAGCTTGATTGTTCGACGAAGTGCTTTTCGACTGGCCGGACGAAGAACGGAGTCCCTGTTCGAACTCGAGCAGCTGTCCCATGAAGTTGAGATTGGGTGAAATGATCGGACGGCGCTGCTTGACCATGGTGTACGCGTCGACGAGACTCATGGACGCGTGTCGCATGAGATACGCTAGCGCTATGGTCGGCGAACGCGAAATCCCCGCGTGACAATGGACTAAAACCGCACCTTTCGACTGACGTGCTTCATCTGGAAAAATTCAGATAAATTACATTAATTAAAATCAGTTCACATTAAATAGTAAAAATAGAATACTATAATATTTGTATAACATGATGTAATATTTAAATGCCCCGCTCAAGGTTTTTCTGGCTTCTAACGTTTTCTTGGCTATTGTGTCACTTCCCAAAAATTTCCTGGATGACGTCATGGCCTTTACGGCTTTCAACAAACGAGGGGTTCGAACTCTCCAGGAATCTTTGCACAAAGAATCAAGATTCCCAGATTCCCCAACTCAACGAGATTCTTAACAAAATTCACGAGATCTAGAACTTTATATCTCAAGAAGTTATCATTCGAGGTTCGTCTGTTGCGAACCCTTCTGTCGGTTTGGCAAAAAGGCGAACCGGACTCATTACGCATTCCACCAGCTGGCTTTTTTGTTCGGCCCCGAACAAAAAAGAAAAGGAAACTGTCGTAAAGTAAAATCGCAGTTCTCCATTTGGGAAAATGTTGGGAAGAATGCAATCGATTACTGAATCCCCATTACGAGTTTCCCGTTTCCCTGGCCGTCTCATTTTACAAGCTTCCTCTTCCCGTTTGAACAAAAATCTCAGATTTCGCTTTGCCCCCTCTTAAACGTAACAAAAATCAGGCTGTAGAATGCGACCCTCACACCAATCCCATACGTTTCCCACGCTTCCCATACGCTTTTCCCAATGCACACACAGAAAGCGATGAGTCATGCAGGGGTGTTTTCCCTTTGTGACGTTTCCTGTGTTGTTTACCTGGCAAGAATTCCTATCACGTGATTCATACATGTTTTTACCACCCCCCACACGCGCAAGGGGTTTTCCCATATTTGGGACAAGGAATGCTTACCGATGAAATGGAAGGCTTCTTCGAAGTACTGCTTGAGGTTCTGGTTTCCGGAATCGGCCGCAGGGATCTTCTTGTAGACGATGCCGTTGGATTCGAAATGTCCCGGAAGATCGGTGGTAATGTTGAGGATACGCGTGATCTTCAGCGACAGCAGAGTCTTCAGATCAGCCGCATCGCGACCGTTCCCCAGGAAGAGGAACGGCAGAATCTCCGTGGCCGGATGAGTATCGATATCTGCCGTGGTCGGAACGCTACCTGACCACGGAGTCACAGGTTCCGCACCCGGTAGCGGAGTCGCCATCGTCAGCGTGACGGTTGGAGTAGCTTTAGAAGACGTCTCGCACAAATGCTCATAATTCTGCTGGAATTCGCGAAGCCCACCTGGTTTTATTATAACATTATTATCAGACATAATAAATGTAGTGATCTTACACTGTAATAGTTAAAGGTGCGATTTATGTTCAATAAAAATCAGATTTTTGTTAGGCTTGTGGTTAATGGTGTTTTGAGTTTATCAGCTTTGGGAATCTGTTGGAGTGTTTCCCAAGCGATGAATCATCTGACTGGGGGATCTGAGGGGGAGTTCACCCCAAATCGTGTTCATCCCTAATCACACAAATTACAAACCAACCCTTTCTGCTGGCTTTTTATATTAGAGTGTGATGAGGGGGTTGAAAGAGAATCGATGGGAAGTGATGGGAAAGTCTTGGAAATGATAGGAAGACTATGTGGAAGCTTTGGGAAGTACTGGGAGGACATGGGAAGGCTGTGGGGAAACTTGGGAAAAGTAAAAATAAAATCTGCTGGGAAGTCTTGGGAACGCAGTAACTCCATTGTGAATGTTTTGGGGTGAATGGTATTGGGTTTGGGAAAGATTGGGGTAAGTCTGATAGGGGGTGGGGGCGCTATAATTACAAACAAATAAGATAAGACCCTCTGCGGTATCTAACGCAAACAACCAGCCACCAAATGACGTCATCCGATCAATCAATAACCAATTGGGTTAAACAAGGGCTCGCAACTTCTCCTACCCTGTCGATAACAGTCCCCTTATAATGGTATCACACGTTTTCAGCAGATAACAAAGCATTCAAAAGCAGCTGTTACCTCATGACAATAGCTGAAACTCTGGAAAAATCGACTGTTACTCATACTATACCCTCGGGGAGATTTGCTACTCGGCAAAGATGATTCATTGTTCTGGAAATCTAGGAAGAGTGAACTGGGCAATAGGCGTGGCGAGCACTGACCAGCCCCTGACATTTCTTATTCAATCTTGGGCCTGCGGAAGGCATTGATGTCATTGTGTTATGAACGCGTTAAAGCGTCAGGGGCCCATTTCTGCTTATGACGCATCATCCACCCAGCCAGTCCCCCACGCTTTTATCTCCCTTTTGCCCCTGCGAACCCCAGAAAGTTTTTTACCCAAAGCCTAAGTAAGAGGAGGAAGAGGGGAGAGGGTGTTCCAGGGGCTCCCTTTGATTCAATCAGTTTCCATAAGCTGCCAATTGGTACAAAAGAGGGTGAAAACGCCCTATCATACGCACTCCAAACGGAAACTCCATTATGCGTGTGTGTCACACGTCATTTTCGACAGGCGACACTCCACCCACCCCACCTACTGGAACTACTCACCCACCCACTCAACTCATAAAGGGAACTGAGTTCACAACTGCAGAAAAAATAATATTATTATCAAACGTATTCCAATTAAAGTTCCATTTCATGCTAGTATAGTTATCCTTCTTTACTGAGGTTGGAGTGAATTTTTGTTTCGCATTCATGTCTTGCAGAAGACTTAATTTTATTTTTGTATGTCTCTGGAATTTCAATTAGTTGGCTCCTGGTTTTGTGTGCGTTAAAGGACGTTAAAATCCTCAATTCCTGTTTCTAAAAATAGACGTTTTCAGACAAAGAGAGAGAGACCTGGGTAATTCTGAATCACAAACGTGGGAATGACTCACATTCTTAAAAAAGATTCTACTATTCGCTTGGCTAAACTTGGGGTTTCTACGTTTTCAGTGCTAAAAATATCCGATTTTTTCGGCTGGTTACTAACGAGTTATACTTAATTAGCTTTCAACAATCTTTACCTCCAAGAAGAATGGGGTCTCTGTTATCGTCCAGCAGAGCGGACATGACGATATAGAGCGTGCTGTTCGGTTGCAGTCGATCACAATCACCAGTGCCGTCATCGTAGACGACGACTTCTTTAATGTTCTTTTTCCGCATGAGGGATTTGCCTTCTTCGGAGGTGACGAGATCGGCTAGCGTGGCTTTGCCCGCCTGCAGGCGCTTCTTGTTCCAACGGTCGGAGCAGTTCAAATTTAAGGCGCCGCGAATGTGAGACGCGTTGTATCCGGTGAACGATCTGCAGTCCAGGATGATGAAGTCCTTGTTCAGCTTACCGTCAAAGCTCTAGGATGAACACATAACATTAGATCACATACTTTTTGCATGATGGATGTGTTTCAGGTACCTGATGCTCTGGGTCGAGTTTCTGGGCCAGTTTTTCGCAGGACCAGATCTTTGTGCGTTTAACCAGTAGCGAACGCTGCATGGCCCCGCTTTCAGAAGCCGGACTGGAGGGGAGGCTCACAGAAACGGGAAGTCCGAGACAGCAACGCTTGGCTGGGGAAATCGCCTTCGGAGGTGACGTTGCTACAGCCGGGACCTTCAATTAGTAAGAGATTTAGAGTTTGAAACTAGTACGAGTTAAGCTAATCTGCTGGCTTACTTGTTGTTTAGTTTCTACAGTTAGTCGGTGGATATGTAGTTGGTTATGGTGATGTTGTAGTTGCATGTGCAGTCGCTTCTGCTGCTGTCGTTCGTTTCTACTGTTGTTCATGTTGTCGCGACAAGCTGCCTCTTTGCCGGGGTCGCTTAAGCTGCGGGTAAAAGTCAGTCGGAGATTTTCGCGGCTCGCAGATATCATGGCTTTGGACTTGCACTCGATGAACAGCTCCTTGATGGAACCAGCCAAGGTCTTCTCAAAGTCCGAAGCTAAAGATTTGGTTTCTACCGAAGACGGATTCGTACAGGGAACCGAAATCAGACGACTGTACAGAAGCTTCCGATTCTTCTCCCACGTAAAATCCACAGGCCTAACACAAACAAGCCTTTAATTGTTGCACCTAGTACAGACTTGCTGCTTCCTCAATCACATACGAACTAAATGGCTCAAGTCACAGATCGACACACTGAGTAAAAGAGTAAGAGAGCGCAGGGCAGAGACGTCCGTATCCTTCGGGCGTCTGCATCCGAATGACTGACTGTGTTCAGATGAGTTCATTCAAAGGGGGCGCTATGCCACGTAACTCACTAAGTAAACACAGACGATAACAACTCCGATAACAAGGCTTGCTTACTAAACTGTTGATAACAAACGGTTGCATATAACTTTACAAGACGAGTCACCTGTTTTTAGCTTCTTATCAAAATCTGCTAAAAGAAATGAGTCTTACCTAATTGAGAAACATGAAACAATGCGATTGTCTGACTCATTGTTGTATAATTAGATTTTTCGGGTTAAAAACGAATGAGTAAAGTCAAGCGGGGATTAAAAAGAAACAAAGAGTTCGGTATTTGAAACTTGCAATGCAAAGTGAGTCACGCAAGTTATGGCGTCATGGCTGATGATGTCACAAAGAGGGTTTCGGCAACAGCGGACATTATTTAGATTCATTCTCGATGACGCTTCGATTTCACTATTTTTTGCACTAATGTAATAATTAACCAGATTACTGATTTAATTTATGATATTAATTTAAGATAACGAGTAAGACTTTAATTGAGTTCAGCCGGTTCCATGGATATTTCGTAAATCGATTTCGACAGACCGCTAATTCCTCGAACTTAGTACACACTTTAGATAAATATTAATTAACATATTGTAATGATTACACTGAATAAGTATAATTAACAAATTTACAATAATCAGTTAAAACTGTGAAGATCTGAAAACTGAGCCACTTAGTCCCTAAACGTCGCAAAGACGTTTACCCAAACAACGAAACTTTGAAATAATTTTAATATGAATTAATTCAAAAGTAATTACACTTACTTGTGACTTTCCAATGGCGTCATCGTTGATTCCTAAGTTTTTAAACTGTTATTTTCAACAACGGACTTTATGTACGTCTTTCCCGTCTGAAGTTTCGCAAAGACTGACAGGTACCCGTAGGTTCAATTGGGAAATGCGACCCTTTTAACAGTAAACTTTCCCGTGAAGTTTTCTCAACCAATCAGGGACTAGGTGAGGTCATCAATAATCAATAGGAACCGGGGTCACGGTATTTTTTTGGCAACAGAGGTCAGGGCCCCACCAATCACGACTAAGCAGACGTCATTTGTTTTTATAGACAGCAGACGTTCCTTGACTTCGCTGGAAGTTACATAGACGTTTCGGTTTGTTTGGAGATGATGTATTTAGTTCAAGACATAATTCAACATGCGCAGAGTAAACAAAGAAACACTGAATTAAATTGTTAATGATTTTTTGAAGTATAGGGAAATGAAGTTGATTCAGTTGAATCGCTTCCTGGGAATTTGCGAAACCACTGCGGATTTGTGTCATTCACAGAAAACGACGAAACAAAACTTTTCATAAGTAACTCTATCCCAGAAAATGTTTCATTGTCTTAACTAGAATAAATATAAACCACTGATGATTAAGTATAAGTTACTATTTCTTCTGATATAATGTAACTCTAATGTAATCGACGGTTCACAGTGTAAAACGGTTTAGTTAAATAAATACTAGGATTTCACAATTGTTCCGTTTAGAAGCTTATGAAGAAATCATTCAAGAAATCCTGTTTTAATCAGTTTCTCCAGAAAGAACTTAACGTCTCCAAGTTCGGAATCCTTAATCCCCAACGAAGTCAGGACGCCCAGGTCGCCATTTTGAACCGCAACGAAAACCGCTTTCAAGTGATCCAGATCCGTACGCATCAGATGAAGAGCCGCACCGAAATCTGCGATCGTTTGCGATTCTGTGCGATCAATTTCAAAAGATTAAAGTATCAAATTGTAACAGGAAGCTGCAGTAGATTGTGTTTCATACCAGAAAGCGCAATGGCGACACGCTCGACGCCACCTAGCGGCGACAACGCGTTACGCGCCTTGGCACCGAAGAACTTCTCCAAGAAATTCGAACCGTGGCTGTTCAGCAGTGACTGGAGAAAACTAGCAGTCTCCTCGACAGGTGGACGCTTTGCTATATAAATATTTCAAATTTAATTATAATTAGTTGTAGTATTATTTAGTAATGTTAATTAAGATGTGAACTAGATGGCGTCGGTGCGGTTGTCAATTCTGTCATCTAGCGGTAGAATGCAAAACTATTTGAATTTTAAGAAATAGCTGAGATTTGGTAGGTTTTACAAAGTTGTTAGGTATGTAAGCAAAATAAATAGTTAGTAGTTGGAAGCAAAGTTGAAGTGTAGTTATTGATAGTTTGGACTGCTTCCGTTACCTACACCTAGCGGCCAACTCTTGAACTATTTGAGGGACGATTAGTACTTCTACCTGGCAAACTATTGTTTTAAGCACAAAGAATGCAATCAACTAGTTTATTACAGAATATTGAATGCAGCTTAAAGTTAGTTGGTAGTTGATTCCTTAACACCTGGCGACGAACTAGAGAACTACTTGGGATGGGTTTCTAGTTCGCGTAATAGAACTAAGTAAGTAAACTTGCTTTCGAATTATTATTTCACCCAAACTAGATTATAAGCACTAGCAATAATCGACTTAACGTAACTTTCTACTCAGCGTCGTTAGTTTTAGCTGTTTAGCTCAGGTAACCCAGCGAGTAACTAGCGAACTACGTGTTAGTTAGTTAACGTGACTACGTTCTAGCAGAGTAGCAAACTACTGATATAGAAAGCACCAGATTAAACTAGTTTAACACAATATTCTCCCTTTGAGACTAGCGGCTAACTGCTGAACTACTCTGGTGAGTGAGCGGTTAGCTAGCAGACGTGACTAAGTTCTATCAGACTAGCAAACTACTCTTACAAAAGCATTAGACTAAACTAGTTTAACACAATAGTTAATTTTTCCATAATTTTATCCCCTTTGCGACTAGCGGCCAACTGCTGAACTACTCCGGTGAGTGAGCCAGCTAGCTAGCACACGTGACGAAGTTCTAGCAGAATAGCGGACTACTGCTATAAAAGCATCAGGCTAAACTAATTTAACTCAATAATAATTTCTCCATAGTTTTATTTCCGTTACGACTAGCGGCTAACTGCTGAACTACTCTGGTGAGTGAGCCGGTTAGCCAGCACACGTGGCCAAATTGAATTTTCAAACTTGTAAACTTACCAAGTAAACTCGTCCCCAAGCACTTAGTTGATCTCAGAATGACATTCAGGTTGGCTCTTTCATGCAAATAACGTGATTATAACTCAGTTCTCCCATGAAGTAGTCTAGAACTTTCTTGCTTACTATTTACTATTCATTAGTTGAATGGAAACTTTTGCTTAGCTCTTTCCGACACTATACCTGTAACTTTGAATACTTTGTTAAATTACTATCTTGGAATCCATCTTTGCAAAACTTTGCTTTCATTTCGCAATGGATAAAACTTGGTTCAAAGAAGTTTAGGGGAGGGTCGTTAAGTCTTTTTAGGCTCTTGTTTTGATGTTGGAGACAAGTAGAAAAGATTAGAAGATGTAGAATACCCGCAGTGCAGAGTCTGGAATCTTCGTCGTATCCGTCCGGACAATCAGCAGCTCCGTCGCACAAGTACTGAATAGAAATGCAAGCTCCGTCACCGGGACATTTGAATGGCTCGTACGGATGACACGGCTCCCCTTTTTTATTAAGAAATATGATTATGTTAGTTTAGTTAATAAGTTAGTCAGTGAGTAAGTAAGTTAGAACGTTACTAAGTAAGAAAGTAAGTTAGTAGGCACGTCAGAACGTGAGTAAGTAAGTACGTAAGAGAGCAAGCAAGTACGTTAGACCGTGAACAAGTAAGTTAGTAAGTAGTGAAGTGAGTAAGCAAGTAAGTAGATAAGCAGCAATTGAGTAAGTAAGTAAGTCAGGAAGTAAGTTAGTAAGTAAGTAAACTAGTTGGTAAGTAAATAAGTAAGCAAGTCAACAATATGTAACTAAATAGGATAGTAGCTAGGCTACTCATAACTAGTTAATAGTAGTAGTATATACTAACAACGAACCCCAGCAAGTCAGTTGAGTACGTAAGAAAGCGAATTAGCAAGTAACTAAGCAAAATGTTAACTATAGGTTGCATGTATAACTCCTGTAGTATTCACTAACAACTACTCTGTGCTACTACTAGCACTTCTGTAGTTTCCGACTGTTCTAGTTTCATTTAGAAGAGAATTTTATTCAAATTTAGAGACTACATTTTCCTGCAAGTGGAACATCAATAGATTCGAGTAGTCCAGGGTCTTCAAAAAAAAAGAAGTTTCGAGAAAGAAGAGCGAAAAGCAAACGAACGAGGACTCTTCAGTTTGACACGTGAATTTCATTAAACAGCTTAAAAAAGGATAATTCAACACATTTTAGTACTTATACCACTGAAAAGTACCGTGAAAAATACCCCAGAAAAGTCGAGAAATGCACCATTAAAAAACACCATTATACCTAAAAGTAACCCTAAATTATACCGTAGAAAATCACCGGAGAAGAGTGTGTAGTGTACACTTGCTCAAAGACATCCAATTTGAGCGTTTTTCAGTTCTGACACTCATCGCTGTGACGCGTCAATTAGTTCTCGAGTGGAAGAAACGAAACCCTTGTACTTCACTAGAGGAATTTCAACTGAAATAAGACTGAAAAATTTAAATACGTATATAAATGTGTAAAATGATAATAATATAGTATACTGTTCATGTAAAGTTGGCGTAATGCTAATTTGTAATATTTTATTTAGAATTATAAACGTGTTGGAAGTAGCGAAACGGATCGTGCGTGGCTTTAGTATAAGGGCCCTTGCTGTTGCCTGAGACGGTCTTCTCCTATTGGTCGCCTGCAGCCGCCGCCATCTTGGTAGGCAGCTGCATGTGGCAGAGCTGAGCATATCTTCCTCAAAAAATATCTAATTTCACTGAAATCATCTAAAACTTGAGTTCAGTCTGAAAATATAACTTTTATTATGTATTATAGACTTGCTGTTGTATTGTTGTACTGATGCTGTAGTGTTGTAGTGTTGCCGTATATATTTGTATTCCGCATAGAGATGAGAAATCTTCCCAAACAAATAAAATATCAATGAAATCTTACACATTTCTTGAAAATATAACTCCAGGAATGCTTTATAGACTTGTTGTATCGTTGTACTGTTGTACTATTACATTATTGTAGCGTTGTATCATATATTTGTATTCCGTATAGAGATGAGAAATCTTCCCAAACAAATAAAATATCAATAGGATCTTATAAATTTCTGGAAAATATAACTTCAATAACGTTTTACGAACTTGCTGTTGTACTTGTACTGTTGTTGTAGTGCTGTATTGTAGTTGTATGTATTGATATCGCACGTAAAGATGAATGGATTAGATTCTGGGTGGTCTACGGTTTGATACAAGCAAAAAAGCCTATTCTTTAGCCAAGAAAAGGTAGTAAAACTAGTAAACGTAACTATAGAAACGTTAAATAGTGTCCCTAGAGAAGAATATGAACACGTCTGCACGCGCTGTAGAATCGGTCCCTCGATAGTTTGAACCTCTTACTAAAGTGCGATATGTATGTGGAGAACTAGTGTAAATTCCAGGTTTCCTTTTCATAGTTCTAGTAGTTAGGAATAGTAATTTACGAGCTTTTAAGAAAGTTCAATATATCTCAATAATAAAGAATCCCTAAACACACTTGATGTCAAGTATATAGCGAGCCTTTGGGAACTTGTACTAAATTGGCTGGCTTTCATATCTTCGATGAGATGAAGTCTATGCGAGCAGAAAATTAGATTTCTTTCTGGTGTGTACGTAAATTTTACCTCGTTCTGGACTTTTTTTTATGGGAAAAAGGTAAAAAACTTGAAAGAAAATTTGCTATTCTCTGTAAAAACTGAATTATCTAGAAGCTCTCACGCTATAAGACCATTATACACTGCTCCTTTCGTGTAACCCGCAAAAGGTAGCTCGCTCTTTTGTTGTGTACAGCGTTGTCAAGTGTACCACGACATTTACGTAAATCTGTCGACTAGGTGGACACGTAATGGGTGCTTTTGGGTGAATTAGTATTGTGTCCAGGAATTAGAAAGATTTAGTCGGTTGCATATATATATATATGAGAACAATGAAAAATGATAAATTTGTCTAATATGTGGACACAACGTCGGTGCTTATGGACGAATTCATATGGTGTCCAAGGATTCGACAGATTACTTAATTTTCGTGGAATTGATAAAAAATAATGGAGAATATAAATATGTCGAATATGTGGACACACCATGGGTGCTTATGGACGAGTTCATATGGTGTCCAAGGATTCGACAGATTACTCAGTTTTTGTAGAAATTATAAAAATAATGCAAAATGCAGATCTTTCGAGTACGTGGACACACCGTGGGTGCTTATGGGTGAATTACTATTGTCCAAGGATTCGACAGATTAATATAAAAGAATGGGAATCGAAGAAATAAATCAGAATAATGCATCTGCCAAGTTCCTGGACAGACCATACGGTCTTATGGATGTATTACATTGTTGTGTCCGAGGATTTGACAGATTACTTTGATATTGCATAGGGATAACGAGAATAATGAAAATAATAAATCTGTCAAGTACATGGACGAAACCATGACCGAGTACGGACGATTATCATTGTGTCCACGGATTCGACAAATTTGCTTAAATTGCACAAGAAGAACGAGAACTATGGAAATAATAAATCTGCCGAATACGTGGACGCACCGTAGTCGCTTATGGACGAATTACCATTATGTCCAAGGATTTGACAGATTACTGTAACAGAAACAAAAACGACAATATGAACCCAAACACACAACATGCCGAATACGTGGACACACCACAGTTGTTTATGGATGAATTGCCACTGTGTCCAAACATTCAACAGATATTACTTATTTTGCACAAGAACAATGAAAATAACGAAATAACAATTTTATCGAATACATGGACACACCACGGTTACTTATGGACCAACTACCATTGTGTCCAAGGATTCGACAGAGTACTATAACAGAGACAAAAACGACAAAATAAACGAAAATAATAAATCTGTCAAATACGTGGACACACCATAGTTGCTTATGGAAAAACTATCGTTGTTTCCAATCATTCAACAGATATTACTTATTTCGCACAAGAACAACGAAAATAACAAATCTGTCGAATACGTGGACACACCATAGTTGCTTATGGACGAATTATTATTGTGTCCACGGATTCGACAGATTTGCTTAAATTGCACTAGAGCAACGAAAACAATGAAAATAACAAATCTGTCGAATGCGTGGACACACCATGTTTGCTTATGGAGGAATTACTATTGTGTCCACGAATTCGACAGATATCTCTTGAACCAATAATAATAACGTTATATATAAATATATATACCGTAATAAAAAAACTTGTTTCGTGTCCAGTAAGTAAAGGTCGATCATGATAACGTGCCATAGGCGACGAGACACTTATTAGTCACTGAAGAGGTCAATGACCTTCAAGAATCATTCCCAGATTCATGGAGAATCCCAAGATTCTTGCTCACAAGAATCTTGCCTGATAGAAAAGTCATACGGTTGAGTACCGAATGACTAGGAAGCTAAACACTAGCTGAATAGTAGCTGAGGCTTACATTAGTTGACAAAACTGAACCCTCTGAATAAGAGGTTGAATACTGCATGACTTAGTTCTTGAAAAATTCCAGCGTACGAATCGCGTGAAAGTGGTCCAATTTCACATTTTCATCTAGCTGAATCCACGGTAATCATGCACCATTCAGAGGGTCTTTCTGACGTTTTGACTAGCGCATACAGGAATATTCAAAGAATCTTTAAGAATCTTATAGCTATTTCCACTAACTTTTCCTACCAATTTGTATGATTGATAATCTATGATAACCTATGATAATAGTTGATAACAGGTGATAACACACAGGAGATGTTATCACTCGCATGTTACCGGGTAATGGATCACGTCGCTATAGTAATGATCGGGGGACCAATGCACTTTCAATGGCGTGACACAGTGTCAAGGCTGTTATCAGCGGTTAACAACTGTTATCACATGTTATCAATAACGTATAGGAAATGTCGAGGGGTCCGAAACTCCTAGTAATCATTGTACACCTAGGACATGTTATCACTGTTATCAACCTGCTATCTCCATGTTATCTCCGTGCTATCACGTGTTATCAAATAATCGTACACTTTTTCTCGGAGTTTCGGACCCCTTGGAAATGTGTTATTCTCGACTTTAATGATTTAGTGTTATCAGGTGTTATCAACGTGTTATCAGGTGTTATAAGTCGTGCTGAAACGGTGTGTGTTTCTCAGTGAATGATTTGAGAGTGTTATCAGCTGTTATCAACATGTTATCAGTTGTTATCGCACGTGATAAATAGTCTATGGGCAGCGCGTACGTTCACTTAGATAATGATTTTGTTCGTTTGATCTGTTATCACCTGTTATCAAGTGTTATCAGCTGTTATCAGGGTTGATGAATGGTCTCTGGTGTTAATGTTTTCTGTTATTAATGATTTTTACTCATTAGTATACCATATATATTCAGTAATAACATGAGAAAGTGTCGTTTTCATTCTCAGACAGGTGAGACGTTGATAACCTATGATAACAGACGATAACAAGCGTTAACATTATGATAACAAGATGATAACATCTACAAGAACCTGTTGAATAACTTAACAAAGCTGGATAATAGCAGAGGGTCCAAAACTCCGAGGAAAAGTGTACGAAGATTATTTGATAACATTTGATAACATTTGATAACACGGGGATAACATGGAGATAACAGGTTGATAATTGTCATAACATGACCTACGTGTACGAAGATTATTGCAAGTTTCGGACCCCATGATGATAACATGATGATAACACTTGATAACATATGATAACAGATGATAACACCGGATAACAACACTACGTCCGCGTAAACGCACATACATCGCACAGTTCTAGTCTAAAATTCAACTAAAAACTACTGATAACTACTAATAATTACTGATAACTACTGATAACTACTGATAACTACTGATAACATGATGATAACATCACTAGATCCCATAAATGATGCGTATCCCACAATCCTACAGTCTAAATCCCAACTAGAAACTACTAAAACCTACTAATAACTACTAGTAATAATAATGATAATATTAATGCGACGACTTCTACTACCACGAGTACTTCTGCTAGCATCACTATTACTACTGCTACTACTATTAGCACCGCCACTACTACTACTAGTACTTTTACTATCATTGTTACTATTACTGCTACAACGACTGCTACCACAACTGTTACTAGTACTACTTCCACTACTATTAACACTACTACTAGTACTACCACTCCTAGTACCACCACCACTACCACTGCTACTACTACTACTACTATTAACACTACTAGTACTATCACTCCTTGTGCCACCACTACTACTACTACTACTATTACTACTACTACTATTATCACTACTACTCGTACTGTTACTACTTTTACTGGTACTGTACTAATATCACTACTACTCCTACTACTACTATCGGCACTACTACTGATAACCACTTATAGCTGCTGATAACACGTGATACCATGATGATAACAGAGGTCTTTACAGAGTAGAGCGCAATAGTTTGTTTTGAGTTTGCAAATTAAGCGGTGAATTTCTGTGTTCAATGAAGCAAAGCAAAGTTTTCGTTCGTTCCATATGCTGCAGAAGAACCTTTCATGTTTTGCTCCAGTGAAGACTCAACAACCAAGGGTGGTTCGCCACTTCCAGGAATCATACGTAAGAATCTTGACAAGAATCATGGGACTTGTAGTAGTAGTAGCAGTGGTAAAAGTAGTAATAAAAGTAACATTTAGTAGCAGTAGTAGTAGTAGTAACGGTAGCGGCTGTAGTAGCTGTAGTAGTAGTAATAGTAACAGCAACATAGAGATAGCAGTAGTAGTGGCAGTAATAGTAGTGGTGGTGGTTGTTGTTGTTATCGCAATTGTTGTAGTAATATTAATGGTAACAGCAGAGGTAGTAGTGCTATTGCCAATAGTAGTAAAAATAACAGTGGTTGTTGTATTAGTAGTAGTAAGAGTAGTAGTAGTTGTTGATGTTGCAGTTAGTGCAGTACTACTAATAGTAACAGTAGAGGTAGTACTATTGGCAGTAGAAGTAGTAGCACAGTAGTAGTAGTAGCAGTAGCACTATTAGTAGTAGCACTAGTCGCACAGTTATCCAAAATTGGCTACCATCCCCTTCTAGACAAGTCACGGGGGTAGTGGTAGTATTCGGCAGTAGTAGTAAAACTAACAGTAGTATAGTAGTAGCAGCAGTAGTGGTCCTGTAATTGCAACATTTCCACTTAAATCTTCACCATAAGATGCTAATAGTGATACTATTTTAGTAGTAGGTAGTAGTAGAAGACCATAGTAGTAAGTATAACCAAGTAGTAGGACTATACCATTGTTATCAGCCTTATTATCAACCTGTTATCAGTGTGTTATCATCCAGGGGTTACAGTCCCCTTGTAGGCAAGTCACAGGGCCCATTAGAGCTTGACAAGTTCCGTCAAATGATTGGCAAAGCAAACGAGAGCAAACAAGCACAATTGAACCGGGACAAGTTTCTTGTTATTCCAGTACTAAAACTTGCTGTGCTGTGCTGTGCAAGGGGCAAACCTTCTTACCTCGGAAACACACAAACTTTGAAAATCACTTTAATTGTTTTATTATCGCAGGATCGGCCGCCTTTAATGAAACTAATTAACCCAAGGGTTTGCAACTTGTGTGGACACATCATGGGGTCTTATGGATGAATTACCATTGTGTCCACGGATTCGACAGATTATTATAAAAGTAACAAAAGCGACAAAATGAACCAAAATAAGGAATATGTCGAATATGAGGACACACCATGGGGTCTTATTGACGATTTACCATTGTGTCCACGGATTCGACAGATTTGCTTAAATTGCACAAGAGCAACGAAAACAACGAAAATAACAAATCTGTCGAATACATGGACACACCACGGTCGCTTATGGACCAATTTCCATTTTGTCCACGGATTCGACAGATTTGCTTAAATAGAATAAGAAATACAAGGACGACGAAAATAAAAACCTGTCGAATAGGTGGACACACCATATTTGCTTACGGATCAATTTCCATTTTGTCCACGGATTCGACAGATTTGCTTAAATAGAATAAGAAATACAAGGACGACGAAAATAACAAACCTGTCGAATAGGTGGACACACCATATTTGCTTATGGACCAATTACAATTGTGTCCACGGATTCACAAAACTTTGAAAATCACTTTAATCGCAATAACTTTTTTGTTTTGGGAAAAAATTAGGGAAAATTCTTAGGATTTTTGTGAATACTTCATTATAAATTGGTAGTTAATTGTTATAAATACAAATTAATGTTATGATTTACTATCAATAGTTGATAGTCTAATTTAAAAACTTGTAATTAAAAAGGAGTGGTCCCTTTGTAAAAATCAATAGAGTTTACAACCACTACGTACCTTTAATGAAACTTATGAAAAATCAATTTAATTTAATTACTCTAATTAATTATTTAATAATAATAGTAATGTGTACTAAAATAAATAAATATAATTAGTGAAATAAATGTATAATGAATTATAGTAAAATAAATATAAGGAATAAAATTAATTAGGATTTTACCTGCTCGTTTGAGAGTGCGGTGTTCGAGCAGTTTGGCCAAGTCGATGCTGACGACGCTGCGGTTCAACAGAATGGCGGACACGGCGACGACCAGCGTCGCCTTGAATCGACGTCCACTTAACACTGGAGACATTGTGACGGTTTACCGAAATGACCTGGGTTGACCTTTGACCTTGGAATTGAAATAGAATATTCTGGTTAGTGTGTGTTGTGGAATATGTGGACAGGAGTTGAGTGTGAATGGGGAGAGAATGTATCTGTCCACCTATTCGACAGATTTACTTTTTCTTAGCAGTTTACAGTATTTTTATTAGTAATTTTAGATCAATATTAGCTATGCATTTAATCTGTCGAATAAGTGGACAGTGTGCAAGTTCCATATCTACTGACCCTACCTGTCCACCTATTCGACAGATTTACTTTTCTGTCCTTATACAGCCATTCTATACAGTCAATGCTATTGACTAATATGAAATCTGTCGAATCAGTGGGCAGTATGCAAGTCCCCTATCCACTCACACTACCTGTCCACCTATTCGACAGATTTACTTTTCTGACCTTATACAGCCATTCTATACAGTGAATGCTAGTGCTAATATGGAATCTTTCAAATGAGTGGACAGTAATGAACATCTCTATGCACTCACACTGTCTGTCCACCTATTCGGCAGATTCATTTTTCTCCCTCTCGCCCGTCCACTTTTTTACTATTTCTTTTTTACTAATCAACTACAAAAACATAACATAATTAATAATATCCATAGAGTAATATTTCTACAATAGAAAGTATTTCTAAGAATTTAGAAGTAAAATTTTGAATAATACAAATATAAATAAAAGTAATAAAAATATATTATAAATCAAATATAAAAAGAATTACAGAACCTGTAAGCGCTGTGACTGGAACTTTCTCTCGTCCTGGAGAAGTACCTGGAGAATTCGGTGTTTTTTCCAGGACTGATCTGCGTTGCTGGAAGCGAAGGTTCGCCTCTTTTATACGCTGATACATGCGACGTGTCAAACTTGCGCATTAAAGCCCCACGCTTGACTTTTCCTACGTGTAACTTGCTGCTAACTTACCGCTTTACCCAACAGAGTGACCTGTTATCAACGTGTTATCAACTGTTATCAGAGTTAGTCTTAACGAATCACGGTATACCCCGGTAGAAAAGTCATACGGTTGAATATCCAATGAGTTGGTAGCTGAACACTAGCTTCCCTCTGAATCGCTAGCTGATTAGTAGCTGAACTGACTTCAGTTGTTAAAAGTGATCTTTTTTCTATTGGGTAAACCAACAGAGTGACCTGTTATCAACGTGTTATCAACTGTTTATCAGAGTTAGTCTTAACCAATCACGGTATACCCGGTAGAAGAGTCATACGGTTGAGTACCCAATAAGTTGGTAGCAGAACACTAGCTTCCCTCTGAATCACTAGCTGAATAGTAGCTGAACTGACTTCACTTGTTAAAAGTGATCTTTTTTCTATTGGGTATACCAACAGAGTGACCTGTTATCAACGTGTTATCAATTGTTATCAGAGTTAGTCTTAACCAGTCACGGTATACCCGGTAGAAAAGTCATACGGTTGAATATCCAATGAGTTCGTAGCTGAACACTAGCTTCCCTCTGAATCGCTAGCTGATTAGTAGCTGAACTGACTTCAGTTGTTGAAAGGGATCTTTTTTCTATTGGGTAAACCAACAGAGTGACCTGTTATCAACGTGTTATCAACTGTTATCAGAGTTAGTCTTAACCAATCACGGTGTACCCGGTAGAAGAGTCATACGGTTGAATACCCAATGAGTTCGTAGCTGAACACTAGCTTCCCTCTGAATCGCTAGCTGATTAGTAGCTGAACTGACTTCAGTTGTTGAAAGGGATCTTTTTTCTATTGGGTAAACCAACAGAGTGACCTGTTATCAACGTGTTATCAATTGTTATCAGAGTTAGTTTTAACCAATCACGGTATACCAGGTAGAAAAGTCATACGGTTGAATACCCAATGAGTTGGTAGCTGAACACTAGTTTCCCTCTGAATCACTAGCTGATTAGTAGCTGAACTGACTTCAGTTGTTAAAAGTGAGCCGTCCGAATAAGGGTTGATTATTGCATGACTCGGTGCTTGAAAAGTTCAAGCGTACGAACCATGTGGAAGTTGGCCAATTTCACACTCTGGTCTAGCTGAATACACAGTAATCATGCACCATTCAGAGGGTCATTCCGACGTTTAACCAGGGCATCTTTTTTCTATTGGGTATACCAACAGAGTGACCTGTTATCAACTGTTATCAGAGGTTATGTTATCCAATGATTGTATATTGATTCATGAATCTTGAGAAGAATCATTGGTTTGTTGTGTAAAAATTTCCAGAATGATTCTTTAAGATTCTCAAAATTCTAATTAAGATTCTTCCAAGATTCTCGAAAGATTCATAGGATTCTTGTGATTCCTAACTCGTATAATGAATCCATAGTTTACATCAAGGGGTCCGAAACTCGGAGGAAAAGTGTACGAAGATTATTTGATAACATATGATAACACGGAGATAACATAGAGATAACAGGTTGATAACAGTGATAACACGGCCTTGGTTTACCGGCGATCAAAGATTCATGATTCTTGATTCCTGATTCTTGAATCTTGAATCTTGACTCTGGGAATGATTCTCAAGATTCTTAATCTTCCAAGATTCTCAAGATTCTCAAGATTCTTAGGATTCTTGTGATTCTTAACCCATCTAAATAAACCATAGTTTACTCAGCGACCAAAGATTCATGATTCTTGATTCTTGATTCTTGACTCTTGAGAATGATTCTCAAGATTCTGAATTAAGATTCTTCCAAGATTCTCAAGATTCTTAGGATTCTGGTGATTCCTAACTCATCTAAATAAACCACAGTTTATACCCAGCGACCAAAGATTCATGAATCTTGTAAAGAATCTTAGTTTAATGTGTAAAGCTCCATGTTTCTCAAGATTCCCAAGATTCTTACTTAAGAATCTTACTTAAAATTCTTCAAAGATTCTCAAGATTCTTAAAATTCTGGTGATTCCCAACTCGTCTAAACAAACCTTGTATAATATTTTCCAAAGACCAAAGATTCTTGATTCCTGATTCATGAATCTTGACTCATGGGAATGATTCTCAAGATTCTTTCAAGATTCTTCCAAAATTCTTGCAAGATTCTCAAAAGATTCTTGCAAGATTCTTACTCAAGATTCTCAAGATTCCTCCAAGATTCTCCAAAGATTCTCAGAATATTCTTACTATATTCTTACACAAGATTCTTCCAAGATTCTTACTTAAGATTCTCAGAATATTCTTACTATATTCTTATTCAAGATTCTCAAGATTCTTTCAAGATTCTCAAAAGATTCTTATTCACCTATAACCAAACCTGATACTTTCCCCAAAGAAAAAAATTCTTGATTCTTGATCCGTGACTCTTGATTCTTGATCCGTGATTCTTGATTCTTGATCCGTGATTCTTGATTCCTGGGAATGATTCTCAATAAGATTCTTTTGGGTAAGAGTATCCAGCGTTTAATGTGCTCGGGGGTGAAATAGGTAACCCCATCATGGGGCTCTTTGTTCATGCATTACAAGTCAACAGAGGAAACTTTCCACCGAGAGCCCAATTACATGTACAAAATATCCACTGGGCTTATCCAATCCCCAGTGCCGTTGTTATCAACTGTTATCAACCTGTTATCACTGGTTATCAGGTGTTATCAACCTCGTGTTATCATGGCTGAGTGATAGTTCGATAGTGCTTGTAGTTATTCAGTTTGGATCGAGTACCCAGTGTTTCCACCTTTCCACTTTCAGTTTCCCCCTTTTTCCCTCCTCTCTTATTTCCCCCTTTTTCCCTTCCTTGCTAGAATTTAAGGTTGTTTCTTTTCAGATTTTCTCTGTTCCCTTATTTTTCTCTTTTTCCCCTCCGTGCTGAAATACAAGGCTGTATTTCCAGATTTTCCCTTTTCCCTCTTCCCTTATTTTCCCCTTTCTTCCACTTCGTTACTGAATACAAAGCTGTTCTTACAGATTTTCCCTTTCTCCTTATTTTCCCCTTTTACCTCTCCGTACTGGAATACATGGCTGTAGTTTCAGATTTTCCCTTTTCCCTCTTCCCTTATTTTTCCCCTTCTTCCACATCGTTACTGAATACAAGGCTGTTCGTTCAGATTTTCCCTTTCTCCTTATTTTCCCCTTTTACCTCTCCGTACTGGAATACATGGCTGTAGTTTCAAATTTTCCCTTTTCCCTCTTCCCTTATTTTCCCCTTTCTTCCACTTCGTTACTGAATACAAAGCTGTTCTTACACATTTTCCCTTTTCCGTCTTCACTTATTTTTCCCTTTTCGGGCCCCGTTTCCCTTTCCCAGAGATTTTCCCTGCAAAATGGAAACACTGCGAGTACCGATAAGTTCTTGCAAAGTAAACACAAGAAAAGTAGCAAATAAAATTTGAAAGTTTTGGAAATGGCGCCACTCGGCGACAGCTTGTGTTCTTTTCCATATAGAACACTTTACTTTTTCCCGCGCTTTTTGTAAAAATTTGCTTATAACCGAAGTTTTACGCATAAATTTGATATTAATACGTAATATTAATATATAATAACAATATTTAATCTGTTAAATGTACATATCCTTACATGTACAGACTTTATTCCAGTAAGGCCATTAAAGATCCACCTCTCTACTGCGGACACCAGTATTAAATATTTCTATCGGAAAATCTCGCTTGAAAATGTTTCCAAAAATCTCAGAAAAATCAGAGGAACATTTATGAATAAATAAATTTTAAAAATTTTGTGAAGGCGATTTATTCAAGGTGTCCGCTATAGTGAAGCGCGCCTTCGGTATATGTCCTATAGGGCACATGCTGAATGCGCGCCTCTCTATAGCGGTCACCAGTATAAAATATTTCTATCGTAAAATCTCGCTGGAAAATGTTTCCAAAAATCTCAGAAAAATCAGAGAAACATTTACGTATAAATAAATTTTACAAATTTCGTGAAGGCGATTTAGTCAAGGTGTCCGCTATAGTGAAGCGCGCCTTCGGAGTATGTCGTATAGGGAATATGCTGAACTCGCGCCTCTCTATAGCGGACACCTTAACCAAACGAACCATAAAACATTTGCCACTTTTTTTGCACAGAAATGTTTCGCAAATTTTTCTGAGATTTTTACAAGTATTTTAAGGAAATTTTTGCTCACCCGTATATTTTATTCGTCTGTCCGCAGTAGAGGGGCTGGTCTTCAGTGGGGGCTTTTTCCACGTGAGGTCTATAGTATTATCAATCATCAGAGGTTATCACTTGTTATCATCTGTTATCGTCTGTTATTAATCAGTTTATCCGTTTTCAGTGTTTCCACTTTTAATTACCCCTTTTTCCCTCTTCCCCTATTTTTCCGGTTTTCCCCTCCGTGCTGGATTACAGGCCGTAGCTTTAGATTTTCCCTTTTCCCTCTTCTCTTATTTTCCCCCGTTCAGACCTAATTTTCCCCTTCTTCAGGGAATTTCCCTGTAAAGTGGAAACACTGCTGGTGTTGACAGTTTTGGCGCCAAATTTTCGCGATTCTCAGAATGGGAGTAATTAAAAAGCTTTTATGAATGAATTAATTCCGCTTTAATTATTACAATTAACAAAACATGAATTAATGGATTAATTATAAAGTTAATTATAGTGTTAATTGTAATGTTAATTATGATTTAACTGTATGTCTTGTTGTAATGAACTGAGTTGTGCAAAATTATATTGAATGAAATGTTTTAATCGTATATACCGCGTTATACATAGTGTCCCTACTACTGCTACTACTATTTCTACTACTCCTACTACTTTCTAATACTACTATTACTACTACTACTGCTGGCATTAGCTATACTGCTACTGCTACTACTATTAATGTACTATTATCTACTATTACTGGTACTAGTACTACTACTACTGGTAATACTATTATTATTACTTTACTACTAATTACTACTACTACTGGTACTACTACTACTACTACTCGTATTACTATTATTATTACTGTACTACTAACTACTACTACTGGTGCTACTATTATTACTGTACTACTACTATTACTGGTACTGCCACTACTACTACTGCCACTACTATTATTATTACTATACTGCTAACTACTACTATTACAGCTACTACTACTACTGCTGGTGCTACGAACTACTATTACTGGCCCTACTACTACTACTGGTACTACTATTATTATTACTGTGCTACTAACTACTACTACTAATACTACCACTACTGTATTACTAACTACTATACTGGTACTACTACTACTACTGGTACTGCTACTACTACTGGTACTGCTACTACCACCACTACTAGTACTACTACTACTATTACTACTACCACTACCACTACTACTACTACTACTGCTACTGTTATTACCACTGCTACTACTAGTACCACTACTATTATTTTTATTATTATTACCACTTTTTACTAATATTTCTGTTACTGGAATAATTCTTATTGATTTTTTTCGGTTGTTGATGAAGTTTTTGACGTGCCAGTGTCGTCCGTGGCAACCAACGAAGCGGAAAACGTTTTCTGTCTCTTTTGTCCGAACATCCGAACATTTCGCTTCGTTAACGTGTCCCATAACAACACCACGACATATTCACAGTAAATACAAAAAAGTCGAAATAAATGGTTGTTAAGTTAAAGTCTATGAGACGAATGCACTTTAATAGTACGAGTCCCTTAAAGTAGTAATAGTAGTAATAGTAGTAATAATTGTGGTAGCTATAGAAGTCAAAGTAATATTAGAAGTTGAAGTAATAGTAGTAGTAGTGGTTATAGAAGTCATAGTAATAGTAGTATGATAGCAACAGTAGCTGTAGTTGTAGTAGGAGTAGTATTTAGTGTAGCAGCAGTTAGTAGTAGTGGTTGTGGTAGTAGTAAAGGTAGTAAAGGTGTTACTGGTAGTCACAGTAGTAGTAGTAGTAGTAGTAGTAGTAGCAGTAGTAGTAGTAGCAGTAATAGGAGTAGTAGTAGTAGTAGTAGCAGTAGTAGTAGTAGTAGTAGTAGGAGTAGTAGTAGTAGCAGCAGTAGTAGTAGTAGCAGTAATAGGAGTAGTAGTAGTAGCAGTAGCGGTAGCAGTAGTAGTAGTAGTAGTAGTAGTAGTAGTAGTAGTAGTAGTAGTAGTAGTAGTAGTGTTAAGACTGAAACAATATTAAGAAAAGGAAATCTGTCGAATAGTTGGACCGGTAGTTAGTTTTCCTAACAAACTTAACCTTCTGTCCACGTATTCGACAGTTTTCATGTATAGACCTAACACAGTAATAATACTACTTCCCTGAACAGTAAGAATAGTAGATCTACCATATAGGTGGACTGCCACTGGTCCTTCATTAGCCACTGTCCACGGATTCGACAGATTTCAAACCAAGCTCCGTTAATACCAATACTAATACTAGTATTAGCTGCTTTTAGTTAAATATTACTAATTATAACTAATTAAGTTTTTAAGTATATTAATGAATAAAATGTTAATAAATTTTCATTAGTCAAACTTAATTAAAATTCAAGTAAGCTTAATTAATTAAACTTTTAATGGCCCATTTTTCAACACGACATTCTGAAAATCCCTCGACTTTCAATCATTTTGACACGGGTTATTAATTTACACCTACAGGTGACCTTATACACCTTAAAAGCCCGAAAGAAAAGTCATACGGTTGCGTACCGAATGACGAGGTAGCTGAACACTAGCTTGCCTCTGAATCACTAGCTGAATAGTAGCTGAACTTTCTTTAGTCGTTAAAACTGAACCCTCTGAATACGGGGTTGAATACTGCATGACTAAACTCTTGAAAACATACAAGCGTACGAACCGTTTGAAAGTGGACCAATTTCATACTATCATCTAGCTGAATCCACGGTAATCATGCACCATTCAGGAGGTCATTTTCTTTCACTTTCAGTTTACCCCTTTTTTCTGTCTTCCCTTATTTTTCCCTTTTTCCCCTCCGTGCTAGAATACAGGCCGTACGTTCAGATTTTCCTTTTTCCCTCTTCTCTTATTTCTCCCTTTTCAGACCACATTTTCCCCTTGTCCAGGGAATTTCCCTGTAAAGTGGAAACATACTGCACGAACTGTATAAGTCAGTAGAGTTGGTAGTTAGCATCGCCTAATAGTTAATAGTTTGCATTTCAAATTTGCCTCGAACGGGAGCTGGATTTTGAAAAAAGGCGGGAAAATGTACGGAGTATCCCACGTCGACTGATTCTTCAACCGGCTGCGAGGAACCCAGCGAGAAGAGTATAGCGCGAAAGTGCAAAACAAAACCTAGCAATAATTTTCTTTAATTTAGACATATAAAACTAGTTAAAGTAATAATAAATTCATTTAATAGTGATAGTTGATTTAGTTAAATATTATTAATCGTATTTAAATTATTTACTCAAAAATCTACGCACAAAAGTTTTGAATTCCGAAGTAACTATAAAAGTAATTCACTTGATCTAGAAGTCTGAATAATCACTAGGTTAAGTTCAGTTAGTAATTAAATGGCTGTAGTTCAGTGAAGTTAAATAATATATAATAGATGTTTAATTCGTATATAGTAATTAATGTAATTAATTTACATGTTAATGGATGTATTTGAAGTCCTTGATTGCGAAATTTGGAAATTTTGAGAAATACCGCGATTGCAAAATTCCCATACCTGAATGAATTAATTATAATTTCATTTCTTAATTAACTGAATTAATTACATTTAAATCATGTGTATTGGTTCGTTACAAAAATTAATACAAGAAATTTCAAATTAAATTGAAAATACAAAAAAATCGATTATTGACCCCTCAACCATAGACAGCAGTCGATTACTAAATTTCTTAACCATGTTTGAACTTCTTAGTTTGGTGGCCAACACGTTTACGCGAAGAGAATCTGCGTTTCTTAGTTTCCGCAGTTTGTAAATCGGCGGGAAAATCGGCGGAGTATCCCACGGCGACTGAGTCTTCAACCGGCAGCGACGAAGCCAACGAGAAGAGCAGCGCGAAAGCGAAAAATAAAACCTGCCAATAATTTTTATAAATTCAGTCCTATAAAATTAGTTATTTTATTAATAAATCCATTTAAAAGTAATATTTGATTTAGTTAAATAATATTATTTTTACTTAAATAATTTATTCAAAGATTTTCGTCATAAAGTTCAAATTTGGCGCATCTGAGGCGAGTCTGGAATATTTAATTTTAAAATTATTTGGGATTGATTTTAATTAAATTTAAATGTAGTGGTAGATTCTACAATGGTAGCCGATTATTTTAAGTATGATTTTGTAAGATTTAAGTGCGTTTAAGATTTAATATTAATTAAAACTAAAGTTAATCTGATACGCTGCTTGCTTGTTAGCGTCATCGTATACGTTACTGCCGTCAGCACCTTTTTCACTTTTATTTCTGCTACTGAATATTTTCTTCGTGTTTTCCCTTAGGATTATGTTAACAGTTCGAGTAAGATATAAATTCATTAGGACGTGCAAAAAAAATTAGCAAGAAAATTAGCAAACAATTAGGCAACTTGCTAAGACATAGCGAGCTAAGTTACTGCAAGGTAAGTAATGCTATCTTCTTACTGTCTACGGTTTTTTGTTATTTACTACATTAGCTTAATTAAATAACTATAATTTAGTTATGTTGTGCGAGTAGAATTTGTGCCTAACTTAGTTTGAAATCTGACCGCTAGATGGCGTTAGTACTGCGGAAGTAATATGGCGGCTGAAATTTTTCAAACGCCTTTCAAATCTTCTCGAACAGTAAAGAAACTTAATTAGTGATACTTACAACCCAGAAGTTTGAATAATAAATAAGTAAGTTTAAGAAGCAGCTGTAGGTTAAGTTAAGTAAAGTAAATTTTACTTACAAGTAGCCACTTCATGGTTACGATGCTTGTGGTAGTTAGCTGGAGCTAGTCAGCTAAGTTAGCTGAAGAGTGCTAATGAATTCTGGTTTTTTAGCGACGATTTCGTCTGTTTATATACCACGATGGACGCAACAGATGGTTGACATGGACGAGACATCCGACAAGGATTGTACTCGAAGTCCTTGACGAGAACGAGGAACCTTGAAACTTTGTCCCATCATCCTCGGGACGAAGCGGAGAGTCATCGAGAGTTATTGTCCGTTCTTCCTCGGGACAAAACGGAGAGTTATAATCTACGAATGCTGTAATACTTGTAATATTGATAAGAAATACAAAGACGTAAATTACAGTTTTAATAATCTCATTTATTTTTGGGGGGAGGCGGAATAAATGTATACTGGACATGCACTGTATCAACACTGCATTCATTGGTTTCAAGTAACATTTATCGGTCAACGGAAAATAAACACTAAGTACACATTTGAAAAGAAAAAAAATATTTCAAATATCTTTGAAAAATTAAAGTAGTAATTAATATGAAAACTCTGGTCTTAAAAAAAAATCTTAATAGCTGGACCCGTATGAGGGAGCGGGTGCGCCGTAGGAAGAAGCAGGTGCTGCAGGCACGTTGTAAGTCGGTGCAGCGTAGACTGTAGGGACGTAAGCAGGGGCAGCATCCTTAGCCTTCAGGCTGGCAAATTTATCTTCCAGCTTTTCCCACTTGTCTTCGAGTTTACCCTAGAAAAGCATAAAAACAGGAAGTTGTTAGTGACGCTTCAAGAAATGGGGTCTTCAGGTAAAAGCAATACCTTGATAACATCGAAGATGCTAGCCTTAGGGGCAGGGTAGTCGTAGGTCTCGTAAGCCGGGGCGGCGGCAGCGTAGGCAGGGGCAGAGTAGGCGGGTGCTGGACAGCGTAAGAAGAGGCAGCCTTAGGCGCTTCATAGACTGGGGCAGGTGCGGTGTAAACAGAGGCAGCCTTGGGAGCTTCGTAGACTGGAGCATGGGCAGGAGCAGAGTAAACAGGGGCAGGGGCAGTGTAAACAGGGGCAGCCTTAGGGGCTTCGTAGACTGGGGCGGGGGCGGCGTAAACAGGGGCGGGGGCAGGGGCAGAGTAGACGGGAGCGGGGGCAGGGGCAGAGTAAACGGGAGCCGGAGCAGGAGCAGAGTAAACAGGGGCAGGTGCGGTGTAGACAGGGGCAGAGTAGACAGGAGCAGCCTTAGGAACGCCATAAGCGGAGGCTGGGGCCTTAGCTGCCTTAGCAGGGGCACCGTAGACTGGAGCGGGTGCTTTGGGGGCCTTGTGTGCTTTAGGAGCGC
This sequence comes from Eulimnadia texana, assembly GCA_002872375.1. Taxonomy (NCBI): domain Eukaryota; kingdom Metazoa; phylum Arthropoda; class Branchiopoda; order Diplostraca; family Limnadiidae; genus Eulimnadia; species Eulimnadia texana. The sequence continues at coordinate 81,808 of NKDA01000008.1, forward strand.
CGTAGACAGGGGCAGGAGCCGGTGCGTAGGCAGGAGCTGGAGCGTAAGCAGGAGCTGGAGCGTAAGCAGGGGCCGGAGCAGCGTAGCTGGAAGCAGGGCGGCGTATCCGTAAGAAGCAGGCGCCTGGTAGTAGTCGGTCTGCCCCTTATCTTTGTTTCCCTTCAGAGCCAGCAGCTCGTGGACGGTTTCCGCCGTCTCCAGATCATCCGTAGCCAAGATGGCGCCGAAGAACAAAGTCACAAGAATCTATAGAATCATACGACCACAGATTACTTTACTGGGTTCAAATACGAATTAAACCTAACGTTAATTTATGGTTTAAGCTGAAATAATTTAAAGAATAGGGTAGTAAAAGGTAATGCGACTTACCAGTGCTGCCTTCATGTTGAATGAGATTTGAAGTTGTCTAGGGTTTGTTAGAAGGTAGACGGAGGAACAAGTTCAAGACACGTCAGTACGGTCAAACTTCTCGAACACAATTAAAAACCGGTTGAATAAGGTTTGGCTTTTATACCCCACCTCCCCGGTGTGTTCTAGGCCTAACCCCTTGCGCCACCTGAAAGCGGACGCCCTCCATTTCGCCCCAAGATTTTTGGCTAGCGTAACCTGCTGCTTCAGGTTTTCACTTTTTTCCGCAATGGAATGTGTTACACACACTCCGGCCGCATATTCTTAACCTAACTTCACACAAAATCCAAGCCACAGATCCGTTTCCGTGTCTATTGCCTCATTCTTGTTGGCGCAATAAGTTCGTATAACGCAATATTTTATGAATGAATGGATTTTTATGGGATTTAAATACGAGTTGATTAATTAGATTTATGGGTCATGCCGCATCGAGAAATTCTTCAAGTTGCCAGTATTATATTCAAATGAATTTTTTCAATTTTCAAGAGTGAAGCTAGCTCTATATGGGTTAATATTTCCAAGTCACGTCACTGGAATGTATTCAAACCAACTTTCGCCAATATAACAAGTCCCTTTTGGTTGGTGGTGGTTGGTGGTGGGTGAGACTATCTTATTTCCTCTCTTCGATGGCCTTATGAAGAAATTGATGGCAGCTCTATAGCAGGTCCCTTGTGCTGCTTCATCCAGAATGTATTCAGGCCTCAACATTTTGGGAGAAACCGAGAAAGAGGACGCACAGGTCAAGTCACGGCCAGAATAACGCCGACAGAACCTTTCTAGAGACCTCATTCTGGGCACACAACCTAGAGCCTAGAATGTTAACTAACCTGCGCCATTAACTAGGTCGCGCACTGTGAGAGAGAATCGCATAAACACGTAAGCAAGCAAGCAACCCCGCGCAACTCAAGACCCACATAACTGTGAATCTTTTTCCGCGGTTTCAGAATCATCCAGGCGTTTTCTGCCGATGCCGCTACATCCTATACCGCACGATTGGAAAATAATTGACAAGCAGACGCGATTGTTATTGCTATACAGGAATTCTCATTCATGCTTTCAGTTATTGTAGTAAAGTCCGCGTAAAAGTGAGGACCACGCCTTCTGCATTTTGAACATTTCTATAGAGAAAGCAAGCCATCCCGGCTCAAGGGCCTTCGTATATATACACCTATACATATATATCAGTCTAATTTAGACAAGAAAAAAAAAATACAACAACCGACGAAGGAAACACAGCTTTCTCTTCTTTCCCTACACACATTCCACGAGTTTTCATTAGCCATTATACGCACTTCAAACTTGATGCGATTCCCCCATCAAATTATCCTGATTTAATTAGCATTATAATATAAAATCACTGAACATGATATTGTTTATTGTATTTTGTCCACGTATAGAAAAGTGAAATTTCACGCGGTTCTGTGTCACAAGCAGCACGTAATAATAAGTAGTGGGAATAACTAAGTAATTTTAATGATAGTAATTAGTATTGGGAACATATCGTAGTGTGCGAAGACGTGACAATTGGTTCTGGGAGCTTGAGAGAAAAGTGAAAGATACTGAAATGGGATGAGAATGTAAGTCATTAGTTGATAAGAAGAGAAGTATGAAGAAGTGGAGGATGATGGAATGGAAGCGGAGGAAGGGAGATGATAAGAAGAAAGGTACGAAGAAGTGGAAGGTGATATGTGGAGAAAGAAATTAGAAGAAAGCAGAAATAGAAGAAGAGTAGGAAGATGTTGATGATGAGGAAGAAGGAATGTAGGTAAATGTATAAGAGGATGAAAAAAGCGGAGGAATAATTGGAAGAAAGAGAATATGATGAGGATGATGGCAAGGAGATGATGGAGAACCTGGTGATGAAGAAGAGGAAGAAGTAAAAGAAGAGGAAGAAGAGCCAGAAGACGAAAAACAAGAAGAACTAGAAGAAGCCGAAGAAGGAGAAGAACAAGAACTAGAATAACCAGAAGAAGAAGAAAAAAGAGAACTAGAACAAGAAGAAGAAGAAGGAATAGAAGAACCAGAAGAATGAGAAAACAACAATAAGAAGTAGAAGAGGAAGAAGAAGAAGAGATAGAAGAGCCAGAAGACGAAAAACCAGAAGAACTAGAAGAAGCCGAAGAAGGGGAAGAACAAGAACTAGAATGACCAGAAGAAGAAAAAAAACTAAAAGAGGAAGAAGAAGAGGGATGGAAGAACCAGAGGAATGAGAAAACAATAACAAGAAGTAGAAAAGGAAGAAGAAGAAGAAGAAGAAGAAGAGATAGAAGCACCAGAAAAAGAACGAAAAGAGGAAGAAGTTGAAGATGATGACGAAGATGAAGGAGTCATAAAAAAGATTTACAAGACGTAGAGGAAATAAAAGAAGAATGACAAGAGTTAGAAGAATTAAAAGCAGCAGCAGAAGAACTAGAGGAACCAGAAGAACAAGAAACAAGAAGAAGAAGAGATAGAAGAACCAGAGGAATGAGAAAACAGTAATAATAAGTAGAAGAGGAGGAAGAAGAAGAAGAAGAAGAAGAAGAAGAAGAGATAGAAGTACCAGAAAAAGAACCAAAAGAGGAAGAAGATGAAGGAGAGTCATAAAAAAGATTTACAAGAAGTAGACGAAATAAGAGTAATAAGATTTAGAAGAACCAGAAGAATGAAAAGCAGAACAGAAGAACTAGAGGAACCAGAAGAACAAGAAACAAGAAGAAGCTGAAAAATCGGAGGAACTAGAAGTAGAAGAATCAGAAGAGACAGAAGAAAACGTAGAAGATGAACAAATGAAGAACCAAAAGCAAAGGAACAACTACAGCAATTTCAAGAACAAATCAGAGGAAGACGAAGTAAAAGTAGAAGCAGAAGAAGCAGAAGAGACAGAAGAAAACGTAGAAGATGAAGAAATGAAGAACCAAAAGAAAAGGAACAACTGCAGCAATTACAAGAACAAATCAGAGGAAGACGAAGTAAAAGTAGAAGAAGAAGAAGCAGAAGAGACAGAAGAAAACGTAGAAGATGAAGAAATGAAGAACCAAAAGAAAAGGAACAACTGCAGCAATTACAAGAACAAATCAGAGGAAGACGAAGTAAAAGTAGAAGAAGAAGAAGCAGAAGAGACAGAAGAAAACGTGGAAGATGAAGAAAGTGAAGAACAAAAAGAAGAGGAACAACTACAACATTAACAAGAAAAAATCAGAGGAAGACGAAGTAAAAGTAGAAGCAGAAGAAGCAGAAGAGACAGAAGAAAACGTGGAAGATGAAGAAATGAAGAACCAAAAGAAGAGGAACAACTACAGCATTAACAAGAAAAAATCAGAGGAAGACGAAGTAAAAGTAGAAGAAGCAGAAGAATCCGAAGAGACAGAAGAAAACGTAGAAGATGAAGAAAGTGAAGAACCAAAAGAAAAGGAACAACTGCAGCAATTACAAGAACAAATCAGAGGAAGACGAAGTAAAAGTAGAAGAAGAAGAAGCAGACGAGACAGAAGAAAACGTGGAAGATGAAGAAAGTGAAGAACAAAAAGAAGAGGAACAACTACAACATTAACAAGAACAAATCAGAGGAAGACGAAGTAAAAGTAGAAGAAGAAGAAGCAGAAGAGACAGAAGAAAACGTGGAAGATGAAGAAAGTGAAGAACAAAAAGAAGAGGAACAACTACAACATTAACAAGAAAAAATCAGAGGAAGACGAAGTAAAAGTAGAAGCAGAAGAAGCAGAAGAGACAGAAGAAAACGTGGAAGATGAAGAAATGAAGAACCAAAAGAAGAGGAACAACTACAGCATTAACAAGAAAAAATCAGAGGAAGACGAAGTAAAAGTAGAAGAAGCAGAAGAATCCGAAGAGACAGAAGAAAACGTAGAAGATGAAGAAAGTGAAGAACCAAAAGAAAAGGAACAACTGCAGCAATTACAAGAACAAATCAGAGGAAGACGAAGTAAAAGTAGAAGAAGAAGAAGCAGACGAGACAGAAGAAAACGTGGAAGATGAAGAAAGTGAAGAACAAAAAGAAGAGGAACAACTACAACATTAACAAGAACAAATCAGAGGAAGACGAAGTAAAAGTAGAAGAAGAAGAAGCAGAAGAGACAGAAGAAAACGTGGAAGATGAAGAAAGTGAAGAACAAAAAGAAGAGGAACAACTACAACATTAACAAGAAAAAATCAGAGGAAGACGAAGTAAAAGTAGAAGCAGAAGAAGCAGAAGAGACAGAAGAAAACGTGGAAGATGAAGAAATGAAGAACCAAAAGAAGAGGAACAACTACAGCATTAACAAGAAAAAATCAGAGGAAGACGAAGTAAAAGTAGAAGAAGCAGAAGAATCCGAAGAGACAGAAGAAAACGTAGAAGATGAAGAAAGTGAAGAACCAAAAGAAAAGGAACAACTGCAGCAATTACAAGAACAAATCAGAGGAAGACGAAGTAAAAGTAGAAGAAGAAGAAGCAGACGAGACAGAAGAAAACGTGGAAGATGAAGAAAGTGAAGAACAAAAAGAAGAGGATCAACTACAGCAATTACAAGAAAAAATCAGAGGAAGACGAAGTAAAAGTAAAAGCAGAAGAATCCAAAGAGACAGAAGAAAACGTAGAAGATGAAGAAATGAAGAACCAAAAGAAAAGGAACAACTACAGCATTAACAAGAAAAAATCAGAGGAAGACGAAGTAGAAGTAAAAGAAGAAGAAGCAGATAACCAAGCAGACGAACAAGAAGCAGATAGCCCCATGCAACGATCCAAGGCAACAAAAACCAGGCCCCAAGATACACCTCCAGACTTCACGACAAGAATCTAAAATCCTCACAACACTGAAACTTCACAACTTCTAAAACAAAATCTTAAACTAAATTTTCAACCAGGAATATTACATTTGAATAATAGTTGAGAGTGAATTGAGTTACTAGAAAGAAGGAAAGAAATATTAAAATACTCGGTAGTTTTTTCTCAAGTTATGAAAAAGGAAAACGATATCTGGCTGCAGCTGCATCGCTGTGGGCTGTGACCTTATTTGAACCTGAGGAATCGTCACCTACTTTTACCTGAGCTTCCAGCAAGAGTTGCCAAGCTTTTTGAAAGAATCACTTTCGCTGAGCTTTTTTCGAGTGGACCGAAAAATTCCGTTCTTCTGCCAACCTTTAGACTTTCACCTTTATATCGCTGCTGCCCCAATATAATACCACACCGCTGGAACACATTCCCTTTTTCGGTTTTCCTTCTATAGAAAAGTTTTATAGTTTCAGAAATAGCTTTTTTTTTCTCTCTCTCTCTCTCTCTAACCGAAAAAGCTTTCGCTCCGTTCCCTTAGACTTCTCTCTCTGATTGGATTGGATCTCTCGCGCAGGTGAAAGTTTAAAGTCAGAAAACAGAAAAAAAAAGGAGAAGAACCCGCCAGGTCAGAAACACCATCTTTTGCTTATCCATCCACAGCGCTATATACGAGAAACCTGTTCCCCACCATCGGAAGTCTACCGCCACAGAATAGGGTCAACTGATAACACTTGATAACACCCTACAACAGCGCGTAGACAACCCCCTACAACATACTGCCTCATTATTTTAATCCATCTAAAGCCTTTTGTGTATTGGAACAGATATGGAATACATTTAAACGAGAGAAAAATTTTATGGAAGTTTTCCAATGGGTGAAAGTTGTACATCATCCACGCGATTTTGTAGTTTTAAAAAAATCAGACTTTTCAGACAAAAAAAATTAGTAAACTTTCTTAATCAGCGAAGTTACACATATGATTAATGATCTATTTTTCTTTTTTTCAATTCAGAGTTTTAGACGGCAGGGACTCGATAGTGAAAGTCTCTATACCAAAACGTTTCATCTAAATTTATCAAGTAACCGTTTCTTTTTACGAATCCGAATATCCAAAATGATTACCATATCCCCCCAGTAGAAATTTTCAAGATTTTTAAGTGTTTTTTATAAGAATTTAACTATTCAGCATGTCCCAGGCCTCTTCCTCGGGGCTGCGGGTCTTGGCAGCGGCTTTACGAGTTTCTCCGAAATCAATCAGCGGGCCTTCACCGTTGTTGTCTGCAGGTTTCTTCAGGGGCAGACCCTTGGGGACAGTCGACTTACCGTTAGACGAGGCCCCTACCCCTGCACCTGCACCTGATCCTCCCGACCAGCCCCACTCTTCAGACTCCTGGTAGTTGCTCGTGTACCCCGGTGATGCGTCTTGGTAGCTGGGAGACCTAAATTGTTCACAGCAATAATATTAAGTTTAATTCAAAAATACTATTTTTCTAAAATTAGAAATGAATATAAAATTAATATATAATAAATAACCAAATACAGACATTTTTATATATAGTAAATAATCATCGATAGAAATTAGTTCAATTGAAATATGTTATTATTTAATTAATGAAATGTTTTTTACCCAGCGGGTATGGGAGCGTATCCTCCGCCGCTACCGCTACCACCCGAGAGTAGCGACGAACGTTCCCCGGGACTCCTGTAGTTTCTGGGAGCGTTGTCGTAGTCGGAGCGGGGTCCCTGAGCTCCGCCAATGTCCTGCCAACTGCGACGGCCGAAGTCGCTTACCTGTAAATGAAAGTCATGCGAGTTACGAAGTGTTACTACTACTACTACCACCACTAGTACTACTATTAACAGTTAGAATAATAGTGATGCTATTAATAATAATGCTGCTACTAATAATATTGATACTACTACTGCTATTACTGTTAGTGCTATTATTACCACTACTATTACTACTAGTACTGCTGCTACTAATACTAATTAATGCTAATGCTACTATTGTTACTACTACTACTTCTTCTACTACTTTTATATTATTACCACTATTACTACCACTACTGCTACTACTAGTACCGATACTACTAAACTTGAAATACTGCTATTGCTGCTACTACTACTATTACGACTTCTACTGCTACGATTACTTCTGCAGCAACTACTACCACTACTACTACTACTATCATTTCTGCTACTACTACTACTGCATTTACTAGTACACAGGTAACAAGACTGGGGTCACCTTCGAAGCAACCGAAGACACAGAACTGGTAACCTCCTCGAGCAAACGTCCTTCCTTCACCTAACGCAAACAATCATTCACAAAAAAGTAAAACAGAAAAATTTAGCAAAATCGTGCAAAATTAAAAGAAAATAACTAAAACAGAAACATGTAAAGCTGCCCATCATTCTAAATGCAAATTCAATAGCGAAGAAATAATTAAAATTATATCAAAATTTTAAGTAATAATTAATAAAGTAATTATAAATACAGACAAAAATATCCATCAGTTACAAATCAATAATTAATTTATTTTAACAAGCAAGAGGAAAATGTATTAATTTATTAATGTTGATTATCATAAATTAAATATTAATCATTAATTATTAATTAATGTATTAATATTAGGAAAATTCATAAATTAAAATTTTAATATCACTTGAAACAATGGATGAAATATTTATCTTATATTGTCTATTTTCAAATTGGTATTGTTTAAGTATAAAACAACTTTTATTATATTTTTATGATTTATTTATTATTTATTATTTTATTATAATATTTATTAATTTATCCGTTATTATTATTATTGCTGCTACTGCTACTACTACTTCTACTACTACTGCTATTATCATTACTATTATTATTACTATAACTACCTTCTCGCCAACAGTTTCTGTGACTTGTGCAACTTTCTGCGAAGCAATTTCGCCAAACTTCAGCGCGCTCTCTGTCGCTTTGGTGGCCAGCTTGGCTGCTCCCAACGACAACATCGACCAACCCTAAACAGAAAATTAAGAATTTTAAATATTAAATTAATTAACACTAATTTTAAAAACAATAACACTATTTTAATAACCAGTGTTTCCACTTTCAGTTTCCCTTTTTCCCCCTCTTCCCTCATTTTTTCCCTTTTCAGGCCCCATTTTTCCCTTTTTCAGGGAACTTTCCTGTATAGTGAAAACAATAATAATAATATTTTAATACAGTAAGACTCGATATAAATGAGGAATCTTAAAAAATAATATTACGATTATAATAAATTAATTTCATAGTACAAATAATGGCAAAAAGATAATACATAATATTTGCATAATTAATACAATTAACAAAATTACGAGTAATAACTTCAAATAATAATAATAATTAATAGACAATTAGATTTATTGTACATCAGAGGTCCCACTGAAAAATTTTAATCTAATTTCCCGACTTTTCCCTAATTTCCCTGAAAATTTTTCCAATTTTTTCCCTGAATTTGTAAACGCATCATACTTTCTAGAAGTTATTCACTAAAGGCTTGAGCAAAGGTTAGCTGAAACTGAGTGAAAACTGAGTGGAGTGGCAACTCAAATTCCCTGACCTTCTCCTCATTTATTACCGATTACCTGGTATTTCTCTGTATTCCCTGACTGGAATCTTATCCCCTAACTTTTCCCTGATTTCCCCATTTTCTAGATCGGTGGGAACCCTGTATATATTAATTAAACACAAGTAGGAAGATTTACAGTGGCTAAGGAATTGACGGCTGAGTCCAGGACTTCGTTCGAGGAAGCGCTTCTCGGTGGCGGGTTGACTGAGTTCCCAAAACCCGCATATTTTCCACCCTGCGAAGGCGGCAAATGTCTGCAAGAAAAAAAAAATCATTTATTCCGAGTATTAATTTATATTAAACTAAATTAAGTAAAGAAATCAAATTAAAACGTAAAAATAATTTTAAACAACATAACTAAAATATTATGAAATGAGTAAATTTACAAATAAATTAATCAACTAAATATTAATTTAAAAAAATTAAATTAATTAATAATAACGAGGTCAAGTGCGTTACTCGGGTCGCTGAGCATTTTCTAACTGTTTCCTGGCGAAGAAAGCGGCTTTAGGGTCCTGATAGCTATCGTATCCCGCTCCTTGGTAACCGGGTGATTGGTAACTGTTGGGCGATTGGTAGCTGTTGTAGTCATGATATGTTTTGTCGAAATTCGGAGTCGAGTAGCTGCTCGATAGTCCGGCAGTCGGACTAGTCTCCATACTGTTCGTTAAAAACTCATGATTTGTTAAAGAGTAATAACGATAATAACAATATACCTCGTTCTGTTGTAGGTAGACGAGCTGCGGGGGATTCCCCCACTGTAATTTTTGGCACTGGACGTCTCGATACTCCAGTCGTTACCCGCAGCCAGAGCCGATAGTTTGTCTCGGTAAAGTGCAGCCGCTCGACAATTGTATTTCTGCGAAATCGGGGCCGAGTGATTCCAGTCCGGCTGCGAAGACAAAAATTCCCTAGCGTTTCTGTTGCCTCCCAGTTTCATCTTCTCAAGTTCAGTATCCTGATTTTCAACAAGATTTTTTGAGTGTTTTTTAGCGTTTCTAGTGACGTTGGCTAGAATAGACTTTTCTTCACCTTCCACTTATCCATTGTTATCGATCGGACGAACGAGAGGTGAACGCCAAGCCCTCGATGTTTTCCCGAGCATTCAAGACAGATCCAGATTCCATAGCTGACGGATGCCCATTGTGGGTTGTGAGCACCGCATTCAAAACATTGCTAAAAATAGAAAAGAAAAATCAATATTTTTGCTTGATAATAACTTTCCCCTTGATTAAGAGAACTTTTTATGACTTACGTTATTTTCGTCTCGTGGTCGAATCTCTTGTAGTACTCGCCTTGTCCTGGGACTGGCCATTTTATTATAATTTTCTCAATAAATATATTATATGGATTAAGAAAAAAGTAAATTTTTGCTAATCTAATTTTTGGGGGGATTCACTCCAAGTTTCCCATTCACTCGGATCTAACACGGGATGATGTGTCAAGTGGCCTCAAAAGAACGCCATCTAGTTGTAATATTTTCTTATAAATTAATTAAATAACTGTTTTACTAATTCTTATTATAGTGTAAGTAAAAAATTAGAATAAATTATATAATTATTTTATGCTATTATTCAAAATGTTAAATAAAATACTAAGAACCTAGCGGTTAAATCTGGAACTACGTACTGGATTTAGTAAAAGATTTATTACGTTGCCTTGACGGGATGAAACTTTTGCTTTGCAGGGAAATTCCCTAAAAAAGGGAAAAAGGAAAAAGGGGAATTTAGTAATGCAGCTTTATATTCTAACACGGAGGGAAGAAAAGGGGTAATTTATATTTTCAACTAGTATGAAGAGTAGAAGGGAAAACGGAGCCCTCTATAAGGGGAAAAGGGAAACTCGGGACTATGCGTCAAGTACACTAGTACGCAACACCACTGCGGAATAAGTTGTTGTTTGTCATAAGGGAAGGTGCCGGAAAAGGTAGGTCATAATCATTTCGAAAGCGAATATCTTTCTACTGGAAGAAACTAATAATTTGAATCTTATTACTTCTTATCCTCTATTTAGTATTTCTTTCTTCTTTACTAAGAAGTTTAATTTTGTAATTAATGTTTATGTTATTATAAAAAGCCGCTTAAATATTTTCCTAGGTGCCAAGTTTCTGTGCGTAAAAGTTCAAGGACGATTTTTACGTCAAATATTTTGTCACAGAGAACGTAGGCGGATAGGCTAGGCTCGTCTAAAAATATTTAAATAATTGTATATTTTTATTCTATAAGTAATTTATTCTTAATTTTTGTATAAATAAAAACTATTTGCTGAAAGGTTTAAATTTAGCAATGTCTGGAAAGAACTTGGTCAATTCCCCGGAAAACTGCGTCGACCAATCGCTAGAGGGCTTTGTGGCGACCAATCCGGGGCTTCGTCTCTTAGCCAATCACCGCGTTGTTCTTCGAGAGGCGGTAAATTCAAATCTTTTGTTTACATTTTCAAAATTCTTCAAAACCACTGATTTTTTGCATTTATTTGTAAACATTGGATTATTTATTTTGTAATTAAACTGAAACTATGATTACAGGGACTTAACGAACCAGGAAAAGTTGCTGTTGTGGCTGGCGGTGGAGCTGGACATGAACCATTTGCTGCTGGTATACTTATTGTACGTTATTCGTAGTTCTTTTATATAACAAAGTTTTATTTCTTGATTAATGAAGGTTTGGTAGGAACTGGTCTCTTGTCAGCTGCTGTTACTGGCTCGTTATTCACTTCTCCACCCGCGGGACAGATTCTGGCCGCAATTCGGGCTGTGAAACCTGCAGACAATGGCAAGTAGACATTTCCTCACTTAAACAGATATGAAATTTAGTTATTAAATGAATATATCGTTAATTTTGTATGTTTTTCTTGCAGCTGGCGTTCTTGTCATCGTGATAAACTACACTGGAGATCGTCTAAATTTTGGTCTGGCAGTCGAGAGGGCTCGAAACGAGGGTATCAACGTAGAGATGGTTTTCTGTGCGGACGATTGTGCACTACAGAGTGCGAATAAAGCTGCAGGACGGAGAGGCCTTGCAGGATCGCTTTTCGTTATGAAGGTATATTATTAAATAAAAGAAAGTATTTAGTATAATTCATTTATAACAACAAGGTTATGTTGATTTTATTATTAATTAAACTATTTTTTATTCTAGATTGCTGCTGCATTGGCTCATCGGGGAGAGTCGCTCGATACTGTGGCAGAAGCTGCTCGAGAAGTTTCGAAAAGTGTCGGGACTATCGGGATCAGTCTGAGTTCGTGTACTGTGCCAGGTATGTAGTTAATAGATGTAGAATGATATTATTCTACACTGAGAATTTATATTTACATAAAATCCAGTAAAATTCTCTGGTTGATTTACCATTTAATTTATTATTTAAATTATAGGAATTGGTCGTTTGTTTCATCTCGAGGATAACGAAATCGAACTGGGACTGGGCATTCATGGAGAGGCTGGAGTCAAACGAATCGAGGTCTTTAACCAATAAGATTATTTAAACATCTAAAATTAGTAATATAATATCACGAATCAACAATAAAACCCACACGTACTTTAATTATACTAAATATATTTTTAACGTACTTTCAATATACCGCAGTATACCTTAATTGTACTCAAAATATACTTGAAGTGTACTGAAGTGTAGCGTACTTTCAGTATATTCTATATGTGTACATGTATATACATAATAATCACTGGCGTGCAAAGGGGTGGGCGACGAGGGGCGGCTGCCCAGGGCACAAGCCTTTTTTTGAGCATTGTGGGGCACAGCACGCCACCGATAATAATTTGTGATGTTCCAGGTTGCTCCAGTTTCAGAAATCGTATCCAAAATGCTGGAACATTTAACTCAGGAAGATTCTAACTGTTCTCTGCATCTTCCTTCACCTTCTTCTGTGGCCTTGATCGTCAATAACCTTGGAGGTTTATCCTTCCTGGAACAATATATCGTTGCTAGGGAAACCATCAACCAACTGGGTATGGTTATGTATATAATATAATGTAATATATTACATATGTTAATAATATAAAATGATATATAAATAGTTGAAACACTACTAAATAAATGGATTAATAAGTTAATGACCCAACAAAATAGCATATAATGGCAGTGTTTCCACTTGCAGGGATTTTCCCTGAAAAAGGGGAAGATGGGGGACTAAAAAGGGAAAAATAAGGGGAGAGGGAAAAGGGGAAAATAAGGGAAGACGGGAAAAAAGGGAACTGAGAGTGGAAACACTGTTATAATACACACGCTTGAATATCAATAAAAATATATAATAATAATAGCAATATATAATATTAATATTTACATTTTTTTAGAAAGTCGAGAAGTCTCAGTAGTGCGCGTTTATGTGGGTCATTTCATGACTTCACTGGACATGTGCGGGGTTCAGCTATCTCTCCTCCGATTGGATGAGGACAACTTGCGGTGGGTAGAGCTTCTTGACACGCCCACCGCGGCCCCGGCCTGGCCGCGCCCACTGGAAATCTGCAACAGGAAAACGCCGGAGAAGATGTCGGATGAGGGACTGCGATGGGAGAATCATTTTGAAGTATTAGAAGTAGTAGTAGGAGGATGAGGAGGAGTAGTAATAGGAGAAGTAGTAGTAGAAGGAGTGATAGCAGGAGGAGGAGTAGTAGTAGTAGTGGTGGTGGTAGTAGTAGTAGGAGTAGTTGTAGCACTGGTGGGACTAGGAATAGGAGGAGTAGTAATAGGAGCAAGAGCAGGAGTAGTAGTAACAGGAGAAGTAGTAGTAGAAGGAGAGGTAGTACGAGTAGCTAGAGTAGTAGTAGGAACAATAGCAGTAGTGGTCGTGGTGGTAGAACAAGTAGCAGGAGCAGTAGTAGTGGTAGCACTAGAACTAGTAGAACTATTAGCAGTAGTAGCAGTAGTAGTAGTAGTAATAGTAATAGTAGTAGTGGTAGTAGTAGTGCTAGTATTATTGTTATTATTATCATTATCGGTATTCATTCTACGTGTGGTATTATTATCAGTTAATATTTTACTAATGTTAATTAATTATTTTAATTCACAATATTTCTTGCACAGCACTTGGGTCTCGAGCTGAGCGACATGGGACGTGAAGCTCTGTCCGCAGCAGTCGAGGGAGCGTCCCGAGCTCTGCAGGAAAACTGCGCTCTGCTCAACGAGCTCGACTCCGAGTGCGGGGACGGAGACTGCGGGTTCACCATGAACAGAATGGCCTCTGGTAAATCATGTCTTTTTAAATATAATAATAATAATAATAATAGTAATAGTAATATTAATCATAATCTTTAGAATAAAAATAACAGTATTTCAAATATTACTACTACTACTACTACTCCTTATTTTACCATTACTATTAAAACTATTGTTAATTTGACTTCTAATGCCACTTCTACTACTACTACTTCGATCAACTCTGTTACTACTACTGCTACTACTAATTCTGTTACTACTGCTACTACTACTACCCCTGCTCCTACTCCTACTACTTATTCTACCAGTACTACTCCTACTAATTCTGGTACTACTTATTCCACCACTACTTATACTCCTTCCAGTTATTCTACTATTACTACTACTACTCCTCCTAATGCTACTACTTATTCTACTACTACTACTTCAACTACTATTGATATTACAGCTATTATGGAGAGTAATCTTTCAACCAGTCATCCGTACACGCTGCTGCAGCAACTGGCTTCGATAGCCGAAGGATCTGTCGGAGGAACAACAGGAGGACTCTACGGGATCTTCTTCACTGCAGCAGCTGGAGTCTTCACTGTAAAATAGTTTATAATACATTATAAAAATCATAAAAAATAAAATATAATAAAATAAATAATAATCAATAAAATAACAAGAATATAAATAAGTAAATATATATAATAATAATATATTATCCAGTTACTTAGAGAAACTGTAATAACAATAATAATAATAATAATAATTAATATCAATAATAATCATTAACAAACATAAGAGAAAGTCACGTTTATAATCAGTTTCAAATATTTTTGAATCCATTGCATATAAATAATTAATAATATAAATGTATGAGACTGCCATGGTTAATAAATTTAATATGAGATTTTTAAGTTATTACATATTAACTTAATTAAATTTAATTTTACCAGAAATATGAATTGGGCCATTTCTGGGAAGCCTGGCTGAAAGCTGCTTACGCAGGACTGGAAGCTGTGATGAAATACGGAGCTGCTGAACCTGGAGACCGCACCTTAGTAATTAATATTCATAAATTAATCACAACGCAATGTAAATAATATAATGTAACACAATAAAAATATAAAATTAATAATATAATATAAAATAAGTAATAAAATAACCCTGTAGGTAAATAATAAATAAGAAATATTAGTAAGTTTACGTAAATATGAGGCAAGTAAATTGTATAATTTAATATGATATAAATAAATCATAAATGAGTAACGTGACTTAGCTAATTTACAAGATTTAAATAACACAACAACAAATAGTAATAATTTATGTGTATATCTTACAAAAGTACATTTTATACTAATTAACATTTAATTGTTTTAATTATAATTGTAGATTGATGCATTGCTACCAGCACTGGAGAAATTTTCCAGTTCGCCCAA
Organism: Eulimnadia texana; assembly: GCA_002872375.1. Classification (NCBI taxonomy): domain Eukaryota; kingdom Metazoa; phylum Arthropoda; class Branchiopoda; order Diplostraca; family Limnadiidae; genus Eulimnadia; species Eulimnadia texana. The sequence continues at coordinate 97,159 of NKDA01000008.1, forward strand.
AGATTCAATGAACGAGACTCTGGATTCACTTCTTGCTGCTTGTTTCGCTGCAGAGGAAGGGGCGGAAAGCACAGCTACAATGGAAGCTAGGTACAAAATTCAACATATATATTACATTATGAATATATTATAATAAAATTACTTGTTAAAGGGCTGGACGCTCGAGTTACGTTAGTAGGGACATGCAAACCAAACCTGATGCTGGGGCCACTGCTGTTGCTGTTTGGTTCAGGGGAATGGCTAACGCTCTAGACGCTTTGCTTCGCAAACCGGAACCTGAACCGGAACCGGAGCCTGAGCCGGAAGTTGAACCGGAACCAGCTCCTCGTTCCCGCAGCAGTAGCAGCAGCAGCAGCAGCAGCAGCTCTTCCAGCGATGAGGAATAAATTGTCTTAGAATAAAAAAAGTCTTCAAAATATTTTGCTGTGAAACTTAACTTGAATCTGAATGCAATAATAATTAACTGTGCCAGTAGCGTTTTCTTTTTGTTGTTCAGTTCTTACGGGGGTTATTGGTCTGAATACACTAAACAGTTTTTCAAAAATTTTTAAAATAGACGTAAATCACAAATATAAGACAATATGTAAATAATTGTTACAAATAACTAATAATATTTTTTCTTGGTCGATTTGAATTGTCTCCCACTTGCGTTATGGATAATTAATTTTAATAGTTTCATTGCTAATTTATTTGCTTCCAACCTTACTACACCATTGATTGATTTTATTTGTGTCACACCTTATTGCACATTTGCACCATTGATCCTAGTTGTTCCGCACTCAATTTCACTAACTTCACTTTTAAGCTTAATTGTCTTGCACTTTGTCGTATTGGATTGAACTGAACTTTTATCACTTAGTTTCACTATTGATCTTTATTTTTTTTAAACTTATTTTACACTATTTGAACTGTTTGTACTACTATGCTCTACTATCCATGGGCCAAGCCTTACGTTCTGCAGTGAAAAAAATGTTAAAATTGAAAACCGATATATAATTCTTACGTTAATTACACACAATTAATCATGCTGTATAGTATTTTGTAATCAATAACTCACAAATTTTAATTATTTTCACAAATATTTAAATTACACATAATATAAATGTATAAAATGCGAACTTATAATAGAAAACAGTTCATGAAAGATTGTTATAAATAATTAACAATAATACCTACAAAATGCTATAAATTTATGAGTTGATAGCATAGTAGTTTTACCAGTGTTTCCACTTTGGAGGAAAATTCCCTGGAAAAGGGGAAAATGGGGTCTAAAAAGAGAACAATAAGAGAAGAGGGGAAATCTAGAAAATACACCCGTATATGATAGCAGGGATGGGAAAAATAAGGGAAGGGGGGGAGGGGAAACTGGAAATTGGAAAAACTGGTTTTTACATTAGTTGTACGTAATTATTCATAAGTTTTTAATAGTGTATCATTAAATTTATTGACAAATCCAAAACATTTTCCCTCTTGCAGTGTTTATTTCGTCCCAAACAAATTACAACGAAAAAAACCCAAATATTTTCTATTAAAAAAAAATATTGTATATGAACTTAGCATTACTGGTTAAAACTAAAACCCGCTTGATATACGTGGAAACCAAACTAAGTGCTTAGTCATATGCGTTTTTCTTAGTATTCAGTTTAATCCAAATAGTATCTGTTTGAAGTAAAAAAATGAAGAGTAAAAATAAACTTAAAAGTAAATTTGAAGCTTAGGTTTTTCTATAAAGAAGACAATTAACGAAAATGAAAAAGCTGAAATTGCTTTAAAAAAAAAATTTAAAAACGTCTCAGCAGCCATTTGTTCCAGGCCTCCTCTTCGCTGATCCTCATTTGTTTCATTTCCTTGAGGGCCTGCAGGAGGGGGGTGGTGGTTTCCGGGTGCTGGGGGCGGAGCCAAGACTTGTCAGTCACGCCCCCTCGCTTCAGCAGCCAATCAGAGAAGCCCGACTGCTGCTTTAGCTGCTGATTGGCCTCGTCCTTGGTGCGAAGCCACAAATGAGGTTCCGGAACCAATGGAATCGCCGTAGTGCCATTGGTGGTTGCGCTGGGAGGGGCTAGAGGGCGCAGCCAATCAGCTTTGTCCATTACCGGGAAGATGCTAGCCATTGGCTGAGGCTCGGGAGCTGCCGCTGATTGTGGGCGGAGCCAGAAAGAAGACTCTTTAAACGAAAAAAATTAATTAATTGCTAATTTAACAAAATATGTAATTGAATTACATTATTAACAAAAGATATTATATTATATTAATGCTAAATTTACTGCGCCAGAAAGAACACTCTAAACGAGGAATAAAAAATTGTGTTAATTCCACAAATTATACAACTAATCAACATTATTCATTTCAATAAATATACACTAAATGTTGAATTTACCGCTTTGATATTGCTGTGGCATCTGGAAGGGGCTGCTGGTGACGGTCCTTGAGTTCGGGTCTCTGAGCCACTTGGCTCGCAGCGTTTGGCGTTCTTTGTCTTCCCGCTTCTTGACCATCTGGTCGTGACACGAGGTCTCGCACAAGCAGTCGTCGAAAGACAAGCAAGTCTCATTAGCTTTGCAGGCCTAAAAATTATTCAAAATGTTACTAATAACAATATGAATGAAAAATATAGATATTTAAGTAAATAATATATTGTCGATGTTACAGTAATCTTATTTCGTTGTAAATTTACATACTACTACTATCAACACTACTACTTCTAACTACTACTACAACAACTGTTACTACTGCTGCCCTGCTACTATTGCTACTACTGCTACTACTAATTCTGCTACTACTACTACTAATTCTGCTGCTACTAATTCATTCCAGTTACCGTGGCAATGGATATGTCAGTGTGGGATTTTGATTTCGGGTTGAGCCACTTCTGCTTGTCGATGAGGCACGGACCAAACGTTTCGGCCAAGTTCTCGATTTCGACATTCAATATCGGCTGATGGCAGCAATTAGCAGCGGGAACCTAGATTCGACAAAACAATAGTTCACAATAAATTAATCGAAATTACAACAAATAAAATAATAACGATATTAATAATAATAATAACACGTAATATATCACAATAATTATTATTAGTAATAGTTAGTAAAATTGCAATAAGTAAAATAATAAGAAGTAGTAATTAGTGAAGTAACAATAACTAAAATAATAATAAATAATATACATATTAAACATACCTTTTCAGTACAGTCCATGGCGGATACGACTTCAATGCTCTCTGAAGCTGAAGACGAAGAGGACGAGACAAAATCTGCTTCAAGAGGCTCTCCCGCAGTTTCTTGCTGAATGTGGGCCAGCCAAGTCTGCACATCGCAAGGTTTAAAATCATCAGCCGTCTAGATATTGAAAATTTATTAAAATCTTAAAAGAATAATTAAAGTTTTAGATATGATTAATTTACTCGTCGGTAAACGACGGGAGTCGAATCTTTGGGGATCTCAGCAGCTTGCGATTTATGAGACAGCCAGAAACTGTAGTCTTTGGGAAGCTGCGGGAAACGGACTTCAATTGTTCCACCTTCTTTGTGCAGCGGTTTATTCAGCACGATAGATTCATCATCTTGATACTCTTCAACCCTGCGCAAAAAACGCAGCCTCTTGATAAGTGAATTCATTAAGAAAATGAAGATTTACCTAGCGGGAAGGCATTTAGACGTTTCTTCACTCGGCAGGACCAAGAAACCGTCCATGTCGACTTTTCCGAATCCAGTAATGGCCAAAGACAGGCTATCGTCATCCAGTTTAACGTTAAAGTGTCCCGCAGACCCGAATGATTTGACCCTAACCATAAAATTGTCTGTTTACTATAGAAAAACATTAGAAGAAGATAAGTAAAGTTACCCAGCAATTCCCTGTATCTGTATGTAGTTACGATTCTTGTACAGATAGTCAGCATACTGCTGAGTAGTTTTCAGGGTTCCTAGTAGTCGATTGCATTGTGCGACTTGATTGTGCAGCGAGCTTTTCCTTTCCCTGTACAAAACGTCCACTTGCCGCAAGAGCTGAACGTGACGGTTGTGCAGCTCGACCAGATGCTTTTCGAACGATTGCGAAATATCGGATTTGGCAAGATGGGCCTCCTCCTCCAGCTGCTGAATGCTGCTCGAAACGCGAGCCAGAGCGGCTTCAACTTCTTCAATCCGGCGATTCAAATCTTCAGGATTTAGAAAGTTTTCCTGCTGGTTCGCCATCATTCTAACAAAAACACAAACAAATCATTCAAAAAGGGTTTTTACGCAGTAAGAGATTTGGGAGGAAAAACAAGTGCGTACGTGACCTACTATCAGCCTATGTCAACAAATCAATACTTGTTTTTTATTTCAGATTTTTTGTCTAAATTGACAGTACTTTAGAGTAAGACTGTTTGTTTACATGGTTTTAGGTTGATTTTTATGTTATAATACTTACCTTGAATTATCAGGGAAATTCTGTGATTAACACGGAAAAGTCCTTGAAGTTTCAGCCAGAAATATCCGCCTCTCGGTCACGAGTTTCCACGGCAACAGGGAGTATCTGATACTTTGTTTTTTTCCCTTTCCTCTCGTAGAGGGCACTCTTTTGCCTTTTTCCCCCTTCGCTTGAACTATTAATTTTCCCTTTTTCCCCTACGTGTCCGTCCCTTTCCATTTCCCTTAGTTTCCCCTTTCAAAATTTCTTTTCCCTTTTCTAGGGAATTTCCCTGCTGACTGATCCGATAAGAACTCGCGTGATGTTCTTATAAACAAAGAACGTCACATGCCCTCAGGCAGTGTTTATATAATTAAAAATTATATATATAATATATATTATAATTTGCTAGTAAAATATTGATTAGTTTTTGTTCTATTTTTATCTGCAATATTTGAATAATAGTTTTTGTATATTTTGCTACATTAGTTTTGAAACCTGGCAATGCTGCATAGCTCCCTTGGCGGAGGAACTGTTTACTAATTACTTTTCAGGGTGAAGTTTCACGCAGGTATTCCAATAAATTGATATTATAATTTTTATCGAACTAATTGTATTTTAATAGTTTAGATTAAGTTGACTTAAGCTGAGGCTAAACAATTAAGAATCATGACCGACAGAGTATATAAATGGAGAAGATTAACAAAAGAGGGACAACATCTGTCTTCAATCATATTTTAACTTTGAAATCTTCAGGGACAAGGTAAGTTTCCAAGCTAGATTACTGCAATTAATTAGTTAAATCTGTATTTCGACATCCAAGAGGTGTCCCTTGCTTTAGTTATGATTCATAAATAGTTGTAGAACAGTTAATATATTACTTATTTATTGTACATTTCACGAAATGCAAGAAAACTCCAAATTCAATCATTCCCAACACCTAAATAAGTTAAAAATCCAATAAATTTAAGAAGAAGTGAGAGCTTGTCCTGATACAGGTGCGGGAGGAAAATCATCGTAGCCTAGAATTTTTTCAATATTCTGCAGTCGTCGATCGAAGATATTGTTGAGACCTACCATGAGGCTAACGTAAGACGCATTGTTATTCGGATCGAAAACGGCACTGACGACGTTGCTGAAGCTAGTAGCAACTAGGCCTAGCTGTGTAGCCAGACTTCCACTGCTACCCAGTGCGTTTTTGACTTCAGTAAGCAAAGTGACCATCTGTGGACCGGTTACTGTCTGCGAACCGACCAACAGCCCCATGTTGTCGTTGAGGCTCCCTAACTTCCCGATGATTGTGTCGAGCTTAGGGAGAGCAGCTGCTGTATTGTCCTATAAGAAAACAGAACTAGACTAGCTGCTACTGACTAAAACAGTTAAGCATAAGTTAAGTGATTATATTACCTTTGTCTCCATGCTGTAAGTAGCTAAGATTCTTCCCTCTCGGTTTCTACCTCTGGGGTGTTCAGCTACTGGATTTGCTACGGATGAACTAGGACTGCCCAGATTAGCAGCCAAGCAGACACCAGCCAGCAGAATAGTAGAGACTACCAGAAGCTTCATTCTGCTAACAAAATATTGCTATTAGCACTAGACCTTAAACTACCTAGACTATAGCTGCGAGCTTTGCTACTCAGCATACTTACTCAGAAGTAGTAAATGTGTTACTGCAGAAACCTGAAGTGTTCGATTGACGATTCCAGCAACTTTGTACTGCGACTTATATAGTGGATTACCACTGCATGAATTTTTATTGCTAAGGGTCAATCTTTTTCTCACTCAAGTGCACGTTAGTCGTTTTTAATTGCTCTTTTGAAAATCTAAAGAATAAAAGTAGAAAGGCTTGTTGTCAAACCTGTGGTGCAACTTCGTCCCAGGGTCAAACGGTTAACAGGCCGCGCTTTGTGCGAGCAGACGAAGTTTTTTGCGCGCCAGCAATCAAGTTGGGGTTCAAAACGCAACAAAAATCGTGCGCAAACAGTGAACTGTGAATTTTGTAGAAATGATCGATGAAGACATTCAGTTTATGGCAGAGTGCAGAACAATGTATTTCAACCATTGTGTAAACAAAAAAGATTTTCCGTTTATTTTGTTTTGCAGTGAGTGTATTGAATTATAAGCAAGAAGTTAACATCATAGTCTGGATAACCTCCACCTCAGTTTGATAAATAATATTAAATAATATTTTTATTCGAAATTTAATTTTATAATCGTAAAAGTTTGCGCCTAAGGCAATTTCGGGAAAAAGTTCAGGATAGAAGTTCCGAATGGGAGGAAGAGTAGGAGGACTATTAGGGATAGCGGTAGTGAAATCGGGACTTGGAGTGGTAGTGGGACCAGGAGTAGCAGCGGTAGTGTTAAGCGGTAGTACTAGTAGTAGGAAGTCATCATGGCTAAGGATTTTTTCAGTGTTACTCAATCTCTGGTCTACGATGTTGTCGAAGTTAGTCATGACGTAAATGTAAGACGTATTGCTCGACGGATCGGAAACGTAGTTCAGGATGTCATTGATTGCGGTATCAACTTTCCCCATTTCTCTAACCAGTGTCCCATTGGTACCGAGTAGGTCTTGGACTCCTTTAAGTTGAAAACTTGTGGATCGTACGTATATTGCGAATCGAGCATTTTTGGTACGCCAGTATCGAGGTTTGCTAGTATTGCGGAGATGTCGTTGAGGAAGACAAAGGCAGCAGCAGTATTTTCCTATTTAAAATCACAACTATTGCTCTGTTTAATTGAATCAAGACGTATGTGCGTACCCTAGTGTCCAAGCTTTAAGTAGCTAAGATTCTTGCTTTAGAACTCCTGTCGTTCAGCTGGTCCGATTCAGGATCTTCCACAGTCTCCAGCTCAGGATCCAGCGTCAGTGTTTCGGGTTTGCCGATCTCTGCGGACAGAGTACCCACCGTCAGAACAGCGAAGACGGTCAAAAGTTTCAACTTGCTCAGAATCATTACTGTCTAAGTATAGAATCTGTTCAAATACTAGACTAGTTTGCTTACCCAGGGAGTTGTAGATCTATTTCTGCAGAAGCTTGAAGCGATGATTCAGTAAGTTTCGGACGTCAGTTTATATAGTGTACAGTCTGCACGGAAGTTTGCTAACTATAGGTCATTGTCCGTCTGCTTTTGCGGATGATGACTATCATTTATAGGCAATAAAGAACATGTAAGGGACTTTGTTTGGAACTTGAACTAAAATTCGCGAACGGAGGTCAGACTTTGAGAGCACACAAAGTTGTTCGAATTGCAAAATGTCTGTAATTTACAAATTCAAGATGTCTGTCAAATTGTAGGTAATTGGCAAGCGTAATAAACTTTTCTTGTCTTCGCGAACAGTGTTGGCATACTGTATGCAAAATGGTAGCCAGGAGAAAACAGGCGGTCGTACTCATCCTGGTTCATCTCGGTCATTGGCTTATTCTCTATACAAAGCACGTCGTGGAAGCCAGAAGTAGAATTAGGGGCATGGGCTGAGGACAGAGCTTATCCTGGTTCATCTTGCTCATTTACTTATTCTCTGTACAAAGCACGTCAAAGGAACCCAAGCACAGAAATAGAACTAGGGGCAGCGACAGGGTGGATTTCATCCTGATTCATCTTTTCCTATGTGTTCCTCTTTAACCCGAAGCAAGGGATCTGGAGAAACACAAGTAGAACCAAGGGCAGTGAGCGAGGGTATAGAGCTCATCCTGATTTCTTTTTCTTTTGGCAATATAAAGGCTCGGTAAAATGATGCAAAAGAGAAGTAGGGGGCAAGATCCAGAATAACAGAAGCCAAATCAGAGGCAGCCACGTATGTATCTTGTATAACCCTACATTCGTATTCCTGTACAACTACTAAAGAATGTGTCAGCCTCGAGTTTTCCTTTATTGCTTGAAAGAACATGTCAGATAGTCATTTCTTCATATAGAACTTGCTGAAAGCCGGTCGTTACTATACGAATGTTAATCATCACTGTTGTTAGGACATTAACTTAAGCCATGTTTGCACTGCAGCAATTATTTATTCCGGTATAAATAGCTTATCGGAGTTAAACACACAACGAAAAGATGGCTATTCCTGAAGCCATCTTCTCTTCTTATCTCGCTATCTATCTTATGTCTTCGTGCTAAGTGCGTCTCTGACTTCGGTGAGTAAGGCAATCAGTTGCGGAGTGGTTACGTTCTGCGAATCGATTAACTCAAAAGTGTTCAGTGAGAGGTTATGAAGCTCTAAGGAGATCGTCTCCAGCTTGGGAAGAGCAGCAGCCGTATTTTCCTATGTTAAGTCGTAGTCTCAGTTAGTTAGCTAGTTGCTAAGACTTACTATCGTACCTTCGTGTCTTTACTGTAAGTTGCCAGGATTCTTTCTTGGCGATTCTTGCTTCCAAGAACTTTCTTGTTCATCTTCCTTGACTGACGATCCTTCAGGATCCTGGAATTGCTGCTGCTTACAGCAGAGGAGGCACCAACCAACAGAAATGCGAAGACTACGACGAGTTTCATTCTGCTGAAATGTTATAATCATTAATAGTAATAGTAGTTTTAACTTACTACTATACTTACTCGGCGGAGCATATGCTGTGTTCCGCAGGAAAGCTGAAGTCTTTTGAATGGTTTGCGTGAAGTCCTGGACTGCGATTTATATAGTGCACGGTTTATTAGCCATTGGCTCCTGTACTTCTGTGTATGGTTATGGCTGCCGTTTTATGCTAATACGCACAAACGAGTAATTAGAGAGAAGAATGTTGTTCTGAAACCTGCTGTGCGAACTAGCGAAAAGGGTCATCAGTACAAAGTTTTCTAGAAGACATTGTAGTTTTAAGTATTCAGCAAACGACTGCAATTTTCAAAGTTATAAAATGAACGCGAAATTATGGATAATTCATATGTGTCAGTGTATCAACACTGTTATTGCGAAAATTAACTAATATTATTAATAAGCAGTCTCTCAGTAACGCTATATTTGAATCAGGCAGAACAGAATGCATCATAAATACATAGACACTATGAGACTTGTTCATCGTTGTATTAAATATTAGAAAGTGGTGAGGCCAGGGGGAAATTTTCGTAGCCAAGAGTTCGTTCGATGATCCCCAGTCTTCTATCGACGGTCTCAATAAAACGAGTAATCAAGCTAATGGAGGACATTTCACTGGACGGATCGAGAATGGGAGTGAAGATGGAACTGATCACGTTGACGATTAGGCCGACGACGTTTTTGAGACTTCCATTAGGACCCAGTTCTTGTACCACGTCCTTTAGCAAATCGATCACTTCAGACTCGGTTGTGGTTTGTGAACCCAGTAAAGAGATTGTCTTGTCGTTGAGGCTTCCAATCTTCTCAATGACCATGTCCAGTCTGGGTAGAGAAAAAGCCGTATTGTCCTGTTCACGTTTCAAACCAAGATTAACTGTTCAACTAACTGGTCTAAGTCTGGAATACCTTAGTTTTCATGCTGTTAGAAGCCAGGATTTTTCCATCACGATCATTAAGGAATCGGAGGTTTCTCTCGTTCAGGTTTAGCGACTGAATAATCTGCAGGATGTCGTCCAGGGGATTAGGAATGTCAACAGACAAAGCACCAGCAACCAGCAGCATAACAGTGCAGAAGACCGATAACCTCATTTTTCTCTAACATTAAAAATGAGTAAGCAATTAAAACCCAATTATTACAACAAAATTAAATTAAAACATACTGAAATAACTTTGATAGCCTATTAAATGTAAGACATTTACCGTGAAGGTTTGGATGGATTACGGCTGAAGACTAAACTGGTTATGTTGAATCAAACAGTTCGGACAACGATTTATAACCGTGGATGGTTGGCACGGAAGTTTTATTGCTACGGGGGTCAATTGTTTTTGTGATTCCACACGCTTAACTTTTATTGTGAACTTTCGAAGACTTCAGTGAAGTTAAAGAAGAATTTGTTGCCAGAACCTGCAACACAACTCAGGCTCAAAAAGGTCAAATGTTAATACTCGAGGTGGGCTGTCGGCCATTGTTATCATGTTGTGTCATTATCACATCTTGAAAGTTTTCTATCATGTTTCCACTTGTATGTATGTCCTTGCTGATTCTAACTTGAAAGGAAACGTATATTAAAATGGAAAAGTACACATACGTGAAAAGATGTGATATGTACGAACTTGTGCTATGAATAAATTGTGGAAAATGGAAAAAATTATTCGAGCCTGCCAGGAGTCGAACCTGGAATCTCTTGATCCGTAGTCAAGCGCGTTATCCATTGCGCCACAGGCCCTGATACGTTGCATCGGGAGAAGTTAAGTCGTCCCGATCCTCACGCAAGTCGTCCGAGTAGAAAAGTGTTTTCTTTGAACGCGTCTGTAAATTCCACTGCTTAACCTAAAATTTTACACAAAATTATTTCGTATAGGCCGAAGTGATCTGCTTGGAACTCGATTTATTATCCCTGATACTTTTTGTACTTAATTGGTAAAGTTAATGGACTTTCGTGGTTCCCTCTTATTGAAGCATCTTTCTTAATTACTTTCTACGGATTTTCCAGTCTCTGATATGGTGTTGAAATGATGAAACCAGAAATTTAATTAAGAAGAATTAGGAACTACAATTTAAACCATTACAATCTCAGAACTTAGTACAAAGAATTTAAACCATAAACTTGTTTTCCGACACGCACAGTTCTAATATGTACCGTTACATCGTTCGCAAAAAAGGTGCACCTTAACACGAAGACCATTGAACTTCAACATCGATACCTTTTATCAATATTATCTCATGTTATCACGTGTCTTGTATCGCAATCCAGTTGCCTGACAGTTGAGTGGCCATTCTCTCGATTGAAACCGCAGTTCTGCCGTTTAAAATTAGAGTGTTACGAACCCTGCTAGAGGTCAAGCAGTACTCGTTTTGTAAGCACAAAAAGTTGCCCATCTTGTAGTTTTGCTAAGTGTTTCTTAAAATCTGCAGCTAAACCAGTTCGCTGTAACACGTTAACACCAACTGGTACTAAAAACTACAAAAACTCAGTTAACTCGGATGAGAATTCAGTCTATTGTTTCCCAAAGATAAAGCCAACTGTCTGCATCATTCAACGAGAAGGAAAACGATTTAAATAGAACATAGCAATAAATTTTCCAAAATTTTTTACTTCAGAGAGAAGCTGAAAACTTAGAAAGGAGAGGCAGTAGTGGGATAGTCGTCATAGCCGAGTGTCTTCTCGATATTCTCCAGTTTAGTATTGAGAACTTCGTACAGGTCGTCGTACTTATCAGAAACAGAACTGCTGTTGCTGCCAGCGGGGCTGGGAAGGCTGGCGACTTCAAGCCCCTTGGCAGCCTCAGCCAGGCCTTGCAGGGCCGTCAAAAGGGCACTGTCATTCTTCAGACCCGAACCGACACTACCAACAGCCGCAGCGATCTTCTCGTCACCGATCTCAACAACGTCAATCAGTTTGTCGACGGCGTCTTTGACGTTCTTGAGCGAACCGTCCACCTGACCAGCTTTGAGAGCGATCTCGGCAGTCTTTTCCTGTTAAGCCGTCACAGGAATATAAGATCTGGAATACATGAATGGTCAATATGAGACTTACAGCAGTGATCTTCTCGTAAGTGGCCAGGATCCTTCCTTCGCGGTTGCTACCAGGGGCCACTCGCTGGTCGTACGCCGTGCCGCTGGCGACCAGGAGGGCAGCGAAGAGAACCGAAGCAACCAAGAACAACTTCATCCTAGAAGTCTTCTATAAATTTACAATCTTTAGTTAACTGTTCATCTTTGTTTTATTAAGTATTTGAGTAGTAATTCTTACTTAGGTTTGGTATAGGAAGCTGTTGAGAGGAAGGTGGCTGAGTTTGGAATGATTTGCTCTGAACTGGATGGGGTTTATATAGCAGTTTTCTACTCGAATCGTGTGTTTCCTTACCCGTTTACTTGGCAGTGCTGGTTTTTGGAATACATTACAGGTTTCTGAGACTTTTTGCTAGACTGGAGTTTTTAGCTAAAAGATCCTGAAACCTGTATTTGGCAGTTTCCACGTTTTCTAATTATATCAAAGCAGAGACTTCGTTACTTGTTGAACTGGATCTTACAAGTTCAATGGCTTTATGTAAAATGTGCAATTTCATGCGATTTGAAGTTATGAATTCAGGACGGTTCAAGAGAAGAAGCGAACGGCTCGTCCGGTTCGGGCTCTGTAACTAATCTGAACCGTGCGTTCCCGGTCCAGTACGGTTCATTTTGTAAGTGCTAAGTGTTATGCTGTAAGTGTAAGTGTACGGTTCGGTTCAACCGAAGGTGAGCCGTTTGAGAAAAACGGTTCAGAGCCGCCCTCAATGACGATAAGATCAAACAGGTTTAACTAATTCGCCGTAAATCTGTAGAATTTAAATCTGGATTAGTAAATTTTTTGAATTCAAGTTTTATTGAGTTGTGCAAGTTTTTGCGGAATCTCTGCTTTTTCTGCCGATTCTGAACGGGTCATTCATCCCTGCGATAGAAAGGAAGATTCAAAACGTGCAAAAACCAAAGGTTAAATCAGTTTTTGCTCATTATGATCAATTGCAATTATTTGAACTTAAATGTAATAAAATACAATGCAATAAACGGTGTTATTTGTTCTGCTATTATTCTGATCATTAATATTACTACTACGTTACTATACATAAATTAATTCAGTATGAATAATATTTAATTAATATTCACCCAATTTGAAACGAACTATCAAGAAATTCATTCAGAAACGTAGAAATTATGGATTTGATATTTCTGCAATGTCATCCACGTTAGTAAATGATGGTGTAACAGAAAGTAGCTTAAACGTATATATAACTGATGCACGCTTTATTTCTATGTATGAATCTACTAAAGTTTTAGAAGATTCAAGTGCGTATTAAATAAACCATTAAATAACTGCACTTTATTTATACAGTTCATGAAATGTTAACAACTTGTTATTAGCGTATTTTCATGCTGTTATCAAGCATTAGCCTCATCAAGAAACTAGAAAAAGTTCTGAGAACCGTAGATATTATCGATTCAATTTCTCATTTTGATCAAGGGGTCCGAAACTTGCAGTTATCTTCGTACACCTGGGTCACGTTATCGCTGTTATCAACCCGTTGTCTCCATGTTATCTCCGTGCTATTATATGTTATCAAATAATCTTCGCACACTTTTCATCGGAGTTTCGGACCCCTTGTTTTTAATACTTGGTTCATTAGTTAGGTTTCATTAATGATCTATTATTAAACAGCAATATTACTGTTATAAAGATATGTGTGCGTGTGAATTATCAGAGGTTTTATGGTTTATCGAGTACCACGGGTTGCATAACATTGTGCAGATTCATGTTTATTTGCCAACAGAAAATCAGTACACCGTCTCCAAAACAAGAAACTTTAAATAGAATAGTCTAATTAAGAACATTGAAGCTTTTGAGCACCTGAATAGGTTTTTTTCTGTTTTAGCAGCTCTGCTTCAACAAAGCTTAAACTTAACCGGAGAAAGTTCTATTTGCCAGAGCCAGAAGAAGTCGAGTTAGAGCCTGCAGGGACAGGGGGATAGTTCTCGTATCCCAGGATGCGTTCAATGTTGTCAAGTCTAAGGGTAACGACTTCGATGATCTTGTCCAGCTTGGCGACAGACGACGTGTTGCTGCTAGGGTTGTTCTGAGCGTTATAGACGGTCTTGAGGGATTCAGTGGCGTTCTTGATGGCAGCGACTACCTCACTGTCATCACCCAGGCCGCTCTGAATGCCGCTCAACTGTTCAAGGATAGCACCCTGAGAAGCGTTCACGGCCAGGCTCAGATTGCCGAGCGCCCCGACAATCAAATCAGCCGTTTCCTTGACGTTACCCAGCTCTTGAGAGGCCTTCAGAGTCTTTTCCTGAAACATTCAAGTCGGACTTGGCAGATATCGGAACAGGATCTACGTGTTCTAAGTTAGGACTTACGGAAATTTGCTTGCTGTAAGCTGCTAGGATCCTTCCTTCACGGTTTCCGCTAGATTTCTGCGAGTTTGCTGCGCTGACTGCCAACTGCTGCTGCTTCAGAAGGTTCTGGAGTTCTTCCAGAGATCCTGCAGTCGACAACTGGGCTCCATTGACGGCCAGAAAGGCAACAAGAGCAGCAGAGAGGACGACAAAGAGTTTCATCTCGCAGCTAGAAAAAAGTTCTTGAGTTCAGGTTAGTTGTTGCTTACTGAAGTGTTAAGTACCTAATTACTGTGCCAAGTTACTGAGAGAAGGACGTTAGCTCGAATGGTGATTTCCAAGATTCAGTTCGAGTTTATATGCGGGGATTTCGTGAATAAGAAACAGACGACTTTCGAGTTTTTCTTCACAACTTTTTGTGCCGACAATCTGCGGACATTCCCGGGACAAGTAGAAAGATGAACAAACAATGTTCCGGAATAGTCAAGGGGGATATTCACATAGAAAACTGGAAACGAGAACTTGCTGGACATTTTCGACTGATTAGCGGTAAAAACGGCTTACTAGACACCAGTTATTGGGTCTTTGAACTGTCAGTTTTTGCAACAAGGTTTCTTGAACTCGTCCCAGTGTTGACTTACAAGTGTTAGACGTTCAATTTCTTAACTTATGGACTTATAGAAGGACTAATTTCTTGTTAGTAAATAACAGAGGTGGGCGGTTTCACAAGAGGTTTAAGCCGGTTCAGTTTCGGTTCGAAATATGTTTGGAGTTGCTAACGTTTCGGTTTGGTTTAACGTGGCAACAAAAGGTTCAAGTTCGGCTCAGTTTCCGTTTCGGAGCATTCCAAGACTGAAACTTTGAAAACGGTTTAAAATCGGTTCAGCTGCTTTGGTTCTTCGGTCTGGTTTAGCGGTTCGGCTGAAAACAACGGTTTAAACCGCCCGTCTCGGGCTAACAGTTATCATGGTATATTGAAATGTAAACATCATCCATACTTTTTCTATTTTATTATTAATAATAGCTATTTTAGTGAAAAGCTAACACGGATAAGTCCTGTTATTTCTGTGAGAGAGTACGACTGGTTTGTATTTCAAAAGGTTATCACTTTTTTAACACAAAAATGCAAAAAGTTTCCACTTTGCACGTTCTTGAAATTGCGAATCCAAGAAAAAACTGGATATTCATTATCAGTAACCGGTCCGGGAATCCAAACCCCAACGTTCAACTGTAGTATTCACTGAAAAACTTGTGTTTTCTTACTTTGTCACAGTAAGCGTTACCTTAAACTGTAGAGTGAGGCTTGAAGACAAAACATGGCGTCCGTTGTGTAACTTTCCGACTGCAAAAACTTGTAATAGGTCTCATACGATTCTCTTGTGAGACTCGTATGAGAATTTAAGGGAACTCGAGAGATATTCGTGAATCTACTGAACGTTTGTTTGGCATCAGGGGCGTTGATGAGAACTCGCTAAGTTTATGCGAAACGAAATAAAATGTGGGACTGAGTCTCGTATGAGATTCCTACGAAAACTCAGCAGAGACTCTCAACGAATATGCGTTTTTCACCCGGGTCCTTCAGTTATGAGGACTCATAAAGATTCCTGAGGTCCCACAGATCCTCATGAACTTGTGTGAGACACCAGGAGGACGTTTATAAGTACTCACAAAGATACTGCGATAATTTACGTTGAGACATGAGATGTGTAGCTGAGTCTCATATGAGATTCATGCGAGAACACATACAATGACTCATCACAATTTCACAAATTGTCAATGTTATCAGGATTTTCCATGTTACTTATCATCCCCTGGAGACAGTTCAGTAGTTCATAATAATTAATATGAATTTTTACCGCAAAATATAACTGTAGTTAAGTAAAATAATTCACCAATAACTGAATTTTATGGTTTACAAGAACCAGAAATTGTCAGTGTTTAAGTTTTCAGTGTATTTCAACTACAACCAAATCAGGAAATTAACTTAAATGTTCACATTTCAAGAACAAATAATTAAAACAGATGGGAAACCTTCTAGAACAAATCCAGAACCTCAATAGATTTTTCAGTATTCACGAGAAAGAACATACAAGCTGCTGGTAAGTAACTGGTAGGGAAGAGCTTTCCTACCAGCCGGAACTTAGCCGCTGGTGCTAGCATTAGTTGGGATTTCGTCATAACCCAGGATAACTTCGATTCTGCCGAGTCGTTGATCGAAGAGCTTGACGAGTTCGTCCAAGCGACTGGCTTCCGAGACGTTGCTCGAAGAAGTACCTTGCTGAGCTCGGTGGAGTTGACTGATAGCCTCCGTGAGATTGTTGAGACTTTCGGTGAGTGGGTTACCATCTCCGTAGAATAGTTGTGCAGATGCAACGGCCAAGTTCAGATGCTCCAACTGGGA
Organism: Eulimnadia texana; assembly: GCA_002872375.1. Lineage (NCBI taxonomy): Eukaryota > Metazoa > Arthropoda > Branchiopoda > Diplostraca > Limnadiidae > Eulimnadia > Eulimnadia texana. The sequence goes on from NKDA01000008.1 coordinate 113,847, forward strand.
TGCGTTGTATGCCGGGATCAGGTCATTGAGTACTGCCGTAGCGTTGTCCAGTTTCTGCTTAACATCTCCCAGGTCGGCAGCAATGTTGATGGTGTTTTCCTAAATGTTTTGAAATAGTTACTTCAAACGCGTAAAAAGGAATCATTCAGTGATCGACTGAAGGTCACATTAGAGCTAAATGCAATTAAATGAAGGAAATATTAAATTATTTACCGAGATGTCTTTCTTGTACTGGGCCAGGATCCTGCCTCCTCGTTGACTGCTTCCCTGCTGAGCTGTTGTCGAAACCAAAGCTGCAACAGCAACAACAGCAACTGCCAACAAGTTCATTCTTATTCCTGAATTAATTGTTATTGTTATGATCTTATGAATCAGTACTTGTTTGATTAAGTTACGTAGGTTCTTAGCTGGTGTGTGAGACTCGAATGGGTGAAGTGATGGAGACCTTGACGATTTATATACTTTTCCGTGTGAGAGTTTTTGTAAGTTGATGGTAGGAAACTTGGATTGACAAGTTTTTGTGAATGATCTGAGTTTTGCTGATTTTCTGGTTTTCCAGAAGCCTCTGGTCAAGTTAATGAGGAATGCTGCAAAAAGCTGAAGAAGTGCAGGACCGAGTTCATTAACATTTGTAGCTGAAGTAAAATAATAATAATAATGATAATAATGACATTACTAACATTTTCAGTTTATTGCTCACTTAAAATGATAAAATCCATGTAACTCTCTTCTGGATTTGCGGTCATAGTGGATAATTGCTGGCAACGAAGACGCAGACACGCTATGGCCAAGCAAGCTGTAGCGCACCAATATCTCTTGCTCCACTCCTTGATTCGGGTTATCCATGAAGAGAACTGAAGAACCTGATACAACGAAAAATACGAAAGGTAGTCGCAGAGCGCACCAGGAACTCGGCCGCATGATACAAGCGTCTCTTAGAGCTTGGAATATAACCCGTCTCGCAAGGTTCCCGCTTTCACTTTAACACCCCCAGATCGGCCAGTTGAGCCATTTGCCAACCAGTATCTCATCACTTCGCGGTTTATCAATTCTTACATCGAATAAAAAAACACGCTACAATTCGTTCTGCTTCTGTCAATACTCTCGTGGAAAAAGACCAGATTCACTAGTTTAGTTGTTGCAAAAGTGAAATTTTGATTCACTAGGCAGATCTCAAACTAGTGAATCCGCGAGCTATAAGATTTCTCGTTTCTAGCCTAGTGAATTTTTGGTCCAAGTAAATTTCTAGTCATCAGTTTAGCCTAGTGAATTTCGGCCGAGGTGAATTTATAGCCACCGGGTTTGCCTAGTGAATTTAGGGCCACCGGTTCTACATAGTGAATTTCGACAGAAGTGAATTTCTAGTCATCAGTTGAGCTTAGTGAATTTCGGCCGAAGTGAATTTAGGACCACCGGTTTTGCCTAGGGAATCTACAACCTTCAGCCGAGACTAGTGAAACATTCGATTAATTTTTCGCCTAGTGAATTTATTATCTTGATTTTGCCATATACTCACTTTGACGTTCCTCCTCAATAAACACTAAGTTATTAAATGTAAAAAAAACATTCCGCTGCTTATTAACGACGATCAAACAATTTTCATTCTGCAACTTGGAGATTAACAAAGATGACGAGGACATGTAGTAAAACGCACGCTCAAATACGCTCAAAACAAAAATCACGACGTCAAAATCACACCATAAGCTTGGGAAAATCTAGTGATATATAAAATAGTGATGAATATCAAATGTGAACAGCAACGTCCACTAAGATGAAGCAATGTTCAAATGCTAGTTTCCGACTCCTTTAAACTGCTTCAGATCGTCTGATACGGGACTGCAACTGGCCTGTCACTTCAAGTGCAGAGTCCAACACGAATCGTCACATCAACCTCAGGCAAAATAAAGTCAATATTAGTTTCCTATGTAACTAACTGATCGCGGAACTTAGAATACAAAACAGAGATTTTTTAGTTTACCTCTCGAATCAAAACATTTTCACATCTATCGTTTCCCTTCGACATGGCAAACACGCGTCGTCGAGGTCACTCTCGCTTATTCGAAGTTCCCTTTTAGTCACAAGTTCAATTTCCTCGCTCGACTAGGAACTGTTAACATAGGCAATCGTCAAGAAATAAGAGGGATGTAATGAAAGATTTATTTTGAAAAGTCAGAAAATCTACTTACCCTGATGGAGCCTTACCATCCACTGATCTGGTCTAGTTTGAACTGAACCAAGCATATACAACTTTCTATCAACTCTATGCGACTGTTTCCCCTGCAACGTTGCCACTTGTTCACTCAAAAGCTGTAGAGCCATTAAGAAATTAAAGTTATCACTGTATTTCAGTTAACTTTTGAATTATGTCTAACAATTTTTAGTACATTTCTAATGTTGCTTTCCCGTTCTTATGTTTCATAACATATAAAAATTCATTCCACGTCACTGCAATAGTTTCTCACCAGTTTGAACATTTGTACTACATGTTCCCACATAATATACCACAATTTTCCAACTGTTCATGTAAACTTAATTTTAATTAAACGTATCAAAAACATAGTAAAAATCACATAAGAATGTTGATAGGCGTTAAGCAGGCAAGTTTGCGTTGTTTCTGGAAATAATTCGTCAAGTGGGTACGAAACTACGAGGAAAGGTGTACGAAGATTTGATAACATCTGATAACATCGGATAACACGTGAATATAACAGTGATAATATGACCTAGTTGTACGAAGATTACAGGAGATTTCGGACCTTTTGCAATATACGCAAAGAAATCCCAACTGACGTGGTATAAATTCTAATCCTCTTTTCTGGTAAGTGAAAACTCTATGCTCCTAGAACTGGTGACACATGAACTATTTTGGACGCAGTAATTACACGAACAATGTCTGATATAATGGCTAGTGAAACTGCTTCCAGAGCTGCAGCCTAGTGAATCCGTCTGCCTAGTAAATTTAGCTCCCAAACTTAGCCTAGGTGAATCCGCTTCCAGAGTTTCAGCCTAGTGAATCCGTCTACCTAGTGAATTTTATTCCTAATTTTATCCTAGTGAATCTGCCTCCAGAGTTTCAGCCTAGTGAATCCGTCTGCCTGGTAAATTCAGCTCCCAAACTTAGCCTTGGTGAAACTGCTTCCAGAGCTCCACCCTAGTGAATCCGTCTGCCTAGTGAAAGTTTATTCCTAATTTTATCCTAGTGAATCTGCTGCCAGAGTTTGAGCTTAGTGAATCCGTCTGCCTAGTGAAAGTTTATTCCTCATTTTATCTTAGTGAATCTGCTTCCAGAGTTTCAGCCTAGTGAATCCGTCTGCCTAGTGAATTTTATTCCTAATTTTATCCTAGTGAATCTGCTTCCAGAGTTTCAGCCTAGTGAATCCGTCTGCCTAGTGAAAGTTTATTCCTCATTTTATCCTAGTGAATCTGCTTACAGAGTTCCAGCCTAGTGAATCCGTCTGCCTAGTGAAAGTTTATTCCTAATTTTATCCTAGTGAATCTGCTTCCAGAGCTCTACCCTATAGTGAATCCGTCTGCCTAATGAATTTTGTTCCTTATTCTAGCCTAGTGAAACTTTTCTGCATGATGAATCAGTGACCTGAAAGAAATTCACCAGGCATTTTAGCCTAGTGAACTCGTGAAACAGATCAAAAGGGACAAAAATAACGGATTCACAAGGCTGCTTTCCTAGTGAATCGGCCGATCCCTCACTTTTACTTAGTGAATCCGGATGAAATGGCGGGAGTGAAGACAGACCAATCCAAATGCTGAGTCAAGTATTCTACTCCAGTCCCTTAGTCAACGAAGAAAGAGCTCGCCTCATAAGATGCTGCTGGAATCCTGGGCGGAATGGACCCTCGCCAAAATGGACCCCCAAAATGGAGCCCTCTCCGTCTGCTGTAGCAAAAGTTACTATACCTTCCCTTACCTAACCTAACTTGATTTGGCCCTCAGTCCGAGCCCTACCATCCCTACCTCAGCCCTACAATGGATCTTCCATAGGCCTACTCGATTGGCAGGGTCTAGCCTACTTTTTACAACCCCAGTGACATTTTTCTCAGGGTCCATTTTGGGGGGTCCATTTTGGCGAGGGTCCATTTCTTCCAGATACCTGCTGTTCAGAACGTAAGCTAAATTTCCAGCACAGTCAATTTCCTATTAAAGTAAGTCCTTTTCGAAACGGTCGCCATCTCCGACAGAAGAATTGCCAAACTAAAACTATAGCCATTCAAAAAATGAAAATTATAATTGTACATATCTCTCCAAAACTCTGAAGAATCCTCATTTTATTTTCATTAATAATAATAATAGTAATACAAATTATGAGTAGTATAAAATATTATCTAACAAAGAATATGATGGATTTGCGGGCGTTTTCCGTTGATACGGATAAAAAGTTAGTCACAGTGCATTTTTCCAGTGTCGGAAAACGTGTTCTAACGTGAGTTTTTCGTTTGTTTAGTTGTTTTTTGCTTAGCACACTGCTTCAGTTAGAAAATAATTAAACAACAAAACATCGATTAACTGGACTTGAGAAAACTTCAAACTTCAAAAGCTTACGAAAGAAAATGGTAAATAAACCTATACAGCTTGACGTATACTTTACTGCCAATGTCAAAATTAATTAATGTGCTAATTTTGGTTACACTTTATGTGAATTTCTTCAGGAGAGTTAAAAAATGAAACCAATTTTGTATGAGACAATCATTAATTGATATATTTTAATTTGCATTTTTTAAAATATTTAATTAATATTACTTACAATTGTTTAAATAACTTCTACAGTTATTTTTACTGCGTACTGCCGAGGGATTTTTCCCTATGCCGTCGCAATGGACGCCGCCATATTGTTTCTCAACACAACGTGTTTTCTAGGGACCATTGACGGATTCAAACCCAGCTGAAATCTTTTGTAATTTCAGCAGGTAAAACAACTTAAAATCAAACTTTATTTAGCATTTTAAGATTAAATAATGTTTCTAGAATCTATTAAGGGTAAAATTTTAAACATGTCGTCAGTAGTTTCATTTCAAATGTTTGAATTTAGGGAAGAAGCTGTTGTACATTCACCAGCTGCCTTGTATTGAATTCTACTGCTTTGGGCCCAGTGAAGAAAACACATAATAACACATCAAAATGCCGCAGAACGAACACATTGAGTTGCACCAGAAGCGTTATGGCTTCCGCTTGGATTATCATGAGCGGCAGCGGAAAAAGGAGGCGAGGGAGCACAAGCTCAACTCGAAGAAGGCTCGCGAACTGACGGGTATCAAGGCCAAGCTCTTCTCCAAACGCAGGTACTCGGAGAAGGTGCAGATGAAGAAGACCATCAAGGCCCACGAGCAGAAGAAAACGAAACAGAAGGAAGAGGGACAGGCCCCGCAGGGAGCTCTGCCCGCCTACCTGCTCGACCGAGAGACAACGTCCTCGGCTAAAGCCCTCTCGTCGATGGTCAAGCAAAAACGCAAGGAAAAAGCCGCTAAATGGGACGTACCTATCCCTAAAGTTAAAGCCCAGTCTGAAGCGGAAGTCTTCAGAGTCATGAAAACGGGAAAGACCCGCAGGAAGGGCTGGAAACGCATGGTGACAAAAGTTACCTTCGTCGGAGAAGGCTTCACCAGGAAACCTCCGAAATTCGAAAGATTTGTCAGACCCATGGCCCTCAGGTTCAAGAAAGCGCACGTCACACATCCAGAACTCAAAGGTAATAATAACATATTATTATTATTTCATGGCGTTTTATTTTAAGTTTTTATTTACTTTCAGCCACGTTTTGTTTGCCGATTATCGGAGTTAAGAAGAACCCTTCGTCTCCCATGTACACGTCACTAGGAGTTATCACTAAAGGTATTACAATAAGACAAGTTTTTATTTTTATTGGTACTATTATCGCTGTTATCGTTCAGGTACCATCATCGAAGTCAACGTTTCTGAACTGGGTCTCGTCACGCAGGGTGGTAAAGTGGTATGGGGCAAATACGCGCAAGTGACGAATAATCCGGAAAACGACGGATGCATTAACGCGATTCTTCTTGTCTAAAAGCTAAAACGTTCTTTGCAGGAAATGTTGTGTTGTTCGGAAAGAGGTGGATAATAAACGTCTTGAAACATTAACATTATGCTTTATTATATTTACATTCATTATTAAAATATTATATTTAGCTTTATTATAGCTGCGAAATCCGTTAAGAGCTGTGAATGATACAGTCAGCACAAAAAATTAGCTTTCCAGAGTTTTATTGTCTGTTAAATCGAATACTCGAAAAGCGATATATTTTCTCCTCGTTTCATCATCAAACGCTTGACGAAGGCTGTCAAGTAAAAAAAAAAATTCAAATTAAGTTATATGACAAAAGTATTAGGGTTTCTGTCAAAAGTAAACTTTGTATAAACAATTAAAAAGTTAATGATGTTTTTTCATGAAATATTTTAAATGCCATCTAGTAGCGAACAGCAGAACGTGTGGAAACTGTTGATGTGGCTGGAGCATTTCGCAGGGAAATTTCCTGAAAAGGGAAAGTTTTCTCTCAAAGAGACTTTGAGAAGTATAAGCTTACGTTTTAGCTTGAACAAGGGATAAAAAAGGGAAAATTAGGGAAAGAGGAAAAATTTGAAATTTAGAAGTTTTAAGGCTTACCGAGGGGAAAATGGGGAACCGGGCGAAATAAATGTTTTTGAAGTGAAGGGGAAAAAGGGGGAAAAAAGCCCTCTTCAGGGGAAACGGGAAAACTCGAAACACTGATGTGGATCAAGGAAGGCCTCAGGTGTTTCGTCTTCTGCTTCTGTTACCTTGAGGGTTTCGAGGGTTTTTAAACAGCCAAATCACGTTCCCGTCTTAGGTCTACTGACTGACTACGCCTATTCACGAATATTTTCCAAAAAACCAGAAGAATGAGCGACAGTGAAAAAACAGGCTTACCGGCAGAAACTAAGGAAACTACAGAAACTTTAGAAAAGAAAACAGAAGACCCTGAATTAGATGAACTGCTTGATGGTTTGTATCAAAGTTATTTCAAAGTTGAAGTTTTTATTTTAAATGTGATTTTTCTATTCAGAGGCACTGGAGGGTTTCGACAAACCTGCTGGAGCTACCGCAGAAAGTGCGAGCCGACCGGGCTCGTCTTCCGAACCAGAAAAATCAGTAAAAGACGTTGTTTGGTCGGAAGAATTTTTGAAACAAGCGAGTGAAGAGTTCGAGAAGAATATTAAGTCCATGATGGCGTCTGGAGGTCTGGAGGAAGGTGGCGATAATGCAAAATTTGCAGAAAACCTCTTCAAAATGTCGCAGCAGGCAGCGGGAAAGGTGTTCAACACAGATTTAGATGTCGGGGCCTCGCTAGCTGATACTCTGAAGAGCTTAGCCGAAGGGGCTGAAGCTCTACAGGGCGGAGACGAAGAAACGCTAGCCAGTGTGCTAGAGAAAATGGCTATGGGTGAATCAGGGGCTGAATCTGATGCCTCGTTCTCTGGCTTAGACGATTTGTTTCCAGCCATGCAAGGAATGCTGCAGAGCTTGTTATCAAAAGAATTGCTGTACCCTTCAATGAAAGATATCACGAACAAGGTATGGAAAAGTCATATGTGTTTTCCTTGGAGTGTGTAATAAAGTATCGTTTTCTAGTATCCGGACTGGCTGGCCGACAACAGGGACAAGCTGGACGAGGCCTCATTCGAAAAGTACAACAAACAGTTCTCATTAATGCAGCAGGTCTGTGTGGAGTTTGAGGGCGAGGCGGAAAACGACTCGCAGGAGGTGAAGCAGGTTCGTTTCGAGAAGATTATGAGTCTGATGCAGCAGATGCAGGAGTGCGGACACCCGCCCAAAGAACTGGCGGGTGACATGCCCGCCAATCCTCTTGAAAGCTTGGGCATGGGCCTTGACCCTTCGCAAAATCCGTCGCCAGACTCTTGCTCGATCATGTAGTTTATCCGTACTAATGTGTACTCGAACATATTATTCGACACAAAACCAAGGAACTGAGACCTTTAATTGAATTGTTAAGTTATAGTTGTGGTTGGTTCTATTTGCTCAGAAATAAATTTAATACAAGATTATTGTGAATAAAATTTTGGAAAATTATTAATTATTTGTCAAATAGTGGTTGCTACAGCAACACTTCGTCTGCTATTTGTAAACAATCAGCTAGTAAAATTTTATTCAGTTTTTGATTTTAATTCAATATCTGGTATATTTTGGACAAAAATGTCATTAACTGTGTCAACAGCTTCTGCTACAGGTATTTATCTAATAATTACATGTTAAATTGCTTAAAAAATGTTTCTAGGGTTAGAATCCAGAATGTAAAATGTCCGATTAAGATAAATGATCCTTAGCTTCCAAAGATTGATGCACTGAATGAAGAAAAAATCATTACATTACTTAAAGTGACAACTTACTGCATTGACTTTTTACATTTTCCTTTGGAAACAAATCATTCATCTAGAATCGAGTCAACTGATCTGCGTTTTTCGTTCAGCGTTTAACCGTGTCATCATACTTTTTGACTGAATAACTTTCCCACATTCTACTTCTGTGTTGTCTGTTGTTATTATTCATAAATTTAAAAATATTTTAGAAAAGTATGCAGAATTACAATGTTTACTTTCACAAATAATGTAACTGATTAAAAGTAATCGCCAAAAGTAATCGTGTACTCAGTTGTCCTTATTGATTCGCCCCTTATTCGCACCATTAACTAAGTGTTAGGTGTCACTAGAAAAAGCCAAACAAAAACAAAACTGGAACTACTCATAAATGTTTTCCTTCATCTGTCCGTGCATTAAATCGAAACGTTCAAAGTCGGTAGAAGTCGTAGAAGAATCCGGTAGCTAGAAAAATAAAAACGCGCCAAATTATGAAAATCTAAATACTGTATTAATCTGTTACAGGAAATCCAAGAAACAAGACTGCTCTTAAACCAGGACGCTCTTTAATGGACTGGATTCGACTGACAAACTCGGGTAAAGATTTAGCGGGAAATGGCGGCAGGCCTCGGGAAGTTAGCCTCAGCGAACTGGCGAAACATAATCAGAAAAATGACGCTTGGATGGCCATAAGAGGTAAAACAACTTTCCTATATTTTGAGATAATATAAATAATGTTATGTTTTCTTGTTCTTAAAGGTAACGTTTATAATGTAACCTCGTACATGGAGTTTCATCCGGGCGGAGAAGACGAATTAATGCGGGGAATTGGTATAGATGCAACTGAACTCTTTGATGAGGTAAATATTCAAAAAGTGTGTAAAAAAAAACTAATTTATGAAAATTAAATGTTTGTACAGGTACACCGTTGGGTCAACTATGAGTCAATGCTGAAAAAATGTCTGGTTGGACCGTTAAAAAGTTCTCCCGCCAAAATTTTGAATCCGAGAAACGGAAGTGCCGCTGCCCCTCCCCTATTGGTCCAACCGAAAAACGGAAGTGCACCTGCTCCTCCGCTATTGGTCCAACCGAAAAGTCAGCAACCAATCGTCACACACGATTGGATCCAGACAGCCAATCACGTTACATTAGTACTTTACACGCGGCAAAAAAAACTTGGAGGAGAAAAATTTGAATTCTACCGTTACTCCAAGTTGTTTCAAACTTACGTTAGATACCGATAATTCAGCTATAGTTGAAATTTCTGTACAATTTTCCCAGAATATCAAAGCAGAAATCAGCAGTCAGAAATTACATAAAAACACGGGAAAAATCGAAGTGATGTTCCCGAAAGCCGAAGAGAAAACGTGGACTTTGATAGGAATGGTTGACGTCAAAAAAGTTGAGAACTTCCAAAGAGTCAAAATTATCGATAAAATCAATCTAAATCACAATGTCCGATTATTTACTATTGAGAAACCGGTGGATTATCCTGAAATGCCCATTGGTTGGCATTTGCAGTTACGAGTCGATAATATCGATTATGCGAGAAGTTATACGCCAGTATCGAAAAGCTTTGGAAACGAGGAAGACGAATCATCACTGCATTTAATGGTTAAAGTCTACGACAACGGGAAACTGACATCATCGCTTGATAAGTTAAAGGTAACATTACTTGTAAAAGATAAATTTAAATAAAAGAATAATTTTGCAAATTTTTGTATAGGAAGGAGATTCTGTGCTGATAAGCAGTCCATTGGGAAGCTTCGACTCCTCGAGACTGGACTGTTGCGAGTACTTGCTTGTGTTAGCTGCGGGAAGCGGTATTACACCGATGATACGAGTGATCGATAAAGTGCTATACTTGAAAAAGTATTTATTATTATATTAATTATGTTTATAATTTCATGAATTACCCTTTTGTAATGTTGTAGATGTGCAAAATTGTTATTCTTCAACAAGGAACAGCGAGATATCGTGTGGAGATCTGAGTTCGAACAACTGTCTCAGTCGAGCGATTCGAGGTATCGTAAAAAAAATTATCGAATTATTAGTCATCTTTAAAATTTTATTTATTTCTTGCAGGTTTGAAGTTGTTCACGTACTTTCCAACGCAGACCCTGAATGGACAGGTCCTCGAGGAAGGATCTCCGCAACATTTTTATCAGAAAACGTGAGAACTGCCCGTGAAAAAGTTTACGTTTGTGTGTGTGGACCTACTGAATTCACTATAGAAGCCCTAAGGTTGTTGTAAACATAGATATATTTCTAGTTAAATAAATTAATTAACGATCCTGTTAACAGGTTACTAAAGGAACTTGGCTTCAGCGAAGAACAGATTCACGCCTTCATTGGATAGTGTTGAGTGTATGTTTGTGTTATAAGATTGATGTGTCTGTTTACTGTGAAATCAAATGAAAGCAGAATAAATGAATGTCAAATGTGTATTATGAGTAATAATAACGTTACAATTTATAATCATGTTATAACAGACGAAGTCTGTAAACCCACCCAATCCTTACCTGTCCCTATCCCGAAAAAGTAAACTCGAAAAGAAAATTGTACGGGCGTGAAAAGGTATCAAATCACCTAATACGCCAAAACCCCTATCCTATCCTTAATCAGTATTTTTCAATTTCCGCGTAAAGAACGCTCTATTTCCCCTTTTTTCCCCTTAACCTAAAGATATCAATATCCCTTTTCCCCTCTTTGCTAGGATGAATAGCTCTACTTCTAATTTTCCCTTGTCCTCTTCCGCTGTTTTCCCCTTTTCCCCCTCTGTGCTAGAATATAAAGCTGTGCTTCTAAGTTTCCCTTTTTCCCTTGTAGTTCTCTCTTTGAGACCTAGTTTTTCCTTTTTCAGGGGAATTTCCCTGTCAAGTGAAGCACCGTTGAATTTCTTCGGATTCGTAATTTAAGTAGCCGCTAGATAGCGTTGTGATTTGTTTACTTTTACGTCTTAAGTGCACAAATGGCAATAAGGAAATTAACTTATGAACGAGCAAACCCCATCTGCCGAAAGCGGACATCGGAGCAGCCGAACACCAAAAGCGCACGGACGTGAAAAGCACAAGGCTTCGTGCTTTGGACGTCAAAATACCAAACCCAACCAAAACCAAACTAACTTACTGAAAAAATCAAGGCAAAAAGACGAGCTGCTCGGTAAGAAAAAAGAAAACGCAGACAGTCCAGCCGATCAAAATGACGATAAGTCAGGGGTTTGTCGGTGTTATATCACGTCTTTACTCTTTGCAATCTGTGTATTCAATGCACCTCACGGCACGATCTGCTGCCAATCAATTCCCATGTAGCCGCTAGATGGCACAACACTACATCATTTCCCCTTTTAATTAAACAGAATCTACCCACACAGGGTGAACAGAGAAAACAGAGTAAACTAAGAATAAAACAAACACTCAAAATAGTTGAAAGTCGCCAGAGGCCAGCTTTGCCGGTAACCGGCGGACTCGGCCCGAACTGCGAGGTTGGTTTGCTGGTACCGGTTCCCCGGAGTGTCCGTCCAAGGTTTCTGCCGGGATCTCTTCTTTTAGCTCCCCTTGCTCGCTGTCGTCATCGTCCTGTGGTGGTGGCGGTGGGAGCTCCGCTGGCGTGTCCGGAACCTTCTTGAACTGCGAAGCATCCCGCATCAATTCCCGGCCTGCTACGTCTTTCACGATGAGCGATGACCCCCGTTTCTCCACTACTCGGAATTCCACGGGGTCGTAGTACGGTTCCAGTTTGTTTCCGCGGCGCTTTCGCATCCATACCGAATCTCCCTTGCCGAATTTTGACGGCTGCACCAGGTTGTGTGTGTCGAAATTCAACTTCATTTTCCTTTTGTATACTCGATCTCGCTTTCGAAGGGTATCGTCGTTCCTTGAAACTTTCAGACTCTCAAGAGAAGGAAGTTTAGTCCGTATCTCCCTCCCGAACATCACTTTGGCCGGACTTAATCCAGTGGCCGGGTGCGGGGTTGTCCGGTAGGCTACCAGAAACTTGTTTAACTCTTTTCTCCAGTCGTGTTTGTTTAACAGTGCGATGCGGATGGTTTTCAAGAGAGACCGATTTTGCCGCTCCACTTCCCCGTTCGCTTGTGGCCAATACGGGGTGGTCCTTTGGTGTTTAACTCCTACCTCTCGTAGAAATTGACCGAATTCCTTCGAAATAAACTGGCGCCCGTTATCGGTTACCAGCCGAACTGGATAACCAAATGTAGCAAACATTCTCTCCAAATGAGCGATTACGGTGGCCGAAGTAATCGATCGCATTACTGCAACTTCAAACCACCGGCTGTAGTAGTCTACAACAACAAGGAGATGTTCGCCTGACGGCAATTCACACAAATCCGCTGCTATCTTCTCCCACGGCCCCTCCGGTAACACTGTCGGTTTCAAAGGTTCTTGCGTGGACGTGCTTGTTACCAGCTGGCACGCCTTACACTGTCGGACGATTCCTTCCGCCTGTCTGTCAATGCCAGGCCACCAGACTTTGGCCCGTAGACGCTGCTTCGTGCGGACTATCCCCAGATGACCCTCGTGCGCTAACTCCAGAGCCCTCTGCCTCAGACTACTCGGAATAACCAATTGAGTCCCACGAAGAACCAATCCACTGGCGAAACACAGCTCGTTTTTTACCCTTTCGAACGATGGAACCCCACTCCAGTCGCCCGTGTCGAGCGCCTTTTCCAAGGCGATCATCTCCGGGTCCTTCGCCGTCATCTCTTTGACCTCCGAGACATCCATGGCCTGAGGAACAGCCCACTGAGCTATGGAACAAGCATAGTGGTTCCCCGACTTGTCCTCCCTTGTTCCTTTAGAGGACGGGAACCGAGAGAGAAAGTCCGCGGGGTTTCCCGCACCCGGCTTGTAGAGTACTCTGAAACGATATGGCAATAATCGGAGAAACCACCTTTCAATTCTCGCCGACAGTTTTGATTTTGGGGAATATATAATTTCCAACGGTTTGTGATCAGTTACCAGGGTAAAATCTATCCCATAGAGATAGACGTGGAACCTTTCGCAGGCCCAAACCACGGCCAAAGCCTCCTTTTCCGTTTGTGAATACCGAGATTCTACCTCCGACAGAGACCTGCTGGCATACCGCACCGGTCCGAATCCTCCACAAGGTTGTCGTTGGCTTAGCACCGCTCCTACTCCGACTGGACTGGCATCTACAATGATTCGGGTCTCTGCCCGTGGATTAAAGTACGCCAGCACCGGCTTGGCTGACAGTATTTTTTTTCAAATCCTCGAACGCTTTTTTTTGCCTTAAATCCCATTCCCAGCTTCTTTCCTTTCTGGTCAACTCGTACAACGGTTCAGCTATTGTTGACAAGTTGGGAATGAATTTCGCGCAGAAGTTAACGAGCCCCAAGAAGCTCCGTACCTCGGTCACGTTGCTTGGCGCGGATGCCTCCAAAATCGCTCGTACTTTGTTATCGTCCGGGCTGATCCCGTTTGGACTCAGAACATGCCCCAGAAACACTAGTCGGTCCATGTTGAATTTGCATTTCGACCCATTCAAGGTGAGGCCACTTTTCAAGAGGCACATCAAAACTTGTCTCAATCGACTGTCATGCTCTTTTTGCGACCGTCCGAAAACGATAATATCGTCAGCTACATTTGCCACCCTGAGCAACCTTGAATCACTTGGCCTATCACCCGCTGATAGATCTCGGGAGCGGCTGAAATCCCGAACATGAGTCTTTTGTATCTGAATAAACCTCGGTGACAAGTAAACGTGGTAATGTGCCGAGAGTTAGGAGATAACTCGATTTGGTGGAAACCCCAACGTAGATCAAGTTTTGAAAATACTGTTGCGCCATCCATCTCGTGCAATACTTCGTCCACCGTAGGAATAGGGTGCCTCTCGCGTTGCACGGCCTCATTCACTCGGCGCATGTCGACACAAATTCTCACCTCCCCACTGGACTTGGGCACCACGACTAACGGAGATACCCACGGGGTCGGACCACGTACCGGTTCAATCACGTCCATGGCAATCAATTCTTCCAGTTTGTCATCAACGGCTTTACGCAGTGCGAATGGAATGCGTCGAGGTAGCTGTGCTATCGGCTTTACCTCGGGGTCCACGACTATTTCTAACTGGAAATCCTTAAGTTTTCCCAATCCTTGAAACAGTTTTGGGAACTCTTCTTCAACTTGTTGTTTTGTCACTACGTTGACCACATCAGCCGGCCGAAATTGTACCAGACCCAGTTCAACCGATGACTTTCTGCCCAACAGATTTCCCGTCGCTCCTTTCACTACCAAAAACTGCACCGTCCTGGTCTTTCTCGCCACTTTGACTTCCGCTTCAAGCTCTCCCAACAACTCCAGTGGCGTAGACGAGCCATAAGCATAAACCCGTTTCCTGGATGGCCTTATCTCCTGGAATTGTCGCAGTTGCCGCGCTGTGTGTTCTCCAAGAACATCACACGTAGCCCCGGTATCCACAATTATGGTTGTTGGAACACCTTCGATCGTAACCTTCATCTCCCAATCCGTGTGGTCCCCAACCGCGTAAGCGTATTCGTCTGACGACTCTTCTGATTCGTCTGCCCAATTCCGCGGACCTGCTCTGTCCACTCGCAACACTTTCCGAACGGGTGGGGATCCCTGCCTCCCGGGTTCGCGTTTCTGTTTCCCCTCCGAGCTGTCTTCGCTCCGGCTACCTTCTCGGAACTTGGTCTTGCACATTCGGGCAAAATGGCCTTCTTGGCCACATCTCCGACATGTTTTCCCTTTTACAATTTCGCACTCTCTGGAAAAATGCCCTAACCGACCACATCTATAACATGGACCTGACGCTGCCCCACGAGTGTTTGAACTCCGCGATGTTCCATGATTGTTACCGCGGACAGCCTGTAACGTTTCACCCATTCTCGCAGGTTCGTACTGTCTTGCCTGACTTTCTGATAATTCCATCACTCGCGCAATCTCCACCAGCTTAGCCAACGTAAGCTCTCTCGTCCGCAGTAATTTCATTCGCAACTGCATGCTACACTTGTCGATGATCTGGTCTCGAATCTGGTCCTCTTCATCCAGAAACTCGCACGTTGCAGCCTTCTCTTTCAACCGAACAACGTACTGATCGATCGTCTCCCCCGACTCTGGGACCAATTGTCTAAAGACATGTCGTTCGAACGATACGTTCCTCAAAGGAGTAAAGTAGTTAGTGAGGCAAGCGACAGCTCGCTCAAAATCCGAATCCTCGCCGGTGCCTTCCAACTGGGCAAATATTCGCTGCGTCTCTGGCCCGGCACAATGAAGCAGCAAGGCTCGCTTTCGAGTCTCACTGCGGATCCCCGAACCGATAATAAAGTATTGGAAACCCTTCAACCATTCTTCCCACCGCTTTGCTAAAGTCGACGGCTCCCCTTTGCAATCAAATGGTAAAATTGTCGAATGTAACGGAAACATGGTCGACTCAAACAGATTGAACTTTTATTTTTAGTTTCAACAAATACATAAATACTTCTCTGACGTGGCACCTATGAAATCCAAATTCAATTGCGCTTTGACCCTAATTAGAACCAGAGCCTCTCCCCCCAAAAAAAAATCCACGTCATATCCCCCTGCACACCTTCAAACCGACCCTACGGATTTAACCAAAATATTACGGATTTAACCAAATGTGATTCACCCAAAAAAAACTGCCGAACAAACTTCCGAACAACACTTTAACAGATTTAACTACTCACTGCTCTCGTCGACAGACTTCAACCCGGCTTCCAAGCGATTCTCCTTCAAAACTCCTTATTCTCGTCGCCAATGTTATATCACGTCTTTACTCTTTGCAATCTGTGTATTCAATGCACCTCACGGCACGATCTGCTGCCAATCAATTCCCATGTAGCCGCTAGATGGCACAACACTACAGTCGGAATCCTGAAAATCGCAGCTAAGCATTTTCTCCTGTTAATGGGCGCTTACCTGATAAGCTACTTCAACATCAGCACTGCCGGGATCATAGGAATTGTAGGGCTGACCTCTCTCTATGAGCATTGGCGAAAAAAGCGGGACTTTCGAATGAGCGTGGCCAGAGCTGCGGCAATGTGTGACGAGAAGGAAGTCATTCTCCCCCGAGTTGCAGACGACTTTTTTTCAGGGGTATAACTTTTAACTTGACGTTTTTTCTCAACAGATAATGATTTTGCGCTTTTTGGAAATTTTCCAGAAGGCGTATGTCTGGTAGTCTCTATTGCTAAACAAGTCTCCTCCCAAACTGAAGTCCTATTTTCTTTCCTTCTTCCTTGTTTATTGCAGCATTCAATTTATTGATTTATTTCCAGCTCTTTTTCGGCGGTTTTGACCGTGCGGAATGGCTGAACAAGGTACGAGTAACGTCCTGCAGCGTTAATTTGTCGTGTCTTTGAACAATTTGATTCTCTATTTTCAGGTCTTGAAACAGGTGTGGCCCTACCTTGGCCATTACGTTCCAAATATTATTGTTGAGTGCGTGGAACCAGGGATTCGGGAAAGTCTCCAGGCCTACAAGCTGGGCGGATTCAAACTGGACAAGATTTCGCTTGGAACTGTTGTAAAATTTTATTATCATTTTACTGATATTTTCATATTCATACCATATTTTATATTTTATTTATTATTTCATATTTATATCGTATTTTATATTATACTTATTTTGTATGTTTAGTTCAAACGCCCAGATTCACTGTTTCCACTTTCAAGTTCCCCTTTTCCCCTCTTCCCTTATTTTCCCCTTTCTGCCCTCCGTGCTAGTATACGAATCATACTTCCATATCCCCCCCCTATTCCCTTATGTTTCCCTTCTCAGACCCCATTTTCGCCTTTTTCATAAAATTTCCCTGCAAAGTGGAAACACTGCCAAGATTTGAAGTATATTTATTTATTGTGTTTTGTCTTTTCCCTACTTGAAAATGAAAGCCATTACGCGTGGGTGGTGTCAAGGTCTACGAGGAGAATGTTTCCAGTAGCGAGATCACTATGGACGTGCGGGTCTTGTAAGTTTTGAAAATTAAACATGAATTTCTCTTAAATTTATAGAAATATTACCATTTAAAGTCCAGTCTAATAGGGTAACAGTGAAAATAATAGCAAATATTGATAATAATAATAGTTTGTTAATAGATTAGTTGCTAACGTGAATGGCTTACATGAATGTGAAGGAGTCATTTTATAATTTGAATTAAACTCAGATTTGCCGAGACTGGTAAGCAGGAAAACTTACGTGACAGGAATTTTCATTAATAATAATATTGCACGATTATGTAAATTGGGATTATTAATATTCGTATTGTAAATCTTATATTAAATATTTTCCCTTGGTTTGTTAAAAATAATGTTATGTAATGAATTAGTACTTCATTGTTGTAGTTTTAATGAAAGTACTGAATTTATGACAACAATTACTACTACTACTACCACTCACTGCTATTATTTCTACTACTACTTTGACGACTCCGACTACTACTACCACCAGAACAGCAACTACTATTACCGCTACTACTACCACCACAACAACAACTGCAACAACAACACCTACGACTGCTACTGTTATTACTACAACTACTACAAATACTGTAAGTATTACTACTACTATTACTACTACAATCACTACTACTTCTACCGCTACTACTACTACCGCTACTACCACAGCTACAACCACTGCTACCACTGCTACTACTATTACTTTCATTATCATTGCTGTTATCATTATTCCTGTAGCATACAACTTCTAAAGCTTCTTATCTCCCGCTTCGTAAATGTACAGTCACGTTCAATAAAAAAGGGTACCGTAAGTGTGAAGTTCAAAGTCATTTTTCGCTATTTATTAAGTTATTCTACAATTAACTTGTATAATTATTGATAAAACAAACTGTATTTTGACTAAATATACATGCATCATCAAATAATATTCAAACATTCTCGTAAAAACAAAGGAAAAGTGGCGTAGGACCTTCCCGTGCTGTACCCTTTTTTTAATGAACATGACTGTACACCGTGATAAATGTTTTCACCTAATAATTTCAGCTTTTATGATATTTTGTCGTAATTTCCGCGCTGTAGTTATGCAGGTGATTGTGACATCGGCTTCAGCGTCATGGGATTTGGAGGAGGCGTCAAGGACTTTCAGGTGAAAAATTTTTCCACCAGTCATTTCGACAAAAATAGAATTTAGTTAGTTATATAAATAAATTAATAGTTTCACAAAAATGTAAAAATTGTAATTACGTTATGAAAAGAAATAAGTAGAAACAAGTAACCAGAATTTTTGATATACTAAATATCAAATGAATTATAGTAATACTTTATGTAATAATAATTATTAGATTTATTATATTTAATTTATTTGTGTATTTTTCTGCAGCTTTCCGGCATGCTGCGAGTGATACTCAAGCCCCTGATTTCGCAAATGCCACTGGTTGGAGGTTTCCAGTTATATTTCCTCAACAGTCCCACTGTCGATTTCAACCTGACCGGGGTCGCCAGAGTCTTCAGTATCCTGGGACTGAGGTAATTAAATAACATTTAAACTTAAATTATGTTAATTTAAGGTTAATCTGGTTATTAAATAGTGGAATCCTGAGACGTGTTATCCTGGACCAACTGGGAGCTTACCTAGTCCTGCCGAACAAGCTCAGCGTCCAGCTCTCGGACATCGTTCCCCCACAGACTCGGAAAAAGGCTTTTACATGTACATGTACGTCAATAGAAATGAAATAGTCCGGGGTACAGTCCGCGTGGAAAAGCGCAAAATTTGTGAAATTCATCATAGCCGCTAATCTTACTGCAGTGTTGGTATGTATACTGCGCGCATGCGCGCGAAGGACATTCTAGACTAAGTTCAATTATTTTTCCTCGTTCTTCTTTTACTCGTTTTCGGAAAAAGTGTTTTGCCGTTTTCATCTATGTATCTGTATGCAGTTTGAAGCCTTAGCATGAGGCTGTGATCGGTGCCTGCGAGCGATATGTTCCAGGAATTTAGCGCGGTACTGCCAAAGACGGTTGTAAAGTTTGTGTTCTTAGGCAAGATCCCTGGTTCCTCCGTGTTCGCTGTATTTAGTTGATTCCCAATAACTCAGTCGTCAAAATTAGAGCTGTGCGGATCCGGTTACTTGGCAGTAACCGGTTAGCGATTACGAATCCTTAGCCAGTATTCGGTAACTCTGTTCCGATTCCGGTTACTTTTTATAACAATCTAAAACCACATTTTGCAGTTTTGTTTCATTACATTTTGCCCTTTATTCCTTCACTAACATACGTTTAATAACTTGGGCATGAAATTTATCTTTTTTACGTGCCAAATATTCTTTCCGAAGTTAAACATAGGACTCAATTGACTGTGTGTCTTTACTCGCTTCATTTTTCTGCCACTAGGTGGCTTAGTGACTGTTGGATCAATTTTCCATTAACTGACTAATTAAGACCTTGGGGAAGTCGGCAATAGATTTTTTATCCATATTTTCGACGAGTCAGTTAATTTGTATCGTAAAGTTGTCTAAACTTGTTCGTTTTATATCAGGAAAGAAGTAACCGCCCGAGTAACCCGTCACTGAAAAGAAAGAACCGGTTACTCGGTTCGTATCGCAGTAACCGGTTACCGGCTAGTATAGTAACCGGATCCGCACAGCCCTAGTCAAAACCAGTCAACGAAAAGAAGAAGCCGACAATACTCTACTTTTCATCCGCCAAACAACATGCAACACCAACATGTACGCCATGCGCCGATACAACGCAATTATCCCTGTTGGAATTTATTGAACTGTGATTGTTGTGAAATCCTGTAGAATGCTTATGAAATATGTAGTTGCAAAATCCGTATATGGTAATCTAGTGTCCAAATGCGTCGAATTAGTTCTAGAACATTCCATGTATTTCGCATGCTTCCACGTATAAAAGGGACCCCCAGTACTGTGAATAGTTCAGTCTTCAAATATCAAATTTGAAGTCACGATTGATCGTCAGCAATAAACTGCCTAAACTTTAGCCGTTCATCTAACTTTGATTAGCCATCTTGGAAATCTACTTAACCCTCAACACAACGCAGGGCCATCTTTACTTCTTTACAGCAACCGTCGAGTAGCCGGTTACTAATTTTCACCGATTTGACGATTTCAACCCAATAAAAAAAAAACAATAAACATTGCAGTATGATGAGAAAATGTGTTTCACTGATTTCGACACAATAAAAGAAAACTAAAAAACGGTTTTAAAATAATTTGCGTTATGACATGGTGGCGCCGCCGTCGCGGCAGCTTGATAGACAATGGCTCCAAACCAGAGGTAGGTCCTGAAAAAATACAATTAATAATTGAAAATCAACACGAAATCTCCTCCAGCCCCTACAATGTCCTAGCCTGATCATCAGCAAATCGAATTATGCAAAATATAAGGATAATGGTCACGTTTTGGGTTTGTTATTGTCAAGAGGAAACATTCGCGTTTGGTTCAAACGTTCATTACCGAGGTGAATGATTCAGCTTTCTGTTTCTTTTCTCGACTGTAGACAACATCGATGCGAAGATTGCAATCTGGACTTCTACAGTTCTTTCAGTCTTCAAAGACACTGTCAAAAAAAAGCATGTATCTGCTTTCAAAGGTGAAGCCGAGGAGCCGAAGAACAAGCTGCCCAACAGAAAAATAAATCTATGACATGCAGTACCTATCATGAGGTATTTGAGTCAGAATGGAAACTGATACAGCACTGAAGACGAGCACACCAGTCAGCAAAAATGTGCGAAATGCCAGGCTACATACATCTGCCTAAAATCATTTCACTCGCATAAATGCAGTAGTGAAAAGGTTTCTTGTGCGATATGTGGCAAGACGTTCGAAGCCGAGAAGTAACTGAAGCGCCACATTATCGAGAAGCACAGCAGAGAAGGTGTGACGGGTCACAGCTGTGATTTACGTGGGAAATCTTTTGTGAGGCAAGTTTAATCTTATTAGACATCAGTCTAGTCATAACCCAGGAAAAGATGAAGAACAATCTCTATGCCCAAATTGTGGCAAAATGTTTAAACGGAATAGTCATAAGAAAGTGTCCTGCTCGTACTTAATCTCATGTTAGAATTTTGTGTGGGAGCCAGTCAGTGTTCGTTTTTGACTGTCGTGTAAGCTAAGACAATTGTGATGAAGTACGTGATTGTGAATTCGCGTTTTTTTTTTAATTAAATCCAGAAGAATTTTCCTGTCTCTGTACTGCCCTTTAATCGAGAAAGTAAATATGTGATTGGAAAACTTCCATTGGCTACTGAATAATACAAAAAATAAGGAAGCAAGAAAAATACAAGTCACAGTCAGCAAGGTTAGCCCGTAAGTGCGGAACTAGTGCTTTGTTCACTTTGTGATATTTGCGTATACCGGAACATACCCTTGGCGAACGACTGAATATCTGAGATGCCTTGAGGTGCCGTTCTTTTTCTCCTCGCCCTCTCGGAAGCGTCGAACATGTAGTCCTGAAACTAATGAACAGATTGACATGTGTTCATGGATCGGAAGTGTCGGAAACTTGCGCGAATTTCAATGTTGGTAATTTTTATTGGAGGTGGTTGGAGAGAAAGGACAGCTACAGCTTCCGCAACCAGTATACTTTCAGGAATGAAAGGAACTTTGGTCCATTGCGTCGACCATCTCCTACAAGAGCGTATTAATTTATAAGTTAAGCAATATACAGCAGTTTGTTTCTCACTTGTCTGGATCAGTGCGTACTAAATATGTCCCTACAGCTTTCGCCGTTTCTCGATACTCCCGAAGCACTGGTAACGCCGTCCGTTCCAGGTTCACAGGTTCACAGGTTCACCGTTCACAGGTTTGCTTCTCACAGAACGGACGTTATACGTTCGGCGACGACTGATGGCGTAGAGGAACAAATCCGCATCGATCCAGCAATTAATGCCTCCAAAGTATCTCTTGGAATAATATATATGTGCGACGTCGGGGTGGGAACGAATGGCACCCATAGAAACTGAGCAGATAGCTCCGAAACTCCAGTTTCATTTTGCACCTCTCGATCGCACCTATCCCGGCGTAGTCATTAGCGTGGAACCAATTCCGGATCTATTTTGATATTAAAAGAACAGGTTTCAATTAAGGTGGAAAGTCTAATGTAAAACAAACTCACCAGACGGCAAAATTCGGCAGAACCGCTGTGCCCCGGACTTTTCAATTGCGTCTCAACCTCGTCATTGAAGACTATTTGCGCGTAATCTGTATTTTGAATGTTTTCTGGCACATCTGCCACTAGCCCTTGTTTAAAGTTTTTTACAGTGCCACTCTTGGCCACTTCTATCCAGTGGTCCTTTGTGGCTGGCCCCGGCGACATTGCCTGAGCAGAGGGCCGCACGGAGACGGCAAAGAAGGTACATCGTGTGAATTTTTCCCACGATCAGCGAGCTCCGCATGGAGCAGTATTGTGGTATATAAAACCAGTCGATCACTCTCAAGTCGTCTATCTCTTTAATGGGCAGTCAACTTTTGCTCGATTTCTCCACTGGCTCAACTCGTGGGGGTATAAATGTGCTCCGCGTAGAAAACAGCCACCCTCACTTTTCACAAGTCTTTCCACTAGTTTGATATCAGTCTCTTCCGCCGAGGTCTCCTTTCTTCCGCGCACAGTACCTATACTTTTATTCGCATTACCCTGCTCTTTGTTTTTAGCTTTGAGCAAGTGCGCGGTGAACGAAATTAAGGTACTCCAACTCCTCGCCAGAAATTCGCTTGCTTCTGTGTATATCCCTTATGGCGTCAACAAACTGCTGCTTCAAAGTGGCGGATGGCATTTTCAGAACAGACTTCCAGGTATCCTTTATCAACGCATAACGCGTCATAGGGTTCAAGTCTTCGTCCCTCTGAAGTAAACCATGAAATTGTCCGTCAAATGACATTGCCGGAACGTGAATATTCTCTCGGTGCATTTCGTTCAGTACGTGCTCCATGATGTCCCGAACAGCTTTTAATGGTATGCTTCTGTCTTTTAAAGAAAACAGCCACCGGGACGCTGGTATATCCCTGTTTGGAGAAAGTCGTGTCCATACTGGTGGCTACACAGTACTACTAACCTCTTACTACTATACTACTTACTATTACTTACTACTATACTACTTACTTACTACTATAGTACTACATAATCTCTTGCAGCTGGTTTCATCAATATGTGATGTAGTTCAGAGATGAAACTACTGCTTTGCTGGCATATTTCGGTAGTTTCAGTTAGTGAATCGGGATCAACGAATGGATTACCATTAGGTAGACCGGCTCCATAGCCAGCATTACCCGGGAAAGCGCGAACTGTTCTGAGAAGAGGGAGTTCCCACGGTAACATTCTGCAACGATGGTACTTAGCCAAGAAACGTGACGTGACCCGGCAAGTTTTTCTTTATGAGCTGTTTCAGTTCCTTTGATTCAGGCAAAAATCTTTTCAGCGGTATTTCCTCGCAAGAGTGTACTTGGTCTAGAATGGAGCAGACAAAAGATCGTACTTCAGGATCGAAGTCAACTCTGAAGGCGTTAGTTTTCCCCCTTAATCTGAAGATATCAATTTCCCCTTTCCCCCCGCTGCTAGGATGAAAAGCTCTACTTCTAATTTTCCCTTGTCCTCTTCCCCTTTTTCCCCCTTTCCCCCGCTGTGCTAGAATATAAAGCTTTGCTTCTAAATTTCCCTTTCCCCTTATAGTTCTCATTTTGAGACCCAGTTTTTCCTTTTTCAGGGGAATTTCCCTGCCAAGTGAAGCACCAATGAATTTTTTTCGTATTGGTAGTTTAAATTGCCGCTAGATGGTGTTGTGCTTTGTTTATTTTTACCCTGAAGGTTGACCCGGAAACAAGAAAAAGAGACTGGGCAATATATCGGTAAATATTTAACTTGCAGCTACCCATTTAGCTGCTGCATGCCTAAATTAGAATAAGAAAAGTAGGAAAATTTAACTTGAATCGTTGGAATTTGTGAAAATTTGCGCAACTTTTTCGCCATCTTACGTCATTGATCGCAATGCTGATACTTTAAAAAGTGCTGAAGGCTCAGTTGAACCTTCAGTCTGTTAACAACTTTGCCTGCAACCACAATCGCTACTGGCAGTTATATTTCTCTTTAAATGCACAAAGGGCAATAACGAAACTAAATTACCGAAAAAATGGAGCCAGAAAAATCAAGCAGCTTGGAGAAACAAAACGAAACGCAGACAGTCCAGCCGATCAAAACGACAATAAGTCAGGGGTTCGTCGGAATCCTGAAAATCGCAGCTAAACATTTTCCTGTTTTAATGGGCGCCTACCTGATGGGCTACTTCAATGTCAGCACTGCATGGATCATAGGAATCGTAGGGCTGACCTCTCTCCGCGAGCAGTGGCGAAAAGAGCGGGACTTTCGAATGAGTGCGGCCCGAGCCGCCGCGATGTTTGATGAGAAGGAAGTCATTCTGGCCCGGGTCGCGGACTTACCTTCATGGGTAAAACTTTTAGCTTGACGTTTTTCCTCGACAAATAATGATTTTACGCTTTTTGGAAACTTTCCAAAAGGCGTATGTCTGGTAATCTCTATTTATAAACAAGTCCCCTCCCGAACTGAAATCCTATTTTCTTTTCTTCTTCTATGTTTATTGCAGCAGTTAATTTATTGATTTATTTTCCAGGTCTTTTTCCCCGATTTTGACCGAGCTGAATGGCTGAACAAGGTACGAGAAGCGTCCTGCAGAGTTAACTTGTCGTGTATTTGAAAAATTTGATTCTCTATTTTCAGATCTTGAAACAGGTGTGGCCCAACCTTGGCCATTACGTTCGAAATATTATTGTCGAGTGCGTGGAACCAGGGATTCGGGAAAGTCTCCAGGCCTACAAGCTGGGCGGATTCAAACTGGACAAGATTTCGCTTGGAACTATTGTAAAATTTATTATTATTTTACTTATATTTTTATATTTATTTCGTATTTTATATTTTACTTATTACTTATGTTTAGTTTAAACGCCCAGATTCACTGTTTCCACTTTCAAGTTCCCCTTTTCCCCCTCTTCCCTTATTTTCCCCTTTCTGCCCTCCGTGCTAGTATACAAATCATACTTCCAGATTTTACCTTTTGCCCATTTCCTTATGTTCTTTTCACAGACCCCATTTTCTCCTTTTCAGGAAATTTCCTTGCAAAGTGGAAACACTGCCCAGATTTTAAGTATATTTATTTTATTATGTTTTGTCTTTTTCCCTACTTGAAAATGGAAAGCCATTACGCGTGGGCGGTGTCAAGGTCTACGAGAAGAATGTTTCCAGAAGCGAGATCACTATGGACGTGGAAGTCTTGTAAGTTTTGAAAATTAAACATGAATTACTTTAAACTTTATAGAAATATGACAATTTTATGTTCATCTAATAGAGTAACAGTGAAAACAATAGCAAATATTGATAATAATAATAGTTTTTAATTAAATTAATTGCTAACGCGAATGGCTTATATGAATGTCAAGGAATTATTTTGTAATTTGAATTAAAATTAGATTTGCCGAGACTGGTAAGCAGGAAAACTTGCGTGACAGGAATTTTCATTAATAATATTGCACAATTATGTAAATTGGGATTATTAATATTCATATTGTAAATCTTATATTAAATATTTTCCCTTGGTTTGTTAAAAATAAAGTTATGTAATGAATTAGTACTTCATTGTTGTAGTTTTAATGAAAGTACTGAATTTATTAAAACAAGTACTACTACCACTAACTGCTATTATTTCTACTACTACTCTGACTACTACGACTACTGCTACCACCACCACAACAAGAACAACTGTTACCACTACTGCAACTACTACCACAACAATATCTACTACTACTACTTTATTACTACCACAACTACTATGAGTATTACCACTACCATTACTACTTTTACTATTACTACAACCACTACTACTACTCCTCCTAGTACTACTACCGCTACTACTAATACTGCTACAACCACTACCACAACAACAGCAAGTAATACTACTACCACAACTACAACCATTGCTACCACTGCTACTACTACTACTACTACTATTATCATTATCATTATTATTATCATTGCTGTAGCATACAACTTCTCAAGTTTCTTATCTCCTGCGTTGTAGATGTATACCGTAATAATTATTTTCACCAAATACTTTCAGATTTTATGATATTTTTTCGTAATTTCCGCGCTGTAGTTATGCAGGTGATTGTGACATCCGCTTCAGCGTCAAGGGAATCAAAGGAGGCGTCAAGGACTTTCAGGTGAAAAATTTTCCCACCAATTATTTCAACAAAAATAGGATTTTATTCAGTTAATTCTAAAATTTAATGTTTTTACAAAACTGTAAAAATTATAATTAAACTACGAAAATAAATATGTAGAAACAATTAACCAAAATTTTTAATAAAGTAAATATCAAATTAGTTATAGTAATACTTGATGTGATAATAATTATAATAATTTATTCTATTTAATTTATTTGTGTACTTTTTTTGCAGCTTTCTGGTATGCTGCGAGTGATACTCAAGCCCCTGATTTCGCAAATGCCCCTGGTTGGCGGTTTCCAGTTATTTTTCCTCAACAGTCCCACTGTCGATTTCAACCTGATCGGAGTCGCTGGAGTCTTCGATATCCCGGGACTGAGGTAATTAAATAACATTTAAACTTATACTGTGTTAATTTAAGGTTAATTTGATTTTAAATAGTGAAATTCTGAGACGTGTTATTCTGGACCAGCTGGGAGCTTACCTAGTCCTGCCGAACAAGCTCAGCGTCCAGCTCTCCGACATCGTTCCCCCGCTGACTCTGAAAATGCCCGAGCCCGCTGTAACCAAACACTTTTTATAAATTCTAATCATGAAAATCCGTTGTATCAAATGTTAGAACTATCATGTTTGTAATTTATAATATTATTTTCTTGTGACGTTCAGGGAGTCTTGCGAATCCGAGTCATCGAAGCGAAGCATTTGATGAAAATGGACGTCGGAGTCCTCGGGATGGGAAAGTCGGACCCGTACGCCATCATCGCAGTTGGTTCGCAGGAATTCCGCACAAAAACCATCAACAACACAGTCAACCCCAAATGGGATTTCTATTGCGAGGTTCGAAAATATTCATTCAAAAAATAATAATTAAAAGTAATTTAACTTTAATTAATAATGGGCGATTTTGGAATGAATTAATGAATAAGTTGTGATTTTTTTGAATGTGGAAAACAAAAGTTTGTAGTGAGTGAAATCAGCGGTCAAGCATGCCACTTGGAAGTCTTCGACCAGGACGACAGTTCTCGAGCCAACGACCCGCTCGGAAGGTAACCAATCAAATCATTCCGAAATTCAGTTTTTTTTCTTAAGTTGAGATTTTAAATTTTCCCGCTTTTCTTACTATTCTGTTCATTTTACGATAAAAGTTATTAGAAAAATCCTTTAAGCATAGGCCTATCTTCGAACTGAAAGGTAAGTGACGCTTTCCGAACTTGCAACGAGGCTCTTCGGGGACTTTTTTTCTTTGCTTTTCGCTTGATTCTTGTCGTATTTTAATAACAATTTCAATAATAGTAATAATTATATAATTAATAATATTGTAAATAAATGATAAAGGCCAAAGTGGAATCCCTACGGTCGCAAGTGCTCTTCCTCCAAGTGTGGGACTACGATCCGGGGTTCCCCGGTATGCAGAATGACGACTACCTCGGAAGGTAAACCTTAAGAGTACACCCTTAAGAAATCAAATAGTTTTTAATAATAATAATTAATTTATTATTATTATTATTTTTCATTTTATTATTTTTGTTTCATTGTTTTCTTTGTTTTAGTTAATTTAATTCATATTATTATTATTTTATAACTTTTTAATTACTTTATTTTGATGTTATTTTAAATTACTCTTTAATTTGTTATTTCATAATTTTCTATTACTCAGTTACCGTAATACAATGTTTAACGAGTAAATTAATATTAAGAATTAAAATTTATATTATTTAAATTAGTCAATTAACACAATTGTGCATGGCGTTATGGCGATTAATGCATTTCTAATTTTTCACCTGCTTTTAGTTCTGAATTTGCTAGCCAAAACTGTTCAGTAAAGCCGGGTTCACACTAGGGCTGTTTGGACCGAACCGTTTGGACAAACGAGCTGAAAAAAAAACATACATCAAGACCTCAGGACACACTAATGGGTTTCCTGAGCATTGCCTGGGACCAAACAACCATTTTGCTTCTATTAGCTTGCGTTTTGCGTTTTATAGAAGCAAGAAAATCGTGCTTCTGTAGCCCGTTTGCCCAAACTGTTTGGCCGAAACAGCCCTAGTGTGAACCCGGCTTAAAGAAAATTTATGTTTTGGGTGAAACTCACAGCAACAGCCAAAGGAAAGGTAGAAACTAATTCATTATAGCACTGCAACGTAGTGAATCCTTTTTGCATTTTTCTATTAAATTAAGTTTTTAATTATTATCCATTAATGACATTCGTTTTGGTTTTGCAGTGTTGCATATGTTCCTGCACGTTTAGATTTTGTGAATTATTTTGTATAATTCTGAAGTGTAATATTTTTATTAAATTAATTGTTCGATTCAGGGCTACCGTGGATATCTACAGTGTTGCGAAAGAAGGCAAAAAAGATATGGTAATTTTTTTAGACATTTCTATTATTATTAATAATTTATTATTATGATAATCGCAATATTGGTTATTATCATTAATTAATAATGTCCAGTAAAGTTGACTTAAATTTATCAATATTTATAAATTTAAAATAATGTAAATGCACAATATGTATATAAATGTTCAAAATAATCACCAATGTTATATTTTAAAGTGATAGTAGTTTAAGACTTACCAATTACTTAAAAAATTATTTTTTTTTTAAATAAGTGTATTGACATCGGTCTTTTTCGACCATAGCCTAACTCAATGTGCATAGACAGACAAACTACAGACATTAACTACGGGATTAGATGAAAGGGCTATTTGACAATTATTAGATTTTCCTATGTAAAACTACGTGTAGTGTTGCAGTAGAAAATCAACGCTCTGTAGGTCTTTGGCTTCCGCAAGGATGTCCATATTTACTTCTTTTCTGCCCGTCCTTTCGGCGAGTTGTACCCTCTCGGTATCATACTTCTGGTACCTGGTCAAGAAATGTTCTACTGTTTCCTCTGGACCGGGGCAGTTTGAGCTGCTGGAGGAGTCGAAGAATTATTTTTCACTTAAATCTTATTATTTTAGCGTAATTGTATTTCATAGAAATTTATCATTTAGTTTAATATTATCCTATTTCGAGTATTATTTATGGGTGATTTTTATTAATTTATTTATTATTATGTAGTTGTAGTAACTTTATTTCACTTAATTTTAGTGGGTCACTCTGGAAGATGTCAAAACCGGAATGGTCCATTTGGAGCTGACCTGGTACAACCTGACCGATGATCCCGCTCCACTAAAACTGGTAATTTAATTTTCATACTTTAATGTAAAATACTAATAAATAGTAATTAATGTACCTATTTGATTCAGTGTGCTTCCACTTTGCATGGAAATTTCCTGAAAAAGGCAAAATCAAGGGGGAAAAAAGGAAAACTTGGAACAGTATCTTCAAATCTTAACACAGAAGAGGAAAAAAGGAAAAGTAAGGGAAAAAAGGGAAACTTAGAACAGTCACTTCAAACCTTTACATAGAGGAAGGAAAAAGGAAAAATAAGGGAAAAAAGGGAAACTTAGAACAGTCACTTCAAATCTTAACACAGAGGAGGACAAAAGGAAAAATAAGGGGAAAAAAGGGAAACTTAGAACAGTAACTTCAAATCCCAACACAGAGTAGGAAAAAAAAGGAAAAGTAAGGGAAAAAGGGGAAAATTGTGGAAAAAGTTAATCCAGAAATACTGTGCAGAGGGGGAAAAAGGGAAAAGGGAAAGTGGGAACACTGATTCATGCTAAGAGTTGTTTCAAGTCATAATTCATGTTAAACAAATATAATAAGTAATTAATATTAATAATTTATTTAAAATATTTACTTATGGTTTTTCGAATTGCAGCACATGGCCGAAACCCAGAGCCTTGGACTGAGTTCCGCAGCTTTGATCGTCTTCGTCGATTCCGCCAAGTTCCTTCCCGTAAGTGATAACACGTTGATAACATGGTGATAACATGTGATAATACTTTGATAACCACTGATAACACCACTCATACACTTAACGTGCGCTCTTATAAAACAATTAAATGTTCTTTTTAAATATAATTAGAACTTATTTTATTATCTATGATTTTATTTTATTACTGTAAAATGTTATATTTTTATAATTTTTATAAATATTTTTATTATAGTTATCTGATTTCGTATTTAATAAACAGCTTGCAAGGACGTCCTCTAAGCCCGACCCTTACGTCGTCGTTACTGTGGGGAACCGGAATTTGCAAACTTCAGTCCGGATGAGGACCACAGACCCAGTCTACGAACAGGCCTTCACTTTCCTCGTCTGCAACCCGGAATCGGACGACCTTTACTTCAAGGCAAATTATTTTGTTATTCACATATCTGTATACAGTCACGTTCATTTAAAAAAAGAGGTACAGCAGGGAAAGGTTAAACGCCACTTTTTCCCTGTTTTTACGAGGATGTTTGATTATTATTTGACCATCTTTCTATGTTTAGTTGAAATATGGTTTGTTTTATCAATATTTTTTGTTTTTTTTTTGGATCTCGTTTGTCGGGTATGTGAGGCATCTTCCCATGACCCCAAGG
Organism: Eulimnadia texana; assembly: GCA_002872375.1. Lineage (NCBI taxonomy): Eukaryota > Metazoa > Arthropoda > Branchiopoda > Diplostraca > Limnadiidae > Eulimnadia > Eulimnadia texana. The sequence continues at coordinate 144,904 of NKDA01000008.1, forward strand.
AGAGGGATTGTAGATTCATCTGCTAAGGGTTACTGGTCTGGGAAAGGCCTCACTTGGAGTCGAATAGGATCGATGGGTAAAGGGTGATGGGGATGACCTGAGGTCTTAACCACTGCGCCACCAAACGCCCCTTTATTAATAATTATAAAAATTAATTGTATAATAACTTTATGAATAATGAAAAACGGCTTTGAACTTCCACCCATGCAGTACGCTTTTTTTATTGAACGTGATTGTACATTCAGTATTATAAGTTGTATACAAGATATATAGAAATTATTCAAAGTAACTTTTTTTGTATGAATTATTATCATTAAATATCATTATTCATTAATTAGCCACATAAAAGTTATAGTGCCTTTTGCGGTGCCTTTTTTTGGTGCGACCTCGAAATCCGGTCTAAACGCTATTCAGAAGTTTGACGTGTTAGGACAAGGCAGGATACTGTGAAATGTCACCGTAAAAAGGAACCGAGAAACGGCAAAAATGCACTGTACCGGTGCCTTTTAAAGTGTTTTTATTATTTCTCGTTTTTCTTGTATTATTAATATTTAAAAAAGGCTGGACACTTTAGGACAAGGCAGGCTACTGTGGAAAGGCGCTGCAAAAAGGCACTGTACCGGTGCCTTTTACAGTGCTTTACATTATTTCTAATTTTTCTTGTAATATTATATTTTAAAAAGTTGGATGCTTTAGGACAAGGCAGGCTACAGTGGAAAGGCACTGTAAAAAGGAACTGTACCGGTGCCTTTTTACAGTGTTTTTAATATTTCTAGTTTTTCTTATATTATTAACATTAAAAAAAACAGGTTATGGACCAGAAGACTGGAAGTGAATTGGGGATGAAAAAAGTGACGCTAGTCTCGCTCCTGACTCAACCGGGTATGGAACTGTGTCAGCAGCCCCTGACTCTCAAGAATTCAGGACCTGAAAGCAAGCTGCTCGTCTCGGTCCGCCTTAAAGTCATGGTTCCCGGACAGCCAATCAGAGAAGAGCCTACTCCAGCAGCAGCCGGAAGTGCCCCTGCACCGGAAGCAGGAAGTCAACAAGTTCCGGCTAACCCGCTTCCGCCCTCACCTCCTCCGAAACCGGAAGAAAAACCAACGAAGAAAGCGGAAGCTGCTCTTGAAGATGCAAAAGCTGCTGCGGAAAATCGCTCTACTGCGGAACTGTAACAAAATAATATAAATTATTATTATTATTATTATTATTATTATTATTATTGTAGGGAAAAAGATGCTAATAAGGTCTCCATGGAAACGGTCTCCAGCGTTCCGCTCTCCGCGTCCCTGGCTAGCGTGAAACTGGATAGGGAATCTTCCCTAAGGAAACGCAAAGCAGGGTATAATTTTATTATTAATTATATATAAATATTACTAAACTGTTGATATAATTGTTATAAAGTATTTCCTTATTGAATTATTATTTTTTGGTCATTTATTCCTTGATTCTGTCAAGTAAATCAGAAATTAGTTAATTAATTAATTTAATTTAAATCTAAAATTGCTAATTCCAATTATAGTTGATTCGTAATTAAATTTATTATTATCGATATTAATTCAGTTTATAAATAATACAGTATTGAATAATTATTTTCAATGAATTTAGTATTCCGTTATGAATTGCTAAATTCTATTTAATTAAAACATTTTCTTATTTTAACATATAACTTATTTGAGTAATTAATTTACTGAAAAATCATAATTAATATTTGCAATTTTTGTTCATTATCTAGCTTTGTTGAATTATTTTTGCTCTAATTAATACTTTTACGAATTTAATTTGAATTAGATTATCGTCCGGAGCTGTGAGTCAGGTTCAGTTGACGTTGCGCTTCAGCAACCAGCGGCAGAAGCTGGTCATCGTCGTTCACAAAGCCAGGTACTAAAACTAAATTAAATCAATATTATTTAGATTATATAGTATGAAGCCCAGTTATTGATATGAAATACTGAAACCGAAATAAAATAAAAGAAATACAAATTCAATGTAAAAGAATAAAAATGTAGAAACATAAATTTAATATTAATAATAAATAATTTAACGGAAATTAATACTTGATCAACGATTATTTAAATTAATAAAATTAAGAAATAGTGAAACGTTATAAATAAAAATGTAATGAACATAAATGAAATATTATAAATTTAATTTTTTTTCCATATAGTCAACTGCCTGGCGGCGATTTGCCGGACCTTCCCGATCCTTACGTGAAGCTTTACCTTTTACCTGACCGTACGGCGTCGAGCAAGCGTAAGACAGGCGTCGTTATGGACAGCGTCAACCCGGTCTTTGACGAGACGTTCGAATACGGCGTCGCGCCGCAGGACCTGGCGTCGCGCGAGCTGGAGATTAGCGTCATCAACCGCAAGGGCCTCTTCGCCCGCAGCCCGCTGATGGGCCAGGCTAAGATCCCGCTGGCGCAGTTTGATTTGTCGCAGGCTGTTACCCAGTGGTTCGATTTGACGCTACCCGAGTAAGGGTTGATAAGCCGGTTCCAGTGTTTCCACTTTCAGTCCCCCCTTTTTTCCCTCTTCCCTTATTTTCCCCTTTTTCCCCCTCCGTACTGGAATATATAGCTATACTTCCAGATTTTCCCTTTATTCCCCTTTCCCTTATTTCCCCTTTTTTCTCTCCGTACTGGAATATGTAGCTATACTTCCAGATTTTCCCTTTATCCCCTCTTCTCTCATTTCCCCTTTTTTCCCTCCGTACTGGGATATTTAGCTGTACTTCCAGATTTTCCCTTTTTCCCCTCTTCCCTTATTTTCCTCCTTTTCCCCCTCCGTACTGGAATATATAGCGGAATTTCCAGATTTCCTCCTTTTCCTCTCCCCTTATGTTTCCCTTTTCAGACCCCATCTTCCCTTTCTCAGGGAATTTTCCTGCAAAGTGGAAACACTGGACGGTTCACTCGACGCTTTGAACCGTTTATTCTTTTGTTTTTTAGAAACTTTTCCTCTCGTTTTTATCTCTGTCTTGCATAGTGTTCAGGAATTTGATTATAGGGACTTCAGTAAACCGGTTCACGGGACGGTTCACTGCCGGTTTGAACCGTTTTTTCCTTTTTCTTTGCCAAGAATTTTCACCGAATTTTTATTCTCTAATAATGTTTTGTCTCAAGCTCTCTGGTTACACTTGATAATTCGGTTCATTGGACGGTTCACTGGACGGTTTGAACCGTTTTTTTTATTTCTTTTCTGAAAATTTTTCATCTCTTTTTGCATTTTTAAAAATATGTTCCTCAAGCTCTCTGCTTTTACTCATTGATCCGGTTCACAAGAACGGTTCACTCGACGGTTCGAACCGTTTATTTTTTAATCTCTTTGCGGCTATTTGAATCACACACGAAGCAGCTTTGCAAATTTTTCGCTAAATTTATATTGTGTTCGCTTTACTTGTTAGCCCAGTGTGCAGTTTTTTTTCAACTTTTGTGATACACGTTTTGGGGAAACTTAAAATATTCAATTTTGAAAACGCGAAAAGTATTAAAAAAATTTGGAAATTCTGCTTTTTTAGAGACGATTTTGTTAAAAATCTTGACTATTTGCATTGTATCCCACTTACTCTGCTTGGGAAATTTGTATTATTGCTTACACTTTAATGGGAAAATGAATACAAGCAGCTGAAAAAGTTAAAATATTCATATTATTTATTGTCTATTAATAATCACTTGAATTATTTATGATTAATAAAATTACATTAATAATCAGCTGCATTTAGTTCACAAATTTGCCGCTAGATGGTACGGTTCTTTGTTTACTTCTCGAAAAACAGGGGAAAAAACCTACAAATGAATAACTCGGCATTCAAAACGTCAAACAATTCGTTTCTCCACCAAAAACTGCGTAAATAACTTTAGTTTCACGTTAAATATTGTTTTCCGTGATTTTGGTGTGACTAGACGCAACTTGCGTTTTTTTGTTCGGCAAACAGGTGAATCGAACGCGGCCCTGAGATCGGACTTGGTATCTGCGGAAGAAGAACCAGTGAGTAACGCGATAACAACTCTGCAGAACTGTTCTGGATTGCAATCGAGAAGCCTGAACTCTCTGACTCAAATCCCGCAGCACCTTCATCGTCTGAACGTCTCGCTAATTAACCTCCAGAAGCAGTTACCCTCCGTCTGTAACGTCAGCTTCTCTAGCAGTCACGAATAACGAGCTCAGTAGTTTGCGATTTGTTTGATTCTATTTTTTGAAAATATCACGAAATAAACGTGCTTATCAACAAAACGTTGACGGTAAAGATAAGACGAGCGTTTATCTGCGACAACCTTTGAACGTTAAAAGATAATAAAACTTTTCTTCCCTCGTGTAGTAATAGTAAGACTCCACAGAAACGTGAAGCGAAGCTTAAAGATGGAGTCATCAGCTAATAAAACTTTGGGTAAGTCCTGTAATATTGACTACCCACGCAAAAATTATGGTGCCTTTTGCTGTGCCTTTTTGATGACTCTGAACTGAAGGTCTAAACCTTGTAAGATATGTGGACACGTTAGGACGATGCTAACTGCTGTTGAAAAGGCACTATAAAAAGAAACTGACAAACCAAGAAAAGGCACTGTAAGCGGTACCTTTTTACAATATTTTGTACGTTGTAACACACTATGGACGGACTCATTTTTACATGTGTACCCAGCGGAAAATTAAGGATGTCGGCTACATCCTGAACGATATCCGGAACATATCCTGAATATCCTAAACTACATCCGATCGTGGACGCGTAAAAAAAAACAGTGTTGAGAATTGTGAATCTTGATTATTGAAGGCACCATTAAGTATCCTGAAAAGCGTTTTTTCAGGATGCTGTTCAGTACCCGGAACATGTATTATTGAGGTATTCCAATGTCAGGGTCCTGAACACCCTGGAAGTGGGTCGATTTCACTGCACTCAGAGTCCTGATTGGGATCGTGAAAATGTCCTTTTCAGGATATTTTCAGGGTCCTCAAACTATCCTTAATTTTCTGCTGGGTATCTATTTGCATTGGTTTGCGTTATCCATGGGAGATAAGAAATCACTGAAAATTTTTTCTAGGGCGTGCTGATAATCCCGATTCAGTTCTGGGCTACACAGAAGTGCGGTATCTTCATTCCTCGATAGTCAACGATGACTTCAAGCTCTTTATTGCACACCCTGTATTTCCTTTACTCCCTGAACAGAAACCGCAAGTCCTTTTCGTGCTGGACGGCAACTCCAGTTTCGGAATAGTCGTCGATACGGTCAGATCAGTGTCGCTGGAAGGTGTCGTACCTCCCGTTTTGATCGTAGGCATCGGTTACAAAAGCCCCTGGTTAGTTCCTGATGCCTTTGTCAAGAGGTCTCGCGACTACACCCCGAAGAAAATCGCCAAGTTTGATCAGCACGGCCACACCTTGCTGCCAGGCATCCCGCAGCAAGACTTCGAAACAGGCGGAGCCCCTGATTTTCTTCGTTTTATCGAGGAAGAGCTCAAACCGTACGTCGCCAAAGAGTTTAACGCCGATACGGACGAGAGTCTCATAACTGGAGTGTCGCTAGGCGGTTTGTTCGCTTTCTGGGTGCTCCTGACTCAACCTGAAACTTTCAAACGCTACTTGATCTCCAGTCCTTCACTCTGGTGGGACAAAGAGCATCTCCTCAAACTGGGAGAGAAGTACATCAGCGAGAAAGAAGACCTCCCCGCTAGAGTTTTCGTGGGATGTGGAGACTTGGAACGAAACGTGCATTTCGGACCTCTGCTGGCAAGTTTAGGGACGAGCAATCCGGTACTCGGTCAACTTTACGGGGGCGAAGACGGGTTGCTGAACGAAAATGGTGAGCTGAAGATGGCCGAGTATCTGGAAGAGTTTCTTCCCAAGTTGCAGAAGAGAGCGTTCCCCAGTTTGAAGCTGGACGTCAAAGTCTTTGAAGAAGAATCGCATGGCTCTGTTTACGGCGCGGTACTGGCCCGTGGTCTTCGTAAACTCTTCGCCAAAGAGTAGTTCAGAACCTCTTAATGCATTTAGAACCCCCAGTTTTGTCGTAGGACCCTTACTTGACGTTTGGGACCTCTCTCTCTCTACATTTAGAACCCTCACTGTAACTTTTATGACTACTACTTTACGTTTAGGACTTACTCTCTGTATTTAAAACCCCCACTGTAAGTTTTAGGACCCCTACTTGACGTTTGGGACCTCTCTCTCTCTCTCTCTCTCTGCATTTAGGACCCCTGTTTTGTAATTTTGTTAAACTCTGCTATAAATCTTGATGAATAACCATAGCAGATGTCAAATACAAAGTGTAGCAAACTCTTGTTAGCGTTTACGTATACTTTCAGAACTAAGTTTACTTTATTCATGTTTGCCAAGTAGGAGAATGTGTTTCTCGTGTGGATTTAAGTTAGATTCGTCAAAATGATCCCTGAACTAAGGACCACGTGTTTGCTGGCAGTAGTTTACTAGGAGAGAAGGGACAGGACAACTCTTTGATCCTTGTTACTTCCGTCTCTTACCAGCATCTTCTAGAAATTTACTCAAGAAAACGTAAAAAAAAGATCATTGGGAGTGCTTTGCATGATACTGGAATCATACGGCTGACAAATAATGGCCTAAATCCATGAACTTCAGAGCTGAAAATGCCCCCAATAAGTTGCAATATACGACACGTAGAGTGCTCACCAGTTTAGTTCAGCGATTCGTCGCTAGGAGAAAAGACTGCAGCGCCTCTTATAGGTCACGCACTGTGCCCTTAGGTTAGATTACTTTTTGTTCAGCATTTTGATGCTGGATGCCGGTCTGTATAACGAATTTTACTTGAAATGACTAAAACAACAGACGATACAAAGAACAGAAAAGTATTTAAAACAACAAATGATTAGTTTTTGCTCCAAAAACTGTGTATAAATTAACTTGAACTTGTTTTCGAGCAGTGTTTCGCGGAGTTATCATTCTATTGAGGATGTACTAGAACAAATTTGCTTATCAGCAAAACGTTTCCGATATAAAGATAGGGTGGGTGTCTATCTATGACAACCTTCAAACGTAAAAGATAACTTAAATCACCTGACCCCAGTGAAATAGTAAAAATTTACAGCAAAGTAGAACTCGAAATCGTTCAGGGAACTATTTCTATGTTATTGCTCGGTTTTCTTACGGCAATCTATCCGAATTTTGACTGCATAGGTAATTAAGTGAAGCTTAGCGATGGCGTCGTCAACTAGTACAACTTCAGGTATGTTTTAATATTTACTGTTTATTTAAGTTGTTTTTACTTTCACCCGATGAAGTAACTATTATATACTGAAATTTTCCAGGACGTCTCGATAATCCCGATTCTGTTCTGGGTTACACAGAAGTGCGGTATCTTCATTCCTCAATAGTCAACGATGACTTCAAGCTCTTCATTGCACACCCTGTGTTCCCTTTACCTCCTGAGCAGAAACCGCAAGTCCTCTTCGTGCTGGACGGCAACATGAGTTTCGGACTGGTCGTCGATACGGTCAGATCAATGTCGGTGGAAGGTTTCCTGCCTCCCCTGTTGATCGTTGGCATTGGTTACAAAAGCCCTGGTTAGTTCCCGATGCATTTGTCAAGCGGTTCCGCGACTACTCTCCGACAAAAATGACCAAGTTCGATCAGCTCGGGCACACCTTGTTGCCAGGCATCCCCCAGCAAGAGTTTGAAACCGGTGGTGCCCCTGATTTTCTTCGTTTTATCGAGGAAGAGCTCAAACCGTACGTCGCCAAGGAGTTCAACGCCGACACGGACGAGAGTCTGATAACTGGAGTATCGCTAGGCGGTTTGTTCGCTTTCTGGGTGCTCCTGACTCAACCTGAAACTTTCAAACGCTACTTGATTTGCAGCCCTTCGCTCTGTTGGGACAAAGAGCATCTCGTCAAACTGGGGGAAAAGTACATCAGCGAGAAAGAAGATCTCCCCGCTAGAGTTTTCGTGGGATGTGGAGACTTGGAACGGAACGTGCATTTCAAACGTTTTATAGCTGATTTGAGAAAGACTGATTCGGCACTCAGAAAAATTTACGAGGGCGAAGACGGGTTCCTGAACGAAAACGGTGAGTTGAAGATGGCTGAGTACCTGGAAGAGTTTCTTCCCAAGTTCCAGGAGAAAGCTTTCCCCAGTTTGAAGCTGGACGTCAAAGTCTTTGACGAGGAATCGCACAACTCGGTTTACGGCGCGGTACTGGCCCGTGGTCTGCGTAAACTCTTCGCCAAGGAGTAGATTTAGACCCAGTCCGTTCTATCGTTGTAAACCATGGTTTACCTTAGTTGTGTCCAAATTTAGGATCCAGTTCTTATAGAAGTGTTTAGTTAAAAACTAGACACCTTAAAGTAGTTCTAGTAAGAGACTGTAATCAGAGAGCACAGTTGACGTCGAATATGAGACCCCTATATAGCTCTTAACGAAGACTTAATAAAGTAATGTAAACCCCATGTTTGGTTCCAGGATCCCGAATTTGGTTTTAGAACCCCAGTTTAGTCTTTAGGACCCTTAACTTTGTTTTTAGCATCTGTATAGTGATTATAGGACCGTAAATATGCTATTAGGACCCCCAACTTTACCTTTGGAACCTCTGCTTACATATGCGACCCTATCGTTCCGGTTTTAGGACGCCAACTTTACTTTCAGGACCTTATTCAGCATTTAGGACCTCTGCTCGAGCTCCCTGTATAATCATACAAAGTCCTAGCCATGCTAAATCCTGGTTAACAGTAGCAGATTTCAAATACAAAATGCAGCTCACTCTATTGGTAAATATATTTAACATTATGTCATAGCATGTTTATTAATATCAGTTTATAATCTGCTCATTGAACTTAAGGGAAAATGTCTGTCAAATAAAACACTTAAATTAAATTTAGTTCAATCAATATTAAATGAATTCAATTTAATTTAAGAATTATGTTCATTTTAGAATCAACAAACAAAAAATTCCCAGCGGAAAATTAAGGATTTCGGCTACATCCTGAACGATATCCGTAACATAGCCTGAATATCCTGAACCACGTCCGATCGTGGATGAGTAAAATAAATTGTGTTGAGAATTCTGAATCTTGATTACTGAGGGCACCATTTAGTATCCTGAAAAACGTTTTTTCAGGACGCTTGTGAAGTACCCTGAACGTGTATTATTCAGGCATTCCAATGTCAGGGTCCTAAACACCCTGGATGTGGGGAAATTTTACTGCACTCAAGAGTCCTGAGTGGGATCCCAAAAATGTCCTTTCCAGGATATTTTCAGGGTCCTTAAACTATCCTTAATTTTCTGCTGGGTTGCATTCGGTAAGTTCTTGGAGTTCTAATTTGTGAAATTATTATTATTATCAATGTAATTATTATTGCTTCCAGGCGTGTAATGCTTCTGATTTCTCTTATAAATGATTGATGTTATTATAAATGGATTAACGCAAGTGTAAAATCTGTGGTGATAATGGGAGCAGATCAAGCAATGGCCTCTACTCTTCCACTTGTCCATCCGCTGTTAAATGGAATGAAGAACAAAATGGAGTCGAAAATTCAAAATCGTTTGGGAAATTTCACTAAATGTTCATAATTTTTATACAAGGAGTTTAAATATAGTAAATATATTACTAAAGTAATTAGTGTAAGCTTGAAAAACGTAACGATTATTCAGAAACTTTCAGTTGTTCCTTCATAGAATGTCAAACAGGAAATTTTCTTACAAGAATGATAATATGTTATCAGCATGTTATCAGCGTGTTATCACTAGGGGGGGGGGTTCGCGGTGAAAGGGTTTTTTTAAGCAGAAGGGACACATTTACGGTCGGACAGGCGCAGTGTTTGAGGACTTCCGAGTCACCACTTCTATGGGAAATCTAACAGTTTCAGTCAAGCTCTCTTTCCCGGCGCTCATTTGAAAAGAGTTACGCTTCAAGACCCCCAGATCCTCGGTCCTTTGGTTGAGACACCTATTATCAGGGTTACCAACAAGTTATCATGGGTTACTAACGAGTTGCCAACGAGTTATCACTATGTTATCAACTTACAGTGAAAAGTTTGCATCCAATTTGTAGGGATGACGTTGCAGAAAAAAAATCTGCAAAAGTTTCTAATGAAGCTGATAACACAAGATAACACCTTGATAACGTACGATAACAGATTTTTCATTGGAATTTTCAAACATTTTATGAGATATCCCTCAAGCAAATGTCGGTTGGGGGACCCCAGCACCGTTACATGAGACGCGCCGGTCCGAAAATCTCTGAAGCATGACACAAACCAGTTAACATCGTTCACACACTCTATCATAAGGTATGCAAATTTACAACCATATAAAAAGGACGACCCATGAAATGCTCAGAAGTATTGAAAACACATAAAATCTCAGTTTTTAACGGTTCTTTAATAGTTTGAAGTCCGAGAAACGGTTCTAACTTCGTCAGCAGAACCCAAAAAAGGTCCCTAAGTCCTTAAAAAGACCCTGAAATGGCTAAGTTAGCATTCAGTAGTTCAGTTAGTGTTTAATTAACTACTTAGTAACTAATTGCCACTTTTTAGCTATTTGTAAGAGTTTGAAGTCGTTCTAAATCCAAGAATCGGTTCCTCTAACTTGTTCAGAACCATTAAAAAAGTCTTTAAATCCTCAGAAAGTCCCTAAAATGGCTAGTTTAGGTTATAATAACATTAGTTAAACCAAATTACTAAGTATTAGTTTGTTTTAACTACGTTTTAGTTTGTTACAAGGCGAGAAAACGCAAACGGTTAGTGGTTTCGGCGGTTTCACGGAAAAATCGCTAAGTTTTCGCACAAAATGGCGATTCATAATGCACGGAAAACGTCGAGAAAACAAAGATAGTTAATGAAGAATAGTTTTTGATAATAAATTTTCATTTCGGTTTCGTATATTTGCAAGAATGTAGCGACAGCTGGCTAGGTTTAAGTACTTCCTAACGGTTCTCAAGATGGCGGCGCTACTCCCGGCCAATCAGCGAGCAGTGCGGTGTTGCAACATATTTAGATATTAATTCAATTATATAAAATATAATTAAAATAGATAAATGTAAAAAAGTACATGAATTATCGAAATATATCTGAAAAATATTATTAAAAATAAATTTCACTTATTTGAAATTTTCAATACAAGATTTTTGATTCTCGTGAATGATTCTTAAGTGTTATCACTGTGTTATCATCTATTATCAGCTGTTATCAGTTGTTGTTTGCTATTTGGAGCCTTGAGGAAATAATTAGCTCTAATTACAGAACGAAATTTTCACCATAATTAGTGAAATTAACACCAATTTTCTCTAAAATTAGTCCAACTACTATAGTGAGGCATAGTTTGTAACTAATAGTAATAAATATAAGTAGTAATAGGGTTTAAATAGGAAAATGACTGAAGAAGGAATGAAACGTTGTACAATCTTGATTATTTATTATTATTTATATTAATAATATATTTAAATATGAATAAATATATAATTAAGAATAAATAAAGTAATTAAAAATAGAAACCAAAGTAACAGTGAAATTTATTTTTATTTTCAAGACTAAATAGCGGTACCTGACATTGATTTCATCTTCGCACACACATGTTGCCTCCTCTAATTACCGGTAAGCTTTGATAACAGCAATAATCATCCTGTTAATATCCGATAACACCTTGATAGCACCTTGATAACACCTTGATAACACAATGATAACACCGTACAAAAAAGGGATATCGTTAATTTACTGTCTCATCTTCTTCTTTTGGACAAGATTTTTTTGGTTGGAGAAAAAGAAGCGAAGGGGACAGTGAACTTTTTCCAGTTGGTCTGTCCGCTCAACACTGAGCGGACACTTCTTCTTCCCATTGCGGCCATCTGCTGCTGCTGAAGATACACTCGGCCCGAACCAGCGGTTCCAGTCATCAGTTAACAGCCAACTGAACTGCAGACAACACTGAGACAACTCTGCTGGTGTACTTTGATATTAGTGACTGTTAGTTGAACTACTAAGTTCGACTATGTGATCCGTTGAGACTTGTTGCTGTATGATTGTTAATGGAGTAATAAACTTGAACATTGCACGGTAGGTGTTATTATTATTATGATTATATTTTCAGGGCTTTAGACACCTGTTATTACTTGTTATCATTATTCTCTACTCGGATGAGAGTACCCTACATGACAAGTTCATTAGCAGAAAGCTATAAACACAGATCGTTAAAGAAACGAAGTTGTAGTCGCTTCAGGCCATCATCTATAAATTAGACAAGTAGCAAACACACGTATAATTACAGTTAACTACTCGTTATAATTCTGTTGTTTTTTTTTTTAAATGAATTCAAGTAAATCTAACCTTAAGGCCACACTCTGGTCATTCTTTTCTCATGTCCTGCAAATCCAGTAACTCGGAAAGTCACACACAAAAAAAACCACAAATTTGTATTCACCAAATACAGTAGGATCGCCATTCTGGGTTATGAATTGGGTATTAAGGAAGGTCGTTTACCTGCATTCACCTGTTACACATTGCCTCAATGGTGCGTTACGTATTTACGGCTTATGTGTATACACCAGCGAGCGGTATATGCGAACTGCGTCAGCTGTTCGTAGTTTTATTTGTTTAATTCTTCGGTTTTCGTTATTTATTTTGTTAATAGTATATTGAATTATGATTAAGTAATTAATTTCTGATTTGTTTCTAGCTGTAGTGGGTCTGTCCGGATTAACGAACCCGCGGGAGGTTAATAGACAGATTAACAAAGAAAATCTGCCAGAGTCCGTTCTTCTTGGACTGCTGGTTGTCTTTTTGTCTTTGTGTGAGTGAAAATAGAAGAAAGATTTATCAATGGACACCGTGGAGAGAAGAACTGCTGGACTAGAGATGAACTGCTTGTTCCGCTGTCTTGTTTCTGCACTAATGCTAACGACCGTCATGGGAAATGACAACCAGTCCTCCATGAAAAGCAAACATCTCACTCTCAGTCGCCATTTTCAAGGAGACATCTTTTTCGGACGAGGTAAAGAAAGTACATTCTTATGCCAACCAATATTTGGACAATAAAATTTGCTCTTATGCCATGATAATAACGCAAGTTCCTACGGGGTGAAGGTTCGTAAGTATAAAGCCGGGCTTCACCAAGTTTCTTTTTTTTTCGCAAAATCAACTTTTTTTTACTAATAATCTAACACTCCATCTATCATATATATGCTTTTCTGTGGTTTGAACTATCATTTAATGTGTTCATTGTTTGGTTGAAGTAGGAAATGACTGCAGTGCTTCGCATTGTTCTATGGACGGAGATCGAGCAGCCAGACCTGTTCGCTGGGGCTCTTGTCACTGTCAGTGTTCAGCTGACAATCCCGTATTCAGAGAAGATCAATCCCAGTGCGTCAACACAATAGAAGGTATCTTCACTTTGACTCATTTCTGACTCGTCATGCTGCGTCTCTTGCGTAAATACAGTGCATTCCTTTAAGACTCCCAGTTAAATCACGTGACTGTTACGAACTAATAAGCGAATAATAATTCATTATTACAGTGTATTACAACAGAATGACACTTCTCGCTTCGGTTATGAACAACTGAGCAAGTTTTTTCAGTTTTTCTTACAATTTTTTTTGTGTGCAGTTAGGCTACGCTCAGAAAACTGCGTGAAATAAAACTTGGAATTTTTGTGACTGTCAGTGCGTGAATTCTATTACTTGTGGTCAAGTTTTGTTTTCCCCATTCATAAGTCAAGTCATGTCACGCTTTACTAGAAAACTTCAGCTGTTGTTATGATTGTTATTATTCTTCTAATATTTTTCTTTCTGCCTTTTTGTGTTATTAGTGGTTGTAAACCACGCACAGTCGCTTTTACAAGCTTAATTTCTTTAACATAATTTTACTTTATACGTATGTTCAGTTTTCCCTATAGAGACGTGAAATAGTTTACTAACCTATTCTAACCTGAATTACTTAGAATGTATGCTTGCGGATTACGTCAACGGAGCCAACGCTGAGAAAGTTCCGTTCGTCTTCCTGCCACAGAAGGGTCATCTGATCAACCCGAATGCTGAAATCGCATTATCAGGTTACATCACTACCATCTTATCCTCATACTTCAGAAATCAACCATCTTTATTACCGTAAAAGTGGACTTTCACGGCAGTGAAACTTTCAAGACGTAATTGCAGTATTATTTGATTAAGAAGGTCTTTCTTTTGAATAGATATCCGCACTGAAGGACATAGCGTTCTGTCGCCAGTTTGCGTTATTTCTAAAGCACATTACCTAACCCAAGATGGCTGGCTTCCAGTAGAGAATTCAACAACAGAACTACCATTTGCCTTATACAGAGATGCAGGACGTACTTACCTTCAAGTAACTCAAATCCAACTCCTCCGCATAGTTTAATGACTAAAATATTACCTTATAGTGGTTAGGCGAAACAAAACTGAGAGTTCTACTCGAAGGAAGGATTCTGTTAGTGAGGCTCTTATGCAAAGATACCACCAATGCTCGAGTTGGAATATTCTCACCCTGTATTGCATTCAGAGTAGCAGGAACGCCTGGTTAGTATAGTTGCTTACAAAGTCTAACCCATTGAAAACTTTGAGATTGATTACTCCTTTGTTCTAGGTTTTGCCAATGCGAGCGTTCTGGACGATTCTTCTCCTCAGAATAACGTTGGGCTGAAAAGTGGAGACTACGTGGCAATTGGCATCAGTGCGGGGCTGTTAGGAGCTCTGTACATTGCAGCCTTAGTTGCGTTCATGTGCTACAGGCGGCGCAAGCGTCGCAAGCAGACGAAACACAAGAAGCTCGTGGCTTCACCGGGAAGCCCTGTGCTGGAGGATGGTGTCATAGGGGCGAATCCTTTTATGCAGAACAGAGGTCATGTTTTACATCCGGCCAGTGGGAACATTGATGCGGCAAGGGCCAGTTTTAATGGGATTCGCCATAATCCGCTGTTTCAAGTTAGTAAAAAAATATTGAAATAGTTCTATAGTGGGTTATGGTTGTTTTCTGGAATGAAGGATAATGGCAGAAGACAAACTACAGCTGTGGTTCATCCGATCAGTGCCCAGACAAAACAAGATGGCGGGAATCCCCAACAAGTCATGGCTGAGAGCGAAGGATCAGCTCTGTATGCTTCTAATACATTCCATCAAATGGATCCTGCGAAACAAATGTATTATGGACAGCAGTACATCGATCCTACTTTACTAAAGGTTAGTATAGTATTGATGGATTGACCCAACGATAGTTTCATCTAATGAAATTCTTTGTGGTTGGAATTTGTCAGCAGTCTCCTCCTCCAGCAGCCATGGAGTTCTTGAGCAAGATCCGCGGCATGATGGGTGCTGCTAAAAACAAAATGACGACCCGTCGCTTCATGCCTAGTCTTATAGATATCCCCGAAGAGTACGGCTATGGATTGGCAGCTCAGGTTCACCGTGTTCCGTCTGGCAACAAGGGAAGGTCTGCAAACTCCTCTGAACTGCAGAGGAAGACTGGACTGGAACGGAAGGAAAGCAGGTCCGATACGGAATCGGTATACGATACTCTAAGAAAAGGAGTAGCAAACAAGATTAACTCGTTGAAAAGAACCGTTTCAAGACCGTTCAGAAATGAGCAAGTCGAAGTGTCATCTCTCAATGACACAGCACAAATTCTCGAAGAGAAACTTCAAGAAAAATCGCTGGAAGAAAAGGATCTTGGGCGTCCAGATATTCGGCCAGCCGTTATTCAGAAAAGCCCACTTCCTGTCAGGCAGAAAGCCGAACCGTACGCCTTGTTTGGCAGACAGCCTAGCGGATCCAAACCCTTCGTATCGATATACACTAATCCATCAATCGATGATATATACAAATCTCTTGGGCGTAAAGCAGAGGAACCAGCTTTGACCCATTATGATGAACCTCCACCGCATACTGAGAAGCAGACTTACCCGAAACTAGAAGAGGATTCAGATTCAAAGTACCACGAATCGCAAGACGAAAGTGATTCGGAAAGCACTTACTCTCGAGGGGACCAGACTAATGAGAAGTACTATGAAGCTGATAGTCTTGACCGCCGGGAAACAAACCGTATTTATAATGAAGAAGAGATACAGGAGAAGCCCATTACCGTGACTGATCAATACCAAAAATCTCCCCCGCGTACTCATATGTACGAGAAGAACGCTCGTTACAAAAAACCCAAAGGTGTAAATGATACACCCAAGGACAGAAATGACAGGAAAAGTGGCAATAATTCGTCTAACGAACAAGGGGAGACCCAAAATGATAGAACTGAAGATAGCTCGGTTAATGAGGGGTATACTTCTTCGGCAAGTACTACGAAATCTGTCAAAAGTCTCAGTCGGATATTACCGAAAGAGGAAGAGATAATGGCCAGTAATCAGTTGTTCAACATGAACACGGGAGCTAAGACTTTACCCCGTAAACATGGAAAGTCAGCGAGCGAAGAAGTTGAACACATTTACGAACGGATTGGCAACAATGGAGGCCAACAAAGAACGCCAGACTCTCCATCTTCAGTTAGGTCATTCTCCTCGAACTCTTCCTCAGTTCTAACTGTTCTGGAACCTTCAGATGAAAAGACACCAAGAGCCAAGAAGGGAGAAAAGAACGATTCAAACGAAAAGAAAACTAGACAGAAAGTTAGTCCCACCACGAGCATGGAGGGTCACTACGACGATTTCAGCAGTCTGACCTCTAGTGCGACACAAATGACAGCAGACGATTACGAAACCGTGAGACATGAAAAACTAACTGTAGAAGTAGAGGAGGAAGATCAATTTGAGCCGGATACTTTAGAAAGAAAGAACTTTCATAACCGCAATAATTTGAGAGATTTTGTGGATTCGCTCGAACAACCCCCACGACCTGACCGCAAGCCTTCGAACCCCAACCTTCCTAAAGTTCTGTCGGTTCCAGCTCCCAATTCTCCTTCCTCCTCATCTGGACTCGGTTCGTCGGATTCACCCACTTCTCTATCGCCTCGACCGAAGGATTCAGGGTTGCTAGCCACGGTTCAGTCGCGTGAGCCGTACGAGCCTGAAAATCTCACGAGTAAGCCTGCTTCCTCTGCAAAGAACCCTCCTCCTCGACCACCAAAAGGAACTTCAGGTCCTCCACAAGTCCCATGTAGGGAACTGAAACCAGTTCGCGTTTTCCGGCAGACGAACAGCGGAGCTCCAAGGATTCCTGCGAGGAGTGAGCCAGCTGCACCGATCCTGCCTCCGAAAAGTGTCCACAGCAGAAGTACCTTGAATTCAAAGAGTAACAGCGAATCGCGGACTTCGTCCCTTGCCTCAGTGAAACATTCTGAGGCCATGAAAAAGTCACTAGACAGGGAAAACAGCAGTTCCAGTGAATCGACAGGATCTGACGACTCTAGTGACATCAAACCACAGAAAAGTTACAACGGACATTTCATGTTGGGCAACGATAATCAGGAAGACCCGAAGTACGGAAGAAGCTCATTCAGCGTTTTGCAGAGGATTGCTGAGATAGAGAGAGAAGAGTCTCGAGCTCAGCAGCATGGGGAAGCCATGACCAAAGGAATGGAGATCGCCTTAGCTTTGAAAGCTAAGATGGATCTGGAAGCTTCTCTCAAGGACGGTCGTAAGTCGTTGTCGATAAAGAAAACATGGAGGAAGTTCATGGAAAAGGTTGAAGACTCCTTTTCGGAAACGGACTGTGCTAGTTCCGCTACTTCTAGCATCGCTGGAACGTTGCGTCTAACACCAAAGGCCAAGGTTACACCTAAAAACAGCGATTTAGCTAAAAGAGACTCTTCTGGAACTGACAGTGCATCGAGGTCATCAAGTGCATTCAGTTCAGAAAGCTATTCTAGCAGCACTGACACTTCAAAAGCTGCTGAAGACCCCACAGAAGAGGGAGACATTGAATCTAGAAGTCTCGGTTCAGACGGAACGGGGAATTTGAAGTCCCTTCATCCAAAACAGCGACCCTGAAAAGCTTTTATACCTTCGGTGAAGAGAATCAACAGAGCCTAGCCAAAGGGAACCCGGCAAAATCTTTTATCTATGGACATTCCGGCAAGCGTGAAAATATCAATGTAACTAAGCCTAGGCGACTTTCCAAGATGAATATTGATGAATCGTTTGACAGTGGTCTGCATTCAAGCAATTACTCAACCGTTAAAACTACTATTGCTGACTGAGCTTCTTTGTTTTGTTATAATATTTTATACCAAGTGTTCGCGTATTAAATTTCAAGTTTAACATGAAACTAAAAGTGGTGTTATATAATTTGTTGAAAATATAAAGCAGTATTTGACTCGACTCCTCGGGTTTCGGGAAATTTTCTTCATTATTTAGCCAGAAGTAAATATAATCCTTGACTTTTTATATGAACCGTTGTGTTGGTCAAGGTCTGAAAACAAATCAAGTAGTCAACATGTTTTGCATGATGACTTCGCTATACTTGGTAACTAAATAACCTTCAGAAAACCCAGCAACTTTAAAACTAATTATTTGACTATTAATACATAAAGTGCTCTACAGAGGGAATCAAACTATTGTTCGGGATTTCCCCCTCTTCATAGCTTTCATTGTCGCGTTTCAAGTTCACCTATTGTTAATAAAAAAACATCTGCTCTTGGTAAAAGTAGTTTGTTGAACGATTTACAGATGGCGTTACTGTACTCTTCATCGATCGGCCAACTGGTCTGCACAGTAGCTGTTTGATATAATCGAAATAATCGATTCAAGTTTTTTCCTGAATCAAAAACGTGATAGTATGAAAACCTAAAGAATGTCTACTATCTCTGAGATCGTCTGACTTGTGTTGTGGAATTTTGATAATGTAATGAGTTTCCAAGAAGTAAAAGTTCAGTTTCCCGAGCACAGGTTTCACGTCGTTTTTTTTTCAGGCTAGTGGTCTGATGTTCTAGTTTTCCCTTGGACTGGAGGTTGAAGGAGGAGTCTGTAACCTTCGTGTTGTAATTCGTATACCTGGTTTTTTGAGGTTTAAGGTAGTCGGTGTCCAGTAATAGAAAGCCTGGAGCGGATTTACGTTACGGGCTTCTGACGTGTACACCGGCGAGCGTTTTCTGCAAACCTTTCAGACGAGTCTGAACCGACAGAGCGCGAGGACGTGGTATCGTCTGCTTTCCTAGGCGAACCACTGATACTTCTAAAACCCTGTTCGTTTGTTTTACGATTGAAATAGTTTACTTTTTGATCATCAGTTTTTCACTCAATCAGTGGACGTTGCATTTGTTCTTCTGTGTTTAACTAGTTGTAATTTAATTAGTAAAAAAAATGCGGACATTGTTTCATGTGGTAGCCGGCTTGGCGATTCTCGTGATGGTAACTTTTCAACTAGCGCAAAGTAAGTTTATATTTTTACAGTTTTGCTGAAACGGATTTTAAATTAATGTTTTTGAAGGTGTTTGCACAACTCATCAGTTCGAATGTGCTAATGGCCGGTGTCTTCCAGTATCTTGGTCTTGTGATGGTGAGAACGACTGCGGCGATAATTCCGACGAATCTCCTGAACATTGCCACGGTATTAAAAACCAAATACTAATTTACTAAATTATCGGTTCCTAGAAGCAGAAAATGTAAATTGGAAAAATTTTTCCCGTTTTTTAATGCCCCTGTGTAATTAG
The DNA here is from genome assembly GCA_002872375.1 of Eulimnadia texana. Taxonomy (NCBI): domain Eukaryota; kingdom Metazoa; phylum Arthropoda; class Branchiopoda; order Diplostraca; family Limnadiidae; genus Eulimnadia; species Eulimnadia texana. Next base: position 164,461 of record NKDA01000008.1, read on the forward strand.
GATATAATGAAGGGGAAATTGTAGGGGAAAAAATTTGCCCCTTGCGGGGAAAGGGTGCGGAAGTGTTAGGGGATTGGCTGTTGAAAGAGCCGCACCACCTTGACGCACCAATGACTGTCGCCGCTGCTTGCGTCACGTGATCGAACGTCTACCAGCTGACTTTGTTCAAACTGATGCAACTTCTCGACAATTCGAAATTCGCGCTCTTTCAGTATTCTCCGTTCGAAACTGAAAATTTCTAGACTCCTCTGAAACTTAATTTCGTCATTAACAAGTCCAGAGAACGTAGTGAAATTCCGATGATGTAATGTTGCGTAGGTTTTTAATGAATGAACGGACTGGAACGTAGTAGAGGAAACTAGGCCGCTTGACAAGCTGCCAGAAAATTTTTTTAAAAAATGAAAGAATGGGTTTTACGCATAAACACGTGGCTGTTTAAGGTGGGTGAGCCGATCTATGACGTCACCGTGACGTCATGGCTCGTCATTGGAGGGTCTTCACATGGTCTGATATGCGCGGCTCCTCCTCTTCCTACCTGCGTAAAGAGACTGACGCAAAAAAAAAAAGCCTGGAATTTTTATTTACTTTGAAAAGTTGTAAAATCAGGATTACTGCAGGCCGTTACACGCAAGCGGATATGACCTCACACATGCTCTGTAAATAGATTTTTCCATGGCAGACTGGTTCATTCGACTGACGTAATCGATTACATATTGATTTTTGATTGATTGGTTTTTGTTTTGATTGCACAGAAGTTTCGACCTGCTCAGAAACGGAATTTCGCTGCGGCAACGGTCGCTGCATCCCGAAACGCTGGCAGTGCGATTCGGAAAACGACTGCGACGATGGATCTGACGAGAACCCCTCGATTTGCGGTAAATTTATGAAACAAAATTACAGTTTGTATGCTAACTAACGTTTAATTTGATTTTAGCAGATGTGAAAAACTGCACTGGCGAGTACTTCCAGTGCAAGGGACGTCTCGGAGAATGCATTCCGGTTTCCTGGGTCTGCGATTACCACGCCGATTGCTCTGACGGTTCAGACGAGGAACTGTGTAGTAAGTTATTACAAAACTATTGCTAGTGTAACTGTGTTCCATGAAAGGTGAATTGCCCACTCGAGTTGTGTAACAATAACCGATTCCAGCTGTCGATCAGTTTAGGTTACCAAGCTAACTAATTTGTTTTGCGTAAAGATGGGACTTGTACGAACGACGAGTTTACTTGCGCCAACGGCCGCTGCATCCAGAAGCGCTGGTACTGCGACGGCGAGGACGACTGCGGCGACAAGTCCGACGAGGGCCAAACTGCCCGCCGGTGGTTTGTCCCGAAGACTCACATGGGACATGCGGAGACGGGTCTTGCTTCCCGCTCAAGTGGAAGTGCGATGGCGATACTGACTGCCCTGACGGATCTGACGAAATGGTGTGTATACAGCTGACTTGTTGGAACACAGTTTGGTATAATTTTTCTAATTTTCAACAGGACTGTCCTTCACCCAGCCCTAACGCTACCGTTCTATGCAACGCCAACGAGTTCACTTGCAGCGATAAAATCAACTGCGTTCACTCTTCGTGGAGGTGCGATGGCGATACCGACTGTCCTGACGGTTCCGACGAAGCTGACTGCCCCTCAATAACGTGCCGGGCTGATCAGTTCCAGTGCAAGGACGGGCAGTGTATCCCTGGACATTTCCAGTGCACCGGCCAGGCGGAATGCGCAGACTCTTCTGATGAACTGCAATGCAACAGTAATTTAAAATTTAAGACATTCCAGTTTTTTAGAAACCAGTGTTTCCATTGTGCAGGAAATTCCCTGAAAAAGGGAAAAATGGGGTCTGGAAAGGGAAAAACAAGTGAAGAGGGAAAAGGGAAAATCTAAACGTATTGTCTGTATTCCAGTTCAGAGGGGGAAAAGGGAAGAATAAAGGATAGGGAAAAAAGGGGAAACTGAAAATGGAAACATTGTTAAAAACATTTCCAAATATCGCAGCTACAGTTATCGAGACCTGCAACCCCGCAACTCATTTCGATTGCGGAGACGGGATGTGCCTCCCGCTGGACAAAGTCTGCGACGGCCACAACGACTGTGGCAACTGGACGGACGAGCCGGCCGGCCGCTGCAATACGAACGAGTGCGCAGTCAACAATGGCGGCTGCTCGCAGACGTGTGTCGACCTCCCGTGGGGCTATCGCTGCGGCTGCTTGCCTGGGTTCAAGCTTGTCGATAACAAAACTTGCGATGGTATGAAACTTACTAATAAATCAAGTTCATTTCATAATATTATGAAAAATGCTGTTGTAGATATCAACGAGTGCGAACAAGATGGCGTATGCTCTCATATCTGCATCAACGAGAAAGGCTCGTACAAGTGTGAGTGCTACGAGGGTATACGCGGGATCCTCACGACCGAACACGGTATTTACATACAATAAACTATGAAATTCAGTATTCCCACTTTCAATTTGCCATTTTTTTCCTACTCCTTTATTTTCCCCTTTCCCCCTCCATGCTATAACAGAGGCTGTACTGTTAGATTTTCCCTTTTCCCTCTTTTCTTATTTTTCCCGCTTCAGACTCCCATTTCATCCTTTCCAGGGAGTTCCCCTGCAAAATGGAAACACTGGAAATTTACGACTCGTTTACTTAATTTTGCTTTTCTTGTCGAATTTCAGCTGTAAAGCCAACGAAGGCCATGCCGCTCTGCTGTTCGCCCACCGGTCGGACATTCGTCGCTTCTCGCTCGACAGGCAAGACTTGACTGCCGTCGTCAACGAAACGCGAAGCGCCACCGCCCTCGACTACCACTACGCCAGCGGCACGATCTTCTGGAGCGACGTTAACGACGAGAGAATCTACAAGGCATCGATCGATGATGGAAACTCTTTCACCGTTGTTATTCAGGTAGCAATTCAGTTAGTGAGTTATAATGATAGAAAATATTAATCAGTTATTGGTTCTTAGGGAGATGTTGTGACTTCGGACGGTTTGGCTGTCGACTGGGTCTATGACCACATCTACTGGACTGACTCGAGCAAAAACACTATCGAGGTGGCCGACTTTGACGGCAAGATGCGGAAAGTCCTCGTTGTCGATTCGCTACAGCAGCCGAGAGCTATCGCTCTGGATCCTATCAACGGGTAAATATGAATCAAAATTGTCGTATAGTCAGAGTTACTACCATGTAATACTAATACTCCAACCCAAATCAAAATTTTCTATAGTGCACTGTAAAAAACTTATACTATGTTGCAAAACACTAGAGTTCCACACTATAGTGCCAAACTATAGTTGAAAACTATTGCATTGCACTAAAGTAAAACTAGAGTAAAATTATAGTGCACTATGTTGCAAAATCCTAGAGTGTCACACTACAGTTTACAGCTATAGTAAATTTTTAGTTGGGAATTTATTGTGTAATGCATGTAACATGAAAATTCTTGTTTTTCTAGTTGGATGTACTGGACTGACTGGGGCGCAGCTCCTCGCATTGAGAGATCTGGTATGGACGGTTCACACCGCCAAGTTTTGGTTGACACTCATCTTAAATGGCCCAACGGACTCACTTTAGGTAAATTTTAGCAAGATTAATTATTATATAAACCAATAATAATGTCTGTTTTCACATAGATCTGCTTCAGAAGAGACTGTACTGGGCCGACGCCAAGCTGAATCTCATCGCTTCGTGCAACTTTGACGGGTCGGGCCGGAAAGTGGTTCTGTCGTCGAGCGATTTCTTGAAACACCCGTTCTCTGTCTCGGTCTTTGAGGACTTTGTCTACTGGAGTGACTGGGATAAGCAGTCGATCGTCCGGACCAACAAATTCAACGGCAACAATACCACCCTCGTTACAACACCGAACCAGGTACGTAACTCTCGATAACAAACGCAAAGTTACTCGATCTCGGAGTTTTCGACCCATAATTTGACGAACACAATGTGTTGTACTGGCCCTATGCCCATTGTAGAGCAGTAGGTAACACGTCTAAGCAGCTCACAGGGTATAAACGAAGAGAGATTTTATTTTACTTTTTTGCACGATCAAGGGATTACAGGGTGTAAAGGTGACAATTAACCAAACATGACATCTGGCGGCAATTGGGTGAAGTAAACAACTAGTATATAACACGACGTTATCGTTCCAGGTCTGGAATCCGATGGCAGTGCACGTTTATCACCCATACCGCCAGCCTCGAGGAATCAACCACTGCAAGGCTCCCGAAGGCCAGTGCTCGCAGCTGTGTCTGCCCGCCCCGCAGATCAACGGCCGCTCCCCGAAGATATCGTGCGCTTGCGTTTCGGGATACGTCCTCGACAAAGACGGGCTGACCTGCGTTCCAGGTAAACGTCGCTTAACGAAAAACATGAACTAGTTTTCCGATTCTGCAAAGTTTCTTCTGGTTAATCTTTGGTGTTTGCTTTTACTAACAATGGCTGTCTGAATTTAGTTTCTCGCTTTCCACTAACAACTACCCGAAAATCTTTACTACTACCGCTCAATGTTTCTACTACTACTACAGCGACTAAAACTACTAAACTGCCCAACAACAAACAGAAAGGTAATTTAAACGTATAATGGATAGTGTGGTGTTTTATCAGGTAATCTTAAGGTGTGCAATCCTTGACTTTGGATTCGTATTGTTGTTTGTACTCTGAACCAATGATAAGATCAGAAATCGCTTGATAAACTTGTGGACATTTACCGAAGATTTCAGTCTGCGAGAAACTTACAACGTTTCTGTGCTCGATAACGAAAATGGGTTTCTGGTATTACTTTGGTTTCGGTAATTGTCAACAGTATTATTAATAATAATAACTATTTCATGATATTCTATTAATTTATTGAATTGTTTTATGGATTCAGGAGATGAAGAAGAGACGACCACCCTGCCTTCAACGATGTTTCCCGATTTGGTGAACGTTGATACGAGAAACGGTGTCCCGGATGAGCCCGACTACGGAACAGTAACTGCGATCATCATCGGCTCGGTGTTTGCCCTCGTTGTCCTCTTCGTCTTGGTAAAAAAATTCTTCATTTAACTTTATACTATAATAAACTAATGTGTTATTGTTTTTACAGATTGGATTTTTTATTTATCGCCAGTTTATTCGCGGCAATTCCAACACGATCAACTTCGACAACCCCGTCTACCGCAAGACCACGGTCGACCCGAAAGATCCCTCGGCAGCGGCACCGATAGCCAACAACCATCGTGTCTATCCCAAAGCTCCAAACGCTGCTGATATCGAAACACTGGAACCTCTAAATCGTCCCGGAACCAATGAAATTGTATAACATTAATCTAGATGAAAGAAACAAAAAAGAATTACTCAACAGCAACCCCAAAAAATATTTTAGATGAAATTATGAAACCATTGGGATCCTCCATTTTTGTTCCTCGTTTTTAATTGAGCAGCTCCGGTTTAGAGAAAAGAGTTTGTATGTGCAAAGGAAAGGTGTCCATATGCATTTGCTCATTTCAGGTGTGTTTATTCTCCAATATTTGGATGTTTGTGGATTTACCAAAGTCCCCTGTTCCCTCTCGAAAAATCCTTTCTCGTATGTGTAGAGTCGCCTGTGATGTTGATTTTTGTTTTCTTTTGAGATCCCGGTTCTTCTTAACCAAATGTTTGTAAGCGAGTTTTGTGCTCTTCATTGTAGCTATTGTGTTTCGCTAGTTTTTTTTTTTTTGTTTTTTTTGGCCAACACAAACGTTTTTTCTTCTCTCTGGCCTCTTTATTTATTTTTTTTATTATAAAGTGTTGCTCGATGTTGAGTGAATCAAGATTTTGTATGTCCAGTGCGTTTTCTGAATGATGCATTAAACATGTTTCAATGATATCGCTCTAGCTTTGCTACATCGCGAACATCAAAAGTTGCAATGGGAGTTCTGTAATGGGATAGGGAAGTACTGCTCCTGCGCAGTATATTGAACTACGGAACTGTTAGACCCTTTCTCCCTCGTCTGCACTGCAGATATATACGCAGTACCAAGTGGAACCGCGAGCCTCGTATCAGTCGATATATCAATCAACTTGCAATCATTTATACTGTAGTGCGACTAGCTGAATTTTGTGACAAGTGTTGTTAATATTGTTAGTTTATGAAGTTTAAGGTACTGAAGTTGTAAATGCTTGAAGGAGTGTCAGGAATCAGAATAATGCTACGTAGAGTCAAGCGTATTGATTAGCTTCCAAGTCCATTTTGGCGTCGGTTCTCGAATGGAGGCTGCAGTTCACACGTAGGTATACGTTACTAAACAATGCAACAAACAAAATCACAGTCTTATTTATTATAATAGAATTTCAAGAAGTTAGTAAAACTAAGTGAAAAGTTTGTCAGACTATAGGAGATTATCAACTAGAGTTAAAATATAACCAGAGTTTGTAGAATTTAGACTGTGGGACGAAGATTATTAGGATTCCTACTTGGTTCTATGACTCTTATTATCAAGATTTACGGTGTGAAGTTTGTAGTAAAGAATGAGTCCCAAGAGATGCGAACTTATGCAGCGAACTATGTAGCAGACAGAGTTATCAATGCATGGCTACACACTTTGATCTTTGCATGGCTACGTCTCTTGTATTATCGACATGAGTTTTAATCTCTGGTTTCTAATCTTCTGTTGACAGACTAGGCTGGTTAAATATTTGATAATCGCCAGAAAAGCATTGGAGCGTCCTTCCCCCTGCAAGTAAGAAACCTTTGAACCTCCCCGTTCCGCAGAATGACTGAAGAAGAAGTAGAAGAAATCACTAGTACGCCCGAAGTTAAGAAACCACAACTGAAAGATCAGATCCTCTTTTATATCACGGCATTTTTCCTTCTGCTGGCCACGTTCAGTCTTTTCGGCTTCCTTTTTCTCGTGCCGTTCTTCATCGAGCCGGCCCTGGCTACGATTTACATGGACTTCGATCCAACACCCGTCATGTGCACCACTATAGAAGCCAATTTCTTACGCGGTGTCAACAACTGCTCTTGGTCTTCTTGTCGAGAAGGATGCACCAAAGAAATTTTCGAATGCACGCAGATTAAAGCGCGGTACCGGGTCCCTTCCCGGGCTGTCGCGGCTTCCCCAGCGCCCGACGAGACTCCCGAGGAGGACGCAGACCTCGAGTTAGGTAACTGGCGAGACGCTAAACTGCAGCCGAACGTGAAAGGATGCGGATACCCTCCTGCAATCAATTGTGCCGAGTTTTACGAGAAGTATGTAACTGTAGGAACAAATTTCTCCTGCTATTACTCTTTGGTGGAGCCCGGACTTGTTATTACTCAACTAGACATCGAGCAGATGCGCTCAGACTTGATCTACTGCTTGACAATCCCCATCTTTAGCTTCGTCGTTTCCGTGATATATCTATTTTATGCCTACTTCAAGATTTATGGAGACGTCACACTTCCACCGACAGTCTGTGCTGACGAAGACCAGCAAAACCTAACCAACGAGGAGTTCCACAACATGACTTCACCGTTAAGTCAACGTAGTTTCGGTGGACACCCACGGTTCGGACATTTCCAGTCTCACTATTCACCCTACGACGACAGAACAAAAATCATTCGGAGAGCGAAAAGTGGAGGAGCCATCGGACATCACGGATTTGAACACGGACATGCACAGCACGGTCACGGACACAGACCGCAATCGTATCATCCACCGACTGCCGGAATGCGCCTGTCGAAATCTATGGGGTAACATAATATTGTGGAATAAAAATATCACAGTTTTATATATGTTTAATTTGTTTTAGTGACCAGAGGAAATTGACAACAGGACCTGTCCCTGCTTCTTCGAAACCGAGGCCAGTAGCCAGCGACGCTCCTTACGACGTGCCTTGCAAGGAATCTCGAACATCTTTAGGCAATCGGAACAATACTTCCCTTGTCAACAGCCCTTCGCCTTCCGAAGAGGAACCCACTTTGCCCGTTTAATATTTTTCTTTCAACGAAATATATAAAGGCAACGCCGCACCTTTTCCTACTCACGCCATTTTGTATACAATCAAACAGCCCCTGTACAGTTTGCCCACCACAAAACTTTTCACGATTCTCTCAGTAGACGGCGCTGCTTTTGAATTCAAGATTTTCCCGCCATAAGCTTTCTAGTTCAAACTATTTGCTGAAATTTTTACACGAATTGAATTAAATTTAGGCTGATTTAAGATCTGTAGTTCTACTTCCCCTTAACAAATTTTTCGAGAAAAATCTTCCAAACAACTGCGTGTAGCTTTTTTAAATTTTACGAAGTTTTTTTTTTTAACACGTGGCGCATGTCTTTCTTATGTATTTTCTCACATTGTTACAAAGTTCAACTTTTTTGCTTCTTGAATACATTGAAAAAGGAATTTAAGTGAAAAGATTAGCTTTTAAGCAGTGATTCCAAAGATTTGATTTCGTTCCCGATATTTTGTCGGGCTGCGGTCTCGTGCTTGGTTCGGAACGACTCGGTAGCAAAGATGTTCGGGATCAACAAGAAGTTCTTCAAGACCTGAAAATACAATCAAATGAATTAGTATCACAAAAAATTCGATCAAACGACCGCCATCTTAAGACACAGGACTTAAGATGGCGGCTAGTACTTTGAGCCTTAGTTGAGCATATTCCTTATCGTTTAGGAATCGGTATTCGTCTCGTAATCTGGCTGCATAGTCGTTGTAATCGATAGGCGAACTTCCCATGATCGCTGTATCGAAATCCAGAAAGTAGTGTTCGTCACAAGTCCCAAATTCTTCTGCTTTTAAGTGAACTTCCGTTGAATTTACTGCTGCTACATGAAGCAGCGTTTCAATATCGATTTTAAGTTGAGAATCCTGTAACAAAAATATTTCAAGTTTAATTTAAAAAAGGGTAAATTGAATCATAGAAAACTTACGAAGTTATGGCAATCAGCTACGAATGACTGAAACAGTTCAAGTGTAGCTTCTTCATCGATTCCGTGTGTTTGGAAATCGTAGTGTAAACTAGAAACATAAACTTAATTATCGAGTATTACAATTAATTGAGTAATAATTTTACTGTTGGAATATCATGGCGATTGCAACAGCTTTCGGGTTATTGAGTTTATCACGAAACTCATCGAAAAGTTGGAATCTTTTCTGTAGATAGTCCATGTTGTAGAAGTATTTGCGCACTTGAGAGTTCTCCAGGGTTTCCGTAATGATTTTCCACCATTTCTGGCCAAGTTCGGGATCAATTAAATCCTCTGTTAAATCTGTCCACCTCTTCTCCATGGCTTTATGAACCTGTACACGACAAGCAATGAATAATAGAGGGATTTTCTTTAGAGATACTACGACTCGTTTAGTACCTTCCTGTTAAGTGATTTTCCACGCATTAAAACCTCGAGGTTTGCTGTTGCTCTCTATTGATCGCCTGCGCACTCGACTCACTGCGCAGATTGACCCCTCCACTGCGGACAGCAGAATAAAATATAATTAATGGAAAAATCTTGTTTTCAATTATTATTAAAATTTACGAAAAATTTGGAAAATATCTTCGCGCTTAAAAAATTTTGAAATTTTTGATGGTTGATTTAATAAAGGTGTCCGCTATGGAGGGGTGGGCGATTGGCGTATGTCCTATTACTACGTTTGACTCATGCGGAAAATGTTACTACTTTATTTATTTTTCAGATTATTTGTAAATAAAGGTCAATAAATAAATTCTGATCATTATTTTAAAAATTTTGGATCATGTAAATTACTTGGTAATTAACTAATTAAGTTGAAATAACTAATTGTAATAAGGAATGTACTGTACCAAATGCACGCCTCTCCATAGCGGACACCATTATTAAATCAATAATGAGACATTTACGAATTATTTTTGCGTGAAAATTTTTCTCAATTTTTTTCAAATTTTTACAAGTTATTTAAGTGAAGTTTTCGGTACATAAGTATTTAATTCCACTGTCCGTAGTAGAAGGGTTTGTCCTCAATAGCGATATTAATATATTTTAAATATTTAACTGCGGGTTTATTTATTATTACTAATTTATTATATTTCTCATTTTCCTCTAAATTTTATATCCTTCATTATATTAAAATATAATTATTTTTATTTCAATTATTTATAGTGCTGCCATCTAGCAACATAAAAAATTTTGCCTAGCAGACGAATTTTGGAAATATTATTTCTTATTGCCATAAGCCAAGATGGAGCAATCACACGTGGGTTCCAAGTTTCAGAAGAAAACAAAATCGCCAGATACTGGCGGTAAGAACAATAAAATGAAGAACAAACAGAGTAAACAAGAAAAAATCAAGCTGTACCGAGACCGAGTCAAATCTACACAGATCGAGGCCAAAGAAATCGCAAACCTTCAGGTTCGGTATCAAGCCCTTGACGTTTCGCAAATCAAAACATTCAGCGATATTCCCCTGTCGAAAAAGACATTGAAAGGCTTAAAGGACAGCGAATATAACGTTCCAACAGAAATCCAGCGAGAATCTATTGGCCTGGCCTTGAAAGGTTTCGATATTCTGGGAGCGGCAAAAACGGGCAGCGGAAAGACCCTTGCGTTTTTGATACCCGTTATTGAGGCTCTGTTTTGCAAACAGTGGACCCGCATGGACGGACTGGGGGCTCTGATCATCACCCCTACTCGAGAGCTTGCCTATCAGATTTTCGAGACCCTGCGGAAAGTTGGCAGGTATCACGAATTTTCTGCTGGCTTGATCATTGGCGGGAAAGATTTGAATTTCGAAAAGAAACGTCTGCAGCAGTGTAATGTCATGATCTGCACACCTGGACGACTCCTGCATCACATGGACGAGAACCCGCTTTTGGACGCCAGCAATTTGCAGCTGCTCGTTATTGATGAGGCTGACAGATGTCTTGACCTTGGCTTCCAGGCAACGATGAACGGGATCATAGAAAATTTGCCACCCAAACGACAGACTCTTCTTTTCTCTGCTACACAAACTAAGTATATTTCTAACTACTTCATGGATATTATTACGATTAGTTCTAACTATTTTTTAACATTATTAGCTAACATATGGGAATAAGTAATGTTTTGGTATTTCAGAAGAATTTTTCAAATGTTATTGATACCTGTTAGTTTACTGTACTTGATTTTATTTTTAAAGTTATCTAATTTTTAGTTAATTTTTATATTAATTTTTGTTATATTAATTTATTAGTCTTATCTATGTACTTATTTTATTTTTGTTATAATTTCAGATCGGTGAAGGACTTGGCTCGTCTCAGTCTGAAGGACCCCATGTACGTCTCGGTTCACGAACACGCCAAGCACTCGACGCCCGAGTCGCTGCGACAGAGTTACATTGTCACTGAAGCCCACAACAAGACAGACGTCCTGTGGTCCTTCATCAAAAGCCACAAAAGGAAGAAAATCATTGTTTTTATGACTTCTTGCAAGCAGGTATTACTAGTAGTAGTAGTAGTGGTAGTGGTAGCAGTAGTAGTAGGAGGACAAGGAGGACTAGTAGTTGGAAGAAGTGGAGTAGAAGTAGTAGTAGTAAAAGCAGTGGTAGTAGGAGCAGTAGTAGTAGGAACAGTGATAGGAGTGGTAATAGAAGTAGTGGCAGGAGGAGCAGGGGTAGGAGGAGTAGTGGTAGTAGTGGTAGTAATAGAAGTAGTGGCAGGAGGAGCAGGGATAGGAGGAGTAGCGGTGGTAGTAGTAGTAGTAAGACGAGGAGTAGTAGTAGAAAAAGGAGTAATGGTAATAGTGGTAGTAGAAGTGATAGTACTACTAGTAGTAGCAGTAGTAACTAATAGTACTAGTAGTAGCAGTAGTAGTAGTAGCAATTGTAATAGTAATATCTCCATTATTATTATTATCCTTAGCGTAATTTTTATCATTCACTAATCAATTACTTGCTTAGGTTCGTTTCATGTATCAAGCCTTCTGTCGTCTGCGTCCCGGCGTTTCCATACTAGCATTACATGGCGCCATGCACCAGCTGAAACGAATGGCAGTCTACGAGGAGTTCTGCGGCAAAGAAAACGCTGTCCTCTTCGCTACAGACATCGCAGCCAGAGGTCTCGATTTTCCGTCAGTTCACTGGGTCCTTCAGCTCGACTGTCCCGATGATGCCAACAGCTATATTCACAGGTACTCCCTCCAGTTTATAGTTCTTAAATTCAGATAGCTAAATACATTAATAGTTTAAATTGTATAATAAAAAATATAATATATAAAAATAAATAGAAATAAATTATACTTTTTTTGCAGTCAGTTGTGCAGTTAATTCTGTAATAAAGATAATATTGTCTATAGTTCAAGCTATATTCATAGGCAAAGCCTTCAATTTTTAGTATTTAAATACAAATTACTAAATATATAAATAATACAGTATAAAAATATATAATATGTAAATAAATAAATATGAATTAATTAAATTAAATTTGTGCTATTTATAACATAATTGAATCAATTAATATCGCAGTAAAATATCAAATTAACTATACTTAAACTAAATTGATGTATTTTGTTAAATAGTATTAAAATACTCTTGCAACATTCAAAAATATTCTAAACGAATTATTCAATATATTTATAATTCAGTTTAATTCATATAATTATCCCTTCGCAAAAATATTCAATATAATTTATTTGACAAATTTTCCAGGGCTGGTCGAACTGCCCGTTTTGAGATGGGCGGCGAGTCCCTGCTCGTTCTTCTGCCCTCGGAAGAAGCGGCAATGGTCGAACATCTAAAAGAGAAGAAAATCCCCATCCAGAAGATCGACGTCAACCCGAGGAAGCTCGTCTCAATTCAGCGAAAACTCGAGGCCATCCTGGCACGGGACGTTGAGCTGAAGCAAATGGCCCAGCGAGCCTTCGTCACATACCTGAAAGCCGTTTTCCTCATGAAGGATAAGCAAGTGTTTGACGTCACTAAAATTGACCTGGACTCGTTTGCCAGATCGCTGGGTATTTTAGTATATCTTATTTTATTTTTCTAATTTTCATTTAAATGAATTGTGTGCACAGGATTGGCCGTTTCTCCTCGGGTTCGTTTTCTTCAAAGACGTGAAAAGGAACGGGCTAAATCATCGAAAGCGAAGAAGGTCCCGGCCCAAGAAGACGCTGAAGATTTGTCCGAGGAAGAAGTGGACGAAGAAGCGGAAGATGTAGAAGCCAAACCTGAAGCTTCTTGGAGACGAGAAGATTTGAAAGATACTTACAAATTTGATGTCGGCGAGGAATCGGAAGACGACTTGCTTGTCATCAAGCGAGTCAACCACAAGATCGAGGGCGAGGTGGAAGAAGACGAAGAAGAAGCGGGAGAACTTGAAACCAGGAAAAAGAAGAATAAAATCCTCACGAAAGAAGCGCTGGCCAAACGAATCATCAGAAAGAAGATCACGGCAAACCAAAAAGTCAACTTCGATGAAGAAGGAAACGTAAGATAAAAAATAAAACGAAATTTAATTACAAGGTAATAGTTTAATTAATAATTGTCTTAATACAGAGAGTCTTCGACGCGACCAAGGAGAAGGTCTCCGAGGCGGCACGCAATTACGAGCTGGGTCTCGAGGACGAGGCAGAGGTGGGCGGCATTGACATCGAGCGAGCCCGTAATGCGCTGCGCGAGGAGGACAAGTTCGACAAGGAGCTCTTCCGACAGAAGATCAAGAAGCGACACAGGGAGGAGCGTCTCAAAGCCAAGATGGAACGGCGACAGGCACAAATGGATAAAGAGAAGAAGAAGGACGAAGAAGAGGAGGGAGAAGAAGGAAATGTTGATGAATGGGGAGACGAGGAAGATTATTCTGATACTGGGTCTGTTGCAGACCTTATCGACGCTCTACCAGATCCCGATAAAATTTACGGTCCTAAAGGTTCTTCAGATTCCGCAGAGTCTGATTCGGATTCTGAATATTCAGAAACAGAGCAGAGAAAACCTGTTCCTTCGAGGTTTGTCCTTAGTTTATATTTAATAGTTTTTTAGTCTATTAATATTGCAACTTTGTTTGCAGGAAGCGGCAAATTGTCGTTAACGACAGCGACGATGACGAAGACGAAGATACGAGAAGGAAAGTGACGAAGAAGGGTAAAGCGATGAAGAAGAAAGCGAAGAAAGATGACGAAGATTTCGATACGGGATTGGGTATCAGAGACGATGAGGAACTTGCTCTGCATTTACTGAAAGGCGGTTTCTGATTGTTTTTGTTTTGATGTATGTTACTGGTCGAATACACTGATTTTGCCATTTAAATGAAGTCGAGAGTTATCAGTAAGGGCATAACAATATTGTGAAGTTCAATAGAAAATTATATAATATATAATGTAATACTTATCAAAATTAGAACATGATTCAAAGAAGTCTGACCTTCTCACAATTATATCAAGTTTTCAGTCATTTTGGATAGTTTCACTTTCATGCCTTCTTAAAATTGTCCAGTGATGTTCAAAACAAGAGAGATTCCCCACGTAAAAACGACAGTACCTTTTGTGGTGCCTTCTTGATGACGTTGAAGTAGGTAGTTTGAATGTAGTATAAAAGTGTGACGATTCAGGGCGATGCAGGTAACTGAAAAGGCACTGTAGTGGTGTCTTTTTTACAGTGTTTTGTACGGTATAAAACACCACTGATCGGTCTCATTTTTATGTGGGTGGACGGAACAATAGAGAATACTTAACATAACAATTTAATTTCGTATTACAGTGTTTGGCGGATTTTCTCCTTCCTTGCATTTGGCGTTTGATTTTGAGAGAAAAATCGAGTTCGACAATTTATGTTTTCGCCGCTTTGGTCACTGGTGAATCTATAAATCTGCTGGACTTACTGGACAGTAAGTAGTTGGAGATCACACCAAATTTTAAAAAATGCCGATATTTTCATGACACCTTCATTTATTGATTTATTTTTCATTCAGTTTTGAAGGTCAAGAATCGTCTGAAGGTAAAGGGATGATCATACAGAAAATCACTCTCAGAAACGCCGATTCTCCGTTCGGAGGTAAAGGACAGTGTAGTGTGATATTGAGGATTATTTTGAGAAAATACTTTATTTATAAAAATAAAAACGATAAATAGGTGTATTTCCAAAATATTACAATTGACAACCGTATCATAAAAATTCTCAAAATACGGATAGGAGTCTCACAAGTACTCTGTGTTCCGTGACATCACAAAGCTCAAACCTGATGCGAGATGGGAGCATGCTGTTTCCAGATCAAACTTAAAAGTGATCACTTCTGGTCACCTCTTTGACTGTAGCTTGTAATTCTTCTATTTAACAAGACTGTAGATAAAATATATTTAAGTAGACCTAAGACATCTGCATACAGTTCATGAATTTTGGCACATGTTCATGTATATATATACACGAAGCCGATACGACCACCGAATGTCTGGAACGCAGTTATGAAGTGCACCCTTTAGCGTGGGTATTGTTATCTTGTTCCAGGTGCTTTTACTAACGGCCAGCTTTAACCCAAGTATATTTAGTATGTTATCATGTTTAATTTTTGTTTTGAAAAGTGAGCGCATTAGCGTATTTCAGCTAGATAAACCATACGATACGTTATCATTTATTTGTCTGAAGACAGGCGTCATAAACTTTCTAAACCTGAACTGGTAAACGTGTTGCGACGCGTTATTGTGATTAAAAATTTAAGAGTTAACACGTTGATGAAATTACATGGAAGAAATGGAAGAAGAGTCGAAAATTCGAGATATCTTACGTGGAAATACGTTCAGAGCCATAGAAAACATTGATTTAGAAGCTTTTGATGAAGCAGTGAACCGCGACTTCGACTCGTTTCACAAAGACCAGTGGGGCCGAACTCCGTTGCATAAGGCAGTTGACAAAGGGAATCTACAAATTGTTATGAACTTGATCAGAATTCAATCATATGTGAATGCAGGAGACCGTTTCGACTGCACAGCGTTACATCTAGCAGCTCAGAAAGGGCATTCGGATATTGTGAAGTGCTTAATCGAAAATGGAGCATTTATAAATGCAAGAGACTCTCTGGATCGCACACCATTACATTTAGCAGCATCCCAAGAGGTATAGATATCGTATTGCTTGTCAAGTAACACATCGATGTAAAACTATGAAAATGTATTTCCAGATAGGCAAAATTCTTGCTGAAAATGGAGCGGACCTGAACGCAGAGGATTTCAATCTTTGGCGGCCGTTGCACTACGCTGTTCTTGAAAGCAATGTAGGACTGATAAGCTTCCTTCTCGAGAAAGGAGCCAAACCCGATGCAATCGATCTTGATGGAAACACGCCGTGTCATGTTGCTGCTGATTATGGAAGACTGAATTTGGTTGAGATACTGCTGCCGGCCATGAAAGAAAATCTTTGTAACGGTCTGAAACAAACCGTTAACGATCTGGTCCTCAAAACACATCCAGATTGGAAGGGTACAGAAGGAAAGTTCCCCGTTTTAGGACAGTGTCCAGTTTTGCTTGAAACTTTGCCGGAATCAAAAGACTATTTACTTGATTTGGATAGAGATCATTATTCTCTGGGACAGACGAGAGCTGAGAAGGATGCTGAGAATTTTACAAAGCTTGCAGAATCTTTCGAAATCGTAAGCGAACTGGCACAAGCGAATCCTGCGAAAAAGGAAAAATATTTGAGAGAACTGTTACAGAAATTTGCTCTTCCGCCTATTCATTGGATTTCGGACGGCCATCCCGGATGCGAAGTTGCCGTTCGGGTGCTAAAGTTTGTCAATTATTTTTTGAAAAAAGTCGCAGAAATCGACTCAAGATTTACCGGAACGGTGGAACCTATTGGCAGTTCCGCTGACGGATCGAAACTGGGCGATCCTGATGAATTTGACTTTTTATTTTTGATTCAAGACCTTGTAAACGCAGAATTTAAGTTCGACGATTCTCGCCCAGGACGTGTTCAAGTTCGATTAACCGACGATGAAATTCAGAAACGCTGGAGATCTTTGCTGAATGCAAATAACGAACTGCATGAGAGACATGTAAACTCTTACTTTGGTCAGTTGCTTTGGAGAACGAGCAGAGGGCTAAAATCTTTGACCAAATTCGGATTTTCGTTTAGAAAAGTCGTGAGATTGCACGAGTTCCAAATCAAGTATCCCAAGCATGCTGCACCACTGGTAAACTATGATTCCTCTTCTTAGCTACGCACCTAAATTTTTGTCAGTTCCATTAAGTGATTCAAATCCAAACTAAAATATGCATGCTGCGTTAATGTTTTGCGTCATTATTTGAATAATATATATCACTTTCCTGCGAAAATACTTGTTTCAGGTATGCACAAATAGGGCTGGATTTACTGCCTAATTACTAATAATACGGACTTAACTGCCTGATTACTGGACTTCGGGTTGACGTTGACCTGATTCCTGGGATTAAAATCCGAGGATGGCCCAAAAAACACGTGATACCTCTTGAAGACTTGAGAAAAGTATTTCCAGCTTCAGTAAAAGACGAGTAAGTTTCAAAGTAACGTTCAATAATGTGAATATAACAATAATAAATAACAATATGTGTTATTTTGAACCAGGGATATCAGCTACTGCATTGTCCCGAAGACTGCCCAAAACAGATGGGAATTAACTTTTGTCACCACCGAGAAAATGATCCTAAGTAACTGCGGAGAATCACTCATGAACGCTCTCAGGGTTCTCAAAATTCTCAACTTCCCTACGCAGCAACCGATAGTTGCATCTCGAGGTGGTACATACGGTCAGCTCATGGACGACTGGCCGAGCTCCTATGTCATGAAAACGGGATTTCTTCGCTACTTGGCCTTCGTGGGAAAAGACTCTGCTGAAAATCGCCCTCTTTTGGAAACTGTAAGTAAAATATTGCAGATTCTGAGGCGGGAAATTGGTGATAAAAAGTCTGGGATAAAATCATTTTTTGTGCCTCAGTACCGTGCTTTGTCTGAAGTTGATATAGAGAGTTTTAAGCAAGTGCTCTGCCAATTAATTTTTGCTTTGAGTGATGATCACCGTTACTTTTCTCCGTGGAAAATACCCTTTTTTTAATTTAATAGCTTGAACAGGTCTATAGGCGGATTTCCTTCTATGCTATCGTTTGCTGATTCTTTCTTGGTTCCAACAAATTACCGTCTCTCTTGTACGTCTATAAAAATGTGTATTTTTTTTATTAAAGAGCTTACTCGCTTATTGCGAGTATGGCCCTGTTTTAAGTAAGTTTTACGATTGCAATAAAAAAATCGAGGCGTTTCGTTTCTTTAATAAAACTGTCTAGCGTTATCAATAAAACTTCGCTTCTTCCTAGCTGGGTTAGTGTTGGAGGACAAACATTTAACTCTTCTAATACAACTTGTTTGCAATAAGAACGCTGCCTACAGTACCTTGGGCATTCAAACAAAAAGTGCATAATAGACTCGTCTTCATGTCCACATTCACATTGTGCTGGTTGAGTTAGACCAAGTAGTTTAAGGTAGCTGTTTAAACGCGAGTGGCCTGTTCAAATCTACATAAGGGCGAAACGAAGGATTTATTCTCTCTAGTGTAAAAGCTGCTTGCACTATGAGAAAGAAAATTTTCGTTATAACACCGGTATTTGACATTTCCCATTCTTTATTCCACTCTTCTAAAATAGAGCGTCGAATTTCGGCCTTAAAAAAGGATGCAGGTATCGATGTCCGTAATCTGCTTTGAAATAGAAAAAAGGATTCATTCAGTACTTAATATTTATTGAAACATCTTAAAATTATGGAATAAGTAGAACATTTTTCTTGCCTCCCTTTGCTTTTGTTTTACATTTTTTGCAAGGTAATGAGGTTGAGAAGCGAAAATTTCGGCTAAAAAAAATTGAGACATACAAACTATATTAATTGGGTGTTCACTAGATAGCTTAAGACCGTTGAATTCAACTTGAACAAGTTTAAAATGCCCTTTAATGATAATTGGGTGATGCAACAACAACACATCACAATCGGGATGAATGAAGACGGTAACGAGGAATTTAAAACAGAAAAACAGAGATTTTGCAGTAGATTCCTTACTTACTAATGTCTTAAATTTGACTTGTTGCCATAAGAAATTAGAAGATCTGGCATCAGCTCCACTTTTAAGAAAAAAAAATTTATCTTTTCTCAGTGGTCTCAACATGTAACAAAGTGTAGTGGCTGCCATAGTCAGAAATCCTCTACGTTCACGTCTGCTTCGTCTTCTACAAGAATCTGCAAATCTGAAAAGTTGTCCAGATAGTTTCTCTTAATGACTGGAACACAAAATCAGTTATTAATGTGTTATAAATTAGCTACTACATAAACTGTAGGTTAGTAAGTGGGCAGTACGACATAGGATATCTCCTCGTTTTCTTGCTACATGCAAAGGCGTACAACTAACATTGTCCATTATGTAAGTCCCAGTTGTGTTGATTGCATGCATTGACCGGCTGAAAGTCAAGTGAAAGATATGTGTTAAACCATTAATAACCATGATTCAGCTACTATAGTACAGTGCTCAGATAACAGTTTGAATGGGTAACTAACTGTAAGTGTCTCAGCGGTACCTCAGACTCAGGAAAATTCCATCCACACGAATGATGTATCAGCGTATAAACTTACCGTAAGCGGTTTAAACTTTCAAATTCCTAATATCATACTGTATTTTGCACATCTTCGTAAAACCAACAATTCCACAGATTATACACAGTTTCATTGATCAAGGGGAACGCTTATACGTTGAAGATTTAAATTTCTTGCGTGGTACTCAAATAAAAGGCATTCTTAAGGATGGAAATAAAACCACTGGCAAGAAAAGTTATTTTTTGACATATTTGCCACCTTGGAATAGAGGGTTGCATACTTCAGTAGAAGAAGTAGAGGTGACGTTTTATCCTGAGGAAAAAAATGACCTTTTTATTTACACTGACGGATCAAAAAATAAGAAAGGAGTCGGTTGTGCTTTTATAGTCACTAGTCACTAGTTGGTGGGGCATTGTCCATACTAGAAAACATACCCTTTTATTAAACGGTATTTCAAGCGGAACTGTATGCAGTTTACCAAGCTCTAAACTACATAAAGCACTTGGAGGTGAGCAGATTTTGTACACGGATTCTCAAGGGGCATGCTTTTATGTAAGGAAAAAAACTTCTAGAATGTTGTGCAAAAACAACTGAAGTAACGTTTTTCGAAAAAATAAAATTTTTAAGTGCTACAGTAAGCGGGAAAATGAATTAAAACTAAGACCGGCTAGATCACTAATGCTTTTTAGCAACGTGGCAACGCGCGTTTCCATGTCAGCATATCAACTGGGTGCCCCAGCAAAAACATTAAGGATAGTTTCAGGACCCTGAAAGTATCCTGAAAAGGACATTTTCAGGATACCAATCAGTTTTCTGGTTGCAGTGAAATTGGCCCACTTGCAGGGTGTTCAGGACCCTGACATTGGAATGCCTGAATAATACATGTTCAAGGTACTTAACAGCGTCCTGAAAAAACGCTTTTCAGGATACTAATGGTGCCCTCAATAATCAAAATTCACAATTCTCAACACATTTTTTTTACTCATCCACGATCGGACGTGGTTCAGGATATTCAGGCTATGTTACGGGTATCCTTCAGGATGTAGCCGACATCCTTAGTTTTCTGCTGGGCTGAGTGGAAACAAAAGATCGCGGTCAGCCATCACCATTTAACTTTAACTTAAATTCAGTAACTACCACTAAAACATGATTCACAAGAAAATATCGTTATGAAAATATCTTCACCACAAATAGTTCACGGTTTCGCCGTCGGGTGTAGTGGCGGAACTGGGGAGAAGAACCAAAATTGCAAATTACTTTCGTTTCCTCGCTGATCCATGGAAAACACTGAACTTGGATGAAAAACTGCAAGTGAGATTTTGTACCTTAATAAGTTCACTATTGTTTCCGTCCCACTAACTTTTACAGTTGTATAATCATTTTCAGATAACTGAACGAAGCATAGACAAGAAACGATAGATTCAGCCACTTCGTCAGCGAGGTCCTCAAAAATTCCCCATTAGTAGATACAAAACCAGCTGAGGACAGAACACTATGCAAATCAACATAGTTTAAATCTTTGCAGGCCTAGTCAATATAGTACAGTCTTGTTCATTAAAAAAGGGTACAGCATGGGAAAGCTAAACGTCACTTTTCCTTAATTTTTGCAGGAACATTAGAGTATTTCTTGATAACTTTCATTAAATTATTTTAAGTATAGTCACTGTAATCTATCTTAACTAAATTTTATGCATAAATGATTGTATAAACTGCAAAAAGGACTTTCAAACCTTCCCATGATGTACCCTTTTTTAATGAACATGACTCTACATTTTAAGAAAAAATCAGAACACAAACCCTAAGCCATTCTGAACTCGTACTGTGTGCTGCAGTGCTTCCACTTTCAAGTTTTGGCTTTCCCTGGTAGGAGCCTCTGTTTTCCCTTTTTTCCCCTCAGACAACAATTTTTGGATTTTCCCCTATTTTCCCCTCTCATTTTCCCGTTTTCTCTCGTTCTTCTATTCCATTTATAATTATTGAAAAACACAGTTATTGATTTCCAAAGGGAAATTTAATTATTGTTGACCAAAAATGCGTCAAATAACATGTCGCTATAAAAAGAAGTCAAGATTTCTTCAGTTTCCCTGGTTTTTCCCCTCTTCCCCTCTTTTTCCCTGAAGACAGGGGATTTCCCCTAAAAGTGGAAACACTGGCGTGCTGCCTTATGAAAAAATTAGTGAAGATTCTTTAACGCCGTCATTGTGGAATTTGTTTCAAACATTTACATTTAGATCTATTTTCCATTTTGTGATTTTCACTTCTATTGGTCGGCTCTCTCAAACTATTTTATATTCTATTGTCTGTGTTTTTTTCTATATTGGTTAATGTTGAATAAATTGCCGAATAAAAATCATGTTAGCTTTTTCGTTATTTCCCACTAGTTGTTCAATCCAGTCAAATTCACAACTCCATCGACGACATGGGAAATTCATTAGTTTTGATTAGATTTGGTTGTTCAATTCGAATTTGGTTCCTGTTTTTTTTTTAAATCCTGCGCAGCGTTGCCACATGCCGATATATGGGACGAAATGGTACGCGCAACTTCAAATGGACGAAACTCGGGACTTTTTTCCTCGAAAAAATAAAAGAAATACACAGATTTGAAGGAAATTTCTTCTTTAGTACGATTCTAGGTTTCATTTCCCTCATCTGGAATCAGATTTTTTTACAAAAATTAAAAACGTCCGTTCCCATGCGGATTTTAGCGGGCCGTCCTACGTTTCAAAATTTTTTTTCGGCGTATCCTTGTTTTTAAGGTTCCTTAATTTTCTTAATTTGAAGTGTACTATTGTTTTACAACTATTCTTCTTTGTTACGGGAAAAATTTTCTTTATTTGTGCAAATAGTTGGTTTTTGAAATATTTTAATTAAAATACGCGCTACTTTTGACTCCGCGGAGGTACCGCAGTTCTTTGGATGTTCCTAAACTGCATCCTGAAACTCTTAATAAGGGTCCTTACTAAACTGAAACCATAGAGGAATAGGGAGAGATGGCATGCCAATGGAAGAGGTAGGGGAAACCCTGTCCGGCCGAAAAGGCCAAGAACCAGGTACCCTGAGGCGGAGCTTACGCATGGCGTCACGTCTTAACGACTCAGCTGATCGCCGGAGCATGCGCGCAGTCCTTTGTCAAACACTTGTGTTGTTTACATTTTGTTTTAATTGAACTATCGTAACTCTTCGCGCTGGAAAATACGATATCATTTTAGTTTCATAGAAAATTTTAATGCCCCATTTAAAATGGGGCCTGCTTGTATTGTCCCTGGCTGCAAAACGAAATTGATAAAAGGATCAAATATCACGCTAGTAAAAGTTAATATTTTGCAAAAAAAAGTAAATATATGCATATAATTATTTGCGCATTGTTATTTTTAATTACTAGTATTACAGTATTCTAACACATTACTATTTGTTGAAATGGATATAATAAAATATTTTTGAAACTAAAAATAACAACTGTAAATATTCTAAAAATTTATTACAATTTAAAATTCACACTTAAAGAAGTATAAATATTTAAATTTTAATTTCAGTATTCAAATATAGTCGCAGTTTAGTTTGGACCTTCAACATTATCAGCGGAATGTAAACATTACGGGGAGCCGCCATCTTTAGGGTACGGAGAAAGTGGCCACCAGGGCGGCGGTTTCGGCGCGGACACTCTAGCCTTAAGGATGCCATCTCTCCCTATTCCTCTATGACTGAAACCTGATATCTCTTATATTGGGTTTTTGCTTTCTTTCGGCCTGAATCTTTCCTTTTGTAATTTTCTTTCTTATAATTTCTCTTCTCTTGAAAAGATTTCTTTCATTTAATTACTATTTACAAATATTTTTTTAATACCTATTAAGGTGCTACTTATTTAAATGATCTTAAGCCGTAAATTTTTATTACAATTTACAAAAAAAATATACAATATTACAGTAATACAAGTTCACAACAACAAATCAATTTTACAAAACCATATATATATTTTAATGTATATTTTAAATAATTTCTTATGAAATATATCTGCTTTACTAGTAATTACAAATAATTTAACTAATGACGCTTTCCTGCAGGGCACAAAGTACATTAACGACTAATAATAGTTCATCTAGAACACAGATTCTTAAAGCCAGGTTCACACTAGGGCTGTTTTGGCCAAACCGTTTGGGCAAACGGGCTATTGAAATACGACTTTCTTGGTTCTATTAAACCCAAAACGCAAAGTAATAAAAATAAAATGATTGTTTTGTCCCAGACGATGCTTAGGAAAACCACCAGTACGCTCTGAAGTCTTATGATATGTTTTCTGCAACCCGTTTGCCCAAACGGTTTGGTCGAAACAGGCCTAGTGTGAACCCAGCTTAAGAAAACCGACGTCCGTAGCAAGCATTAGTAATTAGTATCTTACGAATCTTCAAACCAAAATGATCAAAAAAAGATCAGCTGTAAAAATGCACTGAAAAAAACTTTATAATTAAGTAAAAAATACTAAAAACAATAAACTACATAAATTTTTTAAAAAGGATACCAAACAACCGGTAATTAACTTTACATTTCAAACTGTACAATAGATGAAATATTGATGTTTCCTTCACATAAATAATTCAATTACAAACATACTAGAATGAATATTTATAAATAAAAATGTAAATTGAATTTTTGAATTGGCATTATTATATGATCTGAATTACTGTTCAAATAATTTACTTTTTAAAAATAATTTTAATATGCTTGGTTTTGCATCCGTTTATCTGCAGTTTACCTTACAAAGCGAAACTAGTTCATATTTTCACCACAGCAAACTCTTTGGCGCTGCCTCCGCTCCTGAGAAGAAATGTAAACAAAACAAGTCTTCCTGTAAGTTCTAACAACAACAAGAGGAATTTAGTACGTGTTCATCACAGAACATGCAATTTTAAACCTCAACTTTGAATCAGGAACAATTCTAACCTTTGAAAAGATATGGCACCTACAGAAGCGTCCACACCAGAGCACAGTCCCGCACCCACGCCTTCCCGAGCCGTTTACGGTTTCGTTTTGTGGTTGTCGGGAATTGTCGGCTTTTTCCTGTTTATTTTCTGGGCCTATGTTCCTGCAGAAACTTTGGAAGCCATTGGATTTTCTTATTTCCCTCAGAAATACTGGGCAATCGCCGTTCCCGCTTATGTTGTTACTAGCGTCTGGTTATTTGCGTTTTTCATTTACCCCAGTATTAACTTATTGTTAACGCCCTCGTTCGACGATATGAGAACTGTTACTGATAGTTTTGCTATTAAAAAACGAGGCAATGGTATTGCACCTGTATATGATTTAGATATCGCAGACGTTTGCAAACAACTGTATTATCTTGATTCACATTCAAATACACACTGAAACTGTAATTTTAAATTAAAACAAAAGCAGCAATGTTAAGGAACTGCGTTTTTGTGTTGTTTGTTCAGAAATATTCTTTAAAAAGCACAAATCGCTCATTAAATCATTCAACGTGTATGACTTTGACAGAACATTTTCCGTTTCCCGTTTTTTGAGTTTTTTCCCTGCGGAAAGTTTTCTGAAAAAGGTGAAAATTTTTCTGAGATGAAACAACTCCAGGTACGCATCGAATAAAACCAAAAATACTTCTTTCACGTTTGAGTTCAAGTTGTAAAACTCTTCAATGTAACTCGATGAATTTGGCCGCCATTTTAGGAAAACCTGGAAAATCTTTTTGGCTGAAAATTTCTCAATAAATTCAAAATTTGCCAACTCTTCCAGAAAAAGACTTGACAAGATTAACCGAACTGAGGGATTTTCGAAATTCTGGACAAAAAAGTTCAAATCGAAATTTAAATTTTCCTGATAAACCAAAGCGAAAAGCGAACGGCAGAAATTTACAAGTTTTTCCTGAGGCTGCCTGATTTTTCGAGTATTGTTATCACATCTATCGACTATTTCCATTAAAATATTCAGTAAACGCCCTGTTATCTGATAAAGGTTAAGATTTCCTTTCTCAAGCGCTGCGACATGAAATCGTGCGAGCTCGGAACAGCGAAAATTAAAATGACCGACACTTTCTCCAGACTCGGGCCAGAAGACTCGAGTTGTTAAGCAACGTGACCCCGCGTTACGTTTTCTAAAATCAGATTCAAGTACTGAGCAAATGAAATCTAGAATTATTTCCTCTCGATCAGGTGCGACCTCTGACGTCTCGTCACTTCTTCCCGATACAGACTCGAGCAGATCATAAATGAAGGGCCAACGACTGGTCCATTCCTCGTCCTTCATAACCGCACAAAAATTAAAATAATAATTAGGCTTGAAATTATCTTAAACGTATTACTAATTTTCGTATTGTTTTTACTATTTCGTGCTTACGTTAAATTTCCTTGACATTAGCGACCAGTAGAAATCGCTCGTTTTCTCATCGACTGGAGGATTTGACTCGAGCAGCGAAAAGAGCAAACTCGTGCAGAGACGTTCAACGTTCGCACAATCCGAAACCTGAAAAATCGTGAATTAAGAATTATAAACAAATAGTATGAAATTATATTGTGATAGTCTCACCAAGAAGATTTTAAATATCACGGAATGAAAAATTTCTGCTTTGGGGAAAAACATTTTTGTGGTGGTGAGAGAAACGACTTGTAGCGCATAAACGAACTGCTGCCGTTCAACGTGGTAGTTGAAAGTTGTCGTTAAAAAATGTTCGCTTTTCACAAATAGGCTTCTCGCTGTTTCAGGTTTCCTGTATCAAAAATCATAAAGGAAAAGTGATGCTAGTTCATTAAATTATGAATACTGAATTGTTTATAAGCGTCAGAGCTTCCACTTTGCAGGGAAATTCCCTGCAAAAGGGAAGAATAAGGGAAGCGGGAGAAGGGAATTTCAAAAGCATAGCTTATACTCTTGCACAGAGGGGGGAAAAGGGAAATTTGGGAGCATATAGATTTGTATTCTAGCAGGGAGGGGAAAAAGGGAAACATGAAGGAAGAGGGAAAACTGAGGGAAAAAGGAAGTTAAGAAGAATAAGCTTCATATTCTAGCAAGGGTAAAACAGGGAAAATGAAGATTTCTTTGAGGAAAAAGGGACAACGAGAACATCTAAATGACGTTTACCTGGATTCATGATTCACCGAATGCAGACGAGGCCCCGCAACTGTGGCAACAGCTGACAAAACATCTTCTTTTTTAAAGATTACTTTTTTTCTGCCGCCTCTCGTTTCCGTAGTCTGATTTTTAAGTTTCGCAGAAGGTAATTCGCTTTCTTCGGTTTTCACTCGTTTTGGTACAGGCTGCAGCTGAACGCTAGGCTTTTCAAACTCGCCAATTATCTTCAAAATAAAATAAAATATTTCATAATTTTAATATTTATCATTTATCTTCAAAGAAATCATTTGACTACAACTGAATTAGATTATTGACTTAAGGAACTCTTCTAATAATAGTTATTTTACCACGCAGTCATCATCGCTGTCTTCATCAAGGACTGTTCCCATTTCTCTTATTATTTCTTCTGTATGAAAGTTTCATCAACGAATATTTCAGTAATTATTGGAATTGCGGTTGTACAGTTTATGTTTGCCTCTTTAATCACGAAATAAAACGTTTGTTCAAAATTTGTTTTCTTATACACCAACGCCATCTATTGACAATTATATGAACTAAAGACACATTTTAATATAACTGAAATTTAATTTATGAAAATTGATAACAAGATTGTTATTAATTTAAAATTGAATAATTTATAACATAATATAAAGCAATTTTTTCATTTTAGTAAATTATATTTTTAATTCTCTCAGATCTCCAGTTGTTATCATGTTATCTTCCTGTTATACTCTGTTATATACGTGTTATCACAAAACCTTAATCGAAAGATTAATGAACTCTTTAAAAATGTTCTTTAATTGCCGTTTTCACCAATTATTTTTTGTCAAAATAATTAATAACTTGACTGTCACGAAAGCACAGAAAATTACTCAGTTTCTCTTGCCGAGTGTATTATAAAATCTCTGTATATATTCGCTAATAATAGAAGAATAAAATATTGTAGTAAAATGTAATAAAACTTATTATAGATAGACTATATTAGTCTTCATATAATCCAGCTTTTCGAGAGTCAATTGAGCACGAAAAGAGTTAAATGGCCGTGTCCTGCTTTCACTAGAGAAGTCGTTAATTTCTCTGGGCAGCAGCGTTTTGCAGGCAATGCGATTCTCCTACAAGAAAGTGGAAGATTATAAATTCTCAAGGAAAAATATCTACAAACGAGAAATCGTTTTCAAAATGTCCCATTATGGTTTGCTGTACAAGAAATTTGTCAACGCTGCCGAAGCGCCAAACGAAAACGTAGCGGCAGAAAGCTGAACTACGAGGGGAAATCCCTTTACCCCTGAGTTTAATCAGTAAAACAATGTATTAATATTGTTATATCGTTAGATTTAATATAAATAATGGATTCCTAGACTTGTGACAAGTAATTTTAAAGCATTTTATCAATATTTCACTTACAAATAGTATTAAAAATATCAGCTGTATTGTAAGTAGACTGTGGTAGAAGGTGCTGAACCGTTTTGGGACGGCTTTTTAACGGTTCATTTCCAGTTGAACCGGACTGTTTTAACCGAGTCGGTGATCTGGACAGACTGAACAACGAACTGTGAACCGTGCTTCTGAGCTATGAGCCGTTTTTGAACCGATAGAGTGAGTATTACAAAATGAACGGTTCATTAGAAAACAAAATGAACGGTTCAGTAGTCTCTGGTTGTGTAACTTTTTTGAACCGTGGTTCAGGTTCAGTACGGTTCATCTTGTATAGCCCACGGTTCGGTTCAAAAATTGCTCTTACAATTCGCAAAGAGTTAAGAAGTCCAGAACTTTGTAGAGTTTTGACATTTGTGGATACCTTGAACCGGTTTAAAAATAGTTCACAGCTCTGAGGTGCGGTTCAACGATTCGGTTCAACGGTTCGGTCCAACTGAGAGTGAGCCGTTCAACGGTTCATAAGAGCCATTCCAAAACACGGTTCAGAACCTTCCATCTCATTGTCTATAACCTTCCAAGAATCTTACGAAGAGTATCATGAATCTTAAAATCTTATGGGTTTAAACCGTACTGAACCTTACTGAAAACGATCATCTTGAACATTTCAGACGTCCATAAAGATTTGGGAGAAACGCGAAGAAAACAAAAGCGTTCAACTCCATCACCGCGGAACAAACAAAAAGACAGAAACTTTCTTCTTTTTTTTTCACCAAATAATCGAAATTTCTTCTTCTGGTACATTCCTTTGATACGTCTACAAATAATAAAAACAAAATGGACCGCCCATAGATGTTTCTCCAAACACAAACGCATTTACAACAGGACATGCGCTAAAGGCGCGCCTCTCTATAGCGGACACCTTTATTAAATCAAATTTGGAATATTTTGGAATTCTGTTCAACCTCAAATACTTCAAAAAAATTTTTGAAGTTTTTTTGGGTATTTTATAAGTTTTAACTTGCAATAAGTGTATTTAATTCAACTGTCCGCAGTAGATGGGCTAGTCTCCGTTGACATTTTCGGCGCGCCCCTCTATAGCGGACACCGTTCTAAAACCAAGTAATACAAATTTAAAAATTCTGTTTTAATGAAAAGATTTCAAATTTTTTTTTCAATTTTTTGCAATATTATAAAATAATAATTTTGCAATAAATATATTTAATTCAGGTGTCCGTAGTAGAGGGGCTAGTCCATAGTGGCATTTTTGGAATAAGCGCGGTAAGGCGGAGGACCTATACAACACACAAGAGGATTTGGGGAAAGTAAAGGTGAGAAAACGACTTCTCCACTATAAGAAAATATAAAAGCGACCTGGATTTGAGTCAATGGAGAAAGTTTTTCACTACAAAAGTTCCCAGTAGCTTTTTCCCAGTTGGACTTTTGACTGTGTGGCGTAGAACTTTGTCATTGCAGAAGCTGCGGTCCTTCAGCAAAGTTCACTCTATACTCCTGTATTCAGTAAACAAGAAAATTCACTGAAATTTTCAGTCCTTTGTGGTTTTACTGGATGCCCCTGTGTTTTGTTCAGCTTGCTTTGTCTTTTTGTTACAAATTCTGAATTATAGCGATTTGGGGGGTAGTTGTGAATCGAATGGCGTTTCAACGCGTCCTTATTTTTGCTGTTTATCTTTCAGCGGCTTGTGTTGTTTTAGTGCAGAACGAAGGAACTGAAAGTAGCACTACCGAGGATCAGGATCTCGTAACTGAAGAAGAAACAGTCAAAGATCCTGCGGAATCGTATGCTAATCTGCGTAAGTCTCTACGGGTGTATGAAGATGTTATCCATCTATTGTTATCTATGTATTATCCGTGTAATTTGAGTTGACAACCTAAATTACTGTGATTGACAGAATGCGGTGAGAGCCGCTTTTACCGCCAAAGACGGCCGCGTGTCGCCGAAGAGCGCGCGGGAGCGAGTCACGGCCCGAACGTCGCGGCACGGATGATCGATTTCGACGACGACGACAGATTACGAGAAAGAGGAAGGATTGTCAATGGCAAAGAAAGTAAGCGAGGAGCATGGCCTTGGCAGGTAAACAAGCACATTCATTCATTAACCTTAAAACAGGACCCCGTATCTTTCGTAAAACAGGACCTTGTATCTTTAAAACTGGACCCCTTTCAACAAAACTCGACTCAATTCCAGCTGTTTAGGACTATGCTATCTGGAATAGAACTCCCTGTGGTCCTATTTTTAGGACTGCAACTTTGATATATTCATGAATAAGTTCAAAATGAAGTTTCTAAAGCGACATCCCCACGTGTAGTTCAATACGGCTGCGGTCAGTATCGACCGGGGGTTTTGCTAACAGCTCCTAAGGCGATGTACGTAACGCACGAGGTAGAAAACGTGGCGGTCCACGATTAGAAACAAACAAACGAATCGTTTCGGAAAAGAGCTTTCTCCTTTGTTTGTTCACAAAATGATTTTTGCAAAGGAGAAAGCTTCTTTCGATAAACTGCTAAGCAATTAAGTTGTGCGTCGCTTTATGGAACAAGTAGGTTAGTTTTTCTCCGCACTAACGCACGACTTCTTTAGCCGATAATTTGCTAATTGAAGCCCTGTATATGTCTCTTGGTTTGTTAATTGCTATTACCCGGATCTTACAAGTTTTTAGATGCCAGATAACAAAATAGAAAGTTCTAGTACTTAGCTGTATGTTTTTTTCTTAGGTTTCTTTGCAGCTTCTGCATCCGAAGTACGGACTGATCAGTCACTGGTGTGGAGGAGTGCTTATTGATCCTTCATGGGTTCTGACAGCAGCTCACTGCATTCATAAGTAAGACTATCATACCTTATCATTCTTGTAACCCAAAGTTTGTATTTCGACCCAAAACAGCGAGGCGTTCAGCTATCCGTACGGTCCGATGTGGACTGTCATAGCAGGGGACCACGACAGGTCCAAAGAGGAAGGAACCGAACAGCGAATGATGGTCGAAAAGGTGATCCTCCATGAAAGATTCAAAGAGTACCACAACGATATCGGTATCACTTAACAGTTCCAAGTTAAAAAGTAGCAAAATTAATGAAGGTTTGAACAGCTTTATTAAAGTTAACCGAGTCTGTGAACACGACCGACTACGTCCGGACCATATGCTTACCACCAGAGGGCGACCCGAGATCTTCCACGGTGTTCGGTGCATCGCCACAGGTTGGGGACAGACGAAATACGGCAGTAAACTGGACCAGATTCTCCACCAAGCAGAACTGCCGGTTGTGAACAACACCCACTGCAAGCAAATGTACGGGATGATGTACAATATACCTGTCGGGAAGCAACATCTGTGTGCTGGACCCATCACTGGAGGTGGAACAGGGACCTGTGTTGGAGATTCGGGTGGACCTCTTCAGTGCAGTTTAAAGAACGGTCACTGGTACCTCGCAGGTATCACATCCTTTGGGTCTGGTTGTGCGAAACCTGGCTTTCCTGATGTGTTTACTAGAGTGACGTATTACATGCCTTGGATACGTGGAAAGCTCAGAAAATAAGCTGCTGATGGAATTGTGTTCATTTATTTTTGTTTCTTCGTATCGTTGACGAAATTTTTTCAAAGTTTTTTTTTGTGAGTGAATCGTTGTGTTTATACTACAAAGCAAATATATTTTTGTTGAAAACTTGAATTTATAGTTGCTAGACAGAAAGCAGATGGCGTAGTTCGAGCTATACATTTTGATAAAGCTAAATATAAAGCGTAGATAAAGATTGAGCTATTTCTTTGAGACAAAGTTCGCGTATGGTTCGATTCGTATGCTCTTTTGATTGCTTCCAGAAATAGTACGAAAATCAGGTACATAGATATAAGCCACAGTGTGTTTTGTTATGTATACAGCTTTTTCTTTGTTTAATATAGTAATAGTTTGGGTGCTATTGTTTACATCTGCAAGTTGCCATGCAGCTTAGTGCGCAGACATCTTGTACGAGACAGTGTGGAAGAAATTTCAATGTTAAGGCGTTACTATGTTAGTTCATTTAATGCATTAGCAGTTAAACAAAATTAGTAAATCTAAATAAAATGCCATAGTTCGACTCTTAAAAAAAAACAAAAAAACAAACACTACATACGCCACTTGATACACCAGACACCTAAGCCATCACCAAGCGCCATCTTAATCTAGGTGATGACCTCGCAAGACTCATTCACGCAACACTCTAGCCTCTCGATAATGACTTTTCGTCAATATTTTAGAACCGTAGACATTTCATCAGGACTGCAACTAAAGTTTTAACCCTTATGTAAAGTCTTTGACTTTACGGTGTGCATGATATACACTATTCGTATGGTTTTGTATACCCTTAAGGTGCGCCTGGACTTTCAGCTCCGATCAGACTGCCAATCATCAGACTAGAGCTGACTAACCATGGACTCAGGTTTCAGCGCTGCGGAAATAGAGGAATTCCTTAAACTGATCAACAGGCTGGACGCCGAAGAGGCTTCACTGCACAATTTGCCTGATGAAGAGTTCACGGACGCCTACTTAGGATTTCGTAATCGAGTGGAGAACTTCATCAAGCAATTATTGTCTGACGTCCCGGGAAACAATCTGTTTTCATTTGCTGCGAATTTAGGCGCCAAAGCATTGAGATGGATTTGGCTGAAAGCCACGAACTGGTTGTTCAGGGACGGTATCGTAGTTGAAAGGCGAGACCGTAACGTTTTCTCGCTTGATCCGCAACCTTTCAGCGACATGGTTCGATGCATCATGCAGAAGTCAGTACCAACTTCTCAGTACTCATTCTACCGTGAAGCAAAGTTTTCAGACTACAGACAGTTCGCAGAGTTTGCCAAGAACATTATAGACGTCGTCTGTGAAGCAGGGCAGGGACCATCAAGGGCCATAATGCAACTGAATTTTTTCAAAGCTGTTAATAATATTATTAACAACATTGGACTGTCAAGCGAAGATTTTGAAGTGAACGAAAGTGTTTCAACACACAGCGTTGAAATCAAGAAAGATACTGGCTGCGTGGTAATTGCAACTTACGATACGTCCTTCAAAGGAACCGTAAGTCGGAGCTGCTGTTTCTCTTCGCAGACTGTGTACATGCGCGTAAATATAAAAGTCTTCAAGTTTTCAACCATCGGTGATTTGCACAGAGAATTTAAAAAGTGGCTAAAGTAAATTGCTTTTACTAGATGTTTGCAAGAGAGGACTTAATTACTGCCTGTCTTTGAACTTGCAAAATACACACACAAACAAACAATTTTCAACAGCATTCATTATTTCTAACATTTATGAATTAATTTATGCATAATATGTAAACAATGATAGTAATTTCTCGATTTACAAATTCATCTGTTTAGTTCAACTTTTTACCTCTAGATGGCGGTTGATAAGATTTGAATCCAGGCGTTTGTAACGGTTGAAACCGTTACCTCAACAGTGCTAATCAGTTCCCCTGGAGTCTAATTAAAATCTTGTTTTAATCTGAAGATTTGACTTAAAAGTTCATCAGATTAACACTGATAAAACAGATATTACGTTATTTTATATTGAGCGTTCTTCAGGACGTTAAAAAAAACAAAATAAGACGAGTTCGATTCAACAAAACTGAGTATATTGTTCGATAACAGTAACAGCACTGATAGCAACGAATAACGTAGCAACAATTAACCAAAGTCACCTTCACTACACCAGAAATCAAATTTTAAGTACCCCCCGTTGTGAAAGCAACTTATTTACACATTACATGAATAATTTAAAATGAATTCAATAACAAAAGCCCAATACAGTTATGAGGTTTGTCTAGTGAATGGTTGGTAAACCTTCAGAAAACAAGCCTCACAAGTGTTTGGCACCATTCAACTGGTTACTATTAAGGAAATAAGCCGAAAACTATTACTCTACCACAGAGTTTCAGTTATGATTCCAAATATATAAACTTTAGACGTGCTTCTCTGGGCTTGACCAGCGACGCATGATTAAATAGAACACAGTGCAGACGTACATAAGAAGCAGCAGAGCGCACGTAACCGACAAAGCGAGCACTGATGTCTTGGTTGGGCAGCTGCTGTTGTAAATGGTAACTGAATCCTCATGGATGTTGGCGAAAGAACCTAAAGAAGACATTGTTAGATGTTGTATGACTAGAACAGTGAATAACTATACCGTTTCGTTGAGGTGGGGTACTATCAAGTCGGGAGAATGTCTGCTTGCTGATCTTGTTGTCCTCATCTCCCAAATCGAGAACCAGGATTTCCTGGGAGATGTTCATATCGTCTTCGTTACGACTGTCGCGTTTGCTGCTGACCGCACGACGGCGTCTGCCCCAGGACTCCATGGTTTCACGTCCCCATGGGCATTGAGCCTAGAGAATTTTCAGTTCAGTACTGTTCAAGAGATGAGTTGTGCAAAACTTACCGGCTCGCAAGGTCCAAGACAGTACCGCACGTTACACTGGAAGATGACACCGTAGCTTTCGGTGAACCTGAAGGCTTCGTAGGTGCTCTGCAAGGCGTTGCCGTCAGGAACGAAGCGCGGGAAGATTGATGGGTCAACTGGGCATCTAGAGTTATCCATTTCACGGCTTAGCATTTAAGAGAAACATTTTAGATGAATTAGTGAAATTACCCGTCGTCGTCAATGATCTGGAAGGTGCTCCTTGAATCCTTGGCCATGGCAAAGCAGCTGCGAGCGAAGATTCCATATGGAGCTAGAAAACAAGAGCTCAGTTAACTGTACAGTACTTCTGAAAAGTTCGGATTTGACCGGAATTTCTACTTACTGTCGCCAGGGATCTCGACACGGAATACAAGTCGGTCTCCGATACGAACAGTCTCGACATCTCGTCCAGAGGGATCCACAATCCTGATGCGCGGTGGTGGGGCCTCAGGAGCAGAGGTGATGCTGATCATGTCAGGGTCTCTGATAGGCATCATACCGAAGCTGACGTTTCTGGGCGACATGTCGTAAGTGCACTTGACTTTGTAGATCTTATCACCCTTGGTCATAACGACACTGTGGTGCTGCAGGACCACTGTGTTGGAGAACATGCCATTCATGCTCTGAGTGTTACAGTCCTGACCAGTCATGGAGAGATCCAAACGGAAGGCGTCACTGTTGATAACATCTACATTGCAAGTCTCACTGCGGCCCAGCGCGTAGATGCGTCCGTTGAAAGGACGGTTAGTCTTGACCTGGACTTCGATCTTCGTATCGCGGCAGTGGACAGTAACTACGGGAAACAAACCAAAACTTGAAGTGAGAACTTAAAAGGAATAGTTATTAGTGTGTTACCATCATAGCAAGTGCCTGTTCTATCACAGTTGATATCGTCTTGCTGAGTGGCACTGTTCGAACCGCTAGCAACTCCATTAGGCGACTGAATAGATCCAGAACCTGAAGTTCCTGAGCCTGTTCCAGATCCTGAGCCTGATCCAGATCCTGAGCTCGAGCCAGGTCCTGAACTAGATCCTGAACCAGATCCTGAACTAGAAGAACCAGCTGTGTTTGAGCTAGGTTCCTGTACTGACGGAGCTGCTGGAACTGCAGGGATGGTTTCGGCGTCTTCCACATCTAATTCAAAATTTGTGTTAGAAAACACTTGACGGAACCTCCAGACTGTCGGTTCTGTTTTCTGGGACAAGCAGGATGACTTCAAGCTTCGTTTGTGACGTTTGAAAAAGTAAGGATTCTCGGAACATGCAAAAGAAGAAGTTAGAAGCCAGGGCGTACTCGCCATCAGTCGTGCTCGAGAATAGTCTAGTAGTTAAAACTATGGCAAGCGTGACGAGTTTACCGTTGTGTCCTTTACACCCTTATTTCAACGCTATCCGTTACGCCCTATGGTCCAGTACGCCCCGCTGGAGTCACAAGGGGCAGAAAAGAACCTTTGCCGCCAAACCCCCTTTGTTGTGTTGGGTTAAGTCTTCGTGAAAAGGTTTTACGTACCCTGAACAAAAACGGGTGCGTTGGGGTCGTCGTTTTGTCTGGCCACGGGTTTTTCGTAGCACATGATCTGCGCCACGTAACGTTTGTCCTTGGTGCGTATTTGCTTACAAACCATGCGGTCCCGAGGCTCTGTTTATCACACAGTTAGGTTTCAGTATCAAACAATCGACCCAGGACAAATGACTACAACCAAATTTCACACAGTGTTTCAACCTCTAGTGCATGAATGAAAGATCCCCGATCAATTGTTTCCAGTGAAACGAAACTGTAAATAGTCTAGAAGCGAAGTCTGCTGTGCTCTGGTGTCGTTGAGTTCGTACTAAGATTAAGTGAGAAGAGAGAGACGACAGTAGTTTTTCACGGTCATCTTTCTTTTCTGTCTTCGTGAAACAAAAGTGAAAAAAAGCTGAAAAGACTGTGGGCTTTGTCTTTGTTTTGTGCAAAGGATGACAAAGAGATTTTTTGTTGTGTGTCTTTCTTACTTTCGCAGGAATTCTCAATGTAACGTCCAATGGGGGCTCCATTGTCCAGCAGAGGTCGGTCAGTGGCCAGGAAAGTGCTGGGTCCATCCGGAAGGGTTTTGTGGTCCAAGTGAAACAGCTGACAGTTGTACTCCAAGTCGCCGTCATTTCCAAAATACAAATACGAGCGACACAGAAACTCGCTCTCAACTTGGCAAGCTCTCTGACAACCAGCTTCATTGTTAACCTGAAAAAACCCCTCTATTCAGATTTAGTTCTTGAGTTGTGAAAGTTGTTATGTACCAGAATCTCTTTGTCTACGTAATAATGGACTGCCACGTGCTGGGCGATGCGATCTTCAGCAACTCCGATAGGCGGCGAAGCGAACTGTCGTGAACCTTTACACGCCTCATTGGCTGTATCGAAAGAAATGGTTACACGCTGTTGAAACGGATGATGTTTTGAAATGTATCTTACGCTTCAAGCAGAGGTTCTCGAAATAGTCGACCCCCTGAGCGTCAATTAGTTCGACGAACTCCTCAACTGATCGCCGATCGTGCTCGCTCAAGTGGCACTGGAGTGTAACGTAGTTATACTCGGCTGAACGACAGACGAACCGACGCTGTAATTACAAACAAAAGCCCATTATCCACAATTACAAGCAAAATCCTTTGGTAAGTCAAGGCATTGGATTCAAACCTCGTTCAAGCAGGCGGCTAAGCAAGCTTCCTTAGTCGATGTGAAGATCAGAGCGTTATCGAGACCCCTGAGAATCTTGTTGGGGACACGTTCGAAGTTCCATGGCCGGTTACAAACGTTTTCTAGGGTTTCAATAACTCGGTTTAGTGTTTAGTGAGAAGGTGAAAAACCTCTCCCGTGGGAGAGTGTCTCGTGTAAACCGTTTACTTTTCCGCGACCATTCAAGATTTACGTGACACTTTTCCTGTTTTTCCTTATGGCGACTCTTTAAGTTGCAATCGTGGAATTTCACACGGTTGAAAAAGGAAAAACGTCGAAGAGAAAAACTTACCTGAGCGGATGTTCAGTTTCGTCATGTAGTAGGTGGACATAGATCTCTGGGGCGGAACTGATGGATTACTAGCTGCTGTATCATTTTGTAAGAGACACACGGTTTCTTGTATCGGAGCCAACGGGTTCACCACGAAACTATACCATTACAACCGACAATTATATTTTTAATTAATATAAACTGCAGGGAAAAGTTACTGTTGTACCTGAAAGAAGCAGCAGCACAATCAGGTTCTTCCCGACACCAGCCTTGACATTCGTATAACGACAAATTGCGAATAGTGTAATAGGTCGAACCACGATAGTCCATATCAGTCAGTTTCTCGAAAGCGATTCGTCCTGGATGAACCATTTCTATTAATGTTTACTAAGTTATTTATTGTATTGATAATACCTTGACCGGCAGATATCAAGGACAAGAGCAAGACGCTCAGAAACGTAGCAGGAATCCTCATTGTTCTGAAATGTTAACATAGAATAGATTAGTTACTTTCGGCGGTTTAGCAAAAGAGACTTTCACGCTTTAACTGAGTGTCATGTTAATGTGCCGTGTAATTAAACGGTGGAATGCAAATAGTTTGTACTACTACTAACTACTTCACGAATGGTCAATGACTTGTTTTACATAAGAAGTTCAGAGCAGCAGATGGTCTTAAGAATGTAGAGATTCCGTTAGAGGGTTAACACACAGGCATTGACCAGAAACAACGGCATCTTCCTTAAGTTCTCCAGCACTTGCTTAATTAAAATTTTTGGTTAAAAATGCAAGTTGAAATTTTGGATTGAGTTAAGAAAAGTTGACATGTTAATTAGGTGAAAAATGATCCGGAATGGGAGATTTCAACGAACGGCCATTGATCTTGAAAAAGTCCCAATGGCAAAGCTGATGGCTTTAAATGCTAATTTCGAAGAGGACTACCTGTCGAACCACTTTTCCTCTTCGTATGTATATCAACAATAAAGTAATTGAGACTAAAGTAAATTGTAATTAAAGATAATGCGAACCTGGAATACACTTTCTTTTACCACTCTGTTGAAACGTTATCCCACTGAGTCAAACTATCAGTAGTTAGAAGATGTGACTATCGAAGTAGTAGTTGTTGTAGAGGACTGATACAAACTTAGTGGAGGCTTGTAGCTTTTATATACACGGCCCCCGGGAGCGTGACTGAATCACGCTTGACGAAACAGCTGCTGCTGGCTTGGCTTGGGACCATTTGATAGTTTCGACTATTTTTTTTTTTTTTTACTTGAGGGAATAACCGTTGGATAGTTAGCGGGAGATGTTTGATTTCCCACAAGAAAACATCTGCGAATCGATTGTTCCAGTCGATAGTTTTCAGTTTTCTCAAGAGAAGATGAGATCCGATAAAGATCCTACGTAACCACTTCCGTAAAATATCATAATTAACTTTAATTTAATTAGTTTTAATGATATTAAGTAGTTCGTTCACCCTATTCCGGGACTTCTAGAACGTGAAACTTTTTACTATATCTTCCCGTTTTCTGCAACAATTAAAGTTTTTTTATTTAATTGTAATTAGGTGTTAACTTTTCAGAAGATATGTGTTATCTGGTGTTATCAGGTGTTATCCAGCAATGCGGAAGCTTTCTTCCTGACTTCCGGATATCCGGATTTGATGGGTTTTTTAGTCTTGTTACGGTAAACACTCTCAATTGCTTCTGCTTTTTCCAAGTCTTTTTCTCATGGAGTGTGAAGATTCTTAATAAGTGGCATATGACGCTTTTACTCGAACAAAAAAAGTAGTCAGTAGTTTTGTCCCAAAAGGTTGTTCACTTGTTAGTTCAGTGGAGATAGTGCAGCACAGACTCAGATCAGAAGTCACAGTGGTCGAATCTGAAGCCATAGATCCGTTAAGTTTTGATCAAAAACCAGAGAAAACTGTGTGAAAATTCAGAAATCGAGTTTGGTTAGATCATCAACATGAT
Source organism: Eulimnadia texana (assembly GCA_002872375.1). Taxonomy (NCBI): domain Eukaryota; kingdom Metazoa; phylum Arthropoda; class Branchiopoda; order Diplostraca; family Limnadiidae; genus Eulimnadia; species Eulimnadia texana. Next base: position 203,782 of record NKDA01000008.1, read on the forward strand.
GGAGATGATCATATGGTTCTTATAATATGCACAGTAGTGGACATTCATCATCATGAAGTACCGTAAAACATCTGTGCTCAATAGAATGAGACTACCGTTGAATCGATATACCAACAGAAATACGCGATTTATTTGAATAAATGTGAGTAGATTGTGTAGATCGGAAGCTGAGTGAACTATTGGCCTGGCAGTAATAATAGAAGTTCATTAAGTGACCCATAAAGTTCAATTGAAAGTGCCGTTCGTTAGCGTAGCCTATTGAGTAGAGGCTTCCCTTTTGTTTAGGGAAACGTTATGGCTTTTCTATCAAACGCACAATCATGCCAATCATGTCAACAGAGTCAACAGAGTCTACAGAGTCTTCGTTACGTTTTTTTTATGAAGAAATTTTCTCTATTTTTATCGAATTTAACTATGGTAGTTCCCGTTCTTCGATCCGTCCACATCTGGAGCGCAGTCTTCAAGTCAGCGGACAAAGCAGAAGCCGTTTTCGATTATGTGCGTTTATTTAAGATGATTCTGTAGGTTTTTTCAGCGTAGTGTGTTGAATTGATACCGTTAGAAAGTCCTGCATACGGTATTTGTGTTTAATTGAACAAAAATGGGCTATTTAATGAGTGTAGAAGTCAGTGAAATCCCCACGTGTGTTCAGATTTCGGATACCCAGCGTTGCCATACGTTGAAAAACTATGAAAAGTTCAGTTAATTTAATATTTGAGGGGTTTGAATAATATGTTTGTTTTGTAAAATCGACTAAACTTGCTGGTGCGTAGAAGCAGAAAGTGCCAATTGACATTCAACAAGTTAACAGTTCTGGCAATAAGTTGTTTGTTTTGTCGATACGAAAGTGCTATACTCCACAGAACTGCAGTTTCAATGTAATTGTTTGTAAATTTTGATAATCTAAGTTTCCTGTGAACTCGTGTTCAAACTTGATTAGCATTCACTCCGTTCGAAATTGCAGAACAAACCATGAGACAAAAGCTTGATGCCTAGAACCAAGAAGCTGAAAAGCAAAAGGTAAATTTTCCAGTTTGGTTAGATTAAACAAGAACCGTCAATCTTGCGAATTTTTCTGCAACGGTATTTTGACACAGAAATAATACCGGTCCTTACTAATGGCAAAAATAATGCGAATCTTATAATGGAAACCGTTGCTTATAAAAATTTATTTAAACAATATAAGTAAAATATTAAAGTTTATAGTTAATGAGTTAAATACTACATTAATTTAATTACTGAATTGTTATTCTAAATTTAAAATATTCTCGTTAAATAATAAAATAATTGAAACTGAGTACGCTTTTTGAAGAGGATGCATTTTAGCTACAACCTTCATCCGGCAAGCAAACCACCTGTAAGCAAAGTGCCACAGTCAACGTTTGCTATTCAAACTTGATAATTCGTAAGTAAAGCAGTTTATAGACTTAATATTTCAGCCAATCGTCCATTTAGAGCATTAAGGTAATCCTTTTTTAATTTTTTAAGCTGGAAAAATGATAGTTAAATTCACCGTACGCTTCTAACGGCACTTCATCAACAGGTCAAGCTATCTTCCCATGATGATTTAATTAAACGGAAAATTCTGCGGTTTTCTCAGACGGTTGTACGCACATAACAAGGTATGACAGTTTTGTAGGTTATTACACAGTCAAAAGGAATGGTAACTGAGTATAAAGAAACTGTAAAAAGGTACCATTACAGCACCTTTTCACAGTAAGCTAGCATGGCCTAAAAGGGTTCAAGTTTTTAAACTACGTTCAAACTACCTAGTTCAAGTTAACCAAAAAGGCACCACAAAAGGCACTCTAAAAAGTCACTTGATAGTCAGATAGTTTGCAGAATTGTATTGAACACATTTACAATGGCAGTTACATAGAAGTGATTACTATCTATTATCATCTAGGTGACGTATGCTTAACCGGAGATAGGTGCCTTGGTAGTAGCCACGGGCCTAGGAGTGGTAGCACGGGCAGGGCCCATGGTGGTACCAGCGGGCAGCCTGGTGGTAGCAGGGGCAGGTCTGAGAGTGCTAACCAGGGGCTTCATGGTAGTAGCACGGGCAGGACCCATGGTGGTACCAGCAGGCAGCCTAGTGGTAGCAGGAGCAGGACCCATGGTAGTACCAGCGGGCAACTTGGTGGTAGCAGGGGCAGGTCTAAGGGTAGTAGCGGCGGGTAGCCTAGTGGTAGCAGGGACAGGTCCACGAGTAGTACCGGCGGGGAGCCTAGTGGTAGCAGGGGCAGGTCCAAGAGTGGTACCGGCAGGCAACCTGGTAGTAGCAGGGGCAGGTCCACGAGTAGTACCGGCGGGGAGCCTAGTGGTAGCAGGTGCAGGGCCAAGTGTGCTAACCAGGGGCCTCATGGTAGTTGCCGGGGGCCTCGTAGTTTGCTATAAAACAAATTTCATAAGTTAATTATTATTTAAATAAAAAATAAAATTATTAGAATACAGCGTTAAACCAAAAACTTACTCCGAGTACGGAGCACGCCACGGAGAGGACTGCGACAGTTGCGAGAAGGACCTTCATGTTTCTCGAGATTGCGAAACTTGAACGCAGTGCTAGAAGTGTTGCCTGAACCACAAATACGGTTGCGTATTTATACTAGTTTAAACCTTTGACCACGCGGACAATTAATGAAAGTTACCCATCTGTTTAAATTATTGACGCATTTACTGGTCTGCACCTCTAGACCAAGACCATTGTTCAGTGACACAACTGTTGGACACTATTGTCGCTTCCTGCACTTCCTTTATAAATTGTGACACTTGTTTCATTCATTCATTCACATGTGGTGCATAATGTGTTAAATTATGAAGGCTAAGTTAATTAGTGAACAAAAACAAGGTCGTCTGCTGAAGGCACAGACGTCAAAGCAAGACGGCATTTCCCGCCATCTTGTTTCCGGGTCTGCATCCAGTGTTGCCAGATTTTCTAATTATATTTAAATGTTCTATTTATGTAATTTATTTATAATATTGTATATAATATATAATAAATAATTGTATCAGTTCAAGCGTGTCCCATAGTGAAGAACAAAGCTGTATTTTTCTGGTTAAATGAGCAAAGCAACGTTATGCAAAACGGTTTCTATCATGCGTAGTTTAAACAGTCAAACTACTTTAATTTAAACTAACAACTATCGAACTACTAGTTTGTTAGAGAATAAAGTAGATTTTTACTTAATTTTAACCTGAAAGTTTTGTGAAAAGTTTTAGTGTTTCTTCCCTGCTTTTTCGTAGGACTGTTATTAAAGGTGTCGACAGCGTCAATTAGCGTCGATTAGCGTCAGTTGACGTCAGTTGACAACGTCTGTCGATGCCCTCTGATGTGAGGGTGCCAAAACGACAACTCGTGAGATTTGACAAAAAAATTACAGTAACTTTATAATAAATGTTATATTAATATAAAATAATAATAATAATAATAATAATACGTGATAACACGTAGATAACTGATTGATAACAGCTGATAACAGTGATAACAGGTTTATAAGATTAGCTCATTCTACAGAATTTTTTATAAATATATTTGTATACATAATTAACTTTGAAAATATTTTAATGTATTTTGCTAATATTTTACAAGGTATATAATAAATTTTGAATAAATATATTATATACGAGTTTCGGACCCCCGTTGAACTACCGCTAGTTGAAAGTAATGCTCTATGCACACTGAATATCAAGGTTGATTATTTTGAGTATCCATAAATAAATCAAGCTGAGACACGCAAATGAGTAATTAACAGTAGAATCACAGACTGTGGTAAAACTCATAGTTTAAATAATAGTAGTTGTAGGAGTAGTTGGAGTAGTTGGAGTAGTTGGAGTAGTAGGAGTAATAGTAGTAGCAGTAGTAGTAGTAATAGGAGAAGCAGGAGTACACATATTAGTAGTAGCAGCAGTAGTAGCGAGAGTAGTAGAAGTAGTAACAGTAGTTGGAGGAGTAGTAGGAGTGATAGTAGTAGCAGTAATAGTAGCAGTAGTGGTAGTAGTAATGGGAGAAGCAGGAGTACACATAGTAGTAGTAGCAGCAGTAGTAGCGAGAGTAGTAGAAGTAGTAACAGTAGTTGGAGGAGTAATAGGAGTGACAGTAGTAGCAGTAATAGTAGCAGTAGTGGTAGTAGTAATAGGAGGATGACTTCAAATATTAGTAGCAGCGGCAGTAGTAGCGAGAGTAGTAGAAGTAGTAACAGTAGTTGTAGTATTAGGAGTAATAGTAGTAGCAGTAATAGTTGCAGTAGTAATAGGAGGAGGAGGAGTACAAATATTTAGTAGTAGCAGCAGTAGTAGCGAGAGTAGTAGAAGCAGTAACAGTAGATGGAGGAGTGGCAGGAGTAATAGTAGTAGCATAATAGTAGCAGTAGTAGAAGTAGTAATAGGAGGAGTACAAATATTAGTAGTAGCAGTAGTGGTAGCGGGAGTGGTAGAAGTAATAACAGTAGTTGGAGGAGTAGCAATAGCATGAAGAGTAGTGGCAGTAGCAATAATAACAATAGTAATAATAGTGGTAGTATAGTAGTGGTAGTAGTACGATAGTAGTAGTAGCAAAAATAGTGAGAGTAATAGAAGTTGTAGTAACAGTAATAGTAATAGTAGTAGAAGTAGTAACAGTAGTAGAAGGAGTGGCAGTAGCACCAAGAGTAGTGGCAATAGCAGTTATAATTGTAATAATAGTAGTAGTAGTCGTAGTAAGTAGTAGTAGTAGTTATGGTAACGATATATCTCTGGGCATGAGAATAGTAAAAATCTGTCGAATAGGTGAACAGGTACAATGATTCAGAATTACGAGAACTACCGTCCATGCATTCGACAGATTTGGAACCGAGCTATTACTACTACTTTATTATTATCATTACTACTACTACTACTACCACTAGTTCTACTACTACCCCAAATATTACTACTACTTTATTATTATCATTACTGTTACTACTACCACTAGTTCTACTACTACCCAAATATTACTGCTACTTTATTATTATCATTACTATTACTACTACCACTAGTTCTACTACTACCCCAAATATTACTACTATTAATACTACTACTACTATACTAACACTACCACTACTACTATCACCAATATTATTACTATTACTACTACTACTTTAACTACTGCCACTGGTTCTACTGCTACAATTGCTGCTACTACTACTACTGCTACTACCACTACTGCCCTACTACCACCAATATTGCTACTATTACTACTTCTCATTTAACTACTACTACAATTACTACTACTACATTTACTGCTACATCTACTTCTAATATGTCATAATAAAAACAAACATTAAAAGTTGTTAAATATTACACTTGAATATTACACGCGTACACCTATAGCAGGTTCCGTTATTCCATTATAATCCTCAAAGCAATTCATTATTAGCACTGTAATAACAAATAGTTCAAACTACTACTATTGTATTAACATCACGTGTCATTGGCTATTGTTTGTTTCCAAGTTTTTCTTTCAGTAAATATTGACACTAAAAATTTTTACAACAGAATGAAATGGCTTCCAAGAAAATAACAGTAATTAAATGCAAAATAATTTATTACTATTATTATTATTATTAACAGACTATCATTAGTTAATGTCAAAAATTAACTATTATTTATAGAATATTATCAAGTGATACTTTTAAGTTGAAATTATTCTTACCCAGCGGAAAATTAAGGATGTCGGCTACATCCTGAACGATATCCGTAGCATATCCTGAATATCCTGAACTACGTCCGATCGTGGATGAGTAAAAAAAAATGTGTTGGAGAATTGTGAATCTTGATTACTGAGGGCACCATCAAGTATCCTGAAAAGCGTTTTTTCAGGACGCTGTTGAGTACCCTGAACACGTATTCTTCAGGCATTCCAATGTCAGGGTCCTGAACACCCTGGAGGTGAGCTAATTTCACCTGCACTCAGAGTCCTGATTGGCATCGTGAAAATGTCCTTTTCAGGATATCTTTAGGGTCCTGAAACTATTCTTAATTTTTTGCTGGGTATGAATAAACTTAGCATCACTTTTTATTTATTTTTAATTAACTCTTATTATTAAATATTATTACTGAATAAAATATATTTTATACGTACAAATTTAATCACGTACATTTAAATATTTTAATATATTCTATATTTGGACTAAATTTATTTAAATTGTTAAATATTAACAGCGATTATTAAACTAACTTGTAATATCAAAATTTAATATAATAATAAATATTTAATACATAGAATATATTTTCTTAAATAAAATAACGGAATAATAGTTTTAGATTCACAACGCCATATGGTATTTCTTTTATAAATTCGCCTACCCTTGACCGCTTGAGAAAATTCCGTACGAAAAACTAAAAACCGCTAGAATTCATTATAAAAATCTCTGAAAATAATCAAAAAATTAATTATAATTATTACATATAATACTACAATTGAAATTTTATAATAAATAAGCCAAGAATCAACAGTTAACAAGTTAATTGTATTTAAACGTATTAATTGAATTTAAAAAATTCCATGACCTTGTAATTTGAGTTGAGAAAAATGTAATTAATTAAATTATTAAATAGTTAAAAGTTAATTTTAAGTAGTTTGATCGTTTTACGAGGATCCGAACTCTCGCATCCAGCGCTCGTAGCGGTCGAGGTCTTCGGCAGAGACGCTTTTGTTGCACTTCTCGGCAGCTTCCATAAAATCCTGTCAAAATTAACGTTTAATATGATAGTTGATAGTTTGGTACAGTATTTCGACTTTGCAAGGAAATCCCTAGAAAAAAGGGAAAAGTGGGGTCTTGAAGGGAAAAAATAAACGAAGAGGGAAAAAGAAAAATCTAAACGTACGGCCTGTATTCTAGTACAGAGTGGAAAAGGGAAAAATAAGGGAAGAGTGAAAAAGGAAAATCTAAACGTACGGCCTGTATTCTAGTATAGAGTGAAAAAAGGGACAAATAAGGGAAGAGGGGAAAAAAGAGGAAAATGAAAGGGGAAACACTGATTTGGTAGTTGATAGTTTGGGTTACCTGCATAGTGACGGGTAAGTCGAGTTCTTCTTTGGGTAGTTGGCGGATTTGTTCGGGGCGGAGTCCGGCGATTTTGCGTCGCATGGACATCATAGACGCGTCGCGACAGAGGTTGGTGATGTCGGCGCCGGAGTAGCCTTCCAGACGCTCGGCGATTTCCTCCAGTTTGACGTCGTCGGCTACTTTGACCTCGCGCAAGTTGATCTTGAGCAGAGCGATACGTCCTTCGACTGTTTTTAGAGTAGCAAACGAGGATAATTCAGTTAGTAAGTTGGTTGGTTAGGTTAGTTGGTAGGAAAAGTTAGTAGGCTAAAGTCAGCAAGGGGAGTAAGGGGACAAGTAAGGCTGGAATGGAGAAAGATAGTAAGTTAGTAGTTGGTTAGTTGGCTTCTTAGATAGTTTAGAAAGTAAGTAAGTAAGTAAATAAGCAAGTAAGAAGGTAAGTAAGTAGGTAAGTAAGCAAGTAAAAAACAAAAACGAGCAAGTAAGAAGGTAAGTCTGCAACTAAATAAACAAGTAAGCAAGCAAGTAACTAGTAAGTAAACAAGTCGGTACCAACTAAGAAAGTAAATAATTAAACTAGCAAACAAGTAAGCCGACTGGGCAAAGAAGCTACTTAAATATCAGGTAAGTAAGTGAACAGTCAACTTACTACCTTGCTGAACTATCTATAAAATCAAGTTAGTAAGTAAATCATTCGTAAAATTAGCAACCAAGATACCCTAACCAGTTCAGCTAATCTTGCAATAAATTAAATAATTTGATTACAACAGTACTTAATAAATTCAATAATTTTACTACGATAAAACTAAATAGTGCTAAGAAATAAATTATCACAAATCCACGTAAATTTGAATATTTAATCATAAAGCAACACTGCGTAACGAAAAAGTAATTACAATTCGGTAGTGGAATGTAAATGCGTTTCTCCAGTCGACGTCTGAGAGCTTCGTCAATGTCCCACGGAAAGTTAGTCGCGGCCAGAACCATCACTACTTTACTAGGATCCTCACTACAATTTCGAAAAAAAAATTATTAAAGTTTTCCTTATTTTACTACTCACTGTTAACTTACCTTTGGGAACTGATGCCGTCCATCTGAACAAGCAGCTCCGACTTGACTCGGCGGGAAGCCTCGTGCTCTGATTCCGAGCCTCGGCGGGAACACATCGAATCGATCTCGTCCACGAAAATGGTACTCGGTGCATAGAAACGAGCCTAGAAAGATAAACGAATAAAAATATAATTAAGAATAATAATAGTAATAATAATACTGTACCATCTCGAACAGCAGTCTGACGAGCTTCTCTGATTCTCCTCGATACTTTGACGTCAGCGTGGAAGACGAGACGTTGAAAAACGTTGTCCCGCATTCTGTCGCTACTGCTTTGGCCAACATGGTTTTGCCCGTTCCGGGAGGTCCAACCATAAGCACACCTTTCCACGGTCGACGAATTCCCTATAAAGAAAATTACTGATAAATACCACTGATATTTTATTTGAATTATTTGTTCATTAATTATTATTCTGTATGTAGCTATTTTTAGAAGACTTTTTCGAGTTTAATAGTTGACAATTTAATACTTTGAAGAAATCCGGCATCCACATTGGAAGGACGACAGCTTCCTCGAGAAGTCGTTTGGCCTCAGTCAGATCCGCGATATCATCCCAGCGAACGTTAGGATCTTTCTGAACGATATCCCGCTCTGCAAGGAAAAATTGACTTTAAATTAAAATAAGATAAAAGAAAAGGATATTAATATATATGTACATAATTCAGTAGTATAATAAATAGGGGTAAATATCAAAAACTAATTAGACAAATATTATTGAAATGAAAATAGTTTAATAATATACGTGAATTACCCTAAATTAACTATCACTAAATAAAACAAATAAATGTTCAAACATCAGAGGTATTAATAAAATATTATTAATTTAATTACGATAAATCGAACAAATATAATTCAAATTTAATAAACGCTTCAGTTCGACAAAATATTATTACCGAGCATCTCGACCAGATCTTTATCGTATCCCGAAGGATCGAAACGTCTCTCCTCTTTCTCGTCTTCCAGTACCTTATCCTCCTTTTCCTAAACCAAAAAAAAATAATCAATTAGATTCTATAATAATTTAAATTACTTTCAGTAATTTAGTCAAACCTTTTCCTTTGCATTTTTCGAGGCTGCTGCAGCACTTCCCGCAGACCCAGCGGCTGGGGCTGTGGAATTTGCCTTGGAAGTTGACGTCTTGGCCTCGGCTTTTTTTGCGGCAGCCGTTCCCGGTGGAGGTTTGCTTTGCCGAGGAGGTGCCGTCTTCGAAGCTTCACCCTTTTTCTGGTTGGGACGGGCTGGACGACTCGGTGCTACAGACCTACTATTGATAAAACAGAAAAATTAAAAATTTAACTTGCTATTTTATTTACTTTTTATTTATTTTTAAAAATTTTAAGAACCTGTGGTCAGCGGGGACGGGCGAAGGCCAGACGTCAGGATTTCTCGTCTGCGGAGGGGCCCAGACATCAGGGTCGTGGTTCGGGTCCTCGTACGTCGGACTTCTGACTGGAGCTACTTTTTGAAAAATAATAATGATATAATTAATAAATTTATTTAATAGAAAAACGCAACCTAGCGTATGGGCACCGTGATTGTCTGACTTGAAGAGGTTCAGCGTGCTCTGAATATTTTTAATCTGATCGTACTCATGAGCTAGTTGTTGCTGGACCTAGACGTTAAAAAAAAATTATCGTTTAGTGTACACGATAACAGGAATTTCGTGTATTACGCTCTGCCATTTAGCCTTCCATGCAGGATCATTGCTGGTCGCTAGTAGGCGGTGGAGTTGTTGTACCACTCCTTGGTAGTAAACGCCCGCTGACTCGTAATTTCCTAGCAGGGCGGCTTCCCGAGCCAGTTTAGTGTTTTCGCAGATCTCGGAAAGTGAGACGGACATCTTGACCTGTAAACGATAAAGATACGAAGATACGATAACAACGATAGACTGCAACAATGCTGAGAAGGTTGTACGTTATGTGGTAAGTCAGCAACAAAGAGAGATTTTTCCAGAGCCTCAAGGCTAAATAATTAAAACTGACATTTGACCTGAAGGATTTCTTGATGCGTCTGAATGAGAGCCAAACCCCCAAACAAAAGAAACTTACAAGACAAGAGTTTTATGAAAGAAACAATACGAAACGTGAAAGTTTTTTCTCCAAAATTTTGATAAACGGGTGGACCAGAAAATGTTGGGTTTTTAATATTTTGCCATAAAAGGAAACGGAAAAAGCGACTACATACTTTTCGGAAATTTTTCAATCAATCCGTGCGATTTGACAGCTCGGAATGTCAACAGCTCAACAGGTCGTTGCTAAACAGCGCTATGTACAAATTTATTACATAAATGTTGGGCTAATAGTAGTAGTAGTAGTTGTTGTTGTTCTTGTTATTGTTGTTATTTTTGTTGTTGGAGTAGTAATAGTAGTAGTAGCAATATTAGCAGTAGTAGTACTGATTAGTAGTAAAAGTTGTAGCTGAAACCATTGTTGTTGTTGGAGTAGTAGTAATGGTAGTAGTGGCAGTAGTAGTAACAGTAATAGTTGACGTTTAAATGATTGTTGTTGTTGTCGGAGTAGTAGTAGTAGTAGTAGCAGTAGTAGCGGTAGCATATTACTAATTAGTAGTAAAAGTTGTAGTTGAATTATTGTTGTTGTTATAGGAGTAGCAGAAGTCGTAGTTATTGTTGTGGTTGTTGTACTTCTAGAATTACTGATAGTAGTACTTGGTCGAGTATTACTACTGGTAGTTGTAGTAGTAGCATCAGAAGTAGCATTAGTAGTATAAGTAGTTTTCGTTGTTGTTGTAACAGCAGCAGCAGCAGTAGTTGTAATAGTTGTAGTAGTAGTAGTAGTACAAGTAGTAGTAGTAAAGGAGCATTAGTGGTAGTAATCTTGAGTGGTAGTATTCATGTCATCAATATTTTCACACAATCAAATGTACTACTTCTATTACTATTGTTGCCTACTACAATAATAATTATAACTACAGCGTTATTTTTCACAACACTTTTATTGTAATAAGTTCTTGATTAATTGTAGATTTATTCGGATATTTCAAAACAATTTTTCATCAGATAATTACTTTTTCAAACCACCATTCACGGCTAATAGTAAGTAAAACCTTGGACCATTTGGAAAGCGAAATATTTTGAATATGAAAATTAATATGTAAAAATATCCATAGGTCAAACTATTAAAATAAAATAGTTGAAGTAAAAATATTTCAATTCAAATTTGTCGATAGCACACTGTAAATTTTCCTGACAAGAAATATTCTGTTTTCAAAATCATATTTAACAAGTAATTAATACAAAATAGGTCGTTTAACGTTATTCTATTATATTCTATGATTTTATAAATAAACTGATTATTTATAATAATACAAACTCAACAATTGTCTAATTTCATTCAAACGAAACCAGAAACCTGTACACTTTTCCTATTGTTTGAAAAATGAATGAAAATCCCGCTATTGCGGATCAAATACAAAAAAAAAAATCTTGAAAATTTTAACGAATATTTTAGAATAATTAATTATGTTAAACTTAGTCGAAAAAATTTTAAAATAAATTAAATGAAATGCGTAAGAGATTTGAATTTTGGAAATCTGGCAACGCCGCACTTCTGCTCCGTTGTTCCGTTGAAATAGCTATTGCTGACGAATATTAAGTGAACACCGCCTTTAAATAAAGTGTGAAATGTATTAAAAAAACAACTAACTTCAGTTCCACTTTTATTTTGTCGGATTACTGTTTCTAATTTTATTATTTTTCATTAAATTTTCGATTTAATCTAAAAGCCTAAGACTTGGTGGCGAAAATCTGACCGTGGCCTTGCAGTTGCTGTAGAAGAGTCTTGTTTCGGGCGCCATTGAAACTTTTTGTAAACTTGAATCAAAGATGGCGGATCTTTAATATTCGTTTGTATTCACTCAAATTGCCAACTTAAGATCTTTCTACGTGTCGTGGAGGCAACTGAGGACTTGTAACTTCTCACTGGACCTGTGGAAACACCTTTAGCGGCCACGGGACTCGCTGACGCCAGATTTTGCCTGTTCGTCTTAAAAATGGTATTGTTATCATTTTCATTCAACCTTGCTCAGTTTTCTTAAGTTATGTCTTAACTTTAACTCTACCCGTAGGGTTTAACGTTATTATTTAATCAGAATTGTGTTCAAGTTGATTTACAAGCTGGCAATCGCAATCGGTTTCTTGAATCCGCGCCAAAACAAACGACTAATAACAAAAATGTGTCTGAAATTAGCAACAGCGGAAGAAGTCGGACTTTTCTAATATTGGTTCACGTTGTCTTCATCGAGTTATCTATCGTTTGCTAGTCTTATCACACGTTGTCGAGCAGTACGAGCTGTTTCTCGTTCGTTATTGTCCGTTATCGTCGAGTTGTCATTCTGTTATCGCTGTACTTTGATGAGAGCAGATCTTCATGGTCTACTGATGGAGCTGAGATGGTGAAACGGGGTCAAAGGTCACCTGGTTGACTGGATGTATAGCGGTGCTTGTAAGCCCTGCAGGTAAGTGAAGGTGATAGGCAAAGTCTCAGGTTTCCTCCAGGTTTTCCAGTCGGTCGGAAGGTGCCAACACTTTCGGACACCTTTCCCCAAACCTCGTGAAAAATTTTCTAAGTTTTTTTTTGTTGTGTTTACTGAATCAATGGGAATCGCTGAAAACGACAGCAGGACGACATGGGACACTACCTTCCACTTGCCGCATGTGCGACCCAAGATGGCGAAACTCGGGTCGCTCATGTTTCTGGTAAAGTATTAAGTCGTCTAATGGTTCAGTTTGCTTAAATTTGTGATAAAAAGATTCAGCAGTCTTCTGGCTATCCGTGCATACCATATTTGTTGTGTTATCAACTTGTTATCAACCTGTTATCAACGTGTTATCAAGAGGCTCTTTTTGCTGAAAAGTTGGCAGTTTTTGCTCATGTTTCTGGCAAAGTATTAAACCGCCTAACGCTTAAATTCACTTAAATTTGTAAATAAAAAGATTCAGCAGTCTTCTGGCTATCCCTGCATACCACATTCATCATGTTATCGACTTGTTATCAAGTGTTATCAACGTGTTATCAACAGGCACTTCTCGTAGAAGTTTCGTAAGTTTCAGCTTTTCTATCGGATTTACGAATCAAGTTTTGAGTTTAGTGAACACAGATGATGTTATCCAGTGTTATCAAGGTGTTGTCAGTGCTATCAGTGTTATCAACCGGGTAATTGAGGATTTACGTGTAATGGAGAAAGTTTTTTTCGTTGTTTACAACGCGATTCGAACGAGTCTATCACGTGAAAGCTTGATAATGCGGTTTTCAGAATCGATTATTGATTAGCGATAATCGATAATCGGTCGAGATTACTTAATCGAATTTATGTTAATTTTCGGAGAAAATTTGGGAATTTTCAAAGTCCATTTTTCACGGTTTTCTAAAGACCTCCGGCAAAGTACTGTGTTATCGGTGGTTAACAACGTGTTGTCAAGGCGTGGGCATATGTTATCACATGTTAACAAGCGATCTGGAAGGGCTGCCAATTGCTGGTAAGTAACGATCAACGTGTTGTCAACTGTTATCAGCACTTACCAACTACTATCCGTTGTTATCAAGGTACTATGGCTTGTTTAATGTTCTATTATCTACCTTGTTGAACTAGTCCTTTCATTATCTCTTTGTTATCGATTATTTTCAACTGTTGTCATCCATTATCCTCTGTTATCCACGGTTATCAACCATACAATGCCGCCCTGTTGTCAGCCATTCCCCACTTGCCAGGCATTAGTCTTCCTTGTTATTCCCCTGTTATCGGATGTTACCACCTATTATCGTCTGTTTTCACCCGTTATTATCTATTGTAATCCGTTATCAGGTGTTATCAACGTCCTATCCGCATTTCCTTATCCATTAGTTATCCTATTATCCTTCTTTTATCACTTATTATCACGTATTAACAACTGTTATCAACTATTATTACGTGTTAACAACGTATTGCACCCACCTTTTCTCGAGCGCCTGTTCTCCAATTAGCCCCTATTATCCCTCTGTTATCATTCCCAGAAGAAAATTAAGGATGGTTTCGGTACCCTGAAACTGTCCTGAAAAGGACATTTTCAGGATGCCAATCAGGACTCTGAGTGCAATGAAATTGGCCCACTTCCAGGGTGTTCAGGACTCTGACATTGTAATGCCTGAATAATACGTGTTCAGGGTACTTAACAGCGTCCTGAAAAAACGCTTTTCAGGATACTTGATGGTGTCCTCAATAATCGAGATTCACAATTCTCCAACAAATTTTTTTACTCATCCGCGATCGGACGTGGTTTAGGACATTCAGGATTTGTTACGGATATCGTTCAGGATGTAGCCGACATCCTTAATTTTCCCCTGGGTTTATTATCATCTGTTATCACGTTTCTGTGTTAAACGGATGATGGAGAAGAAGACAGGGAACCGTTAAAAGATCCTGTCGTATTATTCCACTGAACAAATACAATGGCTCTGTTATTCTATTGGTCCATTCCGCCCTTGGTTTCTGACCAATTGTATTTCGAGGGCGAAATTCCGTTATTTTTTAACTGGTCGCTTTGATTTGAATTCACGGATTTTTTCTGCGTTTCTATTGGCTGTTGTTTCGTCCGTTATTATTGTTGTTATTGTTGTTTCAAGTGAAGTTCAAAGTCAATCTGTCGAATGAGTGGACACGTAGGGTATGGTGATACGTGCGTTGCGTACCGTCCAAGGATTCGACAGATTTCATAAAAACACTCATAACGATACTAATACTATTGTGTCGAATACGTGGACAGTAAACGTAGTGTCCATTCTGAAAACAATACGTGTCCACTTACTCGACAGATTTACTGTAGATGTACGATTATTATTTTACTGTTATTATATGTTTGTATCAAATCCGTTGAATACGTGGACAGTATGAGTTTAGTGTCTATTTTGAAACAGTAACTGTCCACTTATTCGACAGATTCACTATTGCTATTGAAGTCTAGTAGACTGTTGTTACTTTTCTCATTGTGGATGTATTGGAAAGCTAATTTGTCGAATCAGTGGACACGGCAAATGTATTCGTGTATCCTTTACGTACTGTCCAAGGATTCAACAGATTTGTATTATTATTATTATTATTATATGCAGTAAGAAGTAGAAAAGGATGGGATAAGACGTAGCGGCAATTTTTGGGCGAGTTTGAACATGCGGAAGTCGCCCTGTACGGTTGATCGGTATCTGAAACTCGCCCCGGAAGTCAGACTCGCCCTTTGATGTCAATAGCAGTTGACTGAAGTGAAACTTAAGTTTAAATTGTCGAAAAGTCGCCCTCGAAACTTCGGCCTGTAACTCAAACTCGCCCTTGAAGACGTAAAATTCGCCCTGTGTGTTTCGCCACTTCGCCAGTAGGTTTTGGTAAGAGGTGTTCAACTCGCCCTAGGATACTGTCATGTTTGATCGCTTGTCTCGCCCACGTAATTCGATGTCGCCCTAATCAACTCGCCCTTTGCATATGCAATGTTCCATGTCGCCCTTAGGATTCTAAAAGTTTCCTCGCCCTCCGGAGGTTCGAAAGTCGCCCCGATTAACTCGCCCATGTCTTACTCGCCCTCTGTGGACTGATTTGGACGGATAAGCTCGCCCTGTGTGGCGAGTTTCGCCCCCGCTGTGCAATGAATGAACTTTCGCCCTTAGGCTTGAAAAGTCGCCCTGGGACGTCGTCTTCGCCCCTTGTTGTGGGACGTCAAGGGGTTAGCAACTCTGTAAACAGTTGGAAGGGTGATAACATGTTGATAACTCGGATTGGAGCTAGCACAGGGAAAATTCCCTGAAAAAGGGGAAAATGGGGCCTGAAAAGGGAAACATAAAGGAAAAGGGAACATCTGAAAGTACAGCCTTGTATTCTACTAACGGCGGGGAAAAAAGGGGGAAATAAGGGAAGAGGGGAAAAAGGGGTGAAATTAAGAGTGGAAACACTGGTTTCTTGGATTGGGCGAAGATGAAAGAAGTTGACTGAATCTCGCCCTTTTCAGTGACTCGCCCTAAACGTCGAACTGTTATCAGCGTGTTATCAAGCTATTATCAATGTTATCCATGCATTGTCCTCATGTTATAAACCTGTTATCAGTTGTTATCAGCCGATGGCCTACATATCTCTTGTACCTCACCTTGGAAAAGATTTGACTCTGCGATTGTGACTAGTACGCGAGCAACAACTTTCTTCGCCCTCGCGGCGAGACTCGCCCTCTCACTTCGCCCCGCGGTCACGTGACCCTTTTCACCTGCCGCTGATTGGACAAGATTGTGCGACCAATAGTCGAATAACAAGATTTTATAACGTTATTATTCGTAAATTTGATATCTAGTCCCCCCGATTACTCGCCACCTGAAGCATTCGCCCTCCCTAACTCGCCACTTGCCTCATGGGCGAGTGTGGAATTCGTTAGCTCGCCCTAGGTGACACAAGGACGCCCGCTGGATTTTAACTCGCCCTCCCTAACTCGCCACCTACTTCGTGGGCGAGATTTGAACTTGTTTCCAGCTCGCCCCATGTGACACGAAGTCGCCCACAGGTTTCTGAAACTCGCCCTTAGATTCAAACTCGCCAGCTGACTGTACTCGCCCTACTTAAAGTCGCCACTTGCTTCTTGGCGAGTGTAGGACTTGATTCCAGCTCGCCCTAGGTGACACAAAGTCGCCCTAATTACTTGCTACGTTGATAACCTAGCGGTGTGGAAACTCGCCCCAAGGGTATTAAATGTCTTTGAAAGAAAAACTCGCCCCAAATTGTAACTCAAAACTCGCCACCTTGTTGAAAACGAGAATTTCTCGCCCTGTTGGTTTTGTGACATGACAAATGGAGACGAAAAGAGTCGCTGTTGCGTGAAACGAAGATCAACTTCCGAAGTCGTTGTACGACCTTCTCAATGTTATCAAGTGTTATCAACCTGTTATCATCATGTTATCAACCGATATGAAGGAAGCGGTAAGTGATAACAGGCTGATTACAGCTTTTATAGCCATTAGAAAAATGAGGACGGGTGTTATTAGGTGTTATCAAGTGTGTTATCATCGTGTTATCAATCGGTATAGTACACGTGGTAAGTGATAATAGGCTGATAACAGTGTTTATGGCTATTAGAAAGCTAGAAGTCCTGTTATCGTAGGTTATCAACGTGTTATCAAGGGTTGATTACCTGTTATCTAGTGTTATCAACAGTTATCGTACAAATGGTAAGTGACAACAGGCTGATTACAGCGTTTGTGGCCGTTAGAAAGCTAGAAGCCCTGTTATCAAGGGTTGTCACTTGTTATCGGGGGTTAACAAGCTGTTGTCATCGTATCAACAACCGTGTCTAGGGTTTAAGGCAAGATAACAAGTGATAACAGTATGATAACACTAATCTCTGGTCATCAGAAGTTAAGGACTCGTATTATCATATGTGTTATCAAAGGTTAACATTTGTTATCGGGGTTAACAAGCGATTTCGCGGCTGGTTGGCTCTCTCGGCTGTGGAAAAAAAGCGAAAGCTCATTTTCCCGAAAATTTATCGAAACAATAGCGGAAATTGCCGTCGTTTAACGTGGGAGTCTTCCACGCAGGGGTGCGAAAGTCTGATAACAG
The DNA here is from genome assembly GCA_002872375.1 of Eulimnadia texana. Taxonomy (NCBI): domain Eukaryota; kingdom Metazoa; phylum Arthropoda; class Branchiopoda; order Diplostraca; family Limnadiidae; genus Eulimnadia; species Eulimnadia texana. The sequence goes on from NKDA01000008.1 coordinate 221,494, forward strand.
GTGATAACACGTTGATAACATGTGATAACAGTCAGGCAAGAGGCTAGTAAGAGTGATAACATGGTTTGTTAGACGGAGATTAGACGATAACAGGTGATAAAAGGCTGATAAGAGGTTAGTAACATGTGATAACAGGTTGTTAACCTATGATAACACGTTGATAACCTGTGATAACAACCGCTCAGTAGGTTATCTCTGTTCGTAACTCTCTACTTAACGAACGCTACGTTTGTCCGTATGAATAAGAGGTTGATAACACCTGATGACACGTTGATAACTTATGATAACAGGTTGCGAACCCTCCTGTGGGAACGACCCAAAGGGCCAATGGCCGAATTTTTTACTTTTTTCCACTTGAAAATTTTCTGATGGGCTATCGCACACTGAGCATTGACCAGTACTCCCACTTTTGTGGGAAATTCCCCTAAAAAGGGAAAATGAGGAAAATGGGGAAATTGAGGGGGAAAGTAATTTTAGTGTTAATTTTTCTAAATTTAAGCCTCAGAAATCATAAAACTATATTCGTGCAGGGAAAAAAGTGCGCTGAGTTGAGGGGAAAACTCGGAAAATTGACATTTTTGAAGAGAAGGGAAAAGGGGAAATTGAGGGGAAAAAAGTAACGCCGATACATTTTAATATTAATTTTTTTAATGAAGCCTCAGAACAAACAAAGTGATTATTCGTGCAGGGAAAAAAGTGAGTTGAGTTGAGGGGAAAAGAGGAAAGCGGGCATTTGAAGAGGAGGGAAAATAGGGGGGAAAGAGGGAAAAGATGGAAACGGAAAGTGGAAGCACTCGCATTGACCACTTGCCGTCATTGACACTGCGACTGTTGAGACGGTGGTATCACTTCACTTTGAGAGTTCTTCGGGAGTTGGTTGGTAGTTTATGGAAGTTTGATTGAAGTTGATTGAAGTTGATTGAAGTTTGGATGGAGCTGTCCATTATGGAGTTGATTTCTTTGGAGAATTTTAATCGCGTCGTTAGACAGTTGAGCGATACGATACTGGCTGATAAGAAATTGGCTAAGGTAATAGTCTAATATGGGGAACAGTAGTTTTAGTTTAGTAGCATTGTAGAAATTTTTTTAAAAGTTATGTTATATTCCATTGGCAAGTGTACTATGTATTTTTGTGTGGCAATAGGCTAGAAGCCTTGGCCTAGAGTAATAAAAAATAAATAAATAAATATTCTAATTATGATGAATAGTTTGTAATTAGTTGTAGTTTTGATTAAAATAATATTTAATTTATTAAATTTTAGATAATTATTTCATAAAGGAAATTATAAATCAGTTCAAATTTTGTAATTATCTGAATGTAAATTAGCACATTTAGTTTAATTAATTTTAGGTGTGGATTTTAATTTGTAATAATATTCACAAATAAAGATACTTGATAGTAATATTCTACAAGAGATAGTTGATAGTAAAATAATAATAGCAATAGAGGCAATACGATTAATACGGTTACTATAAAAAAGCTGAATAAAAATAAATTTACGTGAATTAAAATAATTATTGAACTGATTTTTAAAATTTAATTTTTTTCCCCGTGACGGATATTCAGGCCAAAAAGGCCCATGGCCCCATAGACTACTCAGTTATAAAGGCGAAAATGTATTTAGTATAAAATTAATTCAATTAGAAATTTAATTCACTTAATGTTGGTTAAGATAATTAATACTGTGGATTATTAATATTATTATTATTTATGGAGGTTTTCTTTGCGAGCCGAAAAATTTATTCCTATGTTGACTCTTGAAAAGCCAACTGCGTGAAATTCTTTTCCACGCCATTAGCTTTTATTGTTACTATTATCATTTGTCCATAAATATCAACAATAGTTAAACTTGAAATACCAAAGTCATTTTATTAATATTATTATCACTATTGATTATGCAAACTAACTGAGTCAGGGTTCCCACCGACCTGGAAAACCGGGAAATCAGGGAAAAGTCGGGGAATACAGGGAAATATCAGGGAATTGGTAATAAATGAGGAAAAGGTCAGGGAATTTTCAGTTGCCACTCCACTCAGTTTTCACTCAGTTTCAACTCAGTTTCAACTGACCTTTGCTCAAGCCTCCAATGAATAACTTTTGAAAGTATAATGCGTTAAAAAATTCAGGGAAAAATTGACAGGGAAATCAGGGAAAATTAGGGAATTTGATTAAGATTTTTCGGTGGAACCCTGGATTAAAAAGTTTCAGTTTTCTTATTCTAGTGTATTTATTTATGTTTGTCCATTAATTAATTGTTTTTATTTTTTGTTATTTGTTGTAGGGCGATTTTGTGCGGTACCCTGCGCTTTTGGAGCTGAGTTCGAAGTATGGCTTCCAGACGGACGTGTCTGACGCTTCGCTGTCGCAGCAGCTGGAGGAGCTGCGCGAACAAGTCCGTCGCGAAATCCGCAAGGAGCTCAAAATCAAAGGCATTTTTAATTCTATTATTATTGGAAGTAGCAATAGTAATGGTAATAGTAGCAGCAGCAGCAGCAGCAACGGTAGTAGTAGTAGTAGCAGTTGCAGCAGTAGAAATAGCAATAGTAGTAGTAGAAGTAGAATAGTAGCAGCTGTAACTGTAGTAATAGCTGTAGTAGTAGCAGCAGTAGCTGTAGCAGTAGTCGTGGTAGTAGTAACAGTAGTAGTAGTAGTGATTGTGTTAGAATCGCCGTATCAAGTCTGTCGGATTCGTAGACAGCGTGTGAAATTGTCATGCGGTATATAGTATCTGTCCACCTATTCAACAGATTATTTTTCTTTTTCGTACAGCTATAATTGTAGTTATTACTATACTGTTCCTACCACAACTTTTACTAGTCCTGCTCCTCATTCTACCACCACAACTACTACTTCTACTACTCCTACTGCTCCTCTCACCACCACAATTCTACCATTAATTCTACCACTCCTATTACTACTACTACTGCGACTACTACTAGACCCCTTCCTCCTCCTCCTTCTACTACTACTACTACTCCTCCTCTTCCTACCGCTACTACTTCTGCCACTACCATCTTGCTTATTCTAATTATTATTATTATTATCATTTCAGAGGGAGCCGAGAACTTCAAGAAGGTGGCAACTGACAAGCGCTCATTGGCGGACGTCACAGCCATGGTCAAGAAAGCCAACACGAAGCTGCAGGAACTACAGGCCGAACTGCAGGAACTCGATTCGCAAATCCTGCTGACCCAAGGTCAAGGACCACCCCCCACCACCCCCACTGGCACCCCCTCCGCCCCTCGTCGACCAATAGCAGCTACGCGTCCAGTCAACCCTCCAGTATTGGCAGTAACGGCTACGGTATTTAAGATATTATAAATTTATTTATAATTATATGAATAAAATATGAGTTTGAAATTATTTTTGGGAATGGGGATGTGTACCTTGCCGCGGGGTAAACGACGCCCTGCTTTTTCTTAGGTAGAAAATCTTTTCACTAATGAACTTTGACACACAAAAACAAGTTTTTGAGTTGACGTCACTCTTTTTCCATTTATATGTATTTATAATGATTAATAATATTTATAAAGGTAATTATTATATTTGGAACTAAATTTCCCATTGGCTGGGAACGTTCACACGCTTTGCAGCCAGGCGAATGGCTCGGATGAAAACTGTGGCTAATTGCTACTGTAGTTTTTATTGTTGGTATTATTTTGATTTATAAAAATTATTTTTGAATTTTTCTTATTGGCAGAAACGCTGCTGTCCCCGCAGTCGGAAGTTTCTAGGCCTGACGAATCGCTGTCGGTCTTTGATCAGAGACTACTGTCGCTGGAGAAGCAGCTGAGCATCGAGTTAAAAGTGAGATTTTAAAATTAAGTTATGGAATAATTGACTAATCGATTAAATGGTTTATTCGTTCACTCGTTCATGCGATTATTCAGTCATACGCTCAGTCACTCATTCACTCACTTATTCCTTCATTCACGCATTAATTCATACATTCATCGAACTCGTTCATTTGTTCACTCTCCTGCTAATTCATTTGCCTTTGCATTTCCCGATACAAGTCACTCGTTCATTCACCTATTCACTCATCTACCCGTTAATTCAACCCCTTCATTCGTTCACTCGTTCATTCGTTCATTCATTCACTTATTCATTCACTCTCCTGTTAATCATTCACTCATTCACTCGTCCATTCATTTATCCAACTCGTTCATTTATTCACTCATTCATTCGTTTATCAGCTGATTCAGTTACTTATCCCTCACTCATTCATGCTATCATTCATTCGTTCACTCATTCAGTTGATTCACTCTCTCACCTGCCAACTCGTTCACTTGTACATTCAACTATTCAAGTCACCCATTACTCGTTCGCTCATTCACTTATTCATTCAGTTACCTGTCAAATCATTCACTTATACATTCGTCCACCCAACTCACTTATTACCCGTTTATTCAGTTCACTCATCCTATTGATTACGATTCATCCAGGTGAAACAGGGAGCCGAGAACATGATCCAGCAGTACTCTAACGGGCCGACCCGCGACAAGAAGCTGCTGGCCGAGGCGCAGCAAATGCTCGCAGACTCCCGGGCCAAGATCGAGTACATCAAAATGCGTATCATGAAAGTCAAACAGACCCAAGAAGGCGACAAAGCCGCTGGAACTGATCCCAAATCCAAAGGTTCATTTTTAATTTATTTATTTCAGTATTTGATTTTATTATTTATTAAAATATTTATCCAAAATTCCTGCCAATTCATACACTTACACATGCACTCATTCACTTTTTTCACTCACTTATTCATTCACCCATTCACTTAAAAATTCAATCGTACATTCATTCGTTTATTCATCTGTTAATTCACTGAACTATAAACGTACACGGACTCAATCATTCGTTCACTCACTCATTAATTCATTCACTCATTCATTCACCCATTCATTCACCCAACTCACTCATTTATTCATCTGCCAAGTTACTCAATTATAAATGTACATGAACTTTCGTTCATTCATTCATTCATTCATTCATTCGTCCATTCGTTCATTCACTCACCTGTTAATTTATTCACTTTTACGTTCAACTACCGATTCACTCATTTATTCACTCACTCATTCACTCATTCCTTCCTCAATCAGTACTATTATTCCTAACTTAAACAAATTATTATTGTTGAAAACTCATTAGACCGGAATCTGGACTTTGGCTTGATGACACCGCTGGAAGTGCGCATTGAGGAGATGCGCCATCACCTGCACATTGAGGCCGCAGTAGTCGAGGGAGCCAAAAACGTGATCCGACTGCTCCAGTCCACCAAATCCACTGACAAGAAAGCACTACAAGAAGTAATATACTATTATTATTAATATACTATTATTATTATTATTATTATAGTCTATTAAATCTACTGAGAAGGAAGCTGTACAAGGAGTAATCAATTAAAATGATTAGATACATTATAAAGATATTTATTATATTATTAGTGTAATATTGTTATAGTGTACTAAATCCATTGATGAGAAATCATTATAAACAGTAACTGATCCAGTGTTTCCACTTGAGTTTTTGTACTTTCCGCCAGGGGCCCCAAAATTTCCCCCATTTTCCCCCATCAAACTTTTTCCTTAATTTTCCCTCATTTTCAGTGTTTCCACTTTGAATTTCCCCTTTTTTCCCTTCTTCCCTTATTTTCCCCGTTTTTCCTTTGGTGCTGGAATTAAGGCTATGTTTTTAGATTTTCCCTTTCCCTCTCTCATGTTTTTCCCTTTTCAGACCCCACATTTCCTTCTATCTCAGGGAATTTCCCTGCAAAGTGGAAACACTGCTCATTTTGTCTCTTTGTTAGGTGCGTTTCCCCCATTTTCACCTTTTCCCCCATTCCTCCTCCGAGAAGTTGATTTTCCCTAAATGGGGGAATTTCCCCCATTTGTGGAAACACTGAATTGATCAACACTGTTACGTATATTATTATTATCTTTTTAAATAATTAGTTAGCTTACTCGAACAATATATATTATCAGATTATTCAGTTATTATTATGGTCGTAAGTTTAAATTTCTTTTGAACATTCTTTTGTATTATTAATATTGTAATTATATTCTGATATTGTATTATTTATTATCTATCATTAAAACTATTAATAATTAATAATATTGAATAATAATAAAACTATCAATATAAATAAACTATTATTTATATTATTATTAACTTTTTACTGATTCAACAATTTACAATGTTTGTTATTCATGTATTATTTTATTGACTATTATTGATACTATTATCAAATTTTGTACTCGTTCGTTGATTTACCATTTTTGTTATTTATGTTTCATATTATAGGGTTCCCATCGACCTGGAAAGCCGGGAAATCAGGGAAAAGTCAGGAAGTAACATTTCAGTCAGGGAATGCAGGGAAATATCAGGGAATTTGAGTTACCACTCCATTCAGTTTTCACACAGTTTCAACTAACCTGTGCTCAAGCCTCTAATGAATAACTTCTAGAAACTATAATGCGTTTAAAAAGTCAGGAAAAACTTGGAAAGATTGTCAGGGAAATCAGGGAAAAGTCAGGGAAATTGATTAAGATTTGTCAGTGGGAACCCTGTATTATGTTATTTGTATTATATAATATTAATTCACTTATTCATCTATGTCTCCTTTGATTAGTAGTAATAGTAATGATTTATAATAGGCACAAAGCAGTTTGTCGGAATCGAGCCAGCGCTTGGATCTGATTCGCTACAGTCTCGAGCTGCGGCGACAGGAACTGCCACCCCAATCACAGAAGGCTGCTGAAATTAAAAAGGTACTCAATCTGTTGAATAAGTGGACGGGTTCTTTGTGTGGATAGATAACTAGTGTACTGTCCACGGATACAACAGATTTGTTATAGAGTTAATGGCCGTAGCAAGAAGAATAAGTGAATCTGTCGAATAAGTGGACAGGTTCTGTGTGTGAATAGATATTCGATATGCTGTCCACTTGTTCGGCAGATTTCATACAAAGCTTATAGTAACAGCAATATTGAATTCATAGTAGGGATAGTAAATCTGTCATTTAGGTGGACAGCTACTGTATTTGAATAGGTACTTCACATTCTTTCCAGTGATTCGACAGATTTGATATAGAGCTTATTACGATACTACTTCTGTAGCAGAAATGAAAATCTGTCGTATAGGTGGACAGGTGCTATGTTTTAATAGGTCCTCTGCGTACTGTCCACTCGTTCGACAGATTCAGTTTTACATAAAAATGTTTTTGACTAGGAACTGGAGGCTTTACTATCGGCCAGTCCCTTGGTATCGAGCAGCTACGTCAGTCTGCAGCCTTTCCGCCATACCGCTGCGGGTAGCGACGGTAAGGACTCGTCGCTACCTTCGCTACCTCTCTGCAAGTCGGCAGCTATCACCGGCAAACTGGAAGTGCGACTGATGGGATGTCAGGACCTGCTGGAAGATGTGCCTGGAAGATCCAGAAGAGACTCGACCCATTCGGCTCCTAGCGATCTGAAGTCTTTCGTCAAGGGTATATTGATTTATACTACTGCGACTACCACTTTCAGTACTAAGAATAAACATAGGAGTAGGGATAGTGAAACTGTCGAGTAAGTGGACAGATAATGTAAGTGGGTAGAAAACTTATGCTGTCCAAATGTTCGTCAGTTTAATACCAAAACTACTACTACTACTACTACTACTACTACTACTACTACCACTTCTGTTATATTAGTACTGCTACTACCACTACTACCATTATTGCCATTAGTTCTGCTACTACTAGTACTACCACTACCACTACGATTACTGTTACTACTACTATTACTGTACTGCTCCTACTACCACTACTTTTACAGTACTATTACTTACACTACTACTATACTAATACACTATTACCACTATTACTTTTACTACTACTACTATTACCACTACGAATGCTACTACACTTTTACCAGTATTACTTCTACTACTACTACTAATACCACTACTACCACCACCACCACCACTAACACCATTTACGTTACAATAATAGGTGTGACTGGAAGGAACTCGTCCAAGTCTTACAGCGTCAAGGACGAAACCAGCAACGAAATCATGGCCGTTCTCAAGCTGGACAACCAGACAGTAGCGCAGACCAGCTGGAAGCCCTGTTCCCAACAAGCCTGGGATCAGCGGTTCAGTATTGACCTGGACAAGTCCCGGGAACTGGAAATCGACATCTACTGGAGAGACTGGAGGTAAACTTAGAAATATTATTATCAATAATCACATCAAGTACAATCAAGTAACAAAATATATAATATAATAACTGAACTTAATTAGTGAATAACTTAATTAAATAATTAGTTCATACACTAATTATGAGTTAACGTTTGAATATGTAATTTTCAGAATAAATATGTGTATATAATTTATTTTATACAAGTGCTACGCATAATTAGAAATAATCAAATTTTGTAATGAATAGATCATGTCAATATTAATATTATTATAATTGCGAATTTTGCAACAGGTCTCTGTGCGCAATCAAGTTTCTGCGCCTGGAGGAGTTTATCGACGACGTGCGTCACGGGATGGCGCTGCAGCTGGAACCGCAGGGACTCCTCTTCGCCGAGATCAAGTTCCTCAACCCGATGATCTCGCGCAAGCCCAAGCTGCAGCGTCAGCGCAAAATTTTCAAACAGCAAGGTTAATTCAGTGTCTTAATAATAATAATGTGATGAGATTACATGTTGATAACAAGTTTCAATAGATAATTGGTATTCAGATAGCAAGGTTATGATGTGATGTAGTTATACAATTAAATTAATAATGTAATACAATAATATATAGTGTGTAATTATTTAATGATAATAATTCTAATGTGATAAGAACAACATATTTTAATAATTAATGAAAAATTTATAATTTTAATGATTTAATAAAATAATATAGCAATAGAAAGTTTAACAATGTATACAGGTGATGAAAGAATAACCTTTGATAGCCTCGTTTATTATTATTATTATTATTATTATTATTATCAGGTAAGAATTTGCCGCGCTACAATCAGATGAACATCAACGTGGCTACGTGGGGACGCCTCATCAAGCGCTCGCAACCCGCGGACCAGACGTCGGGACGCCCGGGCAGCGTCTCAAGCCTCCGGCCGCTGCCCATACGCCTGGACGTCGCGGCAGCGGCGTCGGCAGCGCCTGCAGTGTCGCAGACCACCCCTGCGTCGCCTACTGTTGAAAGCAGCAGCGAGAAAGCTGAAACCCCCAATAGGCTCTCATGGGTAAACAATATTATCATTATTGTTGTTATTCGTAGTACTACTACTGTTACTACTATAATTACTATTATTTGTATCACTACTACTGTTGTTACTAATTCTACGACTACTCCCAGTGCTGTTGTTACTATTACTACTACATTTATTCCTTCAACTACCACTACTACTACCACTACCACCACTACTACCACTACCACCACTACTACCACTACTCTACTATTAACATTACAGGAAAAACTAGAAACCCCCGGAGAAAGTCACACGGCCTCCGCCACAGGAACTTCGGTGACGCGCCCGCTGAGTCTGACGCTGTCGACGCCAGCGTCGCTCAACTCGATGACAGCCACTCCTACCCCACTGGTCCTGGCGGTGAACACGCCCACCAGCACCCAAGCCCCGCCCAAGAAACCGGCGCCGCCTCCACCGCTACGCACCACCTCCATGGTGACCATCACCCACGCCGCGACGCCACAACCCGCACCGCGAACCGTAATGCCCGAATTTGACGACTTTAAGGTAAGCATAGTTAAAATAGTCAAAATAATAATATAATAATGATATGTAATATTTTAGACTCATTTATGTATTAAATTTATGAAACATTATGTAAGGAAATTTTTGATTGGATCAGCTACTGTTGTTTTGGGAAGGGGGGGAGGGTATTGGAGTTGATGAAAGTTTTGTTTAAGATTTGTAATTGATAATGGTAATAATAAATAGTACGTTGAATAAGTGGACAGATACGGTGTTTGAATGGGCACTTTGTATGCTGTCCAAGGATTCAACAGATTAGATTCATAGCAATTGATATGAATAACAATAATAAAAGTAATAGTGAAAGTTTAAAGTAAACGTTAAACACTAAGAATAGTACATCTGCCGAATAAGTGGACAGATATCTTGTTTGAATAGACACGTTGCGTACTGTCCAGGGATTCGACAGATTAGTTGCAGACCTACTACTACTACTACTACTGCTAGTACTTCTACTATAATTGACAGTAATAATTAACTTCTAAGGTTACAAAGTTTTTGAATGCAGTTCTCTTATATGGACGCAGAAGGCCACACACATAATTAATGCCATTAACAGAAAAATTGTCAAGGAACGAAATAAGAAAACTTTTACAACGTGTTTCTCGAGCTTTATCCAGTGTGTTATCAAGGCTAACACACAGTGAGAAACGAGATTGTGTGCTACACTTGTTTCAGGCAAATGGGTCAACGATGCGTGTGTTGGAGGGATAGGCCGGCCCCTCTCCACTACGGACACGCGTGTAAAATACTTTTACAGGAAAATTTTGCTTGAGAAAATTGCGGAAAATTGCAAAAAATTCGCGAAACACGTTGGTGCAAAGAAAGTTTAAAAATTCGTTCAGGTTGATTTAATAGCGGTGTCCGCTGTAGAGAGGCGCGCGTTTGGCATACGCTCTACACGCAACGCACGTTTGACGCTTACGGCGGAAAGAATTTTCTGCCAGGGGAGAGTCCCCGTAATGGAGAGCAAGGTCACCACACTACGTAACAGGTGGGGGATAAGAGGGTGTTAACCAGTGATAACAACTATGATAAGCTAAGATAACAGGGAGTAGGCATAGAGGAACCAGCGATAACTGGAATAGCGAGAGCTATAATTAGATAGTAGGGAGTGGTGTAGCAAAAATAGGTGATAACATGTTGACAGCATGTTGATAACCAGGAGCTAACCAGTGATAACAGCAGTGATAACCTAAGATAACAGGGAGTAGGCACAGGTGAACGAGCTGGTATAGCAAAAGTGGGTGATAACCACTGATAACATGTTGATAACAGGAGATAGTGAGTGATAACAGATCGAGCCGCTCTCTCTGTTTGGCAATGAATGGAAACTGGACAAGGATTTGTACTTTTTTGTGCTCGTTTGAAGCTTGTGAAACTGTAGGGACAAGGATAAATACCCGCTATCCTTTTCTTTATACGTCCCATTCAAGTAATTTTTCTTTTGAATAAAAACTAGTTAGGACAGGCTTTTAAATTATCTTAATTAGTATAATGAATTTTTAAATATTGAAAATAACTGCAAATATCAATTAAAATTTTAAGAATAAATAATAATTTACGTTATTGAATGTAGTGTGTTGGTATAATTGAAGTAATGTAATAAAATTCAGTATTACTAATGAAATAATATAATGTATTTTAATTAAGATAATATTTAATTTCAATGTTTAAATTCAATATGTAAATAATGAATAACTATATGATAAAATAAATAAATAGTTAATATTCAAGTATACTATCGGGTAACAGATTATAGAATTATTGTTGAATATTTTGATCAATATGCTATATTTTAAGAATGTGTAATTTGTATCAGTTAATGTAGCAATATGTTGACTCTAAGTTAGTAACAAGTATTTTGGGTATTAGAATATATTATAATGCAGTAGTTTATATAGTGTAGTGTAGTGGTAAGTCCATTGTGTGCGGGGACAAGGTTGTAGTGCAATTCAAATAGAAAGGTGAGGATTCCTGCTGTGTTATTTCTTTTCTATTAGCCATTGTTTTGCAGCCTACCTGTTTCTCTATCCATCTCTCTCTCTCTCAGTCTTTCTCTATGGGATGACTTGACTCCATAACGAAAGAAGAGGAGAGAAAAAAAAATCTCACTTCCATACAGAGGTTTTTCAAGGTCTGCGTCTAAAGCTAACACAAGCAAATACTTGTGTGTAAACTCTGAGGTTTGAAAAAGCGTATTTAAGATATAGGATGTTTTTGAGTTGGATGTTGAATGGTTGTCATGGAAACCTAGTAATTTAGCAACACACGAAGAGTCTGCTTATTGCCTGGAATCGATTAGAAGGTTCATCGATCAAATCGATTTGTAACAAGGAGAAAATCCTACACGGTTTGGAATTGACTGTATTGCCTTTTAAGGGACAAATAGTCTTTGACTCCATAAGGATGTGCCATCCGCTACGTGTTAGGCCCAAGCTTGTGTGAATAAATTGTGAACGCGGCTTAAACCGGCTTTTGAACCGGTTCAGAGTTTTAGTCAAGTCCCGTGCAAATCTCAAAATCTGAATTCGAATCTAAACTGTAGGCGTGAAAGGATGAACCGGAGATTGAACCGCTCATTTTTTTGTTTCTCTCATGAACCGCGCTCACCACGGTTCATCACGGCTCGTGGTTTATGATGTCGGATGTAGGAGTGGTCCCTTGGTCAGTTTTTGGTCCGGTGAAGGTTAATTGCCTATGGTAGAATCTTGATTTGGTCATCCCGTGCTCTTGAGCCTCTTATGGAATTTTTTTTTATTAATTGTATTTACATATATTATAATTATTGTATATAAATGTATATAAAAAATACTCGAGTCATTCCTGAATCTATTGGAGTATATATGTGATGGTAAACCTATATATTATAATTTATAATTAATTATTTATCAAGTCTCTTATAGAAAATCTTTTTTATTAATTCTGTTTATGTATATGATAATTCTTTTATACATGTATAAATAATACTCGAGTCATTCCCGAATCCAGTGGCATATATATGTTATAATAAATCTGCACATTATTTGTTAAATTTAATTCTTAACGAAGTCGGTTTGAATTTCGCGCCATTTCTTAAAAGGGAGACCAAGACGTTAAGTCCAAACAAGAAAGACAAGGTTACCGTTACAGAGAGACTCAGTTGGTGGTCAGCCACCGTACGGTTCGGACGTGTGTGCCTTACGCTCCGTCGAATAAGTTTTCTCGGCTTGAACCGAACTTCGGGGTTTGAACCGAACCATGCCTTGCGGTTTAGACGATCGCGGAGGGCCTTCCTCGAGACTTTTGACTCTGATGAAACGTTTGCAAGCAAAAGCGAACGATTGCCACACAACTTTACTTGGCAGTCTTGTCAGCAACTTCCAGACCAAGAAAAACAGTTCGGTTACTGGAACGGTTACTTTAAACGAACCGCAGAAAACGATTACTTCGTACCTGTTCCCCGGTCCGAACCGAACCGAACCGGATTCGCTGCATTTACCTAGTAGGAACCGATTCGAGTTTGAAGTGACTACCCTGTTCAGCAAAACGGCGTCCCTGAATTCGGTTCCTGTTGCTGGGGAACGTAGCAAACCGCCGAGGGTTCGAAAAATACGACCCGAATTGAATAACGTTTTCTTACCGGTTACCAAACATACGACGAGTCTGGAAGTGACCCTGGTGAATAACCGGACCAAAACTGGGTCTGACGAACCCCAGGAACCGAAAGATGGAACCGCAAATGACGTCCCTAAGACCCCAAAGACCCCGCTGAAGACTTACTGTTTCGGAGAGAACGTTTCCATGAGTTCTAGAAGCAATTCCAGAGGTTCGGAACCGGATTCTGGGTTCGAAGACCAGATAACTGAAGTTAAACGCAGGTAATCGGATTAGAAACGGTTAGATCCGGAAGGAACCGAATTCTTTTCGAACGGGTACAAATGAGTATGATTACTTGCAGAACCGAATCCGATTACTGAAACGTTATACGCAGGTAATCGGATTAGAAACGGTTAGGTTTGGAAGGAATCGAATTCGGTCCCAACAAGTATAAAACGAGTATGATTACTTGTGTAACCGAATTCGATTACTGGAACGGTTACACTTAGTTTGCGAGTAACTGGATTCGGTTCGGTTCGGAAACGGTTCACTCGAAGTATTCGTTATTGAGTAACCGGATTCGGCTCCCCAGTAATCACTCAGAGGTCCGTTCGACCCGAACCGGTTCACTCCCAAAATGTACACGGTTCGGTTCGGAAAGGGTTCGCCTGACGGTAACCGGACCCATTCAGTACCTGATTTGGTTTGGTAACGGTTCACGGGTAGTATCCGTTCTTGTAGTAACCGGTTGATGTTTTCCAAACAGTCCCAGAGATCGCTGCACGCGAGTGCAAGCGAAACGCAGCACGATACGCCGAGAGAACGCGTTTCGCGAGCGCAACAAACAGGCCTGGTCGCGCGCTAACGAACTGGCTAAAAAACTGCAAGAAATTCGCAAGCGTCTCGACGTCGACGACCAGCTCACCGAACCGGAAGTCGAGCCCGAACCGCTGAGCCGAACCTTGCCCTGGAGCGCGGTTCAAACCGAAGAGCAGCAGTCGACCGTCAAGCAACTGGTTCGACGCTATAACGGTTCAGCGAGTATCCGTTGCAAAGCCAAAGTGAAAATCGTTCCTTCGAGACTCAGGTCGAAACGAAGTCAGAATCACGGGAATCGCAAGAATCTCAAGTGCGATTCGTCAAAGGTTCATTTCCGGTTCATTCATTTTCTTAGAGAGAGAGAGAGAGAGAGAGTAATCGGTTTCGCTACTAGAACCGAAACGGTTACTCGATGATGAGTAATCGCTTTGCAATCATTGAATATTTTATATTATGATTATTACTTTATATTTACGGTAATTTATTTTAGTTTTAGTAAATACTTTTATATTTTATTGTTAATGTTATTAATTATGAATTATTCGAACTTTCTTTAATGTTAACATTTCACGTTTTATAGTGAAATACTCAAGTTTTTTTTTGGCCGAAGTTTTCGATACTTTCACTTGTCCCCGAAAAGTCAAGTTTTTCTCGTTTTCACTTTCGGTTTGTATTTACCAAATGCGGGGAAAATATTCCGTTTCACATTACTGAAGTTGCTGCATTATCTTAAAAAAATTTATAAAATAAGTTAATGTAATATTATATGAATATTAACAATTAACATTAATAATGTTATAGTATTAAAATAGAAATAATATTTATAAGAATGATAGAAAATAATAAAACAGGTTGAATTAAATACGCAATTAAATAAAACATTGTATTAAACTATTGTATCTGATTAATTATTATTTAATGAATAAATTTTTAAGTAATAATTTTCATCGGGTGGATTTTTATTTTATAAAAAAAATGAAAATTTCCAGAAGTCACCGGGATTGGTCGAAGCAGCTCCCCTCGTCACCACGCCCACCCAATCAGAAGCGGCTCCGCCTCCCTTCCGGGCCCCGCCTCCACCAATCCCCGCCCCTCGCTCGCTGTCCGTCGACAGCGAGGCGGCGTGCGAACCGATCGTCGAATTTCCCGACGATGAGGTACTTTGAAATCAACCAATCAAAACGTTTGCGCTAACAAGCTAACCCCCGCCCATTGGTTGACCACGCCTCCCTCCTCGGTTGCTTATTGGCTATGCCTGTTATAACTGATTTGAACGCGTCCCTGTGATTTGTTGCTTCGTTCCAACTAACTTTGAATTAATTAAAACTGGTTTAATTTTAACTAATTTTGCCTGCGTGGGAATGCTAATTAACTTTTATTTTAATTATTTTTGACTAATTTAATATTAATATTTGGCTTTTTGTTTGCTTGGAGCATTGGAAAAATTTTCTAAATAATCAACTAATTGATTTTAGTTAATTTTACGTGTGTGGGAATGCCAATTAACTATTATTTATAACTATTTTTGACTAATTAAGTAATACTAATTGCTTTTTGTTTGTTTGAAGCTTTTCGTTAAATTTGTTTAACTGTCCTGCTTTTATTTTAAGTAATATTTATAATTATATTAATATTTTTTGTGGGATTATTAACAAATTTGCTTTGCTTTTTGCGTTTTTTTATTTTTGTGCAATTTTGTGTTGAACTTTTAATTAATTATTTTAATAGTTTTAATTTTTTAAATTGAATTTTATTCAGGTTTTCGCAACGAGACGCCCGGCTCGGACGCTCGACTACCGCGACAGCGCTTACGGGTCTCGTCGGCAGTCGCAGTACTCGTCGGGAGGAATCTCGCTCGACAGTTTCCGATTCATCAGCGTTCTGGGCAGAGGCCATTTTGGAAAAGTAATTTTAGTCAAAAAATCGATAATTAAATTAATTGGTTTATTGATTCAGCTGGTCAGTTACTCATTCAACAGTCATTCACTCGTTCATTCGTTGATTCATTCCTTCATTCAGCCCTTCGTGTAGTCATTCATTCATTCACTCGTTCATTTAGTCATTCATACTGTCATTCGTCCATTCATTTATTAGTTCAGTCGTTCATTCGTCATCTATTCATTCATTCGTCTATTCATTTATTCAGTCATTCACTCAGCGATCAATCCATTCATCTACTACTTAATCGATTGGTTTCTATTAATCCACTGATTGGTTGTAGGTGATACTGGCGCAGTACCGGAACACTGGTGAGTACTTCGCCATCAAAGCGCTGAAGAAGGGCGACATCATTGCTCGGGACGAAGTCGAGTCGCTGCTGGCCGAGAAGCGGATCTTCGAAGTGGCTAACTCCACGCGACACCCCTTCCTCGTGAACCTCTTCTCCTGCTTCCAGACACCGGTATTATTATTATAACTAATTTTATTCATTCGTTTGTTCATTTAGTCATTTAGTCATTCAATCATTCGTTCGTCTTATCATTCGTTCCTTCACTCAGTCGTTCGTTTAGTCATTCATTCATTCATTCCCTCAGTCGTTCATTCATCCGGTGATCCATTGGATATTTCATTCATTCGTATATTGGTTGATTGATTCGTTCGTTCATTCATTCATCCATTCATTCGTTTGTTCTTGTAGTCATTCACTCATTCATTCATTTAGTCTTTCGCTCACTCCTTCATTCATTCGTTCATTCATCCATTCATTATTCACTCATTCACTCACTCATTCACTCACTCATTCACTCACTCTTTCATGCATCCGTTCACTCGTCCATTCACTCGTCGATCGATTTTTCAAACATTGTACCAATCTCATAATATCACTAATTCATTTCTTCGTGTTTTAGTCTCACGTTTGTTTCGTGATGGAGTACGCGGCCGGCGGCGACTTGATGATGCACATCCACGCCGACGTCTTCAACGAGCCGCGCGCCGTCTTCTACGCCGCCTGCGTCGTCCTCGGACTCCAGTACCTCCACGAGAACAAAATCATCTACAGGTAAAAACTTATTTATTCTCACAGTTCAAACGTATTCTCCAATAACAAGTAATTATTTGGTTCATACAGAGACTTGAAACTGGACAACTTGCTGCTGGACACTGACGGATACGTCAAGATAGCCGATTTCGGCCTCTGCAAGGAAGGCATGGGGTTCGGGGACCGGACAGGGACTTTCTGCGGGACGCCTGAATTTTTGGCACCCGAGGTCCTGACTGAACCGACCTATACCCGAGCCGTCGACTGGTGGGGTCTGGGAGTCCTGATTTTCGAGATGTTGGTTGGAGAGTCCCCCTTCCCTGGAGACGATGAGGAAGAAGTCTTTGACAGTATCGTGAATGATGAAGTCCGCTACCCGAGGTTCTTGTCCCTTGAGGCTATCGCTATCATGCGCAGGGTAATTCCCAATTTTTGTGTATTAAATATTTTTATTAATCTAATTATTTATATTAATTAGTGTTTGTGTTTGTTACATTATAAATAATTTCAAGTGCAGACTGATTTTCTATGTATTTCTTCAGTTTTTGTATCAGTCTAGTTACTTATTAGTTACTTATTAAACATGAATTTTACTGCCTTATTTGTAAGGTTGCCCACTTTATAATCAGAATATTATACAGGGTTCCCACCGACCTGGAAAATCGGGAAATCAGGGGAAAGTTAGGGAATAAGATTTCAGTCAGGGAATTCAGGGAAATATCAGGGAATTGTTAATAAATGAGGAAAAGGTCAGGGAATTTTGAGTTGCCACTCCACTCAGTTTCAACTAAGCTTTGCTCAAGCCTCTAATGAATAACTTCTAGAAAGTATAATGCGTTTAAAAAGCCAGGGAAAAATTGGAAAAATTGTCAGGGAAATCAGGGAAAAGTCAGGGAATTTGATGGAAATTTTTCAATGGGAACCGTGTTATGTATATACCGTGTATTACATCATTATTTTAATAATTTTTTCCTTTCTGCTTTTAGCTGCTGAGGAAGAATCCCGATAGAAGACTGGGAGCCAGCGAGCGTGATGCTGAGGACGTGAAAAAGCAGGCCTTCTTCAGGAACGTCAACTGGGAGGACCTTTTGGCTCGAAAGCTCAAACCGCCCTTCGTCCCCACTATCGTAAGATTTTTTTCTAAAATCATTCATATTTAAAACATTAATTTTTCATTTCGTATCTTATTTTTGATATTTTTAATCCTAATTTTATTATTTTTGTCTTTTTAATTGGATCTGTTCTCTTGGATCTTAGCTTGAATAATATTATTTATCCATTTTTATCTGATTTTATTGCTTAATATTTTATCTAGAATTCCGTATTTAATAATATTAATATTTATTCCTTTCTAATTGCAAGATTTATTTTCTAATTTCCCAGTCCCAAAAAATAATATTTAATTAATTATAATTACAGTATTAATGTTCATCTATTTTTCTTTCTATTTGCAGAGGTCAATGGAGGACGTCAGCAATTTCGACGAGGAATTCACTTCTGAAAAGCCGATCCTGACTCCACCGAAAGATCCTCGAGTGTTGACGTCAGGCGATCAGTCGCTGTTCAAAGACTTCACCTACATGGCCGACTGGTGCTGAAGAAAATTAATTCGAATAAATAACTGGAAAAAAAATATTCTATTGGTTGGAAAACACCTCCCACCCACCCCCTCTACTGCCTACCGCCCCTCCTCTTTCTCTCCCTCTTCTCATTGGTTCATTCAAATTTACCCTTCCACCAATCACGTTTTCCTTCTAATTTTATGTTATTAAATGATTAAATATAATGTTTTTTTCGTCTTTGTATAGTTTCTTTACCACCTGAGAAAATAAGTGCCTTGGCTTTTCCGCCCTTTTTCCCTTTTCCCCCTTTTCCCCTTTTTCCCCTTTAAAAAAGGTTTCAGTGCAGATTCAATAAGTGAAATCGATCCTGCCAATACTCGGACTTACAAACTATCTTTTTTCCTTAACTACTAAAAAAACTATCATTAGCTATTATTGAAATCTGTTTGCATGAACTATTTACTGCCTTATTTTTCCCTGATTTTTTCCCCTGTTTTCCCCTACGCTCTTCACAAGGATCGATCCTTCATTTTTTTGGAAAATTAGAAAAAAATGAATTAATTACAATTAAATTTGATTTTTTTTTTCAATTGTTGTACTCTGCAATTTACGAAAGAGATGAAAAAAATAAAAATTTACCAACACAAATTAATTAAATTAACTAATTCAATTTTAGTTTAAAAGATGAACCGCAGTGATGGACGGTTCAAGAAAAATAACGAACGGTTCAATCTACGGTTCACGGTTCGGTTCGAAAACGGCTCTTTCATGTATCGTAAATAGCAAAAAAGTGAACTGGTTTGAAAACGGTTCACGGTTCGGTTGAATAATTGCTCTTATGTATCGTATACAGGAAAGAAGTGAACCGGTTCGAAACGGTTCAAGGTTCACGGCTCACGGTTCAGTTGAAAAATTGCTCTTGTGTATCGTACACAGCAAAGAAGCGAACCGGTTCAAAAAACGGTTCAAGGTTCTCGGTTCACGGTTCGGTTGAATAATTGCTTTTACGTATCGTACACAGCAAAGACGTGAACCGGTTCGAAAACGGTTCACGGCTCGTAGGTATGGTTCAGGTTCGGTTCACCTAGGGCGGTTCAAGAAACGGTTCAAACCGTCCATCACTGCATTATACAACAATATCACAGTAAAAATAATAACAAAACAAAAAAGAAAATAAATCTACTAAATTCAATTTGCGGATTGGATTCGGTTTGGATTCCTAAAAATCGATTATTTGAAAAATAAAATGAATTAATCGATTTGATTAATTAATCGATTAATTCATTATCGATCACTTTTCGATCGTAACGTAAATTTCTTCCATATGGTTTCCTTCTTTGCGGATTCGTGTTTGGTTTGCGGATTAGTTTGCGGATTAGATTGGGGATTAGATTGCGGATTTTGCGGATTTTGCGGATTTTTGTCTTTAAGAAGGTCCAGTACGTTAGGTTCTCCAGATTTTCCAGGAGTTATTTGAATTTTTCCCTCTACAGGATCTTCGACGAAGGCTTGCTTGAGATCACGCATGATTTTCTTGCGGATGGTTTTCTTCATGGAAAGGCGACGCTCGATCTGCTGCCATTCACTGAATAATAATAATAAGGATAACAGTGTTAGCAGTAGTAGTAGTAGTAGTAGTAGTAGTAGTAGTAGTAGCAGCAGCAGCAGTAGTAGTAGTAGTAGTAGTATAAAAGTAGTAGTTATAGTGCTACTATTAGTAGTGGTAGTAGTAGTATAGTAAGTAGTAGTAGTAGCAAAAACAGTACTAGCAGTAGTAGTAGTAGTAGTATAGTAAGTAGTAGTGGTAGTAGTAGTAGTAGCGATAGCAGTACTAGCAGTAGTAGTAGTAGTATAGTAAGAAGCAGTAGTAGTAGTAGTAGTAGTAGTAATAATAATAATAAATAGATATGTGTAATACATGGACAGGAATGAGTAAGAATACACAAAATAGTATACTGTCCAAGTACTCGACAGATTTATTACAACACGTTATTTGATAAACTTTTCATTTACGGATTCGATAAAGCCTTGATAACAGTGCTACTATCCCTACTACTACTAATACTACTGCTGCTACTACTTTTACTACTACTAGTCGAACGCGTGGACAGAACTACGTACGAATTGACAAAATAGTGTATTTCCAACTACCCGACAGATTTAATGAAGCGATTCTACCACTACCACTATCGCTACTACTATACTGTTACTACTACTATTACCACTAATGCTGTTTCTACTACTGCTGCTGCTAAAACTTACTATAGTACTACTACTACTACAACTACTAGTACTACAACTACTACTTACTATGCTACTACTACCACTACTACTAGTAGCACTATAACTACTACTTCTACTACTACTCCTGCTATTGCTACTTCTACTACTGCTACTACAACAGCTAATAATAACGATAACGATAATTACCCTCCATGTTTATTTTTTCCCGTACTGACATCATAATCCAGATCTTCTTGCAGGTGAATATCGTGAAAAAGATCGTTTACCGTTTTTTCCTCTTCAGAAATCGCCGATACCCGCTGCCGGGTATCGATACCAAAGACATGGCGAACATCCGGAATCGATCGGTCACCCATTTCTTCAAATAAATAAATTCCTGCATTGAAATTAATACAAAATATATTAATAACACTTATTACAATATAAATATAATATATTTAAATTAAAAAAAACCAAATAGTCTAGAAATTCAAAAAATCACAAATGAAAAAATAAATTTGACAGTTAATAATGTAAATTAATTAATTATACAATAATTCAGTAATATTAATCATCAATTAATCTTAGAAATAATATGAAATATTTTATTTATTAATTAAACTAATTAAAATATTTGAAAAAATTAATAGTAATTTAATTTGATAATTTATTAAGTTAAGTTTTAAGTTTGCTGTTTAGCCAAAACCTTCGTTTCCAAACTAAGTAAACAGTCTATCCTGATGCGGAAACACGTTCCTCTAATTTAGAGGAAAACTACAATAAATCAAAACTAAATCAGGTAAAATTAAGTATAGAAATCTTCTTTAATGATGAATAAATTGATTTTTAGTAGCTTTTGAAGGAAATTTTAGGAAATTTACTCTTTAAAATGTCCAAAGAAAACGTCGATGTCGAGAGGCAAATGACAAAATCAATGGAAATGTGCAGTCAATTGTTGTCGAGTCGTGACTGATTGGAATTCTCAAAGCGACTCTGGTTTTACAGGTAAAAACAATCGATTCTGGTTCTGGAAATCCTAAATTGCCTTTATTTTTAGTTTAGACGAAGTTTTGGGACGAGCGACTGTATCGGGAAAACGTTTCCCGCAGCCCGCAACGCAGACTTCTTCGGCAAAATGTAAAATTTAACTATAATTAAACTAACTTCGGGTTCTAGAAATCTTAAATGCCTTTACTTTTTACTTTAGAGGAAGTTTTAAAGCTTCGGGACGAACGACTGAATCGGGAAAACGTTACCCGCAGCCCGCAGCGCAAACTTCTTCGACAAAATGTAAGATTTAACTATAAGTAAACTAACTTCGTGTTCTAGAAATCTTAATTGCCTTTATTTTTTACTTTAGACGAAGTTTCGAAGTTTCAGGACTAACGATTGAATCGGGAAAACATTACCCGCAGCCCACAACGCAGACTTCTTCGGCAAAATGTAAGATTTAACTATAATTAAACTAACTTCGGGTTCCAGAAATCTTAATTTTCTTTGTTTTTTACTTTAGACGAAGTTTCGAAGCTTCAGGACGAACAACTGGAGCGGGAAGACGTTACCCGCAGCCCACGACGCAAATCTCTTCGACTAAAACTGTAAGTTTTGATAATAATTTAGTTTACGGAGCATTTAGCAAACGTTTAGTTACCAAGTGAAATGAAGATTAAGCCAAATGTACTTTTGACATTTAAGATTTAAGCAAGTGAACTGAACTTATCTTATCTGGGACTGTTTCACTGAGTATCAGAATGTAAACAGCTGCAAGAACGCGAACATTTGCTTATAATTAGAAATCTAGATCACTCTTTATCACCTTAATTATCTACAGTTAATCCACTTAGTGCCTTGTTATCAGTGTTAGAATTTTTAATTATCAGCTTATTATCATAAGTGGTAATTCAGTTATTGTTTACTTTTTACTTCGAGTGTAGGCCTATGTGTATTTTTTTCCCTAATACTATAGGCCAGATCAAATAAGTTCATCTTCTCGAGATTACGGATGCGGTTATCAGTTGATCGATGCAACGGAAAAAAATCATGTGATGGGACAAGCAGGAAGCACGTGATTAGCGGCATTTAGTTCGAAATTTTGCCGCTAGATGACGTTGCAGAACATAGGCAATAAACAAATCACGCTGCCCCTGAATTATTAAAAGAAATTACAGACTTGAACCCAATAATCGTAGAAATTTAGAGTATAACCATGGTTAGAGTTTTAACTGGAGTTGTAGTGTATAATTTGATAATTAACGCGTTTATAATAGGTTAGTAGTGATATTGTAAAGATAAGATAAGATCAAGTTGTGTTGTAGGTGCTGTAAACCTAAATCTAAAAGTAAAAGAAACTTTTGTGGTTTGTTGTAAAGTATACAATCCTAATTTGAGATAAATTTATATTTTAGATTCTGCATGAATTGTATGAAAGTCTGAATCTCGTGAAAAGTTGACATGAACGAAGACTTCGAAAGTATCGGGAAGCGGGTCGAACATTTATTCCAGTATAAATTGTTATACATGTTAACCAAATTCAACAAAATTATAAACATGAAGAAGAAAGTAACTCGTTTTTGGAAATATCTGTACAAATTCAAGAATCAGGAATTCTTGTTTCGAACAACCATGTATATCGGGAACTCGGGATGTCGAGTTGTTTGAATGCTGAAAGTCACACTGAAACTAAAACATATCATGTGGGGTCTCGTTTGAAAGCAATTTTACTAAAATAGCTTCAACTCGACTAATGAATGATATAGATGCATATAATATTGCAGTAAAGCTGGGTTTTCATAAACGAAGAACGAAGTGCTCGGCAACTCGTTCCCGCTGACAAAACGAGTCTTACATTGAAATGTTTTGGGAACAACATACGAAGTCTAGACTTCAAGACTTTTAAATATGTAATATACAGCAAAATATTTACAAAATCAAGAAACTCGTCCCAAGATATTTTACCCCGATCCACTCATTCTCGAGTTGAACCAAATTTTATAAACAAAGACTTAGACCCGTGATGTGGGGTCTCATTTTGAAGCTAATGCTCTGGAAAAGTCAAATTTAGTAACGAATTTGTTATGTGTTCATTAGCGTATAGGAGAAGACCCAGCTGGTCGTGTGAAGCCTCGCTAAGGGCTCGAGAACGAAGACAGGCTTGCTGATTTTCGAGTGTCAGGTTCGAAGGGCATGTCTTTGGATGCCACAGGTGGAAGATATCAGGATCTGGTGATCGGATTATCCTTAAAGATGATCTCAGATATTTGCGGTAAAGCAAAATATCCTCGCCTCCCCATCCTTGGGATGCAGCACCGTGGAAACCTCCCAGTTGCAAAAAATCGGACCTAAACATTGAGGAAAAAACATAGAAAATTAAAGATTTGAATTGTAAATGGGACTTGACAGATGTCAGTTGTAGGCGATGCATAATGCGATTTCTCTGACGCTTATCACACTTACTATCAAACATATGGAAAGGATTTTCGAGTCAGACATTTGTCTTATGGCATTATGCAATATATATATATGTATAAAATGATGGGCGCTTTGAACCGTCTCTTGAACGGCTCATTTTAACTTGAACCGACCCTGAACCGTTCTTCAGAGCTGTGAACTGTTCTTTCGAACCGATTTGCGATTCAAGTAGAGTTTTCGTGAATGTTAAAAACTGTAAAATGGACCAGTTTTGAACTGGAACTGGAACCGAACCGCTATGCGTGATGAACCGTACCGAACCTTAAACCGCGGTTCATAATAGTAACAGAACCGGAGGCTGAGCCGTTCATTCTTTCTCCTGAACCGTCCATCATTGTGTCTATATATAAGTTTACCTGTAAAGTCCATACATACAACATGTATACGTATGTATACAATGATGGGCGGTTTGAACCGTTTCTTGAACGATTCATCTTCAGTTGAACTGAACCGTTTAACCTGAAACATGCTACTCGCTCTGAATTACGAACCAAACCTGTGACCGTACTCAGAACTGTGAACCGTTTTTAAACCGGTTCGGTGTTTCAGTAAAGCTTCCGCGAACCTTGAACCTTGATATTTAAAACTATCTTTGAACCGAACCGTGAACGGGAATCGAAATGAAGCAATTACTGAACTCAGAACCATGAACCGAACCGTAAGCACTACAAGAGGGAAACGTACTGAACCTTGAGCCGCGGTTCGTAAAAGTAACACTGAAATGAAGACTGAACCATGCATTCCTTTTCATGTACCGTCCTGAACCGTATATCCAATGAAACTAAACCAACCAGTAGAACTACGAGATGAACCGTGAACCGCGGTTCATAAAAGTAACGCACTGAACCGGAGACTGAACCGTTCGTTCCTTTTCATGAACCGTCCATCACAGTATATCTACACAAGTTTACCTGTAAGTGCAGGCCATTCCGAATCCGAAGTCTCTCCAGAATCCAGAATCTTTGCTGATGACCATCTGATCTTTTTCAGACGTTGGTAGAGTTTTCTTTAACAAGCGATACACCATTTGTGGATTGTATAAACTGAAAACCATGGGGAAATAAGCTTGTGAGTGTTGAACGGCCTGTCTCCGGCAGCGTCCGATAAACTCGGCGTTGAAAGCCACGTCGACGTCGCAGAAAAATAAAATAGTGTCTTCCGGCCCTTCCCAATGTTCGGCACCAGCCTAAAATGATTATATAAATTCTTATTAGTAATAATATAATGCATTAGAAACAGTTCTGGTCTATAAAAACTCTGAACTTGATAGTTGAAGAGTAAGACAAAAATAATATCATAATAAAAATCTCCATCAAATTTCCGTTCGAATGAAACCCAACATGATAGGTCTATAATCATCTAATTTTTCTGCTGTGGTATTGGTCGACGGGCGGGTCACGTGATTGCGAGAACGCTCGCTATTGGCATCTAAAGAAGGAATCTACTGCAAGGAATGTAAGGAAGCGAGACCTCACAGATTGAAATTCTCTAAATATTTAGAGAATTTTTCTTCTCTTCTGTTGGTTAAACAACGTCATGTGACTGCAGTTTATGTAGAAGTTAATTTTAATTAGTATTAGTTTGAATAACGAACCTGGAGAGCTTTGGCTCTGGAGAAAGGTCCATTGACGTTGAGCAAATGAAACTGGGAGAAATTATGGCGACGTCCGAAGTGAATTAATTCCTCTTGGACGCGATCCCACAATGCAGGATCTCCAAAGAAAACCACCGTCAAATGGAGTCGGCCATCCTTCGCCAGAACTTGAGAAGCAAATCGATCAAGAAATGAGCGGAAAGTCGATAAGCGACCAGATAAAGGAACCACAACGTTAACAATTTCTTGGTTTCTTGGGCTGCTGTATCCCGCGGGATCGATCCTGACTGCTACTAGAGGACCGAATGGACGGTACAGCTGGATCCTTGCCAGTTCTGTGGAGGATTCTGCAGATTTGCGAAACCATAAATCGTACTGAGTGCCCTCAGTGGGTACTGTGCGGTAGAAGCCTTCAACAAAATCCTGCGGCAGGATCTTTTTCCTACTTGTATCAAACATACATTGCTTTTATATTGAAATCTGGATTTTACGGATTATTGGCTGTCAAACGAGACCCATCACGATACATTTAGAATGAACTAATTTTTTCTTGTTTCCCATTGACCTTCGTGGATCACGTGATGCTTTGAACCCTTATTTCACGGCTTAAGTTTAAAATGTGATACTTTTATAAATAGATTCAGATTCTATGTCTCATTTGCTGTCGAATGAGACCCTACATAGCGGATCTAGGATTACTTGAATTTCTCTGGTTTCCTATTGGCTGCTACGTGCCACGTGATTCTTTTGGACCTTAATTTCGCGTCTTAAGACAGTAATATGATACGTTCAAGTATTATTTACTGCGGAATGAGACCCTACATGTTGGCTATACAATTTATGAATTTTTACGGCTTCCTATTGGTTGACAGGTGTCACGTGACCCTGGGTAATGTTTACTGTTTTATTTGCTATGAATTTAAATCTGCTTAAAATTTACTATCGAATGAGATGCCAGATGATATATCTTCGATGTAATGAATTTTCCTATTTTCCTGTTGGTCAGCAGTGGTCACGTAATCCAGCAGTATTCTACGGCATTATGCATTACACATTCGGAATCAACTCTAAATTTCCTATCAAACGAG
This sequence comes from Eulimnadia texana, assembly GCA_002872375.1. NCBI lineage: Eukaryota > Metazoa > Arthropoda > Branchiopoda > Diplostraca > Limnadiidae > Eulimnadia > Eulimnadia texana. Next base: position 248,571 of record NKDA01000008.1, read on the forward strand.
ACCTGACACGATACACTTCCGGTGTAGTGAATTTTCCTGTTTTCCTATTGGTTGAAGGAGCGCATCACGTGACAGTGTTAAAACTCGTACCTCTCGTAAGTATCATTGTGCGAAGTCCCATTTCCGCTGTTGAAAAGAGCCAAGGCTGCGTTGACAGCTTCTAAGAGATCCTGTTTTTTCGATCCTAGAGGGCGTTCCACAACTCTTCGTCCCAGTCCTAGTTCCGTTGGGTAGAACTTGCTGAACGTGAAGAAATTAAACGGATTCACTTCGTATTCGTTGTGTTGACGCTTTCCCCGTAACAGATCCGATCTCTCGATTTGCTTCTTCACGTAAACTGAACTGCAGGTTTCCTTTTCAGGATCGTCTGTAAGATTCAAGTTTGCTTTAGCGAGTCTAAAGATTATAATGGTGGTAAATAGGAAGTACTTTGTTGTAGCTGTTGTTGTTGTTGTAGTGATGTGATGAACTGTTGAAGTTTTTCAATTTCCTCATGAAGTGCTTCGGTGGAGCTACAACTGCACTGCGCAGTTTCTGTTTGTAAGATTTTAGGTTTAAACCGGTTTAAACCGTTAGGAATTGAAGGATGTTTTAGGGATTTTTTGTACCGTATTGAGTATCCTGTTGCCGAATATCGAAACTGGAGAACGAGATTGTAGTAACGGAAGCTAGCAGAAGACAACAGCTGATAACTACTGTCAGTCTGAACACCAGTCTGCGAGTATTCCGGTTCATTCTGAATCCTTGAATGAAACCCTGAAATGTATACTGAAATAATAGATATGCCCTTAAATATATTCTGATTTACTAGATATCTCCTGAATATATCCTGTAATACAACCTGAAACATATTCCGAAAATCAGGATGAAATATTTAGGATGAATAAAAAATTAGGATGAAATATTCTAGTGCGGAGGGGGGAAAGGGGAAAATAAGGGAAACGGGGTATCTGGAAGTACAGCCTTATATTCTAGTACGCAGGAGAAAAAGAGGAAGATAAGGGAAGAAGGGAAAAAGGGGACATTCTAAAATATATCCTGAATGTATCCTACAATGTGACCTGACGTATATCCTGAATTACTAGGTATAGCCTGAAATACGTCGTAAAATACAACCTTAAATACAACCTGAAATATATCCTGAATTATGACATATATCCTATACTATCCTAAATACTATCCTAAAATTTACCTGAAACATAACCTGAACGTATCCTGAAATATATCCTGAATATAACCTGAATTATAAGATATATCCTGAAATACATTCCAAAATACAACCTGAAACATATGCTGAACGTATCCTGAAATATACCCGAAATATGTCCCGAATGTATTCTGAAGTCTATATCCTGAAATCCTGGATGAATACAAAAAATCCTGAAATATATCCTACTTTTGTTTTTGGCACTTTGAGGTTCTAGTTCGTGGTTGCGATGCAAGGTACTAGTCCAGCACTAATTGAAGTGACGATTTAAATGTTTTAAAGATTTTTTTGTGAGCACCGTGAGACAAGTTTTTCACGCGACTGAACGCTAACGTGTTCCACAATGAATTGTATGAACACTGTGACCGAGCAGTTGGCTGTGCAGCGACTTTAATGGCCCTTGTCCCATTCCTTTCTGAAGAGGATGTTTACTTATTTCGTCTTAAATAATTCCAAAAAAATTCAAAATAAACATTTTATCGTTGTTTCCATATAAGAACGGACCAAGTAAAAGAACAGAACAAAGAAAATTTGGTTCCGAAACTTTGCTCGTGATTTTTCGACACTATTCGTTCAGCGCCATCTATTGAGAAAAATGTAAGATTTCAGATTTCTTCATTTTTAACAGTCGCGTTCTGTAAAGTGACATTAAGAGAGTTTAAAAAACGAAATCTTTTTACGTGGAAATGAAATCCTGATTTATGGTGGGCTCCACAAGTTGAGGTTATAGGTAGTTACGCTCAACAGCTGTGTGTAGAGGAGGAGGCTGCGCCCATGGAAGGTTTTTTCTCTTCCTTTTTTTTCGGAGGATATAAAAGAGCAGTCGAAGAAAAATAAACCCGAGGAGGCTTTTAAATGAAACCTGCCTTCTCTGATTACGTCCAAAGCCAGTGAAGGAGAAAAAATATCCTTGGAAAAAGTAGGAAAAAAGGCCCAACCGCTTACATAAACTTGAGACGGGGTCGAACACTGCTCCTTTCCTTGTGAAGCTAACCAGACAACGTAGGTTTTTTTTTTTTAAAGACATGTTGGCTTGCTCTGCTTACACTACAGTTTAGAACTGTACAACTCTTGTTATCGTCCAACCAACATCATCCAAACTTTTTTTAATTTTCGCCCAACAAAAAGTTGCGGATGCGAGTATAGGACTGTCCGCCATCTTGGGTCTACGTATAATGTGTGATGGAGAGAATCCACCCTTTTTCTTTTATTTAGTGGTTTGTCCTATCGTAGTCTATAAATTGTGGACGACGTTTTGTGAATAATGCATTTTTGGCAGTGGCTTAAGAGCCATTCATCTTTGATTTTTCGAGCGGGGGTTTTTGGCAGTGGAGGAAACCTCGAAAGGGATTGATGAACGTCGTTAAGAAGACCGGAACAATGTGAGAAGAGGGGCGTTTACCCGAATCACTTTCACTCAGCTCAACGGAAGCTCTGGGGAAAAAAAAAGCTTTTTATCGGTGCCTGTGTTTGACACCAAGTCGATAATTGAACGCTCATCGCGTTGTTTGTTTTCGTAAGGGGCCGTACAACAACAGCGCCATCTAGCGGGCAGAACTCCAACTACGTACAGGTTAATGTTTACAAAAAAAAAGACGAACCCAGATTTGAAATTACTATGGTTTATAATTTCCCGCTTTATTTGAAGTACTACTAGCAACGCCATCTAGCGGGTAAAAGTTCGACCACGTACAGGTTAATGTTTACAAAAAAAAAAGACGAACCCAGATTTGAAATTACTATGGTTTATAATTTCCCGCTTTATTTGAAGTGCTACTAGCAACGCCATCCAGCGGGTAAAAGTTCAACTACGTACAGGTTAATGTTTACAAAAAGACAAACGCAGACTTGAAATTACTATGGTTTATAATTTCCCGCTTTATTTGGAGTACTACTAGCAACGCCATCTAGCGGGCAAAAACTTTAACTATTGCTAGACTCGTGTTGACTTTTAAAGACGGAACCAAATTTGAAATTACTACGATTTGTATAATTTCTTACGTTGTTTCAAGTATGAACACATTTAAAATTGCTTATATTTTGTTTAACTGATCTTACTGATGCATTTTTTAAGGGCAACTATTGTCGCTACGAGAACCGAAGAATGGGAAGTCGCAAAATCTCTTCGTCGAGGCAACAGGTAAAAATGTATTTAATAAAACAATTAAGGCAACATGGTAAATAAGTTTTTTTTTCGCAGTTAAATGTGACTCTCGTCTAAGGCACTAAGCGTGGAAATATCGAAACTGTTGAAAGACGCTTGCTCCAACTTACGACGGCGGAATGCTTCGTAGTGAACGGCCGAGGTCAGCTCGACCAGATCCTGCATGTGAGTTCTGGAACAGACCGTAGTAACATTTTTACTTAATTTAAAACTTTCTAGAAAATACCTGATGAGGAGATTTCGCAGGTGATGGAACTCGCAGTGGTTTGGATTCTCCACTTCGACGATGCCCCACAAATGTTTACGGCCGAGGACTTTGCGTCCGTTGACTTCGTGGAACTGCTCGCTTCCCGCTACAGCAAAAGGTATCGTTCTCTAAAAATTTCAAACCTAGAGTTAGCTTTAGAATATCCTAATTAAATATGTGTAAACGAACCCGAATGAGTTCGTTCGCTTGCCGATCCTCGACATCTTCGTATCGCTTGACGGGATAGACTTCGACACCGTTTTTAGACAGGTCGTCTTGGATCAACTTCTTGAAATCTTTTCGCTCCTATTTGATTCAAAGTTCTTAATATTCGTTAAATAATGTATGTTAAATGTCAAGTACTTCGATAGTGAGTGTGTCGGCTTTAGCGAGCACTGGAATAACGTTGGTAACTGCGTGCAGTCTCGAGAGGACTTCGATATCGAGAGGTCTCAGTCTGTGTTGAATTATCAATATGAATTAAGTAAAGTAAGATTAAAGGGCAACTCCGGACAACTTGGAAAAAAATACATGTTATAGAACTTTTTACGCTGATTCCGAATATATATAGTGTCCCTATCTCAATTTTCTACCGTTTAGCCGCTAAAATTAAATTAAAGTTTGAAACTACACGTGGCAAGGCTGGAAAATAAGCGCATGACCTGATTGGTTCGCACTGGTCACGTGATCAAGGCAGCCAGTGAGAAAGTCTGTCGCCTTGTAGCAACAGACGTGTACCATGCTTTAGAGAGTAAACAGTACTATGAACTCGTCTGCTACTGTGAGGGGACTAACTTTCTGATTGGTTGTGTTGATCACGTGACCAGTCCAAACCAATCAGACCGTGCGCTTCCTTTCCAGCGTTGCCACGTGCATTTTTAAAGTTAAGCTAATTTTAGCGGCTAAACGCTAGAAAATTGAGATAGGGACACTATATATACTCGGAATCAGCGTAACAAGTTCTAAAACATGTGCCTTTTCCAAAGTATCCTTTATAAAGTTATGGTTTTTCATACCCGTGGCCTGTTGGAGGTATGAAGTACAGGCAGCAGTGTATTCGAGAATCCTCGATACTTCGAGGTCGGTCCGTGGCTTTCTCGGCTTTCAGATACTTGCTGTACTGTTCCTCAATATACTGTAAAGCAGGCTCCCAACTGAAATTTCAAACGTAAAATCAAACGTCCCCATTGAATGAAGATTGTGAAGAAATCGACTTGCCAGTTACTGTTGTCGATGAAGTCTCCGAACCCTGGAGTGTCGGTCACCGAAAGGTGTAGCTTCACACCTTTTTCTTCGATAACTATAAATTAATTAAAAATTTATTATTTGCACGTTAATTCCCATAATAAAGTTTCAAAAAGAAGTAATCGTGACAAACAGTAATATCGAGGAATATTTTGAAAATAGTACAACGCCATCTAGTGGTAGAAATTTGAACTAGCTTCAATTTCCCGCCATTTTGATTGTTTGTATACAACGTGGTGGTTTGTAAGGCTATCTCACATCCGTTATCGAACGTTTAGGTTTAATTTAAAAGATTTACGTCTTTTTGTAGTGCGGATTTCCGTAGTTTTTAGCGTTTTCTGATCACAGGAACTTTGCGGTTTCTCCATGAGGCGAGTTTGAAACAGAGTATTGATAAAAGTGGTTTTACCCAAACCGCTTCTTCCTAAAACATTTCATTACAAATTATAGAAATTAATTAACTATTAAATTCAAGTTTTTAATACCTATAACCATCAAGTTCAAAGTAAATCCTTTACGCAAAGCTCTTCTGCGGACTTGTTCCTGGAGCGATTCGAGACCTATCGTGGACTGAACTTCATTTTTCGGTTCTTTTAGAGGTTTTTGGGCTTCAGTTTGATGATTTAGGGACTTGGGTGGATCGTCTTCGCTAGAACTGGTCCCGTTGAGCCGAAGCTGTTGCTGGTTCACTCGTTCCTGAAGCGGGATCGCAGACTTGTCGACAACTTCTCGGGCTCGGGACTCGGCGACGTGTTCTTGGGCATGGGACTTGTCCAAGTCCTCTGAGATGTTACCTAATGGTTTTGGAATATCTTGTTGCTGTTGAAAGACGTCCTCGGGACAAGTCTTCGATGTCGGGCTGTAATTCGAATCGACCGATGAACGAACCACGGAACGCTGCTCGTTCCATCCCGATGTCGACGAGTGACGACGAATCAAAGAAGTAGAAGTTCTGCGAGCTTCAGTCGCTTTTGGTGGTAGAGGGGGTGAAGTTGAAACAGTTTTGGGAATTTGGTGCAATACTTTGGGTAGTTTCGACGTCGACTGCTGTTGAGTAAAGTGCTGCGACAGCTGCAGGACGCTCATGCTCGATTCTTTTTCTTCGTTCATTTTTAAATTCTCTAAAAACAAAACAAAAAAATGCAGCCTTTTACATTTTTGTTTCTTTTAACACAGAATGGTCATTAAGGATCAAGTTAACTCAGAAGTTATTAGTTGAAACTCGATCTACAACCAAGAAAACGGGCGTTATTGCGTCGTCTGCTTTTGTGGTCTGCTGTGTTTAGCCCAGCGTTGCCAAGTTTTAACTCGGTTTCCGCAATTGTGTAATTGAGGGAAGTGGTTTTTTGGGAGTTTGGAAACGAGTTAAACACGCGATAATACGAAAAAAACCTTATTTTGATATGCAAATAACTTTTAGTATAATAATAATAACAGTTAATATAAACGATATTAAATGTAACGTGTAAACAGTTACAATTATTCCAGTTGTAAGGTTTGAACAAACTGTAATTAGGCCTAAAGAGTAATCTAGATAGTTTCCTGTGTGACCTCTGACCTCTGACCTCTCAACTACTAACTATTATCATAGTTCAAAACTAGTAATGACAACTAAAACATAAACTTCTACCAACATTACTAGTACTTATTACATTAGTTATTAAGATAGTTCTAATTACCTTAGGTTTAAACCGTGATGGAGAGGTTTACTGAGCGATTGCAGAGTTGTAATGGACTATTGAGATAGTGAAAAGAGGTTTAAACCGAATGCCAGATAAGCCGGTTCAACCAACCAGTATGGCGTCGAGCAAACACAGCACGCTGGGGTACACTCAACACTGCTGATAACACAGCCCCAATGCTTCAACTTATTGCCCACTGTGTGTGTGTGTGTGTGTGTGTGTGTGTGTCAAGTGTGTGAGTGTGTGGGTGTGTGGGTGTGTAACATGGGAATTCGTAATTTTCAAAGAAGAGAAAAAAAAAAGTCTGCGGTTTGGCAGTGGTGCTGGGGGTTAGAAAACTCCCATGGAAAAGTGTAATTGAAAATAATGGGTCCTATTCATTTATGAAGCTATTTTCAGTGTTATAATTGAAACTATTCATCTGATCGAAAGATGGACTGTTATGGGGAAAAAAATCTAAAAATTGAGTGTTTATTTAATTTATGCAGTTTATTTAATAAATAAGCTTCCCATGACACTTCCTGTTACAACAAACAGCACAGCACAAGGGCGGGAGAGAGAGAGAGACGAATGAAAAATTACGAATATTCATGCCCACGCGTACAATTTTTGGACAAAATCTTGCACAATTCCTATACACATTCAGAAAATAAAAGACTTTTATAAATAACATAATCGCTAAATGGCCAGTGTACGAAGCTTATTTATTACAACGGAAAAACGGCTAAAGGTCAATCGACAGATCAGACATGTTCTGCTGATAAGATTTTTTTTCAAAAACACAGATCCGGAGTCTTGATCTTCCTCATCCTTTCCCAAGTGCAAATTGCAACACATATACTTAACTTGTTTACTGCACTTGCGATGATATTATTAAATTTTATAAATAATAATAATTATCAGAAATTTATTGTTTTTTCAGTTGAACGTGTGTGTTATAATTACAGCCCGTGGGCGGTTACGAAGTTTTGCATGCTCAGGTTCGATTTCGAAAGTTCAAAATAGTTCTCACTTTCACCGCTAGATGGCAGTATAATTCAAAGTTCTACCGCTAGATGGCGTTGGTTGAATTAAAATAATTCCAGAATATTACTGATAAATAATTGCATTGTAGAATTTAAAATTTATAGAAATTAACAAATTATTCGAAAATTACGATAATTTTTTTATATAAGGCGTATACCAAGTGACGGAATTCTATTATTTGGACAAAGTAAATCGATTACAGTAATCTAAATGAATTCAAAATCATAAAATTCCAGTTATCAAGTGTTATAGTAACATTACAATCATTTAAAAGAATAATTACTATATAATACCCTACAAGGTATTATGTAGTAGTATTAGAATAGAAGGTATTATATAGTAGAGTATTATATAATAAATATATTACCCTAGAAGTGCTTTACCAAGGGTCCGAAAGTCCGAGGAAAACTGTACGAAGATTATTTGATAACATATGATAACAGGGAGATAACATAGAGATCACAGGTTGATAACAGTGATAACATGAGCTAGGTGTACGAAGATTATTGCAAGTTTCGGACCCCGTTTACTTTACTTGAACGGTATAAACGTTCATAGTTTCATCAATGGAAAAAAATGCAACTGGATTGTTATCAGTGTTTCCACCGTTACAGGGAAATTCCCTGAAAAAGGGAACAAATGGGGTAGGGAAAGGGAAGAGAGTAAAGAGGAAATCTAGACCCTGTATATTCTTGCACGGAGGAGGGAAAAAGGGAAAGATAAGGGAAGAGGGGAAAAATGGAAGATCAAAAAGTGGGAACACAGATTATTATAGTAGAAAAATTTAAATTTTATTTCAAATCAATTGATTAGCATAGGAATGAGTTCAAGGACAAAATTCAGGTCCCATTATAATTCCAAGTGCACTTCAGAGTAAACTAGAACTTGACAAAATGTAGGACAGAGTGTCTCAACAAAACCGAAAGCGAAAGTCCATTTCCAGAAGATTCAATGGTTTCTACATTCCAAATCGGCCCACATAAAGTTATCTGACTATTAGTTAACTGTAAATTTACATAATTACACATTTGATATAATTAGGTTAATGTTATCGTAGCGAGTTTCGCGGAAAACGGACAGCGAATCCAGCGAGTCGAGTTCAGAAAAGTGAAGAAAAATAAGTTGATTATTCACAAAAGCACTTAAAATATAATGGAATAGATTTTATTAACATTATTTTACAATTTTTGTATATTTTTATTTCATTAATTGTGTAAATTTACGTCATTTTATTCAAAATATTCAGAGCGTACCATCTTGGAGGCGGCAGCGCTTCCACTTTGCAGGGAAATTCCCTTTAAACAGGGAAAACTGGGTCCTCCTAAAGGAAAACAGGGGAATCTGATAACGTAGATGGAAGGGAAAAGGATTACAAGGGAAGCGGGGAAAAGGGAAAGCAGTGCCATCTCTAGGGGGAAACGGAAAACTGAGAGTGGAATTACTCATAGGCGGTTTGCGTTTTAGCAGCAACCCGCCGTCCTGAGAAAAAAAAATAAACGGAGAAAAATAAATATGGAGGTGGGTGTTTTCGTTTTTCATTATATTTGCTGAAATGTTTTATCATAACTAAATTTGGGCGTCTCGCAATGTTTTTTCCAGGAAATGAAGAAATATTTGGACGGTCTGCTGCAGAGGTAAGTGAATTCAGAAACTAGAGAAAATTATTTTAATTTTAATTCGATTTAATTTTACAGAGTTGATGGACTTCTGGCAATCACTATTGCAGACAGAGATGGAGTCAGTCTAATCAAAGGTATAATTTCACCTTTTAGTGTATTTCAAATCTTCCCACAGCTTAGCATAACGTTCGTTTTTCAGTCTCGACAGACCAGGCTCCCGAACTAGCCATTCGTCCGAGCTATCTGTCCACATTTTCGCTCGCTGCCGATCAAGGAAGCAAGCTTGGTCTGGGGAAAACGGAGAAGATTATCTCAATGTATTCAAACTATCAGGTATTCTTATCATTCTATCGTTTTTGCAAACATAGTCGAAACGTGTAACATGAATTCTGCGTAGGTTATTCAGATTGACAAGCGGCCATTGACCGTAACATTCATCGCTTCGAAATCAGCTAACACGGGTCGACTTCTGGATCTCGAGGAAGACATCGATGTTGTCGTCAAGGATCTTGGCCAAGCCGTCGTCGAAACGTAATCTTCCCGTCATTTGTGTGTCTAAAAATCCTGTCCCGTTACACGATTCCGTTAAAAAGCGAATACAAACCCTATTACAAAATTTATCTGATTGTTAAATTTCTTTTTAATTATTGTATCTGACTTTCACGCCATGTGAAGTTTATTTTCAACAACGAGAGGCATTCAGTCGGAAACTTTTAATCGCTCGTCGAGCTTTCGTCGCACACCTGTTGCCGTGAAACGAGTTTGCGAACGAGCGACGGACGTCTTGTCGAAACTTTTTCTTCTCATAGATTGACCGTGGGATTCACCCCAGTCGGTTCCACTTTCAAAACGCAAGACCTTGAATACCCTTTTGTTTTTGCATAATATTTGCAAAAGTTAAGTACTTGCCAAATGGAAACTTTGCAGGAAAGACTAGTGTGTTTGCAGAAGTGGGTAATCATGGCGCACCATAACGGCACGTCCCAAACGAGGAGAAAATTGCGGTTGTCCAAGAGAAAGTGGCATCCTTTGAAAGAGCCAAATCTATTTTTTTTCTCTTCTACATAACATTTCTACTTTCTAAAGAGATACCTGCCAGCTCGTAACGTATCCACGTTACTCTTCTCCGCTGCCTCGATCCGAAAAAATTCCGCCTGCGTCGTAATTTTAGTTTGCTAATTTCCTTCAAGCAGAAATCGAAACCTTCTGTCCGTCCACTTTCTATGGCGTCCCTCATTTATTATTTAAATGACTAAACTTGTTATTTTTAAAGAAGATGTGAATTACGAAGCACAAACCGGGTTTTCCCCATATTGTTTCAAGATCATCATCACCCCCTGGCGGGGGTCGTTGGAACCATAAACGGGAATTCCCAGGTCCCGCTGCAAAAGTCCCTGAACTTTAATTATACGTGTGTTTGATGATTTAAGAGGAATTCAGTGTTAAATACCTTAAACTGCTTTTTATGGGGACACTGAAGGGGGCGATCTGGAGGGGGGCCTGGAAAGGTTTAGCCTTGACCCAGGTAGAAAGGTATGCAAATCAATACTTTCTTCATCTTCAAAAAAAACGTGTGTGTGCTCCTTTACAAGACCGAATTGGAAGATCCTGTTACTGAATGAACTTAATCTGTAATCAAGTTAAACTAATTTGACACTTGATAAAAGCGTTTTCTAAGAAGGAAGATTGATTAGTGAAACCGAAACTAGGTTTTAGGTTATAGTTTTGCGTTGTGTGTAATTATATGCATACGGAGGGGATGAACTAGATATGTGTTCAAGTGTAGGTTAGGTTATGGTCGAGGGGAAAAAAGGGGATGGATCCTACGGGATCACGCCACGGATGGAAAGCGGCATTGGATTGGCTGGTTCCACTCGACAAAGTCCGGACCCTTGAAGGCCTCCGGGGATGTTTTTACGTGTTCGCCTGCTTTAAGTTGACGGTTAAAAAGCTGACTGTTGCCTGTGAGATCAGCTCATAGTTGGAGTAAGCGTTAGCCAGGACAGAACACTTTGTTAACAATACGTGAATGCTGCAACACGTGAACTCGTCGGTAGTGGTCGACGTGGTGACCATGCCCAACTATTCGTATACCTTCCGGTTCGAGGATGACTTCGAGCATCTCCAGACTAGATACTGGTTTTCCAACTACTGGACCCTCTGCTTCTATTACGTGGCTGCCTACATGGCTGTCGTCTTCGTGGGACAACAGTACATGGCTAATCGTCCCAGATACGACCTGAAGAAAGCCCTGGTTTGTTGGAATGTCTCCTTGGCCTTGTTCAGCATCATCGGCACCAGTCGCACCTTGCCCGAGTTCATTCATGTCTTGACCCACAATGGACTCTACCACTCCGTCTGTGTCCCAAGGTCTCATTTTTCATTCACTCTACTTAATTTCCTATGCTAAACAAAATTTCTAAGTCCGGTTGGGAGCTTCTTACTACTGACACACTTTCGTATTCGTAAGTGAAAGTTCGGGTCCGGGCAGTTTGGATCGAGGTGAAAGTGAGAAATTTTCCTAGAGGCAGTGTTCTATCTAACTCTTCCTTATATAATGTGAACAAGTGAAAGCTTTTCAACGTCCGCCATGTCCTCAAAAACAGACTTTTGTTTAAAATTTTGCAAATTAAGTCAAGAAATTAGCGGTGGTTTGATCAGGCGTAACAATCGACTGTTCCGTCTGCCTCCTGAAGCAAGTGAAACCTCTCGGTTCGGTACAGGCGAACTTAAGATGCCCTGGAGAAATGTCTAGGCCTAGTTACCTAGATTCACAAACGCTGAGATATAGGTTACACACCTCGACACGTGTGATCTGTTTCCTCGAGACATTTTTCTCTGGAAACTTCGGACTCTCAACTGTTGAGGTTTCACCGTGACTTGCAAGAATCTCAGTCCCCAAGGAATGAACACACGGAACTTAAAAGAAACTTTCTACTATTAAAATTTATTAATTGAAGACTTAATTAAACTGAATTTAATTAAATTGTGAATGCTGTTCTCATCGAACAGGTTCATCGAGCACGACAAAGTATCGGGACTCGGGCTCGGGTCTTTTGCTATGTCGGAAATTCCAGAGTTACTTCATAATTAATTACATTTAATTAATTTTGCGAAATTATGTCCGTTTAATTCAATTCAATTAAATTAATTAATGTCGTTTGTCCTCGAAGACCTTTGTTGAGCACGACAAAGTATCGGGATTTGGGCTCGAGTCTTTTGCAACATCAAAAATTACCACAATTACTCTTCACGTAATTGTAATCAATTAGTTCTATGCAGTTAACTAATATTTAACTAATTAGTACGTTTAATTAACTCTAATTCATATTTGTTGTTTCTCTTCCTAACAGCTTCATCGAGCAGAACAAAGTATCGGATTCTGGACTTGGGCCTTCGTTATGTCAAAAGTCCCAGAGTTAGGCGATACCCTCTTCATTGTTCTGCGCAAGCAGCCCCTGATCTTCCTCCACTGGTACCACCACGCCACCGTGCTCATCTACTCCTGGTGCGTATTGAACAAAAGCTTCCAATTTTCACCGCTAGATGGCGTTGTACACAATCATTGAAAAAACCGCGGGAAGCTTCAAATTTTTTATCGTTTTGCGGTTGATATGGATTCCGCACTGAACAAATTTTTTTAAATTGCACCGCTAGATGGCGTTGTACACTATTGCTAGAAAATCGCGGGAAATCTGAACATTTTTAACGTTTTGCGGGTTTATTTGGATAGGTACGCGTATTCTGAGTACACTGCCCCTGCTCGCTGGTTCATCGTGATGAACTACATGGTCCATTCCGCCATGTACACCTACTACGCACTGAGGGCCCTCAGCATCCGCGTTCCCAAACCCATCGCCATGTGTATCACCGCTGCACAGCTCATTCAAATGGTTGCTGGATGTTCTGTCAACTTGTGGGCATACCAGGTACTTTTTATCTACAACATTAAATAATATTAAATTAATAAACTAAGTCGTGAAAAAGTCAAGTAGTTTGATTGAAAGTGGACCGAGTGGCTTGACACTTTTCCCTTAAGTTGTTTTCCTTGTATAAAGCGTTCCAGGCCATTGTTTATGGATTTAGCAGAGAGACGTGTTGCTTAGTGAATAGCCATGAGTAAAACACACATTAATTTTACGTGATTTTTTTTTCTCGTCTACAGATGAAGCAGAATGGACGTGGGTGCCACGTGAGTGAGGAGAACATTAAACTGTCACTGCTGATGTATTTCTCGTATTTTGTCCTGTTCGCCCGTTTCTTCTACAAAGCCTATCTGCACAAAGGAGCCTCGATCAAAGGAAAATCGATTAATATCAAGAAAATCGATTAATCTTCTAATTTTTCCCTTTCAAAATCTTCGCTTTTTTAAAATTTAAGAAAAACACAATCTGGCAACACCGGACGCCCCTGCATTTAAACCACGTGGGCAGAGCGCGCGGGAAAATTTGAATTTTTAACGCTCAATTTTGTTTTTTAATCAATTTTAAAAATAATTCCAACGATAAAGTTTGCTTTTTATATTGTAAATCTGATTCTTTGTTATAGATTACCGCTATTTCTGACTATTTCCAACTATTTTTTCGTATTTTTTTCCCATATTTTTCTATGTAATTTCAGAGAGAAAGAGAGTTGTATTTTGTTTAAAAAGCTCGACAAAATATATTATATTATATATCTAAATTAAGACTTTACTCGGTTTTTGTGCTGATTTTCAGGGTTTTTAACCCGGTTTGATTGAACTAGAATAAAAACTGGAGTAAACTCAGATTATAATCTTATAGAAAGTTGCGTTTTTACGACAAATCGTTGTTTTTTTGGTTTGAAGTTTCCCGCCATTTTGTTTTTTTTTACCACAAGTTGATAACACGATGATAACAGTTGATAACTCGATGATAATCGGATTAGAGCTTCCAATAATGGCCGATCGATGAAGATCACATTAACCCGAGTTACTCAATTTGGTTCTGTCGGTTTGTGTTAGCGGCCATGTTTTGTTATCATCGTGTTATCAACGTGTTATCGAAGACTGGGTAAACGGTGTGATTATTTACCTTTCACTTGGTTCAAATAGTTCGGGTAACTGATGATAATTAACTGCTGTTCGCAGAGTTTTATTGGAGTGTTATCAGTTTGTTATCAACGTGTTATCAATTGTTATCAACTGTTATCTTAGGTTGTTCAAGTTATTGGTAAATAGCTTAAATAAATAGTTGGTTGTTAAATTTATGAGTTCATAAAGCTTTATTGACAAAGGTAGGGTTGGTCGTTTAGTGGTCAGGTGTGCACTGCACCATAGTGGGGTTTTGAAGTGTACATCCACTACGGTACAGTGCACTTATTCAAAAACCTGAACAAACGTGGTTGGTTCACTGGATCATAGTGGGGTTTGAAGTATGTTGCCACTACGGTGCAGTGCATGACAAACGGGGTCATCGCACTGGATCGTAGTGGGGTTTGAAGCACGCTCCCACTACGGTACAGTGCATGATAAAGGGGGTCATCACACTGCATAGTAGTGGGGTTTGAAGTTTTCAGTCCACTACGACACAGTGCATCACCCCAAAAAGTGTGAACAAACGAGGTTGATGCACTGGATCATAGTGGGGTCTGAAGCATGTTCCCACTAGGGTACAGTGCATTACTAACACTGATAAAGGCAATGTATGCACTGGATCGTAGTTGGCTTTAAAAATATAACCCCACTACGGCACAGTGCGTAACAAGAAACTAAATAAACGCGATCTCTGCACTGTGCCATAGTGGACGCATCCTGACAAACCCCACTACGCTCCAGTGCATTACAGAAAATAATTAACCTCATTGAAAGTTATATTTAGTTATTACTATAAATAATATATATTAAAACTAAATATATTAATAAATAGTAATAATAATAATAATAATAATAATAATAATAATAATATAAATCATGGGGTCTGAAACTCCGAAGAAAAGTGTACAAAGATTATTTGATAACATATGATAACATGTAGATAACAAGGAGGCAATAGGTTGATAACAGTGATAACATGACCTAGGTGTACGAAGATTATTGGGAGTTTCAGACCCCTTAATGTAAATATTTCGTTACAACTGTTATCAAACTGTTATCAGCGTGTTATCACATGTTATCAAGCCTACTGACGAAGGTAAACAGCGGGAGTGGTTCCAGATCATGTCACTTCAGTTGTACAAAGTTCTGCCTAATGATCAACTAATCGATAAGCTACGAACTACTTAAAGTAGTTGAGAAACTAATACGTAAAGTTATTAGCCGAACTTGCTACAAGAAGTGTTTACGTAAGTTTCTGGTTTTAATTTGTAAGCTAACTTGCTAAGTAATTACTAGTCAACAGTATAAGCATTGGTAAGCGAAGTAGTCAAGTAAGCATTAGTTATTAGTAACTAGCAGCTAGCATATAAAGATTTGGCAGTAGAAACTTACTGACTAGGAAGTAAAGTTGACTATAGCTAACTGACTACTAACGACTGCTAGTTCATTGCTTACTACTGAACTACTAGTAACTAGTTGATATCAGCTAAGTATTAAAGACTAGGACTGTACCCTAGCTAACTAGCAAATATAGCTGACTGACTACTCACGGCTGCTAGTTCCTTACTTACTACTTTACTACCAACAACTAATTACAATTAGCTAACTTCTATAGACTATTACTAGAAGCTAGCCAGCTAGCAAGTTCTGTTTACTACCTAACCGTACACTACTACCAACTATAGTAAAATAGCTACAAGTTTAGTCGACTAGCTAACTAAATACTAACGACTACCAACAACTTAAATACTAACAACTACTTACTAGCACCTTGCTACAAGTTCGTTGACTAGCTACCCATTTTCATCAACTTATTGCTACCTACTACTACAAAGTAGCAGCCTTTCCAAGTCGCAGTACATAAATTAGCAAAACAGTTAGCTGTTTGAAGAAAAAGCAAAAGAGAAAAGCCTTTGAAGGTGATCAGTAGCAGAAGCAAGCAACGGTGTTTATTTGCTTACATCTGCTGAAAGAGCCGCCATTGCTAACTTTCCGTTAGCTGTTTACTTACCTTTCCAGACTAGAAAATCCAGTTCACTCCCCCAAGTTTCTGGTGGCCCTATACAACCTAGAGCAAATATACACACACAAAAATACTATATAGGCCCCCATTCACTAAGTTACTACTACTAGCACTAGTCAGCTAGTTTATCCCAACCCCTCTACTGCGGACAGGCGTGTAAAGTCTGTTTTTAACTGAATCATGTTTTCAAATATACCGAAAAATTGCAAAAAATTTGCTTATTCATTTGACGTCAAGAAAGTTGCAAAATTCCTTCAACTTTGTTTGATAATAGTGTCCGCTATGGAGAGGCTGTATTCTAACCCCTTTACTGCGGACAGGCGTGTGAAATCAGTTTTCAATCGAATCTTGTTTTCAAATATACCAAAAAATTGCAAAAAATTCACGGATTCTTTTGACGTCAAGAAAGTTGCAAAATTCCTTCAACTTAATTTTATAACAGCGTCCGCTATAGAGAGGTCCGTCTTTGGTGATACGCCATTGGTATTTCTGGACCTTGATTCGATGAAAATTTAACGAAGTTTCAAGGAAGTATTTCCATGTGAGTTTTACCGCATGTTGTCGATTCTTTGTGCTATTCATCAATTATTTTTCGATAAATCGATTCAATAAAATCGATTAATCGATTGAACTATTCCTGAGAATTCAAGTAACGTTACTCGTGCATTTTAATTCGATCACTGCCTATTGTCCGCTCAAGGATATAGCCAATTACTACAATAATAATAGTAATTCAATGACTGTAGGACAAGGAGGTCGCAGAAATCTGTCGAATGTGTGGACAGGTGGAGTTTTAGAATAGATAGTAGACAGACTGTCCAAGCATTCGACAGATTTGATACAGCACTTGTACTACTACTACTATGTCTAGTATGTCTACTATGTCTACTACGACTACTACTACTACTACTACTACTACTACTACTTCTACGACTACTACTATGTCTACAACTACTTCGACAACAACAACAACAACTAATACTAATACTAATACTACTTTTACTACTAGTGCTACTACTACTACTACTACTACGACAACAACAACAACAACAACAACAACAACTACTACTACTATATTTTGTTGATTACTTAGACGGTATGTCTATTATCTGTTCTGAAATTCTACCTGTCCACTCACTCAGCAGATTTACACCATTCCTCGTGTCCCTCCAGTCATTAACTATTATTATCATTACGAAGAGGCTGTACCTTTTCTCTTGGGAAAAACTTACGGACAGATAGTTTACGATAGTTTGCTTATTTGACTAATTTTTGCTGACGGACGCGCAGCTTTTGTTTACGTTACAAGCGTTTGTCTAAGTCGTATACAAAACTCTACGTCAAAATTTTTTCTCTATTTTTCACGTGTGTTTCCACGTTGCAACTATTTCTAGGGCTCGTCACAGTGCGCCAAATAGTTCGAAATCAGTTCTCAAGGGGTCCGAAACTCCGGGGAAAAGTGTACGAAGATTATTTGATAACATTTGATAACGCGGAAGTAACATGGAGAACGAAATCAGTTCGCAAGGGGTCCGGAACTCCGGAGAAAAGTGTACGAAGATTATTCGATAACATTTGATAACACGGAGATAACATGGAGATAACAGGTTGATAACAGTGATAACATGACCTAGGTGTACGAAGATTATTGCAAGTTTCGGACCCCTGGTCAGTTCGACAATAGTTCATGTATGTTCAGTAGTATCATAGTTTCGTAAGTAGTCAAGGGAACCGTAATAATAGTAATAATAATTCTGTCGAATATGTGGACATACAGTGTTTGTTAGACACTGAATACTGTATATACTGTCCAAGTATTCGACAGATTTAGTACAGCACTATATTCCAACTACTACTACTAGTACTACGGATAATGACTTCTTCTACTACTACTAGTAATACTTCTACTATGACTACTACTAGCAATACTTCGACTATGACTACTACTGTTAGTACTACTACTGCTACTACTACTACTTCTACCACCATTACTACTACTGCCACCCCTACTACCCCTACTCCGACTACTACTACTGCTACCACTGTTATTGGTACTGCTACTATTTCTACTACCATTACTACTACTACTGCTACTACTACTCCTACTCCGACGACTAGTACTACTACAACAGCTATTGCTACCACTACTATTTCTACTACCACCACTTCTCTGTTATTGTTCTTATTAAGATATTAGTATTACTAACTTAGGTTTTCTGTTTGAATGATCTTTTCTTCGTGTTTTGTTAGCAAGAAATGGCGCGTGAGTTGATTGAAACTCGGCTATTTCTAGTTAATTGGCTAAACAATGCTTCTGTTAGTCCATTATGCTAACTATTTTTAGCTATCGGTTCACAAACTAACGAAAAAAACTTGAAAAAGAAATAGCCCAACACACAACCGCGCCATTGAGCCTTTGAACAGAACCTATCCGAGGGAGGTCAGCAACTCTCAAGAATCTTACAAAGAATCTCAAGATTCTTAAAAATCATTGAGAATCTCTGAGACCCAATAGAAAAAAGGATGTGCTAGTCAAACGTCGGAATGACCGTTTGAATGGTGCATGATTACCATGGATTCAGCTAGACGTTAGTGTGATATTGGCCCACTTTCACACCGTTCATACGCTTGATTTTTTCAAGAACTAAGTCACGCAGTGTTCAACCCCTTATTCAGAGGGGTTCACTTTCAGCAACTAAAGTCAGTTCAGCTACTATTCAGCCAGTGATTCAGAGGGAAGCTAGTGTTCAGCTACCTAGTTCATTCGGTATTCAACCGTATGACTTTTCTGTCGGAGAATCTTGAGACTAGTCTGAAAACATAAAAATTAAAAGTTTTTCTTTGTAAATTTTGCCAGAAAAATCACACAGTGCCTGTTATCACTCTGTTATCACCGTGTTATCACCGTGTTATCAGTAGTGTGTAATTGTGACAACCGGATCTTTAACACATGTTAAACTTTTACGACTTACAAACATTATGATAGAGAAGATAACGGACTATCGAACTTATGTGGGCAATAAAAACACATTAGAAAGTAGTTATTGCTATGCGGTCAGTGTTTCCACTTTGCAGGGAAATTCCCTGAAAAAGGGGAAGGCAGGGTCAAAAAAGGGAAAATCTGGAAGTACAGCTTTATATTTCAGTACCGAGGGGAAAAAGGGGAAAATAAGGGAAGACGGAAAAAAGCAGTAACTGAAAGTGGAAACACTGTATGCGATAATAGTCCAAACAAGTTGTAATTCTTAACATGATAGTAAATTTGTAGTAATAATAATATAATATGTGTGAATATCAATAATTATAATAATAATGATATAGATAAGGATGGTAGGTATACAATAATAGTAAAATTATTTGTTAGTAATACTAATAGTTCATAGAGTTGTCAGGTTTAAAAAGCCAGTGAAGAGCTAGTGGTGGTGGTAGTAGAAGTAGTAGTAGTAGTAGCAGTAGTAGGAACGGTAGTAGTAATGGAAGTAGTAGTAGTAGGGGTAATAGTGGGAGTAGTGGTAATAATGATAGTAGTAGTAGCAGCAGCCTTACTGGTGGTAGTAGTGATAGCAGCAGTAGTAGTAGTGCTAAGAATAATATTAGTTGTAGTAGTATAGTGGTAGATATATTATTTTTAGTAGTAGTCGAAGTGGTATAAGAGCAGGAGTAGTAGTAGCAGCAGTTGTAGTCTGAGTATTAGTATTAATAAATAATAATGATAGTAATAGTAATCAATATAGCTCTACTGGGACAGGTAGAATGAATGAATCATACAATGAAAATATGAAAAGCATCTGATAACATGTTGATAACACTGATAACAAGGTGATAACACTACTGATGCATGCTATTGTATTGCTCTAGTGATAAATGAATACTTTCTGACACATTCGGTAAAGATGCAAATCATCATTAATGCATAACGCCCTAGTCCTGTTATCACCTGTTATCAAAATGTTATCAACTTTGATCAACATGTTATAAATCCATTCTATCATTTTAATCAGATATCTCTGCATGTTATCCGTTTATTGCATAATCTAGTGATGTTATTAATGTGTTATCAGCATGTTATCAACATGTTATCAACCTGTTATCATTATGTTATCAATCCATTCTATCAGATCTCTCTGCATGTTATCCGTTTATTGCATAATCTAGTGATGTTATTAGTGTGTTATCATCATGTTGTCAACCTGTTATCAAAATGTTATCAACCCATTCTACCAGATCTCTGTGCATGCTATCCGTTTATTATATGATCTAGTGATGTTATCAGTGTTATCAGCATGTTATCAACCTGTTATCACTCTACATAATCCCTTTTATCACGGAAATTTTCATATTGTGGGTCTTATCGGGTTTTGTAAGTCTCTGGCGATCGTAAAAAACTACAACCAATACAAAATTGATATAAAATAATATTCAATAATGATTACATTTAACTGTATAATCAAAATTTATGATTAATATTATAGTTAATCAATAACTTCATTAACTATTATAGTTAATCGATAGTAATAAAGTTTTATTAACTATTAAAACAAGGTAGTTACTCGTTAGTTTTCTACTTAAACAGGTTATTTAGTTTTACAATACTAAAGTGTTGGCTACGCGTGGGATGCGCGCGCGACACGCGCCTCTCCAGCGCGCCGCGAAGCGACAGTCTAAATCAAGGTAGTCTTCCGTAGCGCGCGTCAGTTCCTTGGCAGCCGCGTCCTGAGTCTCACTGAGTCTCACTTCGACTCTCAGGTCTCGGTTGAGATACCCAAGGGTCTAGTTGCACTAAACTGCGGTCCTGTTTGGTTAAGCTGCGGTCCTAAATCTAAATCTTATGGATAAAAATGGATGAAATGGCGCTAGATGAATCTAGTACCTTTCTAATGGAAGATAATTTAATCAACTTAAATTTTTCTGGAGTAAGAAATATTAGTTGGTGCGTAGGATCATGTGGAACTGTTGTAGAGGATCCGACTACCACTGTTACGAACGCTTACGCTCCTTCAGCGCTGTTTCAGGCGATCATTTACACGTTTTACTCGCTGATTTTCGTGATGGCCTTAGTGGGCAACAGTTTTGTCTGCGGCGTAGTGTTCACGTCAATCCGCAAATGGACGGTGACCAACTACTTTATCGCCAACATGGCGGCCGGAGATATTTTAATGGCGCTCTTCTGTATACCGTTTACTTTCGTGCCCACCTTGGTGCTTTTATACTGGCCCTTTGGCGAGGCCATGTGCAGGATTGTCAGCTTCTCGCAAGCCGTTTCCGTGTTTGTCAGTGCGTACACCATGGTTGCTATTAGTGGAGACAGATATCTCGCACTTGTCTACCCACTACGGCCTAGGATGACTAGACGACAAGCTAAGGTATTTATTCAATAATTTTAAAGCGGTGATTTACATGGCTCGTTGGTCTAGGGGTATGATTCTCGCTTAGGGTGCGAGAGGTCCCGGGTTCAAATCCCGGACGAGCCCAACTTTTCTTGCTCTTCAAAAAGTAAGCAGTTTAGAAATTTTTAAAAGAAATTTTTAATCAAACTATTTAACACGTAGCAAAACTATTCACACAAGTTCTGTATAAGGGCTGTGCTGATTGAAAATCGGCTTTCAAAATTGATCGAGAGAATTCTAAAGAAGCTTTTCAATGAAGGGAATATAGTAAATTTATAGTTCATTCATAAGTTATGGTAATAGCAATTATCATATTTTATCACCTTCATTCAAAGAATTGTACGGGAAGTTTCGTCTTTTTAACTGAACTAATAGTAGCTCTTGTAAACTAACTAAATTAATAAGTTATCGATACATTGTTCGAGTTGAATATAGTTCTAATGCTTTTCGGGTCGAAGTTGACAGCACATCAGTGGAAAGTTTGCTAACTTCCACCGGAAACTTTTTAGCAACTTTCAGTACAAGTCTTTTCACAATCTGACAAGTCAATCAGCCGTAAAAGTTTTCATCTGACTCCACTGTTGCTATTCTAGGTGATCATAGGCCTAGTGTGGTTGGTAGCGATACTTACGGCGCTACCTATAATCTTGGTATCAGAGTTATCGGTACCGCAAAACAGTACGTGGCATCGCGTTGGCAATCGTCCGATCTGCCAGGAAAGTTGGACTCGTCCTGAACAGCAATGGCAGTACACGATGGCACTACTGATACTTCAGTATTGTATTCCTCTAACTATTTTGGTGTATTCTTACGGACGTATCGCCATTGAAGTCTGGGGTAAGAAAGCTCCGGGAGAGGCACACCATCACCGCGATCTCAGAATCGCACAGTCGAAAAGAAAGGTAACGAAACTTGAAATTTTATATACAAAAAAAAACCTGAACTTATTTCAGACTGAGTAAATGTTTGTAGGACAGTAGCTATTTACTACTTTCAAATGCTTACCATCTAAAGTAAATCAGATTCTACAAATGATAAGACACGCTATAGCCTTCAATGCAGCAAAACCAATATAGCTTTTTAAACTAATTAATTATAATTATTAATAATTAACGGTTTTTTTTAAATGATTACAGATAATCAAAATGATGATTGTAGTGGTTGTGGTATTCGCTCTGTGTTGGCTGCCACTGAACATGCTCCAGGTTAGTTAACCAATTAGCGGAATTTAGCACTTTGGTTAAACTTACACCAACCCCGTTTGTAATCCTAGATTTTGGGAGAAGTGTATCCTTCAATGTGGAGCTGGAAACGTATTAATTACATGCTGTTTGCTTGTCACTGGCTAGCAATGTCACATTCGGTGTACAACCCGCTGATCTATTGCTGCTTCAATTCAAAATTTCGTCAGGTAAGTTACTTCCTTTAAAGTTAGTGCCACCTCAAAGGATGCAGTAAAGTTCAGTGTAGCTAGAAATAGTTAGTAGAAATAGTTGGTAGTTTTGTAAAGCGCCTCAGGTAGCTACTAAATTAGCATAGTTCAAGTACGGTCCGGAAAAAGTTTTCTGCTGTATCGGTGGACGCTCGTAACAATCCAATTATTCAAACAAACAAAGGACCCTTGAAAAGACCATTCCCTTAAAGAGGGGATGGTTTTCCCTTTTTTCCCCTTCCCTTGTCGATATCAAGTATACTTTCCCCTCCATCTAGGATATCAAGCTATGCTTACTATGTTTTTTCCTTTCTTTCTCCTTTCCCTGTAGATATAGTATATTTTTCCCCTCCGCCTAGGATATCAAACTGTACTCCTATGTTTCTTCCCTTTAATGTCCCCTTTTGAGACCCAGTTTTCCCTATTTAAGGGAATTTCCCTGCAGAGTGGAAGCACTGGAAAAGATGTAAGAAACTTTCAAAATTTTGTTTCAAACTAATCAGGGGTTCCGAGCGATTGCTGTGCGTTGCGGTTGTTCTTGCCTCAGGAGCTCGAACCCTGCGGGCAGAGACACTGAGCCCCTGCAGCGCGTCAACACTTTCACCACGTACACGTGCAACGGAAGTCTACACTCCAAGAAAGGGTCGCGTCACCTCTCGGCTCAGCAGCAGCAACACCAGCTCAACCAAGCGGCCGGTTCCTTGCGCTTCTCTAGCAGTCATGAGACCACCGAGTTTCTCAGTCCCTCCACTAGCGGCGTTGCCAGCGGCGCTCGCCCCGAGTTCCGCATCACCAAGGGAAACAAATTCGTTTTCCGTGCCAGTTTTGTCAACTCGCCCCAACAACAACAACAGTTCGTCAATGGAGGCCAACGCTGTGTTGAATCGCAAATGTAAAAACACTAAGTCATTCAAATCCTATTATTTCGTATACACTTTTGTTTTGTTTGAAGAAAGAGATCTGTTGTTTTCTTATTTATGAATATGATTGGATGTATTTGATATGGAACTTTTATGTGTTTTTGCTTTATACGTTGTATACATATCCAGTATTCTCTTCGATGTATCATATCTTGATGAGTGTACTTAAACGACACAAGAATTAACGCTATTCTACTTATTTCTGTTAGTCAACACGTTATCATTTGGCTGGTTGTTTCAAGTTATGTTCTAATAAACGTCAACTTAAAATTAATTGTTGTATTTTGGAGTATGAAGCTTTTCTTAGAAGATCGATCTCTGCTTGTCTGAAGACTTTGTTGTCCGACAGGAAGCCTTGCAAGAAACGTAATTCAATTGGTAAACTTGTTCCAGTGTCCCGGGAT
The DNA here is from genome assembly GCA_002872375.1 of Eulimnadia texana. Taxonomy (NCBI): domain Eukaryota; kingdom Metazoa; phylum Arthropoda; class Branchiopoda; order Diplostraca; family Limnadiidae; genus Eulimnadia; species Eulimnadia texana. Next base: position 272,983 of record NKDA01000008.1, read on the forward strand.
ACGATCGCCCCAGACGCAGACAATTGCCATTAGCTTCCACTGGAATAGTTTTAGAGTTTAAATCTCCCAAGTTTTGATGATTAAAGAGTGCGTTGTCAACCAAACGTATAACATGATTAAATGCTGAAGTAAATCTTGTGTAATATTAATAAAATGAATGATGGTTCAGTTTAGTACACCAAGAAGCAAAGACGAGGCCTCAGAATGTGCTACTACTACTACTACCATACTACTACTACAACTGCTACTAGTACTACCACAACTACTACTACTAGTACTGCTGCTACTGCTGCTATTACTATACTGCTACCAGGCTACTGCTGCTACTACTACTACTACAACTGCTACTACAACCACTACTACAACCACTACAACTACTAGAACAATAACTACTAAAACTGCTGCGGCTGCTGCTACTACTACTGCTACTAATACCGCTAGTAGACTACTGCTGCCACCACTATTAGGGCTACTACCATCATTACAACTACAACTACTACTACTACTGCAGCTGCGACTTCTATAGCTTGAATACAAATAGCAATAATTCGTATAAAAAATAATAATATCAGTAATAAGTATAGTATAATCAAATACGTCTCTTTATTATATTCTAATACTATTGATGTAATTATTTTAAAATTTATTTTATGAATATTGAACATAGATGTTTCCATTATTGTTATTCTGTATTTTTTTAAAAGTAATCTTGAAGGGGGTCACGATCTTATTACTGGTCTTGTTGCTGCAGTCGACCAGAAGCAATACAAGAGAGCCCCACCACCAGCGTCCTTATCTAATATCAACCAAATATACAGTAAATCTGATGAGAGAAACACTATTACTATACACAAAAGATCATATTATTATCTTATTCATCCGAAATAAGGTCGCCATCCAAGCCTCTTTGCTTATTTATGAAGCCAGCATGTGGATCAAATTAGAGGAGTAGATGATAACACTTGATAAAATGTGATAACAGAAAGTTAACAGTGAGACTTTTTCTTGGAAGGAGTACTAGGCGTATCGTGTTAGTGGATGTAGCAGTAATAGTAGTAGTAGCCTCTAGTTGTTGTGGAGCGAGGTTTTGCTTACGTAGTAGCACCAGTAGTGGTGGTAGTGCTAGCAATAGTAGTAGCAGCAGTAGTAGTAGTCGTAGTGGTTTTGGGTAAAGAGTAGTGTTAGTAGCAGCAGTAGTAGTGATAGTAGTAGTAGTAGTGGTACTAGTAGTGGTAGTATTAATGGTACTAGGTAGTACTAGTAGTAACAGTAGTAATAGTAGTAGTAGAAGTAGTAGTAGTGCAGCGGTAGTAGTAATAGCAACTAAACAGTGATATAGCAATACTTAAGTGTTAGTCGTAGCAGAGGTAGCACCAGTAGCTGTACTTAGTGTCAACAGCATATGCGTTGCTAATAACAGTAGTAGTAGTAGTAGTACACATGTTTCACTGATTAATGGGCACTTCACCTACCACTGAACGTAAGCAACATCTACTACAACTACTGTCGCTCTTAATTAGAACCTCTCAACAGACATAAGACTATACCACGTCATTAATTAACCATAAAAAGTTCGCTTATAATTATTTGTTCTTTGTTGTATTGTTGTAGCAGTCTGTCACTGAGACTCTGTAAGTCGAATGCTAAGACCCCGTAGCTGTCACTAAAACAGAAGCCGATTTTTTGCTACTCAGCGCAGACACAAAAACTAGCTACTAATTATGTTTTAAGTTATGCTGTGTTAACAGTAGTAGTTGTATTAGTAGTGTTAGTAGGTGCTTCAATAGTAGTAGTTAGCAATTGAAGTATATGACAGTAGCTTAGTAGCCGTAAGTAGTTTTGGTTAATTATAACAGCATTAGCCTTAATACGATCAGTAACACTTATACTACTAGTACTAAAAGCAGTAGTCGCTCCAGTAGTAGCAGTGCTACTTTTAGTAGCGAATAGTGACAGCACAAACAAGAATAGCCCAGTAGTAGAGCTAGTTTCACTTGATCAAGTAGCAATACTTCTGCTATCAATAAAACTTAGTTCTACTAGATCTGCTAGCAATATAACATTAATGATAGTAGGAGTACTACTAATTCTACTAACTTTCTGTTTAGCCTTTACTTAACAAATTCCAAATAAGTAGTAGCTTCCCAGCTTAGTGACCTTTGCTACCGGAAACGCATAGTCCCTCGTGACTACTTCTGAATTCTAAAACTACTGGGCAGCAGTAAGTATAGCTCTAATGCTCTTAGCTAGTTCCTTTCAACGACTAATCCAATACAAGACCCTACTTTGAAATATAAAACTGCTTTTAAACAAATAGAACCGTTCAGTGTTTTTTCTTTTCCAAGCCAAAACAAAACTGAAATTAATATTTATAAGAATAATAATAATAATGAATGAAGCGCTGGTGGCGTAATGGTTAAGACCTTAGGTCAAGACCGTCGCCCTTCACCTCTGGGTCCGTGGGTTCGATCCCACTCGACTCCAAATGAGGCCTATCCCAGACCAGTGACCCTTAGCAGTTGAATCTGCAATCCCTCCCCTGGGGTCATGGGTTAACGCCTGCATACCCGTCAATGAGATAAAAATATAATAATGAATGAATCTTCCGTCCAAAATTTCAAATTTCCGGAGGCTAACTCAATATTAATGTTGATCTTCCGGTAATGGCCGGAAGAAGCTTACGAACTTCCTGTATAATATCTATCGTCCTTATATAAACCCTAAATCAACCTGAAATACAGAAAAAAGCCTTGCTATTTAACTATTAATATTTTCTTTATATTATAATAAGTATGAATAACTTTATTATTTTTATTTGTTTTAAATATTGACTTTTTTGAATTGAAGATAATTTTGAAAATCTAGCAACGTTGCCGCCTTCCACTTTGCAGGGAAGTTCACTTAAAAAGGGAAAATGGGAACTCAAAAGGGAAAAATAAGGGAACAGAGAAATTTGAAAGTGTTGTATTCCCTAGCACGAAGGGGGAGAAAGGGGAAAAAGGGAAAAATGGAGGCAAAAGTGGAGTCTAGAAATATAGCTTTTTAGTTTAGGACGGAGGGGAAGAAGGAGGAAAATCACGACATTCAAATGAAGGGAAAAAAGGGAAAGCATTCCCTGATTCATCCGTTTGAAAACACAGAGTGAAGATTTATGTGAAACTCTCCAAATATCAAACGGAAAACATTAGGGGGTGAAGAATTTCGCTATTTGTTTATACAATTCTCTATTTTGTTTTGAAATAATCGACTTTTGGGGGCCATTTGCTGTAAACACTTGTCGGGGAAACGAAGCAAACAGTCTTCTCGAGGTAAAACAACAAATCATTTAATGAATCATAGATGTTTTACAGGCTTAGTCATAATATTTCTAGTTTTATATACCAAACTGTTTGTTTAAAACTATTTGTTTTGTTCAGGTGGTCTCGGTACTTGTTGCTCGGGCGACCCGTGCCGTTCGAGTATCGCGACACTTGCTCCGTCGAATCGTAAAAAGCCACGATCCTATTTAAATTTCCCCGCCAAATCCTTTAAGACCTTCAATCCCTTCCGTCAGTCACTCCATGCATAGTAATGGGATTTATCGTAGCCGTTCCGTCGATCCCGTCTCGAGCCGTCCCGTCCCGTCGAGGCTCACAAAGCTTCGGGGAGTGCAGTAAGATTCTTTGAATTTTATAGCATAATGAATAATCTTAATATTCTGAAATAAATATGATTTTATGATTCTTTTAAAATTATTTTTTCTTTCTTTTTGACGGGGAGAGCTATAGGAATATGAAGAGTGGCAAAATCCTGGGGAATCCCAATAATGCAATTTTCCGCTCTTCACCTAGGATCAATGCTTCCAGCTATAGTTTTCCGTTTTCCCTTTATGAAGGCACGGTTTTCCCTTTTTTTCCCTTTCTTAAAAGGGATATCAAATGCCCTTTTTCCGAATATCAAGCTGGACTTCTATGATATTTCTCCCTCATTTTTCCTTTTCTAGACCCAGTTTTCCCTTTTTAAGGGAATTTCCCTGCAAAATGGAAGCACTGCCTGGGATCTTTGGCGGTAAGGATCTGAAAACGATCCATGGAACTGCAGACAAGTGGATTACATTGCAGGTTTTATTGCTCCACTGCCACCTGCGACCATTGAATTGAAGAAAAGATCCCCCAAACAGTATAGAACAGTATCGCAGCAAGTCCTATCTCCGCCCGCGAGCGCGAAACTAGCGCCAGATTTCTGCGGGTGAGTGCTGTCGGCACTACGAGTGCTCAGAGCGTCAGCCACCCAGCCTAAGCTTTATTAATGCAGCCTTAGTACCGACAACACTCATCCGCAGAAATCTGGCGCTAGTTTCGCGCTCGCGGCTTTAACATGGAGAGATGGGACTCGATGAGATATTGTTCCTGTACTGTGATACCCCGTTTCTCCCGAATGGATCGGCCCAATATTAATAAATCATACATGTTATGATAACAGGTTGATAACAGGATTATAACACCCGATAACAACGCGAGGGATCGTCTCGGAAGAGTCGATTGTCTGCGAGGAATGCTGAAATGAAATGCTACACTTTTGACGGTATGAGAAATAGGACAGTATATCTAATATAAAGTTACGTGACACTTCGCGATATGTTAGCAATATATATGTATTATAAAAATTCACAAAAGTACATTAAAATAAATCTATAGTTATAAATAACAATTTCGTAATTGAGTATTGATTAGGATATAATTATGTTTGTTGTTGTGGTTTTAGCTTTACTATTATTATTATCATGACCTCTACCACTACTACTTCTAGTACCACTACCCCACCACTACTACTGCTACGATTACAAGCACTACTACCGTTGTTGTTATTATTATTTTGACTACTACCACTACTACTACTACTTCTTCCAATACTACCACTCCTACTACGACTACAACCGCTACTACCGTTGCTATTATTATTATATATGACGAAGAAAATGAAATTATGTCCACAGATCAAAGTGGCAGTGTGTAGGGTAATTAGCGTGATTAAGCGCGCGTCACGCTCGTCAATTGTTTTCGATCTTTGGTGGCAGTTTATAAAGTCCCATTAGTGTTCCGTCACTACTAACTACTACTGATACAACTAGCGCTACTACTACTACTACTACTACTACTACTACTACTGCTACTACTACTACTACTACTTCTACTATGACTACTACTACTACTACTACTACTACTACTACTACTACTACTACTACTACTACTACTACTACTACTACTACTACTACTACTACTTCTACTACTACTATTACTGCTACTACCGCTACTACTACTACTAATATTGGTATTATTAGTATTGCTACTGCTGCTGTTACTACTAGCACTACAACTACTACTACTTGCCTTAACTAACAGTACTGCTACTATTGTCAGGATTATAGTACTACTACTACTATCAGATTTCACTAACTACTGCTGCTGATATTACTGCTACTATTACTATTGGTATTACTAGTACTGCTACTGCTACTCTACTAGTGTTACTACTACTACAACTATTACTGTTACTACAGCACTATTACTACTATTGAAGCTAATGCTCTAGCTACTTACCAACTAGATACTAATTTAAGTATCCTACTATCATTAGTACACTAGTTATCATTACTACTACCAAATAATTTTTACCAGATTCTACTTCTAATGCTAGTGTTACTGCTGCTACAACTACTACTATCAGTACTATTACTACTACTACCCAAAGCACTACGATTGTACTCCTATACTGCTACTACTAATAAACTCCTTTTGCTATTAGCAACAATCTAGTTCTTGAACAATAAACTAAAATGTAGTTTAAAGGAGATCTGACCTTAAGTAAAAGAAACTAATTATTCAACTAGCTCTTTGAATTGCTAGTTAAGTCCCAAGGGACTTAGTTAAGAGCATTAAGTTACTAACCGATTCCGTCTGCTTGTTCTTTAACTGCTAAAAGTTCTGATAGCACTAGCTTACTCTTAGCAGACAGCTTCATCTTTGTAACATGTTTCTGCTTACTTACTGACTTACTAAGTTAGTAGCACGCTAACTTATTGACTCACGTGCTAATATATTTACTTACCTACTTCTTAGATGCTAACTTATTCAATAAGTACTTACTAAATTAGTTGCTCAGTACTTATTAGATTACTAACTTATTCACTGGCTTGCTTACTAAGCTACTTACTTACCAGCTTACATGCTTGCCAGCTAGTTGGTTGCTTACTTACTAATTTATTATTTACTAATGAATAGTTTGATTACTTGCTTACTTACTAAGCTATTTACTTACCAACTGACTTGCATACTAGTTTATTTGGTTGCTTACTTACTAACTCATTATGTACTCAATAGCTTATTAACTTACTAACTTGCTAAGTTATTTACTTACCTATACTTACTTGCTTACTAACTAAGTCAGTCACTACTATTTACGTATTGGCTTGCTTTATTGCTAAGTACCATTTACTTGTAAGCCAAATAACTACTTACTAACCTGCTAACGATAAGAACACATCCAAAACCTTCTATAACAACTAGCTTACAAGCTTACTAACTTGTTTGCTCACTAGTTAACTAACTACTTTCAGGTTACTAACGTTGTTCAGTTGATAACATCAATAACACATCCGAAATTTAATAAGTTACTGGCTTACGAGCTTCTACATACTAAAACTTTCTAACGAAATAACTTACTAATTAGCTTACTAATATCCTTACGTACTATCCAACTAGCTGCTTACTACTGACTAACGTTACTACCACGATGCTATTCTTAGACTGTTCAATATGACGATAACACGGTTGATAGCACTTTGCTTACTATCCAACTACCTGCTTACTACTTACTAACTTATGCTAACAGGATTCTATTCTTAGTAACACAACTTAGCATGGTGATAACACGGTTGATAACAGTGATAACACATCCCCAAATGCTTAGGGCACAAGCCGACGTGATCCCAGGCACATCACACATCATCGTTCCCATTTAAAAACTTTTCCATTTTAGGCCGAGTTTCTCGTTTTTCTCCTTTAGGCCATTGCCGAACATTAAAAAAGGAGAAAATTACTAGTTTTCCCTGAACTAAATTACTTACTAGCTTACTGGCTTACTAGCTCACAAGCTTAATGACTTACTGGCTTACTAACTATTCACTTACTTACTTGCTTGCTTACTAGCTTACATGCTTAATAACTTACTAACTTACTAATTATTCACCAACATACTCACTCGCTTAGTAACTTACTAGCTTACTATAACTATTTACTTACTTACTTACTTACTAGCTTACAAGCTTACGAACTTACTAGCTTACATAACTATTAAGTTACTTAATAGCTACAAAATTACGAACTTACTAACTATTCGCCTACTTACGACTATTCGACTACTTCGACTAACTTACTAGCTTACAAGCTCACTAATTTACTAGCTTACTAGAACTATTCACCTACTTACTTTCTTGCGTATTATGTCACTAAGTTTACTAACTTACTTGCTTACTAACTATCCACTTTCTTACTTACATGCCTGCTTACTTAGTTACTAACGTTACTAACATTAGTATAAACAATAATTATCAACTTCCCGAAGTACAACTTTTATTACAACATTTCGTCGCAAAGAATTTTTTAAATTTTTCAAAATTTCAAAATCTCTAAAATAATTATTTCTTCTTTTTAATTTTCGCCTGGTCCAACTCAAAGCCGTGGGTGTTGTTGCGGAAAGCCAGCGGGTTCTCTGACTGCCGTTCCTGCATTTCCTCGGCGAGCTCGTTCTCCGAGGCCTCGGCGATGTCTTTACCCTTGCCGTAGAAGATGTCCTCACGATAGATCCTGTCCTTCTGACGGTAAGTCCCGTGGAGCTGTTTGAAAAATCACGTTTAAAATTTTACCAGCCCTCTAGTAGCAGGAAATGGGAACGGGACGCAACGTCGTGTCGGGACGGGACAACGAGAAAACGGAGAACAAAAGGTGAATAATAATACCTTGTCCCAGTACTCGATATTAAAAGCAAAGTTGACGTGGAAATATTGATGGTGGTTGTCATGGAAGATGCAGTCAGGTTGCCAGGGCTGCCACCAGAAAGCCTTGAACGTTATACCCGAATGGTCGATGATACCGTGGTAGTAAATGTAAGCCAGGATTACGCAGAAAGTCACTGGAAACACAAAGATTCCGTTACGTTCTGCTTTCGAACTGTCTTTTTTCATAATACAACAAAGCATTCAAAATTACAAATTATACATGTAATTAAGAAATTCATCGTTAATTATACATATGCAGATTTGCTTTTAATCAAGTAAATAATGAAGCTGGCTGGGGATAAATTATGATATCAAATTAACTGAAAATTAAGTTAGTTTAGCATCAAAGACTATGCATTGGGTCGTAGTGGGGTCTGCAAATATTCTATTTGAATTTAGTATTTATATATAAAATACTAGTAATTAAATACTTGAAAATTAGTTCAACGTGGTAAATAATCAAGTTCAAGATTATTAGGTATCTAAAACGTACACTGGGCCGTAGTGGGGTCTGCAAATATTCGTTACATTTTTCAAATACTTACACCAGTGAACAGGGAACAAAAATATCGGGGAGATGAGAACGAGCTGCATGTGAACGAACTCGACCGGATGGATGGCAGTAACGGAGAAAGCAGTCGGTTGTTTGTACTTGTGATGGAGCTTGTGGAAGTTTTTGTACAGGAACGGAGTGTGGTACCAACGGTGATGCCAGTAAGTCAAATAATCCTTAAAAATGAAGTTATTGTTAAATTTCAGACGTTCGAGAAGTAAACGGGAAGTTCAGCAAAGTATAATACCTGCCAGATGAAAACTACGGGCCATTGGAGGATGGACCAGACCCAGCCGTACTCGTTGAAGTCATAGTAAACGGTGGACCAGCCTCCGTTCATGAGGTAGCACGACACGATACCAGAAATGATGGAGCCAATCATCAGCGAGACTGACCCGAGCATGATTTCATGACGTTCAAGTTCTGGGGTCAACCATTTGTCAGGCTGGCATTTCCATTCCTTTGCGTTTTCCCGCTGGTGAACGTAGTAAAACCACTGCGGGCGGAAAATAGTTTTTAATTGCGATAGCTAATCAAATTTGATTAATGACAGATTTCTTACGTGTAAGAATCCTCCGACTCCGAGGTAGGTAACGTATGAGATCACAGTAGCAGGAATGATGTAAGTATGAACATCTTTCAAGTAATATCGCTCCAGCGAGAAACCGTCAAACTCCTTCGTGAAGTTCGTGGCTGCGTTAAAGTCCTCCTCCTTGCCATGGCGCAGGTATTTGATGAAATGCACCAAAATCAGGAGCCATTCAGCTAAAAAAAAAAAAGTATTAATTAAAAATCTGATAATCAAGTTCTAGAAAATCTTATTTAAATTCGTCGGAAAATTCCGCGCCATTTAGCTTCGAATCCAGCGCCATCTAGTCGTGAAATCGTGAACTATTTTGTTTTGCGCACGCGCAACAAAGGTTCAAGGTTACGTGACAAGCGCTACAGCAATTCTTTTTTCGGGGTCTAAAATAAGAATTTCTGAAAACTTGATAGCGTCTTCATATATTTACACAAAATAAATGTTACAGGCCTAGAAAAAAGCTTAAATAAAGGGAAGCCATACCTCTGATAGAAGATCCTAGAAGGAAAACGGCAACAGTGGCTATGAAAGATCCCAGGAAATTTGGAAGTCTGGCCCAGAGTCTGTCTAATGTTTTACTGTATTTCTCCATCCATGTTACAGCCATGGGATCAGCGAACCGAGCCTTGGTTCAGCCATCTTGGATGTGGCCGTCAACCAACTAACGTAGCAGTCGATTCTGCAAGCCACGTATAAATGCTTTACTCCGTTTAACCAAAAGAAAAAAAAAATTCAAATCTTATCGATTTTATTATCGAAAGATTAAACTGAACAGAGGCTAAAGGACAACTCTTGTCTGTCAAATAAAAGACAATTTTACGGTTTATCTGAAAGAAAAATGAAATTTTTCTCAAAGCAAACATTTCTGGTACAAGTACTCGTGAACCTTAGACGAACTTTTCATGATTTAAACTACTTAATAATTAGTAGTGAACGATAGTTTGTAAGTTTGGTACAGGAAAACCTATTTCAATGACTTTTTTCAAAATGCTAAATTAGATGGATTAGATCAGATTTAAACTGATTTTTTTAAAGATGTTGTATACATAGTTAAGTGGGATTTTTAGTAGATAGTTTATTAGTTCAGCTTATCAGTGCTAGACTGTTTGTTTTTATATTGCTTAGCAATCATAAAAGTCAGCAGATTAACCCGACTGGAAGGAGAGAAAAAAAAAACTTTGAACCGAATCTTTTCAAGCCGAAAAAAAATAACCTATTACATATCGACACTGCGGGTAAACGTGACATTATTGAGGAGATCACCTATCGCTTAGTACACATACACTTTGTCAGTACGTGTTATCATCTGTCATCAGTAGTTGTCATCTTCAGCTCAGGCAGGGGTCTTACGTGCCGTTAGGTACCGCCATCTAGTGAGCGAAATCTGAACTATACTAGAATAAATATTTCTTAACAAACTAAACTTATTTTAGTAAATTATGACGGAGAATAGTTTTTTAAGGTTAGAAGTGATATTTTATAACGCCATCTAGTGGTGGAACTAGAAAGTTTTTTGCTACTTTCCTCGAACACTTCTGATTGGTAAGCGGACGTGACGTCATTTGCCAGTTTCGGAATATGCTTTTTTTTAAAAAAAAAAAGAAAACTGTTTTGAAACCCTTGTTTTTGCACAAACCTGAAATAATTTCTTGTTTCTTTTTCTTTTCTTTCTGCAATAAAAGGGGCTAATGAATGCGAGGCAACTAGTTTCACACGCTGGGCATCGTCTAATCAGGTTCATTAAGAGCATTATGCGTGCGTGAAGAAGCAGCAGGAGGACGTCCCGTGGGTTCAGGACGCAGAAGTTAACACTGGGGAAGCCTTTTTTGTTTGGGAGTTTGAAAAGATGAGAATATACGTTTTTTTTAGCCTGCCAAAGCTTATACTAAGAATTATGCTTCAGAAGAACGAGAAAAAAATGGCGGTTTAAGGAACAAAAGGCCGGCCCGGTTGTTAAGCCTTTATTTATGAGGCCGTAAATAGCCGACACCAATTATGTTGCACTTATATTATAAAAGAAGCTTCGTCTAGCAATAAAAACAAATCGATATAACAGTGTGCATGGGGATGCTGTGTTGCTGTTCAGTGATAACAGAAGTCTCTCTCGAGATCATCGATATGCAAATGACTTGTGAAGGAAGACCGAGAGAGAAGCAGAGGCAGCTGGTGTCTGTTACCTGTCAACTGCGGTGCTCAGCGCTCTCTCCGACCGCGTAATTGACAGCGACAAACCGTCCGACCGAGACTAATCCCCCTTCCTCGTCGTCGTCCTAAAACCTGTCACATATTGGAACGCCAGAATATAACCTCCCCGAGCGTCTTAACCCTCATCTCGCAATACTAACACCAAAACGCTCGGATTTTAACCTAACTTAACCAGTGTTTCAGCCTTGAAGGGAATTTCCCTGAAAAAGGGGAAATGGGGTCTGTAAAAGGAAAACTAGGAGAAGACCGGAAAAGGGAAAATCTAGAAGTACGACCTGTAAGGAAAAAATAAGGGAAGAGAGAAAAAGGGGGAAATCGAAAATGCAAACACTGAACCTAACCTACGCTAACCTAACCAGTGTTTCCACTTTGTAGGGAAACTTCCTGAAAAAGGGGGAGTGGGGTCTGAAAAGGGAAATCTAAGAGAAGACGGAAAGGGGAAAATCTAAAAATGCAGCCTTTATTCTACCACGGAGGAGAAAAAGGGAAAATTTAGGGAAGAGGGGAAAGGGGAATTTGAAAGTGGAAACACCGAATCTCACCTAACCTAGCCTAACCTAGGTCGTTTTGATGTGCTAGAACCGCATGACTGTTTTATCAACTTGTTATCAGTATGTTATCAGTGTTATCAGCCTTATTGTCGAACAAATGCCGACTGACAGGGTCATCGCTCAAGTCAGATGGATGAGCCATCTAAAGCCTGATTAACGCGCGGGACTCGAGTCATGTGTCCGCCCCATCGGAAGCCACTTTCTTTTCCTCCCTAGCCACTTCTCAGTGCCAAATAAAAACGCCACCTAGAGGCGAAAGTTAGCAACAATCACCGTCTTTGTGTGCGTTTATGTGAGAACTGCCGAAAAAGAAACGAGAAGCACGGGAGCAGTGTTGTTCATTGGCTTTCTGTACATAAGAACCAGCCGCCATGTTGGAGTGAGGGTTGATGGATGGGAAACGTCAGGCATAATTAATACTGTTATGATTGCAGGCAGAAGTGAAGGGGTTTGTCCGTTCTGTCCGTTACGGGGAAGCACGAGAAGAGTTTTTGTTAAAGGCGCGGTTTCTTTAGCCTCCGCCTATTAATACTTGTCAAGCAATAGTCGACTCCATCTTGGACACGCCGCCCCAACAACCAGATGGATGGGGTCTCCCCGTAAAAGGAAACTTAACAAAACCTCTTTAAATATTATCAGAAAAAGCTTAAAGTTTGTAAATATAGTGGATTCAGGACCTCAGTGTGAAATCTAGGAGCACACGTTGAAATTTCTGAACCTCTAGACCTCTGGAAACTTGTTACTGGGTTGCAGTTTAGCCTCGACCCTGACATTTAAGATGGCGGATCAAAGTCTTCTACAAGCTCCAGAATTTGATTACGGAATTATGAAGTGAATTATGTAATCCTTTTTCTTGTTTTTCAAGATGGTGGCGGCTTTTGTTTAGTTCTGAAGTGGCATCCTTGAGAAACGTCAACGTTTTTTCTTTCTGCAGTTGTTTCGTTTATGATTTATGTCAAACACGACGTGGAAAAATCTTTTTGATGAATTGATGAATCTGGAATTCGTGAAATATGAATGTGAATTCCTCCGAAGAAATTCTTAGAAGATATCTCGGTTCTGTTTTTGCGAGGAATGAAGAACGAGAACGCAGAGAATCCAAGATGGCGCCTGGTACTACCAAACCAGTGCAGCGTTGCCAGATATATGAAAGTAAGAATATTATATTATTATTTTTATCTTATGTTTGATTATACTCCCCTTGGGTATGATGGATTAAGTTTCAGCAGGGTTCTTTTGCAAGCCCTCTGCGGGAATCAGGCGCCCCGTGGAGGACCCCACTGCTCGTCATGGCCGACCCGTGGTGAGACCCGCCGCAGAAGCTGGCATTCCATTCACCGAATCACTTTAACCTCTCGATAGAGCCTACAACAAACATGAGGTATAACATTCGATCTTGCATCTCCTTATCACATGGTAATCATAACAGTCGTTACATGACACAGTATTTCATCGTAGGGGCCATGCTGGAACGATCGGATCTTATCATCAATGTCATCGTATGTAAGCAATCCTGCCTTTTCGTACATGCACTGCGCCATAGTGGGGTTTTTAAACATTTGATTTTATAAATACAGAGGAATAAAAGAGAGCACTGGGAAGTAGTGGGGTCTGAGATTGATGCACTGGATCGTAGTGGGGTTTAGGAAAAACGTGATCTGAAGAGTGCACAGAACGAAAGTGCACCGGGACGTAGTTGGGCCGAAGAATGATGCACTGGACTGTAGTGGGGTTATAAAAACGTGATGATGAGTACATAGAACGAAGAAAGCGCATTGGGACGTAGTGGGATTAGGAAAAACGTGATCTGAATGGTGTATGGAACGAAGGGAGTGGACTGGGACGTAGTAAGGTTTTAGAATGATGCACTGGGCCGTAGAGGGTTTAGGAAAACGTATGATCAAAAGGGTACATGAGACGAACGAGAGGGCACTTGGACGTAGTGGGGTTTCAGAACGATGCACTGGGCAATAGTGGGGGTATGTCATGTTCGTGTTCATTAAAAAGTAGTTCTGCTTCGAACGAGTTCTGCTGGCTTCCCTTAAATGGAAGAACACGTCAAACAATGTTCGATTACAAAGCGAACAAAAAATTGTCTGTTCGCTGCGAACATTCATCATCTTCTTGCATATGAATCTGTTCTCGAAAAATCTGTCACTGTAACTCAGTTCTGTTCGGCGGCGAACGAGTCCATGTTATCCATGTTTTTCGAGAAACAATGTACGAACAACTTTTGTTTCGAGCAAAACGGAAAAGGTTTTCTGTCAACTTAAAACCTCCTCACTGATATGAAAAAAAAGTAGCAGACGAAAAAGAAGAAAATTTACACAGTCTGTTGTCACTTGTTATCCATGTTATCGACTGACTCTGAGACAGTAGTTTGGTAGTTTTAGAACCCCTTCGGCACTTTGGTACTTGTTGGTTGGAACATTTGCTCGTCGTATCTCAAGTGGCTGGCGTAATTTACTGGAGCAGTGTTCAGGGGCTTTACACTTTGACGCGCATACACACACACATCACGAAGGGGCTGCCGACTCCCTAAACTAATTTAAAAAGGCCCCTGATTATACACTACCCTTGGATACCATGTTAGAATATTGATAATGAATAATGACATGTCCAGAACATCTGAGAGCAGTTCTAGTACGAAGCACTGAATATACCAACAAGAAACTTGCTTTGCCTCACGAAAACTATTGGATTTTCGAAGACCCCTGACTCGGCCGTGGCTTGTGTTCTGAATGACAACACACTGATAACAGGCTGATAACTCATTGTTAACATTGGTGACACCAGGGGAAGCAATATGGAGTGGCAAACCCCCTGGAGTTGAAGAAGGCCATCGGTCACTGACAGCAAGACAAACGCTTATCGTGATGGAGCATAGACTTCATTCGACACGGCCCTCCACTTTTCATTATTCTTCTCTGTCCCCAACACAGGGGTACGCAACTCGTTTGCCCCTGGAAATCTTAGCGCTGTTTGTCAGCCGTTATCAGTTTTATCATTAGTGCGCCACGAATCAGGGACTAGTAGTTAGGAAATCGTTTGGTTCATAGTTCAAAACTGTAATCGAACAGGGCTACTGGGTTTGCTGTGATACTGATTAACCCCTGATTTTACGTAGTTGGGGTTTTGTTATTTCTCTCACTCTACAAACAGGGATACGCAATTCATTGCCCCTAAGTTTTATCAGTGTTAGAAGTGTTATGAATGTAGTGTCGCAAATCAGGGGCGGATCATAGTCAGGAATCGCTTGGTTAGCTGGTTGAAAATAGTCCTCCAAGGCTATTTGTACTGTGGGTATTGGCTAGCCCTGCTTAAACATGGTTGGTAGATTGTAATTTCTATCGCTCTGCAAGCAGGGGTAGGTGACTTATTGTCCCTGATACTGTCATCAATGTTATCAGTGCTATCGATAGTGGTACGAATCAGGGGCTATTACAGTGAGGAATGGCTTAGTTGTAATTGCCCGAAACTTGTCGTCCTGGCCCACTTTGGTTTGCTATATGGGTACTGGTTAGCCCCTACTTAAACATGGTGGTAGATTGGTATTTCTATCACTCTGCATGAAGGGGTAGGTGACTTACTGCCCTGATAATGTCATCATTATCAGCACTATTGATAGTGCTACGAATCAGGGGCGACTAGAGAAGAACCTGTTAGTTATAGTATCTCGAAACTAGTTGTCCGATACGTAACTTACTGCGCCTGATCATGTCATCAGTTTTATTAGAATTATCAGCGGTGCCGTGAATCAGCGGCTACTAATCAGGAATCTAGTAAAACTAGTCGTTCTTGCTAATCCCTTTTAGTATTGTATTGTTGTCAGCCTTTCCTTCTACATCGTGAGTAGTTGCTTACCAGTTAGTGCTACTGCCATTGCTTGGATAGTGCTTACGAACTCACTGACTGCTAGCTATGACATACTAGTTCTTACTAATCCTGGCTGTGAACTTACTTACTGAATGTTATTACACCTTACCGAGCTATTAACGAACTTACTACTTACTTACTACCTACTCAGTACTTGCTTTCAAGTTGCTTACGACCTTGCATACCCGGCTGTTACTTACTTGGTACTTTTGTTAGTGTTATTAAAACTATTAGTGAAGAACTAACGAGCCTACAACTTTACTAACGAGCTTACTATTTACTGTTTACGTATCATTTGCTTAAAAGATGCTTACTACCTCTTCTTCCTGCTACTAATTTGCCAACTTTGCTAGCTTTTATCAGAACTACTATTTTGAACTATTTGCTTACTACTTAGTCACAACTACTCACCAATTGCTACTTGAAAGTTACTTACTATCCCTTATACGTACTTGCTACCTACTTACTACTTTGCTAAATGTATTAGAACTGTTAACGCCTTGTTATACTTACTTGCTTTTTATTCATTACTACTGCTCACATATTACAACTCAGAAGTTACTACTTCATCCTCCTCTTACCTTTGCTACTTACTCTATTTTACTGCTACGACTACCTTTGCTGACTCCATTGGCACAACTAGCCCCTAGCTATACCTCAGTACTAGCACTTGTCGAGAAAACTCAGGGCTTGAATGAACTACTGAGAAATTTGCTACTATCAGTAGCCCCTGATTTACGACTTGGTACCCCTGAATTAACCATACCCCTTCCCTTATTACCCACAAATCGATTCTTTCAAATCAAATATACATTTCCACGTTATTGAGAAAAGTATTATATATATTTTATTATATCATATTATTTATATATTATATAGTTATTCAGTTTAGTTATTTGGTTTATTAGTCGATTCAGTTCGATCCCCTGATTCGCATGTTTTCATCTGTTATCAAATGTTATCATGCTAGTACTACCTTAAGGAGTTGCCGACCCCCCCCCCCTTCTCCCTGTGTATTTGAAGCAAGGGGCTGCTTGTGATACGCCGCTTGGATTTATGGGGCTATTTCTCGCCTGGTTATTCACTCTTGACAGCCGCCGATTTACGGCTCATAAGAACCGCCGTTGCCATGGCAACCTCAGCCTTACCCGCAATGAAGTCGGCAAGAGAGGAGGGGGGTCCGCTACTCGCGTTTGAAAACAGTTGATAACGTGAAATGTATGAATAAGTGAATGAATAAATCAGCGAACCTGGTCAGGTGTAGAAGTAGAATGAAATGGGGAGGTAGCCGATAACAGTTGATAACACTTGATAACAGCTCTGCAGTTTTTGTATTCCTACTGATATAGACAGTACAGGAACTGCAAATAACCTTGTTAACCTTTGATAACCTTTGTTAACATATGATAACATTAACAACACTCGATAACACATGGTAACAGCGCTGCATCTTACATTTACCATACTGCTGTAGACACGAATCTATAGCAAATATCTCTGATAACCTTTGATAACATATGATAACATGTGTTAAGACGTGATAACAATGTAAAAACACGTGTTTTCTGATTGAAAGAGCCGTTGAAATTTTTTTTTTCTTGGGAAAAAAAAAGACGCTTTGTTTTGCTTCCGGACGCGGGAAGTTCAAAAGAAACCGCCTAATGACAGACAAGAGCTTGTTTAATTTTCCTTCTTGTTTTCTTACATACTTTTTTTGTGCTACAGAATGGCAGACAAATTGTCTGTTGTCTGATGACTGTTGTCTGTTGTCTTGCTGTTTTCAGTTTTTCTCTAACGGGCCAGTTTTTATGGTTTATAAGAAACGTGTAGTGTTGAATAAGGATGTCTGATGTCTTGCTGTTGTAAGTTTTTCTCTAACGGTCCAGTTTTGATGGTTTATAAGAAACGTACAGTGTTGAATAAGGATGTCTGTTGTCTGTTGTCTTGCTGTTGTAAGTTTGTCTCTAACTGTTCAGTTTTTATGGTTTATAAGAAACGTATAGTGTTGAATAAGGATGTCTGATGTCTGTTGTCTGGTGACTGTTGTCCTGCTGTCTTAAGTTTTTCTCTAACGGTCCAATTTTTGTGGTTTATAAGAAACGTAGTGTTGAATAAGGATGTCTGATGTCTGTTGTCTGTTGTCTGATAATTAATGATTGCCGTCTTGTTGTTTTACATTTCTCTCTGTAACCGTCCAATTTTCATGTGGTTTATAAGAGAAAATAATGTCAAAATAAGAACGTCTGTTGTCTGATGACTGTTATCCGACATTTTGTTGTTGTTTTAAATTTTTGTTTTAACGTCAGATTTTAAGGTGATTTATAACGAAAGCAATCTGTCAATAAGGATGTCTGATGTCTGTTGACTGTTGTCTGATGTCTTGTTTTAAATTTTTCTCTAACCATTCCAGTGTCCATGTGGTTTGTAAAGAAGATAATGTCTAATGTAGATGTTTGTCGTCTGTTGTCTGCTGTCTGATGTCTGATATTTTTTATTTCAGATTTATCGTATTCGTCTAATGTTTCTATGTAAAGTTCTCGAAAAATTATATCAAATAAGAATGCAAATTGTCTGCTGTCTGTCGTCTGTCGTCTGTCCTTTGATGTATAGTTTTTAATTGTTTCATATTCGTCCAACTTCTATATGGTTCTCAAGAAACTAATGTCAAAATAAGACTGCCTGATGTCTATTGTCCGACGTCTGTCGTCTGTTGTCTAGTATCTATTTTGTTTCAATTCTCTTGAATTCGTCCAATTTCCTACATAAGGTTTCTTCAGAAATTTATGTCAAATAAGAATGTCTGTCTGCTCCCTTCCGTCTGTTGTTTGACGACTGTTGTCTGAAAACCTAATCCATTTCAATTTTCTTTCATTGTCCGATTTCCAGTATCTTCCAAAGAAGCAAAGAATCCGAAACTCCGAGGAAAAGTGTGCGAAGATTATTTGACAACACGTGATAACACGGAGATAACAGGATGATAACATTGATAGCTTGACCCAGGTGTACGAAGATTATTGCCAGTTTCGGACCCCTTGTGCCTTATGCTGGACTAATTCTGATTTTGGTTCTACACTTTTCTGTATTATTGGTTATGCCTTGATAACCTGTGATTACACCTTGATAACAAGTTGCTCACCCCTGATAACGCATTATTAACCTTGATGACAACCCAATAATTCAAAATCTTTGGACAAAAAGACTTCATAAGATGGCTGATAACACTTGATAGCACGTTGATAACACGTTGATAACCTATGAAAACAGGTTGACAACAAAGTGTTAACCCCTGTGACGCATATTAACCTTGATGACAACCTAATAATACAAAACTTTTGAAAAAAGACTTCATAGGATCGCTGATAACAGTTGATAACACATTGATAACCCATGATAGCACTAATGACGCGTTACTAACCTTGATAATAACCTCAAATCTGCAAAATTTTCCAAGAAAAGACTTCATGGTTCGCCGTTGACTCTTGATAACACTTGATAACACGTTGATAACCTATGATAACACTAATGACTCGTTACTAATCTTGATAGTAACCTCAAATCTGCAAAATTTTCCAAGAAAAGACTTCATAGTTCGCCGTTGACTCTTGATAACACTTGATAACACTTGATAACACGTTGATAACCTATGATAACACTAATGACTCGTTACTAACCTTGATAATAACCTCAAATCTGCAAAATTTTCCGAGAAAAGACTTCATAGTTCGCCGTTGACTCCTGATAACACGTTGATAACACTTTGGTAACCTATGATAACAGTGATAACCGTTAATAATGCTGATAATAAGCTGAAATCTGCAAAATTTTACCAGAAAAAGACTTCATAGTTCGCTTCTAATACGCTGATAACCTATGATAAGAGGTTGATAACCGTTGATAACAGTGGAAGGGCATGGTAATGTGCTGATTAGGTGTGGCGGTAAATTGTCGGGGCTGTGTTGAATGGGTCTCCATCTGTCGCGGCGCATCGGCCCGGGGACACATAAACACCGCGCCCCTGATTCGTTTTTCCGGCTTCTCAACGACGCCCCTGACACTTACGACCGCATCAACAGCATCAGTCCTCAAACCCCTTTCAACATGATTTCAACACCAACACCCCCCCCCCTCCGCCCCGTGCTGTACCAAACACTATAGTAACTTACGTCACCAATAATAATAAATAATACAGCGTTCCCACTTCACAGGGAAGTTCCCTGAAAAAGGGTAAAAAAGAGAAGAGGGAAAAGGGGAAATCTAAACCCCGTATGTTCCAGCACGGCGGGGAAAAAGGTGAAAAATAAGAGAAGAGGGAAAAGGAGAAATCTAGACTCTGTACGTTCCAGCACGGAGGGGAAAAAAGGGAACAAGGGAAAAGGGGAAATTGAATAGTGGGAACACTGTAATAATAATAATAATCATAATAAATGATACTTTTGTAAAAAATTTTACATTAATATGTTCTGATATTTTATTTACACAATTATTACTTAATTATTATATAGTCTGATAACACTCGATAACACCTGATAACACAGTTAATGGCTTAATAACGTAGATAATGGCGTCAATGACGTTAGTCGCATTAAACATAAATCCACTTTTATATGTTTATGATCCCAAATAAATAGCATAAGTATTAAATAAATAACTACAAATATTTATAGAGGATTTCCTAACTATTTTTTAAACTTGTAAGCTATTAATAGTTGCTACTATTAAGGTTTTTTTATGGTTTCATAACAATATTTGTAAGTTAATTTTATTACTTATAAAATTATTATATAATAATAATATGGCTCTAACAACACGAATGGCAAATCTGTCGTATCAGTGGACAGATACCACGTTTCAGTAGCCACTTTACCTACTGTCCACAGATTCGACAGTTTCACTGTCATCTTCAGAAATAATACTAAAATCACAGTAGCTAAATAACCGATGATAATACGAATAATAGCTGACAACGACGGATATCAGATCAGATCTGAAAATAGTAACGAACGAAATAATAGTGAGAAAAAAAAACTAGGAATGCTACTTACTAGTAATAAAATATCAAAATGGCCGCACTGTTATGACGCCTATTCGGTTTGGGGGCATAAGTGCATGGAGGGGTCGTATATTAAGGAGGGTCTGCTGGAGCAAAGGGGCCTGAAGCAGCGGCTTTTCTCTTTTCTCGGTCCCGGGCACCGCTTGACTTATCCGCACATGCCGCCCCATAAATTTCCCCTTTATGGCGCAAGATAAAGCGCCCGGCTTATTTCGCTTCCTACACACAAGGCCCCTGGCTTCCACTACACAGGCCAAGAAAAACAAGCAGACACGTCTTCTGCACTCCACTTGATGATAACATGTGATAACAAGATGATAACAGGATGATAACAAAGGGTTAAATTTTTAGTCTATAAGTATTATAGTATTCCCACGTTCTGTTTCCCCTTTTCCCCTTAAAGAGGGCTTTATTTTCCTTTGTCATCCGTTGGCTTGAAGACACCAATTTCCCGTTTTCCCCCTCCTTGCTGGATCTTATTTTCCCTTTCCTCAGGGAATTTCCCTGCAAAGTGGGAACACTGTAATAGTTATTATATAGTATTATATTAAGTGTATTACTGTTATAGTATAATAATGCTCTTCTTAGGTATCTGCTGGCTAATGCGTGGGGTTATTCGTGACAGAAAGCAGTTAGAGCCGAACCCTCCGATGGTCGCCACGAACAAAGTTGATGGGCACATATTTTCAAACCGGTACGTTTCAAACCGTAGTGGCAGTTTGAAAATTGCTTCCAATAGAAACTCCAAAACGTTTCAGTAAGTTATTAGCATCGTGTACTGGGCCGTAGTGGGGTTAGCATTTTTACATCCCACTACGTCCCAGTGCAGTACCAGCAAGCTAAGCAACGTGCACTCTACCGTAGTGGGGTTGTCATTATTGTTTCCTAGTACGTCCCAGTGCAGTACCAGTAAAATAAGTAACCCGCACTGAGTCGTAGTGACGTTTGTAATTTCAGCTATTTTTGCATCACACTACGTCCCAGTGCACCACTACCGGCAAACTAAGCAGTCTCCACTGGGTCGTAGTGGGTTCTGGAAACCTAACGACCGGGTTCAAGGGGCGTTGCGACCCCACCGGACTGCGGCAGCGCGCGGCTCGCCTTTTCATCCAGGGGCCCCGCGGTTGTAAACAGAATTATCCCAGCTACTCACGACAGAAACACATCAATGTTTTCTTTCCTCCCTCCCCGTGCGCTGTCCAAGATAGAAATTTACTAGATACTTGCACAATAGTTTATTCCCGCATACTCCATTTTCTCATATTTTAATCTCCTTAAGTTTTATTACAATCAAATTTAAATCTACTAAACCTCTTAAACATTGTTAAACACTAATTTCATTGCTTTACTTTCATGGATCTCCTACACTTATTACAATATTTTAATTGTTGTAGTGTGATATATCATATTGTAGTATGTTCGGTATATTTTACTATTAATTTATAGTTTATTTTGGTATTATAATTTCAGTTTGTTGTACATTTTAAGACATTTTTTCTCCTTCGCGCCGCATTAGAGCGTATGGCGCTCGTGTAACGACTCACCGGGGGCAAGTTGCAGTGCCGTAGAACCATCGGAGCAAACGTCTAAATGTAAATTCTAATTGAATTAAAATACTAACTCCTTCCCAGCGTTGCCTTCACGAGAGAAACAAACTCCTTACTGAAAACTTACACGTGTAGTTTGATTACAATCAGCTTGAGTTTAAATGAAAATTGTAACTAGGCACGAACCAAGTGTCGCTTTTCAAATTAGCATCAAAGTTAAACTTGTTATAAGTTAAAGTATATTTTAATCCTTTTTTGCTTATGGAGGAAGAAATGGAAGAAAAAGTTTCGGCAAAAAGAAAAGAAGGAAAGGAATACATAAGAAGAAGGAAAGGGAGTGTGTGCTGGACGGATTTAGGTGGAATAGTGGATGAGGCAGCTGCAAAAGGAGCCATAAACATATGCAAAGTGTATGATAAAATTTGGAGGAAAGCCCGCAGGTTGTTGTCACCGTATATCCATCACGAGTAATAGCTGGCCGCTATTACCACCACCAACAAGATACGACGGCCAAATAGCGCTGCCTGACACTGACCGATTGCCCGCCAGCTGCACACCAACTAACACCCAACAGCCGGGCATAAATAACCAACAACCACGGGGTCTGCTACCCCGATAGAAAAGTCATACGACTGAGTACCGAATGACTAGGTAGCTGAATCACTTGCTGACTAATAGCTGAACTCACTCTAGTTACTGAAACTGAACCCTGTGAATACGGGCTTGAATATTGCATGAATTAGTTCTTCCAAAATTCAAGCGTACGAACCCTGTGAAAGTGAACCAGTCTCACACTATCACCTAGCTGAATCCATGATAGTCATGCACCATTCAGAAGGGTCACTCAGACGTGTGGCTAGCGCATCATTTTTCTATCGGGACCCGAGTACTCCAGCACAGCACACATCACGTGATACCCCAAGGGTTCACTCCTTGAAAGAAGAAATGCTTATAACGAGTTGTGTCATGCAGATTTCCTGCACAGGTTTTGCCTGTTTGGTGACAGGCTGACAATTCTTGCTTGAGCTTTTCCCTGGAATAGCTTTCCTATGCAAAAATGTATAAATTTTAGAAAATTCAAGAAATGTAGTAATCTGGCAACGCTGGTATCTCGAGTGACAGCAAAAAGGGCTAAAGGGTTCATATACATATGTGTCAGCGATTGTACGAGTCAAATGTTTTTACTGGGGAAAAACTTACGAGGCGAAAAACTTTTCGGGTTTTGCATCTTGTCAGACATGTTTGCTCAGTGACAGTTGCTGGCAAGCTGCTAAGAAGCGAGTCAATATTGACTCAAGGCTTGAGCTAACAGTTTACATGACCAGAAACTACATCAACTCGGCAATAAATATTTAAAAGAGAAATTCGTGTATAGTTCTTCCTGTGCCTTTTCTCTTTTCGATTCAAATGTCGCAGGCTTAATCGAATAATAATTTTCAATTTACTTGAAAATTTCCATCCGAGTTTGGTACTTTTTTACGACGTGGAATATTTAGCGCGATGTATAGACGTGGGTAGCAGACGACGCTTGGGATAAAAATCGCTATCTTTTGACGTCTTCCATGCATGACTTGTGACGGAACTTGGCTGAAAATTTCACACTGGGATGGATGACATTTGCCAGTAGAGAGGGAGAAAAACCCAGAAAAACCAGAACAGGAAAAGATAGCGCAAAAATGTCAACAGCGAACAGCATGGGGCTCTCAACACGTGATGATACCGTGGTTAAAATACAATGATACCGCTTGATAGTTTCAGGTATGAGTTATGGCAGCTTTTGGGGGAGAGAAAAGAGAGAGCTGAGAGTTTGTCAGAGTTTTTGTAGTAGTTTGAAACGTCATTGTGGACGGGGCTCTCCGCCGGGAGTCGTGTCAAACTGTCATCGATAACGTGCACAGGCGACAGCTGTAACAGCCCACACATGTCAGGTAAATACACACGGGATATCACCAAACCATGAACATCGGAAAACCTCCACATTCTGATTTCTCATTTCACCTTTCCAGTCTTTGATGCATTCGGATAAACATTCATCACTTTTGAAAAGTCCTTTACAGATTAACCATTCATGTATCCTCATTTCTTTATAGGGGTTTTGAGCTGTGGTATATTCAGGGGCTTTGTTTCATCAGGCGTACAGAAAGTGGGTCTTGACTATTTCAGTAAGGCGATCCTGATCAAGTATTGATACAGTGGATACGTTTCAAAACATCAAAGGAAGGTTAAGCTAAAAAATGGTATCGATCTCTTTTTTGAGTACAACTTTACGGTTGCATTTCCTTTGTAACTTATTCAAAGCACACCAAGCCGCTATCACAGAGGGGTCTGTGGCTCTACTTAGACTCCAGTGATAACAACAGATAACATTTTATGAACACTTTTTAAACCAGGACGAATCTACAAGAGAAATTTAAATAATTTCTCGACAATCTTCGAGACTTATACTTGTAGGGTTCTTTGAGGATTTGAATCATCATAGTTTGTACAGTTGCCAACCCCGTTAGCCACTATAGTTTAGGAACTGAAAGACCAAGGTAATACACTGTTCGTCCCTCTGGGCCAGAAACCGGATTTGTCAAACGTGAGACGTGACTGACCAACGTCCATTTTCTTGGTCCAGTTTTGAAACCTACAGCTTAGTGAACATACGATCAAAACCTATGGACTGTTATGATTTTTTCGCAAAGCTTTGTGTCAAGTTACCAGCCCCACCTCTTTTTCCTTTGTTCGCGAATGCCGCATTGAGAAAGTCGAATTTCAAATCCCAAAATTGCTCTGTAAATCACTTTGGAAAAATGTCCCCTTCTTATGTTTCATCCGTCTGACAAGCTGTCCACAGCTTTGTTGGCTGCGGATTTAAGTTCCCCGTGGGGAACATAGTCCCCCACACATCACGACCCCCCAAAAGTCCCATTCCCCCACATTACAAATGTGGGGGACTGTTTGGGATGACTGCCTGACTATATCATTATCAAATAGATTGCGTATGAAATCGTCCACCATAATAAATCACATGGCGCCATTAGTTGGGAGCAGTGTTGCCAAGTGTTTCCACTGTGCAGGGAAATTCCCTGAAAAAGGGGGAAATGGAGTCTGAAAAGGGAAAGGTAAGAGAAGAGGCAAAAGGGAAAATCTAGAAGTATAGCCTGAATTCTAGCACCGAGGAGAAAAAAGGAAAAATAAGGAGAGGGGAAAATGGGGGAAATATGATAACAGCAAGATAACAGGCTGATAACACTGTTCGCCTGAGTTAAGAGCCCCGTGGGTCTATTCAGTAGTTTGGGGAATAGTCATAAATAAAGTAAGGGGGGAAAATCCGCTGGGTGTCACTCTGATCGTTTATCAGGGAAATCAGGGGGTTGAGGGTCATAATTCTGTCGTTTGGTGGGACAGGGGCCCCGTGACAGCAAGGGGCGGGCAAGCATAAGTCATGGCTGACAGGCGCTTGCACCGCAAGCCATGTCGTTTCATTTTCAAGTCGCCCACACGGCGCTGATTAATGGAGCCGCTACACAAGGGAGCCCCTGATTTTTCTTTTTCTCCCACTGCGCTCCCAACGTTACCTGTTGGCGTTGTTATCAACCTGTTATCACTGGGCAATCAAGTTATTAGCCACAAAAATGAAGTTTCGCCCCATCACAGTTTTTAAGGAGCAGCCGCCATTTTTGTGGAGGATTTCTCCTAAGTGCTGGGCGGTATGTTCTGGGGGTAACCGTTACTCAGCCCCTTAGAACCTGGTTATTTTAAGATTCTTAATTAAGATAGCACTGTACTTGTTATCGTCTGTTATAACGTATTGAGACCGCTGCGGTGAGAACTGGTAAAGGGCCAATTATTTGTAAAAAAAAAATTCAGATCATTAATAAAGTTTTAGTTTTTTAAAGCGTTGTTTTAAAGTGCTACTGAATTTTTGTCCTGGTTGGCACTTTCACGTTTCAGTTTGTGATTAATTTCCTTGTTGATTAGCAATCAACGGCCAGCGGTTCCCTTTGTGCCACGTCTGTAAGTCCTGACGTCACTCATAACAAACGAGTTTTGACCGACGTTGATTTTCTGGAATATTTTTAGACAAAAATTACTTCAAAACAATGTTAACAGCCTGCTCGAGAGGACATCTGGGGAAAAAACGTGATTGAAGTGCAGCTTTTATGGCAAAGTGTATATACCCCCTAGAAATATAACGTCCATTCCCTAGGACACATTTACTAAGTTCCCTGCTGCTACAGATACCTAGGGAGCAAAGTTTTTGAAAAACTAGGGTCTTAGCCGGTCTCGTATTGCCATATTGAAGAGCTTAAGCTCCGTAGGGTTCTACAGTTTCATTTGCAGCGTGTGAATCCCATGTGGCTGGAACTAGCAATAATTCCCCACACAAAGCCGATAAGTAAAGATAACATTGCTACAAGCACATTGGTAACTGCTTATACGATAGAATGAACAACTAACGTTGATCTGAACAAACAAGCTATCCCAAAAGAAAAAGATGCGCTAGTCAAACGTTAGAGTGGCCTTCTGGATGCTGCATGATTACCACGCATTCAGCTAGATGATAGTGTGAAACTGGCCCACTTTCACACAGTTCATGGGCTTAGTTTTTGAAAGAAGAAAGTCGTGCAGTATTTAACCCCTTATTCAGAGGGTTCAGTTTAACAACTGAATTAAGTCTACTATTCAGCTAGTGATGCAGAGGGAAGCTAGTGGTCAGCTACCTAGTCACTCGGTACTCAACCGTATGATTTTTCTATCGGACTTGTTCCAGCAAATCAACAACGCATGATGAAACGGACTCTTAGCATTCGGAAAAATGAGTATACCGATTACAGGTTATTGGTTACTGGCAACGGATTAGGACTTTCGATGAAGTGGCTGGGGGGGGGGGGGGGGGGGAGGGGAGCGAGTAATCGGGTAGTGCCATCAGGGAGCCGCTTTTCACGGCGCGGTGTCCGTAACCTGTGATTAGACATCGTTGGGTTGCTTATTGAAAAGCCTCTGTGTAAGCGCGTAATGGCAGGGCTGTCAAGACCCTGCAGCGCCCAAAACTAACCCACCCTCAAGTTATCAATCTGTTATCTGTGTTATCCCTAGTGTAGAAGCGAGTTATCAGACCCATCTACGCATTCTTCTGTCTTTTGTGCAACTCCTAGGTGACCTTACGACAAGTTTACAGCGTCTTGTCAATAGCTATCGGTCCGCCTGGTGAGCCGAGGCTTCAAAGTCGTGATCCCCTTAGTAGGGGGTTGAACCGTGGCACGGCTCAAGTGTCGATGGTATCCTTTCTCTCTATTGTCACGGCCCCGACAGGCAAAGAAATATAAATGGCGGTGCCTCCCTTTTCTCCTTCGAGGAATATAGCCGGGAAACAGCTCTCTTTTACATTTCAAATACCCCTGCTTATTTTGGCCCTGTCCTTACTGTCGGTTTCCCCAACAGGCAGCACCGAGGTGGAGGGTTCTCAGCCTGTGTTATCCATGTTATCAATATCTTCAGTGAAAAGCTTTTTATCTTTTTGATTCAGCCCCCCCCCTACAAGACCGCCATTGTTGTACGTCTCTCACTACTATTTTACGCAACACCACACCTCAATGATGTCTTATAAAACAGCTTAACACGACCAAGGCTGACAATGAATTCCGTAAGCCGTAAAATAGCAGTTAACATGGCAGTTGTTAACATCTGATAACACGAGAATAATCTGTAAAGGCACTGACAGCCAAATTTTAGCTTGAAAAAGTCAAATGTCTATTTCTTTTGTCTTTTTCTTTTTTCGCCTGACACTGTAAATAAGGGTGTGTGCGAGATTTATGACGAGGAGGTTGCACGGCATTTTCAATGGCGGACCTCTTGAGCTTTTCGCTTAGATTGATGGTGACAAGTAAATCCGACAAGGCTGTGGCATACGCCAAATCGGAGCTGTTGAGCCTAGGCTCAGGTCCTGCGCTGCCATTTCAGTACTTATCCGACTTGACAGCCAGCGGTAACAGGGCTTTATACCATCCCATCCCTTCCGAAAAAGCTAACAAAAAAAGAAACACGTTCTCTGTTATCATCAAGTGTTAACAATGTCTTATCGGAGTGTCATCAGTTCGTATGCCAGTATCGGTTTGGAGGTTACAGATAACTAGTTCGTTAAAATAACTAGGAAAAGTCTGGAAGTTCTTAAGCAGCAGATTCATGTGTTTTCGATACTCTTAAGATGGTGGGCTGTGTGCATACTATCGCATCGTGTCATCGCGGGGGAGCTCCCTGATTTTACCCCCCTTACGAAACTTTTTTTGGCGACGGTTTTTTTTTTACTTAAACGGAGTGTGTAGAGGAATGTGTGAAGACAAGTCAAGATGGCGGCGATGAAATGTGACGTCACGCAGCTGTTCCTGCTCGTTGTCAACAGCAAATGTTCTCTTCTGGGATCCTCTCTCTGAACCAAACTATAAGTTCGACCGGTTCACTGAAATCCTTTGCATGAAATAAGTTTAACTCCAAATCCGAAAAAGCTTTGTAAGTCTATCACGTTTTACTACATTTTTCCTACGGATGGCGCTGAATAACGTCTCAATAGGTTTCTCAGAGATTGGAAGGGACGGCGTATAAGGTGAATGTATATATTTTTGGTAAATTTAGAGCTGGCAGAGGGGCTGGATGGCAGCTTAATGACCGTTTTACGACGTTGCCAACAACCAAGTCTTTGACAAGGCGGCGAAAAGCAAGCGATGGCGGTTTTCTTGTTCGGCGACACTCGAGATGTCGTCTGCGTTTCATCACATCCATCCAACAATTTCTGTCGACAAGTTCACGAGAGTGCAACATCTTTTTAGCGCCATTGTCCCATGACGAGTCTCCCCTGAATGGTTTTTGCGCTTCTCGCTTAATCCTCATACATCTCTCTCCTGTTATGTATCCTTTTATTTTATTGTATTTTTGCACCGAGCTATCTTTTTTGCAACCTTGAAACAAAATAAAGACTTTTTTCACGATAAGCATTTTGTATTTTTTGTATTTTCGAACAAACCCCACGTAAGATTATAATCAGAGCAAACAATTTCTGAGGGAAAAAATTAACAGAAACAGCAAGACTTTGAAAATATTAAGAAAAAAACATTCATCACTACGTATTGCTACAATTTTTATTTATACAAGGCAATTGATTTTTGGGTAGAACTATGATACAAATATATAAACAAACCATCACGCGGGATTCTGAAGTTTTGTTTTAGTAGTAGTTATGTGCAGTATGCATTTCTCAAAGAAACATGCATGCGGGAGACATGGTAAGATATTTTGAGAGAAATCGAAATCTGTAAAAATCACAGCATACTTAAAAAAGTCATCCTTTGCCAAACAATTACAAACTATGAGCAGCAAAACTTTTTCCTTTAATAGGTGCCGACAACTTTTTTTAAGGGAGAACGCTAGCACCCAGGCGTTGTCCGTAAAAGGAGTAGGGATTGGAATAGTAAGCTCCTACTCCGGGTAATCCCGCGGCGGCCGCAGCTGCTGCCGCAGCATAAGGCGACAAATGATTCGGGGGAAAGGGAGATCCTGATAGCGTACTAGGGGCAGCTCCAAGGGCGCCTAGTGGGTTTGCCGACGCGGAGCTAAGTCCCAAAAGCGGGTTAGTAGACCCCAAAGAGGCTAGCGGATTCGAGAGCGGGTTGGAAGGGGTAAGTGAAGTGAAAGCAGGAGCTCCTGGCTTGCTGTACGGGTGATAGCGAGCCATCGAAAGAGGACTCAAGGGTGGGGTAGGGTAGGTCCGGTGATTCAGGAGATGACTGTGAGGGTGCAGTGATGGATTCAGCAGAGCTGAAAAGCTGGACGAGTCCGAGGAAGGAACTGAGAGACTGGTATGCGTCCTTAGGTGCTGCAAAAGTTCTTCAGACGAAGCGAACCGCTTGCCGCAGTAGTTGTCCCCGGCTATCCAGTTGCAGACGTAGGGCCTCTGCTGGGTCGACGGACTAAACGGCGACGAGGACGAAGATGTCGCTACCGTGGTTGATGATGAAGTGGCCGCTGCTGAGCTTGTTAGGATCTTCTGATGATCACACTGTGTGCATCCTGCAGGACATACCCCAGCTGAACTAGCAGCGGTAGTCGTGGCGGGAGTTGTCCCACTGAGGCCCAGCATACTGCTAGGACACCCGGTACAGTAAGGGTCCCGGCAAACTGGTAGCGACATCAGAGGATCACTACCGTTCACACCCTTAAGGCGGCTATAGGCTGCCAGACTCGAGTATCCAGCGGACAGTCCCAGACCCAGAGATACCGGTGGATACGTAGGAAGGGAACCAAGATGTGGGTACGGGTGCCGGAAAGCTCCTGCGGCTCCAAGACCAAGTGCGGCAGCGGTGGTTGGGTCCAAGCCGGGGTATGGTGACAATCCGGACAGGGAACCGAACATATTTGGAGGTCTGTACGATCCGAGTGGAACGTCTTTGGGTAGTCCTGTCAAGGCGTCTAACGAGCTTTTGGTGGTAGAATCAGTTGACTTGGCATCGCTGCTTCGGGACTCTGAAGCTGAGGAGCTCGAAGAAGATATTGTGGTAGATGAAGATGTACTGGTATATGATTTTGAGGACGATATGGCGGGAGATTTGAAATCAGATTTGCTGCTGCTGTAGTCTTCGTTGCTTTTGTGGCTGTCGTGCGATTTGTGTTGTGTGGTCGGAGGAGATTTGCTGTTCATCTTTAGCGACTCCGAACTGTTCGACGAACCCGAGGACGAAGGAGACTCTTTGGGTCGGGACTTTTCGGGTTTGCTCGATGGCGGGTCCGCACCAATCTGACTGCAGGTTTGAGCGAGAAGAGCTAGCGGACTCCGTTTCGAATCCAACTGTTGGATAAAAACAACAAAAATTCATTAATTAATTTTAAAATCAAAATAATTTTTGCAATTTTTGCAAGCACATCAATGTTCTGAAACTATCACGTTCGAACTTTTACAAAATTTCCGCCGGGTTTTTGCAAAGAGAAAGTTCAAGAAATCCTAACAGTTGCTCCTGTTTTAACTTTGCACAAAGACTGCGAAAAATTTCGAAATTTTTCTAAAGAAATTACGCTACTTTAAGTCAACGAAATCTTTATTTTAAAGTTACAAAAAAAATCTTTGCAATTAAGTGGCAACACCGCAAAGTGTAGCCTGGCCTCAAAGTAAAAAGTTTCAAGGTAACACAAAAGACTCGTTTTCTACCTGAATATTTCTGAAGCAAACCCCGAAAGCCTCAAATACTAACGAAAAAATTCAGAAAAAAAATACTGGAATTGTAACTTACTGAGGTTGGAAGAGGTGATAAATAATCCGGTTGTAAGTATTGACTTCCATTGGGGGTTAACATGTTGGTTGGGCTTGAATTAATGTTCGAAGATCCCGATTCCAGAACCAGCATTATCGCAAGTAAAACAAAAAAATTTCTCAATGCACTTTTCACTTGGAATCCACAATTATTGCGAAAATTGTATTCCAAACTGTGGGTTTACGTTTGCTGAAGTGAAACTACAGAACAAGCTTGGCTTTTTTGCTCTGAACTGCGCGGTGTCTCTACTGCAACTGAAGTCCAAGCCACAGACTACGGTGGATGTTGAGGTACAAGTCGGGGCTATACACCTCGTCACACAACTTCTGCAGCGGCTTTTCGAATCTCTACATACCAAAGTAACAATTTCCTTAAGGGTTATAGGATCCAGGAATCCTATTATTAGTAAAAACCTATGGTTTCTTTCTAGGGTTTTTTCCTCAAAGCATTCTCGCTTCATGAATCCAAATTAAGTTAACAAGTTTCTGAGTGCAGTCTAATGGAAATCGTAAGAGTGAATGTATTTTGAGTAAAAAATCTTGTGTCGAATCTTGCAGAGATCCTCGAGTATTAGGGTGGCCATTAAGTGTGAACAAGGTCGTCTGTTATTCTTTCTCTCAGCGGTAGAAAACAATGAGATTCCGTCAAGACAAGAGGACGTGCAACAAGACAAGACAAGAGGATTCAAGTGGGCAGCTCACAGTAGGAGTCCTCAACCTCGCCCCTCCTACTAATCATCCCACTCCCTGACCCATTATCAACAGTTATCAACCTGTTATCGACATGTTATCAGCCTGTATAGAACTTGTTAAGACAGTGAGTAAGGGGTCCCTTATGAAGGTTTCTCTGGGAGGCTAAGTCTTGCTCGAAGGAACCGCAGGAGTCCGGCCCAAAGTTTGTGGTCCCCCGCGGACCGTGGCTCGAGGATACCACCCAGGGAGCGAGTGATGATGACAGCGCACTCTTTTGAAAAGCTGCCGCCCTACCAATCCGCGGACACGGACACTCCAGGGGGTGCCTGTCGCCCTGCATTGAATCGGTCACCCGCCATCAAGCTTCCTTTTTGCCACGCTCACTTATAAAAAGATTTCAAACCCTCCCCCAGAACCTCCCACCCACTCTCCAAAACCTCCACCCACTTCTCTCATCCGAGAAGGGGTTCGTAACTACCCATAATCACCATCTGTTATCAAATAATCTTTAGCCTTTTCTTAGAGCTTTGAATATGGAACTGGTGAACGTTAATTAAGTTAAGACTGTGAAGAAAGCAAATAATAGCGAAAAATATCTAGAATTACTAAAAATTGAATCATGCGGTTAGTCCTTTATATTAGGCAAAATTACTAAGTTGAGGATTTTATGCTATACCAGTGACGCCATGTTAGGAACCACTAATTCGCCCAAAAACCACGAAAAATCGAGAGTTTAATACCTTTTTTCAGAAATTTAACTGAATTATCTTCTGTAACGAAAGTATGTAATGAGAGTTCACAAAGAATCTGCAGTCCTCTCTTTGAGAACTTAGCATCTGACACTTTGGAAATTTCCATTCAAAACCTTCTGTCGTCTGGAGTGTTGCCATTGTCGTTTGTGACAGTAATGCTGACACCCCAACAATATTGGAATTACTGTAATTATGCCAAAAGCCAGAGAAACTGCTGTCAAAGTCACTATACTACACCAATCAAACGAGGTCCTTGACTTGGCGGCCATATTAAGACTCTTTTGTATCGCGTTTAGCGCCGCCTGTTGAGTATATCTGCGTTCTTGGACTGAGAGATGGAGCATGGAAGGGTTTCTGCGGAGGTTGTGGGTTAGAAAAACACTTGGAGGCCTTTCTGGCGATGAGAGATGGAAGCCGAGTGGACGCCCTGCTGGCCGGGGCATTATCAGTCAGCGAAGAAAGATGGCCTTTCCCTTTTGCCGACTGCAGTGCGCTTGAAATTTATAGTCTACCAGGGAAGAAGTCTATGTACACGTATAAATAAAGCGGGCCAACAAAAGCTGCTGACGTTCATGGCTCCTCCGAAAGAAAAGATTTCGTTTTGGCGCCTTCCAAACGCAGGGCAACTCCTCGATCAGTTAGCAATCTGTATAAACGAAAACTTTGCTGGTAACATGCGAAAACAGAACTGTTTTTTAATAGAGATGCCTTTGGTACTTTTACTTTGTATTTTTCGGTTTATTTGGTAATAAAAATGAGAGAACATTAGCTAATTTACCGAAGCGATCGTTAAACGCCTTCACTTGTGGAAAAAAGCTAATAAATTACCGTAATTTATGATACCAAAAAAGTTCTGCTCCCAAGCCGTGACTGTGTGAATAATAGTATGAAATATTGCCAAGAAACGGGTGGGTGCTACTTCCATTATTTATCACAGTTAAAGCCTGCAATTTGGTTATCAGCTTGTTATCACGGCTCTCAAGAGATTTCACGATTAAGATTTACTCAAGTGCTCTGTCATTATGTACCGAATCTGTCGTATGAGTGGACATGGGCTTTTAAAGATGACACAGGCAGCACTATACGTGTTGTCCGTTTGAGTGATTCCTTCAAGATTCTTGCCTGAATGATTCCTGAATCTGGAAAGTAGCAAACTGTGCGTGTACACATCTTGCGGGGAGGTACTGCTTAATGGAGTGTGAGGGAAATGGCATGTTTCGCACGCACAGAGGGGGGTGCACAGCATTCACTGACCTCCCACTTTCTACCAATGCCCTGATACAACCATGTTATCACCGTGTCATCATCTGTTATTAAAGAGTTATCACATCTCTTTACTTAGGAAGTTGACTTGTTTCTAGCTTTATTTCTGAGATTTTTTAAAGTATCGCTTCAAGGGCCAAGAAGTGAGCTAGGGACTGGAATGGGGGGTTACGGGTTAAGGGGAGGGGGGTGAGTTGGTGTCAGTGATGCATGTGATTCATGTGTTGATGATTGGAGTCTTTGGCGGGAACCGACCCCCTGATGAGCCATTATGGTGGCTGGTGTTCATCGATCATGGGCCGCCGTCGGCGGCCTGTCAGGGGCATGCCATCCGGATGCCCATCCTTCATCGTTTGTTACCACGGCTGTCTTCTTTGAGACTCCTCAAATCTTCTCCATCCTCCCACGCCCGTCCCCCCTGATTCTTTTTCTCACAAAGCTTGACCCCCTCTCTTCCCGTGATTTCGGTTTCATGGTTCCGGAACCTAAAAGTTAAAAATGCGCTCAAACTACACCATCTACCCGACATGCTGTACTTGAACCGCAGCAACGGACCGACATGGAGTGATAACTAGTCGATAACACTGATAACTCAAGGCTGGGTGGTTCCAGCAGAAGGTTACCAACCCACCTTAGGGTCTGAAAAAGCTGGTATAGGTGCATGAATGTCTGCATCGAGGGAAATGGATGGAGTGTTGGGTTGTACGAGCAACAAGATTGATTGGACGTGAAGTGGATGAAATGCCACAGCAAAATCGATGGGGCTTTTTCGTTGGGAATTTGTTCTGGAACATCAACAAGACTACCTCTTCGATGGGGCCCTCCATCAACAAAAAAGACCCTCACGGCATTGATAACATCACGATAACCTGTTATTAATGAATTCTAACAACCTTCCACAATGAGCAATCAAGAATCAATACCATTCAGAATTATTCCAGAGAATAAGGGAATCCGATTCTGTGTTATGGGGAGGTTGTGAACCCCAGGACTGGTTATAGCTCGGAGGGGAAAAGCAAGTCGGTAATAAGTTTGAGTTGTAGCGAAGCGAAAGGTCTGCTTTATGGCACTGCCATTGATTTATGGCCTCAATCAAAGCAGCCGCTGGCAGCCCTCACTATATTACCCGCCCCGAGAACGCCATAGAACGACCCTTGGCTCAAATTTACACGCCTTAAACCAAGATACAAGCCCACACCAAACTTGTTCAGAAAATTTTTATAAAATAATTTCCAAAACAAAATCTCATTTAACAGCTTTTCTTTTGTACCATAAAATCTGGGGGATCACAGCTTTTCAAGGCATTACGTGGAGTCTGTTACATATTATTTGAAAACTGTACGGGAGGGCCTTTTTAGCAATGGACATGCAGTGTAAAAAGGACCACCTCAGAGTTGGGGCCCCTTGAGGGTCCCCATTAACCCGCACCCCGGGAGCCCTTCACAAATTACCGCTGTCAAAGAAGCTGCCATCCCAAACCGTGGGGGCCATGGGATACGTTAGCAACTCCCTCCACCCATACAGGAGAATGATAAATTTGATAACATGTGATAACAGGGTGATAACTCTTTCGGAATCCCCACTGGGAAAACAGTAATACTCCCGAATGGAACGATCAAGTTGTTATGGCAACAAGGGGGCAAACTTTGAAATGGGAAGCAATCATTCGACTACGTGGGTCCAGTACATGTTCCAGTAATCAGACAATAATGTTCGCTTTGGGAGATCGTCTACTCCGAAGTGGATTCCAAACAGCGGTTCACTAATCCCAAGGACCGCGTTATACTGCATGCTGAAGGATCCCAGCTATACATTCCGCTTAATCCAGTTTAACGTTTCAGTCTCGCTCACTATTCTTTACCATACATACCTTACGTACGTTTTAAGTAGAAGAGTTGGTAAATAGAAGGGTGCGCTTATGGGATGTGATGCTTGATAGTGGTGCGATTAGGCGGGGAGACCATTGTATTTGCGCCTGGCATGCAGCGGATGTGCCGGGGCCATTGTGCATGTGAAGCAACGTCGAAAACCACGCTGGAGGTCCCTTTAACACGCGATCCTGTCCCGGCCAGGAGTTTCCAAACAAATTTATAGCCTCAGTGGTGGCTATTGTCCCAGTCGACAGCTTCAACTCCCTCTCTCTCCTATAGAACTATCCGAGTATGCTCTACACATACTCCTTTTCTCTATGTTTCCTGTCTCTCCGTGTTTTACACGGGGAGGTTGTGATGTGTACTTAGCGGTAGTTGCATGCTTGACAAAAGGGTTTCATATGGCTGTCAAGTAGTGCGGCATGAGATGTCAAAATAAGCTGTTGCAGGCCTGTCACCAACCTCGATTCCAAGTGACAGGACCCTTCTCAGGTCAACAGGCTCCCAGAGACACTCCTAATTTGCGATCCACATCCACAGTCCTCTCTCATGTAATAGTAGGTGTACATATTATTTATTTGTAAATATAATTAGTTGATTCTTGGAATTTTCGACAATGTCCTTAGAAAAATGTTTTAGAAATGTAAAGTTCTCGAAGAATTTTTCAATCAGTTTGTGAAGTCATCCGAACTATACGTCAGCTTCATGTGGATTCCTCAGATTCTTTGAAATTAATCAAATTTTTCAATCGGAATGGCAAGCATTCTTCACGAATTCTAATAAACTTCTCGTCATTTCAGCTATGCATTCTTGGATAGAGACTATTTGTTTCTCAGAGTAATTCTGAAGTTATGATTTTAAGTAAAAACTACCAAACTTTCATAACGACAGATCTAATACTACTCAGACCTTAGTCTTAAGATGGCGACTAGTGGTGGCAGCCACTTACTTTTTCCAGTAGGTGGTGCTAGCTGGGAATCTGAGTACAGAGATCTTTTGAACGCAGTCCTTCTTGAGACTTGGCAATAACTTTGGAAGACTAAATATGGCGACGGTAGTAAGTAGTGGATCTTAATATGGCGGCTATTGGGAGCAGCTATTCACTTTTGCCGCGGGGTGGTGCTAGTTTTGCATATGGAGCCTGAGAGTAGACTTCTTGTGGGAGTTGGCAGCTCTCTCTGGGAAAAGGTTAATGGGGCTAGATATGGCGGCAAGTGTGCACTTTGTTTATGTTGGACAGAACTGATGGCGGCCTGTCCCTGACAAAGAGACTTTATACACCAGTCCCGATAAGAGCCTATCTGATTTTCGTCTGCCGCTTCTTGACGTCCCCTACAAGAGGTTCACAACCTCTCCCTAGATCTCATGGAGATTACTTGATAACACGTGATAACACAACAGTGTTTTCACCATCTATTTCAAAGGTTCCCAACCCCTCTCTGTCTAAAAAGAATACAGGTCAGGTCAGAAAAGCTGAAAACCGGTTGATAAATCTGCTGAAAAAAGCAGAAGCCAACTTGACTGATTACAATCAAATGACAAGACTCGGAAACAAATGACAGTCGTACAGGTTCTCCAGCCAAAAATTTTACCAGAAACAAAAAAAACTTAATTGATATACAGTACAGATAAGGTAATCTACTCGAAAAAATAAAATATATTTTTAATGTAATATAGAAACTAGACAATAATACATAAACTCAAGTAATAGAAAATGTGTTGAAAATCCATCTCACGATTCTAGAACCCTTTAAAGAGTTAATATAATGTTTCTAATAAGCAGATTCTTTAATGATCACAAGAATCCCTGTGGAAGAATCGTGCAGGAGAGACTTGTTAGCGAGAGTCTGTATCTGTATGGCCTTTGGGGAGCAGCGCAGTCGATGTCAAGGCGGAAGATAAATGGCGTTGCATGGCACATCTGGACAGGAGCCATTCGTCTTGGTCAATGTGTGTGCAGTTAACAACTTTGCCTTTGTAGGCTGCCACTATCAGTGCCGCCTTTGGCCAACAACATTCACATTCCCTCCCCCCTTTTCCTTTTCCTTTGCCTTGCCTTTGCAGACCTCATCATCATCATCTTCTGTTGTTATCATCATGTTATCATTGTGTTATCAGAACCAAATCCAGAATATGACTTGCAACCTTGAAAACGTATACCAAAACCGGTCTCACATATGTTTTTTATCATTCAAAAATAGAATTTTATAATAATGAGTGATCACTATGACAACAGTTGATAAGGTAGTGGTTCTGGAAGCTGTTAAAGAGGCCTTTCACACTAATTAATATTCTACAAGTTATTAGTTCATGTGTGATCGAAGACAAAGATCAAAGAGAATGCCGGTCGGCTCTTCAAAGGGCAAGTTGAGATATTCCAGCAGCATCACAATTTATGACTTCTTTGACTTTGAATTAATTACAAAGAGATCTTATCGAAATTCCGTACCAGTAATCCTCTTCAGAAAACTTGCTGCGTAGCTAGCAACCAACACATAGAACTAACGGGGTTTTTGTGTATTATTATTGAGTTTTGAGGATGTGGTGTGTTGTGTGGACAGTCCTGGTGTCTCCACAGTGTAAGAGAA
This sequence comes from Eulimnadia texana, assembly GCA_002872375.1. NCBI lineage: Eukaryota > Metazoa > Arthropoda > Branchiopoda > Diplostraca > Limnadiidae > Eulimnadia > Eulimnadia texana. Next base: position 311,833 of record NKDA01000008.1, read on the forward strand.
CATGAAAGAGGGGTACTGAAAAGAGACGGATGCCTCTTGATGCAAGAGAAACACATTAACCTGTCACCAGCCATGATTTATGTTGCTTGTGGTGGTGGCTTTGGCTTTTTCTCAAAGGGCTCCAATGAGAGAATCCATAAGAGATTCTCTAAGATTCTTCCAAGAATCTGTGAATCTTTTTGTTAATATTTCGGAAAAATTCGCAGCCCCGTTTTCTCGGTGACAAACGACAGAAGCAGCAAAACGAACGTTTGCCGCCGTTAATTTCTCTCAAACGACAGTCCATCCATCACTGGGACCGTAGTGTTTCGCGCACAGAAGCCTCTTCTGACTACCATCTATCACTGCGCTATCCTTGCATTTGCTCGCCCCACAACAACAAAAGAAACACCTTGTTCCAAAGCGAAAAAATTGTGCTTTCCACGTATTGCATTTGTATACACAATGAAAAATCAATTCTCTCCTCGTAGTTCATTAACAGTTACTTGTAACACAATAGTTACTTCACATGCCGTACTATTAATATTACTGTCATAGCTCTAATACCCGACTTAACTTTAATTATTTTCAACGTAATTTAAGTAAGAAGGGACTCATGAACTGACACGGATGACAAATACCTGTTTGGAATGGATGGGACTAAAAAGCTTTGCTTCATTAAGGGAAATAGATACATTGTGTTCTTATGGCCCGACACGACCGTACATGAAAGTGATAAATGGTACAAGAAGGTCGGAACAGGTCAAAAAAGGTCAAATAGGGTTCGAAACTAGCATGATTTTTTAGAAATCGAGCTGTTGAGTTGTATCTTTTTATAGGGATACGCAGATAGTGGGGGTCAAAAGATTTAATTGAGGCAAAGCTGATGGGCGATTCTGTGCGAGTGCAAATAGTCGTAACCAGAGGGGGCGTTCATCCATCAGCTAAGCTCATTAAGACACACGACTGTTGACTGCAACCCGTAAACAACATGCGCCGTACTTAGCATACACAATCAGCCATGTAAAAACACTGGGGGTTTCCAACTTCACACTAAAAACCTTCATGTTAATCAAGCATTACCATGTTATATCAACGCGCTAACAAGATTTTCATCAAAGGTAGCTTTGTTTATTTTATTTTATTTTATCTTAATTTTTAAGGTAATGAATAACTGGTTTAGTTATACAGAAGTCGCAGGCCCCCGGCGTGCTGGCTATCTTTGCCGGTGATCCAGGCAGCTCACGTCAGCCGGTAATGGATAATGGATTAGTGGCTCCCCAACGTGTCATCCCGGGCAACTGGAAGCCTCTTATCGCAGCCACTTTTTCACTCCACGCCAGACCAGCAAGGCCAATCCAGTTGACTTGACGGCAACCAATCTGTCGTCCCACATAAAGACCGAATGGATCCCCTTTTCCCTTCCCTTCATCAATGGATCCTCCCCTGGTTCTACCAATAGATGCCTCAGGGATTTACGCTACAGGGGACTATCTAGCCCCTTACTTTATATGCCATTAGGCGCTCAAGACTTCTCTAGGTTGCCCCTGATAAACCATGGAAGATGCCAGCCTTGCATGTGTGTTTACACGTTTACAAGCAGCAGTCTGCTCGATACATAAGCAATTCTATGAGAAAGCCATTTGCCACACAAGTCATCCATTTGACACTGTCACTGACATCCAAACACGGAGAACATATCACAAGCCGCTCTTCCTTGACGTCATTTCCGCCGGCAAAACAGAAAGTTTCTCCGCGTCGAGATAACTTACCATAACAAACATTTTGACTTTCAGAATCACATTCACTCACTTCCCAGACTTCCCTGCACAAGAATCTGTGATCCCACAGTGCAGACTAAGCATTGTGTTATACGTTTTTCCAGTCGTTTTATCAAAATGTTATTACAAGGTTTCTGCTAGCTTCGACTCGACAGCCAAGACTCCATACGCAATAGCAAAAAAGCTTAAAAAAATAAACAAAACTACGACAACAGAATGGAGACACTGGACACAGATACTGCAGAGTCATCCATCACTGTAGTGAAAAATAAGCATGACACTGTACGCCAACAGGGTTGCCAAATTCTCAATTTTTGCAACTGTGTCTTTTGAGCAATCTTCATGTTATTAATACCTTGTGTTGCTAAGTAAATTGAGTTACCATTCTATTGTTCAGTAACGGACCGGGCTGGTAAGAAAAAAACTATGTGGCTCTTTGGCATATACTAGTAAATGTGCTGAGAATCAGAAGATTCTGTGGTGTAAAAGAATCGCTGACAGTTTTGCGACCTCCCCCAGCGAAAGAGACAAGCGGCTGTCGACCGTTTGTCAAGCTAAACGCGACACGCGGTGCGATCTACGACGCTGGGGGATTAGACGCGCCTACAGGGCCGAGACAATTTATGTGACCCCCGTCCCTTCGTATCAACAGTCCCTTACCGAGCCAAACTCCGCTCTACAAACTCCAAAAGGGCGCGTAACCTCAAACAGTTTCATCTCTCCTAACAATTTTTATTCCAAGCCGAAAGCTATCAGCCTAAAAATACATCTCTATACCAACATGAACCGATTTAACACGTGACAACAAGTTTCTGACGAAAACAGCGAAGGATTACGTTTTCCCGTGACTGGTTCCAGAGTTGTCCATCGCGAGTTTGATGTCGCTGCTGTCGCGCAAAAAATAAACAGCCTCCCCTGTCAAGTTGGGCGCTTGGTAACGGCACTAATTTATACGTCGTTCCTTGTTACTCAAATTATCAACGGATCATAAAACTGAAAAATGGCGCCACCACTGCCTCTTTCAAAACTCAGTGCCAAAAAATACCACACAAAAAATCCTTTTTTTCTCCCGCCACTTCTTTTTCTTCTTGAAAATAAACTCGTAACCCCCAACCAAGACACACAACAGAGCAACCTTAAAGGATCTCACAACACAAATCTGTTATCACCGTATTATCATCCTTGTTATCTTTATTTTTTATAAACTCCGTCCATGAGTCTCGTGAATCTGGCTGCAAGTTTATTGGGCGAGACTAGCGCCACAAAAGTTGCAGGGGCGATTTTTCGAACTATTTACGGGAATCCACAATCTTCTTTATCATTTTTTATTTTTTTGGAAAGCATGAACCCCCGGTTGCGTGCAACGTAGAAGTGTACATTATTAACACTCTATTAGATACAGCTGCAGAGAGAAGGGTTAATGGAGTGGATATATTATTGCGTTTTACTCGTTTTGTATGATCTCGTAGCCGTTTACTGGAGCGAAAATAATCATAACCGAAAACTCTGAAACACTCATGAAACTTACATGTAATCAATTTTGCACCTTCATATAACATTGTACACTCACTTTTTGCTCACTCTCATTCGTTCCCATTTCTTCTATGTACTGGCTGTTGTAATATAAAGCCCAGCAGCTGGTCGTTAGGAACAAAAAGCAAGTTCCACTACTTCCAAATGAGAAAAAAAATATTTCTAAAACTCTTTTAAGCTTTTATATCCACACGGAGGATTTATGGAAAGCCGCGTAGTGAAACCTGCTGCGATAATGAGTACTTGGGAAAAGCGCTGGAGTATTTTGGACCTTACTTAATGAATGCTGCTTCTTTACAAAAGGAACCATTTTTCTCTGAAGAAGTAACCAGAGTTTACTTTAGTTTTCCTTTATTGTTAATGATCTTCTCGTGAAGTTTTGCGTAAAAAACGTGAGAAGCCAAGGTGAATTTTGCGATAATTTAAACGGTGAACGTGGCCAAGGGTTTGAACCGTTGCCACAAAACACAATAAAGTAGAAATAAATAACCACTTAAACGTTACTAGCCAAATTACTGTCGGACATAAGCGTCCCGTTTTGCATTTTATATATCCTACTTTTTCTTTTAATTGCACGTCAAAATGTCATAGTATATTACCCGCATGGTTGTACCGTGAGACCTGAACGCTAATTACGCCATAACGCATTCTTATATGTTCATCCGGTTACGTTTCTACATACAGTCCTGCAACAACAATGCCACTACAGCAAGTGTAACAAGTGATAACTGGTAATCCATAAAAGCTGAATGAAATTGTAAATGACTTATGGAAACTTCCGTTCGTTTGTCTAACCGGAGGCCATTTTTTCGAACGCGTCATCCCCTTGCACGCACTCGCTGAAAACTTCAACAAATCGGACTGACAAGACTTGAGCCACGGGCTATGTAATTGTTTCCCACTTAAGGTCATTACTTGTGGCCAAGCCCAACTTAAATAAAAAGAGAAGAAATAATTTTACGTGGCAACAGTGGAACTAGCGGAACAGTGTGCTGCTCTGTAATGCAGTAGATTAAGGGGTTTGTTCAGTCTGCATGAGTGGCGACCAAGGTATGCAATTAAGGTGCATCCATCATAGAGGAAAGGAAGAGAGGGAGCAGACTGCGGTTTCTTGCCGCTAGAGGGGCACCTCGCCATTTGCCAAAACTTCTAATATCTTAAGTGGCGCTTAAGTAGGGGGTACCCACCCGGGACTGTGGTTAAGACTGACGACAGCGTGTCATCAAGTGGTCTTAAAAGACGTGCCTTTACCATGATGGATTCGTCAGTGCGGCTGCTTTTCTCCCAAATTTTTCACGGACCCCCAAACAGTGGGGCCTGTGTGGGAACTGCCACGCCCTTCTGACGCGTGGGAGGATTCCATTACAACCTCCGATAGACTTTTAAGTACACTCCTCACCAAATTTCCCCTGTTATTTACTTGGGTAAATGGCCGATTTTCTGTTTTACTTTCAAATGCAAACACATATGCCATTGTATTTCTACACAGCGTTTCCTCCCAGACTCATTCAATAGCACTTTCGGTTTAATCTATAAGAACTTCGGACATAACAGTAAATAAAAGACGCTTTATTTTTCTAAACTGGCCTGGAAAAAAAGTGAAAAATTAACTCTGTACAGTAATTATTATGTAAAAGAGGGCGTCGCTTTGGCGTCACGCAACGTTCCCTCAAATTCGCTACCGCTTCTGTCATAAAACGAGAAAAAAAAAATTGCGAAATTTTAACAACATGTAATGATAATACACTAACTCTTGATATTCTCGTAATTTTACATTTCTTTTTGTGATAGATTTCAAGCTTCGATTAAAAGATTTACTCGTTTTATGAAACGGCCAGCCCCAACCTTGTACGGGAGAACATCAATCATGAAGAAGTGTTATTAACTGAGAACCAACAATTGATTTGTTTTTTGCTTAACAGCCCGTGGCAGCAAAAAGGATGTTGAAATGGCTCATAAACAATGTGCAATGGAGATTGCAGTTGGCGTTGGGGCTGGTGGCTTGTTGAGTCAGGCGAAAAGACCCCATTTATAAATAAAACAAGGCACGATAACACTTGGATAACACAGTAACATAACGTTTAAATAATACCAAAAATTATAAGATCACTACGTGAAAGGATATGGTGATCTTGAAAATTTGCATGATGGGTTGTAGATCCTTTTAAATTGCAATTTACTATGACATACGAATGAAAGAGGGAGTCTATTACAAGCGACGCTGGCTTCTTTTCTGCGGGGGACGTGTCCCCTTTTGTGTGATGCGTCTTTTGTGCAATGAGGCCGTAGATGTCGACATCGGGGACTGAGATATGACGGTCGTATCCAGCACATCCATCTGCGCCAACTTCTATCGAAATCATCATCGCACACTGCCGTCTCATCGTTTCCCTAGTGCACAACTGAGCCCAGTGCTTCTTTCTCATTAGCCCCTGAAAGCTCTCGCTTTATCTCCCGTCTCCCACAGTTGTATACCTTTACCGTACTCGTCACACTCAACCAAAAATTGAAGAAAACAAACTTGAGAATTATTGCTTTCTTCTTTTTCCTGGTATTTCGTTCTATACGTCTCTTCGATCCTGCGTGAATCCTGGAAGTTAAGATCCTTCCACGGTCTCTTACCTCTTTGTTATCCAGCAATTGTGTGAAATTCGTGGTAGAAAATTTTCAGCGACAGTCACGAAACAGTTTGCGGTGCTCCGTGCCGAGGCAACGACACCGTCTCAACATGGCGGCCAGAGAGGTTCATCACTTACCCACATTTCAACATTTCACCATATAAATCCCATGTTACCATGATGTTATCAGTATTATGATCTTGTTATCACTCCCTATACAAAGTTGATATCTTCTTATCCAATACTGTTAGCGTGTTATCACGTGTTTTGACCATGAAATTCAGGAAATTGCGAACCTCTTTGGTGCGGGACTAGACTCCATTTAGGACTACAACAGCTACTGTAGTCGTCTGCTGGGGCATTTCCTAAAAGAGAAATGGCTAGGAAGGGGCCAGGGGGAGCGAGAGAGAGACAACAGAAGGGCCTGTCGTAAAATATAATCCAGCTTGCGGTATAGTTGTAATAAAAGGGGAAGCGGGGCGACTTTATGTCGGGCTGTAAACCATGTTACTGGCTATAAAGGAGCTGTCATGTTGTCAAGTGCAGCGCAAAGAGTTTTATGGCGCCATTTTCATCCATAAAACTTGTTACACTGCGCCAGTTTAGCCCTAAAGGATACAAGCCCTATAAAAACCCCTCAGTTACGCAGCACGGGGGTTCGCCACTTTTACCGACTACATTAACTACTGCAGAGATCACCAGAAGGATACGAATCCTAGAACGGTTACCAATATGCTGAACTGAACTATCGCCATCTGATTTGAGGAACTGCAGTTAACAGTTAGCCAAAAGACATTGCAAAAAGCTTGCGACGCCATTTTGTTCTCAGTCTGCGATCAATAAGACCACCTTAAAAGGAAGTCACTTAGTCTTTCAGTGATTACTGCAACTTTTCTAGACTTGCGACTAAGTATGACGCTAGATTGACTGATTCGAATGAGTCAAGTAACTTGTAACTGCTTGCAGAATATTAATAACTGATATAATTACTAGATAAGACGAAATTTTGGAAGTGGGAATTTTGGTGAAGTTCAGTGTTCGCCCACCGGGGACTTGGGTTATGTTACAACATATACACACAACGATCCAAGGTACGTGAGAGGAAACTGACCCTAATACGAGTGGGAGTTGATGTTATTCCAGTCGAGTACTGTTATTTACGTTCCTTATCGGCTCTATCCAGTGGCCATAAAGAAATATTAGAAGACCAAATAGCCGTGTAATATATGGCCGCTAGCATATAAGTTCTCATTAGATCGTCCCGAGAAACGCTGGCCTGCGCAACTTCCCACAGTCTTTGCAAACAACATGTTATGTCCTTGTTAACGCAGTTCTGGGCTATGCGCTGCAAATAAGGGGTAAAAGATTAGCCAACAGTCCGTGTCGAAGACGCGGTGAGCCCCTGGGTCGGCTGTGGTACGCAGGAAGACGAAGTACGCAGCAGTGGCGTGAAAAATCGCCCCTGTCGCTGGCTGCGAACAGATACGGCCTCTGATGAATCGTACGCCGTGCTGTGAAAGCATACGGTGGTGACATGCGCTCCCACTCGCTATACATCAGTCCGTCCGCCATAATAAGACGCCCTACCACGAAGCCTATACAAGCCCTACACAAATGGCTTCTACCTTCGTTACGTACTCATCACCAGAGTTGCCAATTCTTCCAATCTATTCACCATATATCATTATCGCTACTCAAGTTAATGGCGCTGTGTCATGTAATTAACCATTAATAAGAAATAATGCATTGCTGGACAAGTTCCACGAATTATTTTCTCATTACTTTACCTTATATGCAACTGTACGGCGATATGCTGATAACTTATAGCGAAGGTTTTATCCAAGTGCCACGGCCGGTTTCTTTTTTGGCTGGGGTGGGAAACAAGTCGAACAGTAGCTCTTATGTTTAACTTGTATGGCCCAGTGGGCACTTGACAGGGACCATGTGTCACTGGGCGACCCTTCATTAATCTTGTTATCTCGGTGCCAGAGCCCTTCTAACGTACGTGTATCACGTAACATCCCAGAAACAGGTCCGCCCTGGCTTGCCACATAAGACACTCAATGAATATCAGATCATACGCGTTCAGTCACTTCTCTTTTACTTCATTAAAAACTTGCTTTAGTCACCATTCCTCCCAAGCAAACTTATATGCCAGCAGCCAGATACAACCTCATAATGAGATATCCTCTACGAGTTTGGAAGAACCAGGAAAACGAATATTCTCATTAAACTCTGTCTTACTGATAAACCCGCCATGAAATTCCTGTTCAGAATATCAAATTGCGCACCACTAGTTATACTAACTACTGAAAATGGCTGCATGTAGGAGGTGTGATCAATCAACTCCCCTGACATGTCATTGTCACCTCAGATAAACACGACATACTGTTCTCCACAAAAATAAATAAATATACTATGATTAAGGTAGAATTATAATCACAACAAATTCAGGCGTTAATAAGTAAAACTTTTTTTCTGGGTTTTAATTAGAAATATTTCAAGTTGAAAACCAGCATTCCAATGTCGGCTTTGCCTTTTTGATCGCTGGAATACAAATGCCGGTTGTCATTTACTGGCGACATGCCATTACTCAACAAACAAGAACTGCAGCTACTCAACTTCAACTGGGGTGGTTAGTACAAACTCCCGCATAAATCTTTCTCTTCCCTTAAAAACCCAAAAGACCGGAGTTTGTTTTATACTAAACCTTTTCATGTTGAACTCGAGATTCGAGATGCGAGCAAAATGCTATTTATGGCAGTACGTCGTTGAAAAGCAGTAAAGACGCGACATTTATGGCTTCCATAACCTCGGATGTATATCTCTATCTATGGCAATTCCGCCTTATTCCCTCTTTTTGAAGTAGGCAGAAGAAACAAAAAAGTTTATTTAACCGCACGGAACTTTTTATTGTCCATTTCCCAACCGCACCAGGCTATAGGGTTGACAAGCAGAAACCGCACTTTCATTTATAAATTATTCTGATTTAGCCACGAGAATAGGGAAGACACACACACAAAAAAAGAAAACCAGCTAACGAGTCGCCATTTTTGTTTACAGGGCTGACGACCTCAGCGCCATCTAGCGGGTGAAATATTATTAACGAAACCTACAGCTGCATTTTTGTAGCTGGCGTGTCGCATCTACGGTTATCAATGTACACGTTCTTGGCAGAAACACATGAGAAGCAGACAAAAGAAGCGTTATTTTTCTCCAAACAGGGATGCATTTATTTTGTATCGGCCACGTCCGAAATGAATGATGACCGCAATGCTGCGCAGCAAAGTGTGCCAGCGCGGAGAAACCATTTTGTGCCCTGACATCCCGATCCACCTATGGTGATTTATCTTGCCAGGTTTTAGACGTCATACAACGGGAGTCATGACCAAGCTTGTTGGGTTTTTATCTGCCGATACATCATCAAACAAACCACGACTTTTCTCAATCAAGTTCAAGATCTCGATGTTTTAATATTCACGAGTGAAATTTGTTTGAAACGTTTAATTCAATACTAAGCTCTCTTTCCATTTACAATACACCCAATGATGACAAAACATGAGTGAAAACATTAATAATTTTGTTTAAAGGGAATACATTATAAACAGCTGCCGAAGGCGGGACTTGAACGGGAATGCTTTTCTGTCTGTCGATTTGGTTGCAAATTTTTTGTTATATTGCAAAAAATAGGATGATCACAAGTACCAAGACGCCCGACAATATCCCGATGGCCATCCATTGCCTCCTATCTATAAGTTAATAGTTCAAAATATTTGTTAGTCTGAATACACACAGAGTAAATTACCGTTCGACAAACGCAGAACTTTGGCCATTTTCTTCATCGTCGAGTCCATTTTGGACTGGGCGTTCTCCATTTCGTGGCCAAGGTCGTCGAGCATTCTAGAAAAGTGCAAATTTCGCATTAAATTCTACGTGAATCATCAGACCCAGGTAAAAATTCACCATAGTTGATCTATACGGTCTGGGAGTATCCCGCGCCACTCTCCTTTCAGACCTAAAACCCGACCTCAAAGTGCGCTCTCTTTGATCGCGTTTTGCAGCTCTTGCACTTGACATAAAAATATGTGAAAAATAGTTTTAGTTAGATCTAAGATAGCTCTACAGAACTTACTGCTTTTTATTAAATTTTCCACAAGTGGTTCGTTAGGAATATGAACTTGAAAGTAAAGAAAAAACAGGCATTTTTTCGAGTTTTTTCAAGTTTTCTCTTAAATCGCCTCAAAGTATGAGACTTTCTTGATGTCAGTTTGTTTGTCTTGCTGACATAAACGAAACCTTTTTTCAATTTTTGCTTTATGACGACAAATAAGGGCGCTAAATTTTTTTTTCTGTTTTGGAGCTCTTAAAAAATCAAGGTTTTTCGAGATTCTACGGAAAACGGGTGTGCATTTTTTCCCGAAACCGACAGAAATGAAAACTTCATGAAAAAATACATCTTTTGACACTATGAACATTGTTTTTGATGCATTTGAGCAACCACGGGAAGAAAACAACGCTCCCAAAACTTGACAGAAGCTACCTTTTCCACGTGTTCCGCCATGATACAAGTATACCTGGGATTTCCACTGGTAGATGGCGCTGAACTTACTAGCTTTTAAAATCAATTTTGCTGCATTTTGTTTGATTAAATATTTTTATCCTGCATCAGAAATCAGTTACAGTGAATTCAGTACAGAAATTTATGTTTTCTAAGCGTTCAAGATAAATCTTTGTGCAACGCCATCTGGGAGTCACATACTGAAGCTACCAATTCACGAGCCTTTTTCTCTTCCCGTGGTTGCCCAAATGCATCAAAAACGATGTTCTTAGTGTCAAAAGACATATTTTTTCATGAAGTTTTCATTTCTGTCGGTTTCGGGAAAAAATGCACACCCATTTTCCGTAGAATCGCGAAAAACCTCGATTTTTTACGAGCTCCAAAACAGCTTAGCGCCCTTATTTTTCGTCATAGAGCAAAACTTCAAAAAAGATTTTGTTTACCTCAACAAGACAAACAAACTGACATCAAGAAAGTCTCACATTTTGAGACGGTTTAAGAGCAAACTTGAAAAAATTGGAAAAATGCCAGTTTTTTCTTTACTTTCAAGTTCATATTCCTAACGAACCACTTGTGGAAAATTGAATAAAAAAGAAATAGGTTCCGTAGAGCTATCTAAGATCTAACTAAAACTATTTTTTTCATATTTTTATGTCGAGTACAAGAGCTGCAAAACGCGGTCAAAGAGAGCGCACTTTGAGGTCGGGTTTTAGGTCTGAAAGGAGCGTGACGCGGGGATACTCCCAGACCGTATAGTGTTGCATTCTAGTATTTTGCAACATAGGGCACTATAGTTTTGCTTTAGTGCAATACTATAGATCAACTATATTATGGCACTATAGGGTGGTACTCAATATTTTGCAACATAATACATAGTTTGACTATAGTGCATTATAGTAAATTTTTACTTGGGGAGTTAGTAGTAAAATATAATTTACATGGCCTGGTCGTCCAGTTCATCCCCTATCTGTCGGGACATGCTCTTCAGCGTTCCGACCGATCCCGAGATCAAGACTAGCTGATCGTCCTGCTGCTGCATTAGAGCCGACTGCTGCTGAATCAGTCGATAACTTCCTGAATCATCGTCCCCATGATCAGCCTATTTTGAAAATGTTAAATTTTGTCGAACAAATGTTTTTTTTTACTCACATCTAGCGGGATCCTGGTATAGCCCGCACTGTTTGTCGTTGAAGGCCTGGCCATGCTGCTGGTGACTCTCTCAAGCAGAGGTGAACGATAGTTTTTCTCAGTTTCTTTCGACCGAATTTTCTGCAGTTTATTTTTGATGTCCGAGACTTCGTCTTTGGTCTGCTGGATGAAGAAACGGCGGCCGATCACTTCCTCGTTGCTCAGCCGAAACTTTCCAGGATTTTTCTCCACCACAGCTGAAAAATATTTCCCCGTAACAATAATCAACAATAAGAAGTTTAATATATTAGTAACAAACAGATAGTGTCTTCAAGGTCTTCCAAGTCCCAGTCCAGGCTTTTGATGGTATTTTTCAGTTCCTGCGACGTACGTTCGAGCTCATTGTTTGAAAAAACGACTCCTTGTTGTTTTGAGTTGTTGTACTTGTCGTAGAGGTTGTGAAGCTTCGTCAGAGACCGGGTAACTTCCCTGTTAATAGTTAAGAAAGCCTTCGATTAAATAAAAATTTTTATGAAGAATTATGTGAACACAAACAAAGGAGAATACAATAATTGTTATACTTTACTCTTTAACAACAAAAAATGGGTCTTCCAAAGACATGACCCTCCGTAGAGTTAATTCAAAGATCTACTTCTCTAAATGATTTGTTGATTGATTAATTTTATTATTTTTAAAACTGGAATTGAACTAATGTGAATCAAATCTGGTTGGCAGATGACGAATGTAAACAACTCAGTTGTCTGCTCCATAAGTAATTAATCGAATATAAATATTTTATAAGAATTAATAAAACTACAATTTTGTTATAAATTAATAGTTTTAGGTAACTCAAGTTAATTTCTTCACTGTTATTTAGTAGTGTTGAAAATTTTATAAATTTTCAAACATCTGGCAACTCTGTTTCTTCCACTTTGCAATCCAGCTGAGAAGTCAGAGCTTGGTTCAGCGCTGACCTCGCATCTACGGTTATCTCGACCAAGCTAGTTCATCGATAACTGCAAGCATGGTAAAAATTAATTTTAATATCTACTCAGCCTACCCACACTATAATTTTACCCATTATCGTAACTGAAAGTAAGAAAATTGGGACTTGAAAATGCGTGACCCGGTCCCCCACCTCAATTGCTTGTTTCTTGAATTAATTCCCATGTAAAGTGTAAATTCATGCAAAACTTAATGTCTATTTGGCATTTTATAGTCGTTCAAGGATACGGGCAAGCCCGCTGTTGAGGAGGCGATCATCCACAAGATCCGCATCACCCTCACATCCCGCAACGTTCCTTCCCTCGAGAAAGGTATCAAATCAATAATCTCATGACTTAGGTCTGTCTTAACATATAAGTTACGTACAGTTTGCGGTGATCTGGTCCGTGCCGCCAAGGACAAGGCCCTCCGTGTGAAGGGACCCGTCCGCATGCCCACCAAGACCCTCCGCATCACCACTCGCAAAACGCCTTGCGGTGAAGGTTCCAAGACCTGGGACAGGTAACGATTTACAAAGTCTTCGCGATAAACAATGAAAAAAACTTACAATCTTATCATAGGTTCCAGATGCGCATCCACAAGCGTATCATCGATCTGCAGAGCTCTGCTGAGATCGTTAAGCAGATCACATCTTTCTCGATCGAGCCTGGCGTAGAAGTCGAAGTCACCATTGCTGACGCTCAGTAAAATGAACGAGTCCCATGCTGCGGGAGCCTGTGTCGCTCATCTTGTACGATTTTGTATTTTTACGAAGTTTTATACGAAGGGCAATACATGGAATTGCAGCACATATCTTGTTTACTAAATCTCGGAACGGGGTTTTCCCTGACATTTCACAAGAGAAAAATATGTTGAAGCATCTGGTTAGTTGTAAACATGTTTATTTCATTTAACACTTTGTGTTAAATGTGGGAAGCCTGCAGAGTTGTTATGATTTAATTTTTTTCTTTCTGTTGCTGTCAAGACAAGTGTTGATGAAAACCAGGAGCCTGGGATTTTCAGAGCAGCACTTGACTGACCTTTGACCTGAGCCACATGTCGTCATCTCCGATTGCTAACATCCGCTCTGCTCGTTTGAAGAGTCGTTTATAAACCAGAGCTGCTTCAGTTAGCAGGACGAAAGCAAACGAGAGAGTTTGACCAATTCCAGTTCTGGGATTGAAGTATTCAAAATTATGGCGCAACTAATCAAGTTGCTGCTACTGCTGGTCTGTGTCTGTAGATTTGCAGCAGCTTCTCGAGGTTTCCTACTCATGGGACCGAAAATTTTGATGAAAGATACTGAAGAAAGATTCTGTGCCTTTGTTGAACATGCAACCGGACCGGCTAACGCCTCCCTTGAACTCATGGCCGTTGATGCTGATACTGTATTCACTGCTCAAGAGTTTCGTCTTAAAGGTTTTCTTTCAACTTATTCATAATACTGTAGTAAAGCAGTCGTTGAATAGAGTTTGGCATTGTATAAACTGCAGTAATAAAAATAATCTTAGTACTAGTAACTGTTATAAGGAAATGTAAAATTTGAAACCTAGACTTATCTTGTCTTATGTTAAAAGACTAAGATATTTATTGTATAAAACACAATAAAAATAATAAATAAACTCTTCAGTTACGAGATTTTATGCGAAAATTTATTAGCTGCCAACATAATTAACTTCAATATTTATTAAACAATAGGGCCTAATAGTTGCATGGAACTGCGCATCCCGCGTAACGTGTCCGAGACTGAAGCGCGTCTGAGATTCCGGATGCGTTTTGACGCCCATCCCGATTACGTTATCAACAGCGTCAAAGAAGTTCGTCTAAGCAAACACGAATTCATTCACGTTATTCAAACCGACAAGTCGTGGTATACGCCGGGACAAACGGTTCGATTCCGATTGCTGAGTCTTCACCATTTACTGCGGCCTGTTAAGACTCCCGTAAGTTTTTTCCTTTTCGAACTAAAAGATGGCTCTGTTTTCCCTCATTTTCCCTCATTCATTCTCATGTTTTCTATATTTTCCCTTCTCTCGAAAATATCGATTTTCCCTTTTCCCCTCTGTTTTTCCCTCTTCCGGTGTTCTTCGTTTTTCAGATCCTGTTTTCCTCTCACAAGGAGGAACTTCCCTTAAACGTGGAAGTGGTGCCGTTAGTTACGAGATGAAAATTTAAACAACAAATTATTAATGCGACATCAGTGACGATGATTAAAATCAAATAACACTATTAGTGGCATTACTGTAATATCACTTTTAGTTCGGGATTTTAAGAAGTGAAATAATTAAATCGAGAATTAAAATTTCAATATGAAGTTGTGGAAACTTCCACCAGGTGGCTAGATATTTATAAAATTTCCCGCCAATGTCAAGCCCGAGTTTCTGAATCAAACTTTGCGAGTTATTTATTGTTATTTAAATTTGATTATTATTACTATTAATGTAAACGGAATTATTTGTTTAGATTAAACGCGTTTGGATTGAAGATCCTACTGGTACTACAGTAGCTCAATGGGCAAACGTCAAGACGAAAGATGGACTTGTTCAGTTGGACATGCCTCTTTCAGAAGAACCCGTTCAGGTATTAAGTCATATATTCATTACTTTAGAATGATTTCTATTTAATACTGATATTCTTTTACAGGGATCTTGGAAGATTTTCATGGACAGACATGGCAAAACGTATCAGGAGTTTGAAGTTCGGGAATACGTTCTCCCTCGTTTTGAAGTCAGTATCGAAGCGCCTGGTTACATCGAATCGGGACTTGAAAAGTTTTCGTTCAACGTCTGCGCCAAGTATGCAATACCATCTAAACATCTTAGATATAATATTACATCTCGAACAATAGGTACACCTTCGGCCAGCCGGTGCGAGGCAACTGGCACGTTAACGTCACAGTCGAGAACCGACCCACACATCGTTACTGGTGGCCCAGGCCCGAATCTATCGAGTTGCCAATTAAATGGGAAGATCAAGGAACACTAAAACCCGAAACTGGTTGTTTTCCTGTCAAAATCTCAGGACGGGACCTGGGATTCCATACCGAAGATATCGTTGGGAAAAAAGTCACCGTTATCGCAAAAGTCACTGAAAAAGACACTGACTTCACTCTAAACTCTACGTGGAGCACAGAAGTAAAGGGAAATAAACTAGTAGTCGATATGAAGAAATACAGTCCTGATGTGTTTAAACTTGGACTTCCGTATTACGGAAAAGTGAGTATGACAAATACTTAAATTAAATTTTAACTAATTTTGGTAATTTTTGAAAGATTCTAGTAACTACTGCTGACGGTGTACCTGTAGCTAACCAAGCAGTTTTCATTTGCTATCGCATCACTGAAAAACCAAAGCCTGTTGTGGATGCTCTACCACCGTGGGGTAAGTTAATACTTATTAATTTTTTTATTTTAATAGTATATTATTGAATGTAACAGTTATTATGTACAACTTAATATTTTATTACCTTTCACAATTACGATTCTTTAAAATTTGATTAGTGATAAAGTAATTAAGGATTAGTTTTCATTAGAAATTATTGAATTTTAATTGTAACATTTACTCGTACAGCTAATTTTTAAGTTAGTGTTTAATCAAAATTTTAAGTTATTATTTCTTACGGAAAGGTGGATCAGGAAGGGAAAACGAAGATCCAGAGAAATGTACTGGCGACACTACGAACAGTGACGGTATCGCTGGTTTCCGAATCGTTCCAGACAACCCCAAACAGACAGAATACAATTTCAAGGTATTTTCTTGTACCCTGTTCACAATGCAGAAATAAGCTATTTCACAAAAGTTATACCAGTATAGTTAATAAATTACTGATAATTATTAAGAATTGGGCATTAAGCAATGAAATATGAACTAAATAATTATAATTGAATATTGATCAAATACTTATAATGCAAAACTTTAAAAATCATAATTTGTTTGAATTAGATTTCAGCAGGAAAAGCTCAGCGCCAGTTCACTGCTGTTAGTTCGTATTCGAAAAGTGGAAACTTCCTGATGATCGCCCCACCAGCCGAATACCCGAAACCTGTCAGCTGTTCTTCGAAATTACCTTTGAAACTATATTTCACCGCAGATGGGGAGATGAACATATCAGTGCACTATTTGGTACCGTTGTGTTAATTATGACAAATCAAACTCATATAACATTTTATATTTTGAAAATAAGTACAATTTGCTACATATACTTGTAGTATAATTGTACGTTTTAAGTATATTCAAAGCATACTATCTTTTTACCTGGGTATTTATTTTTTGTTGATTATAATACTGAAATTGTAGTCTTAATTTATTTTGATTTTGACAGGTCATTTCTCGAGGTGACGTTGTTTCGTGGGGTGTTCGTCACGTGGCTTTTAAGGAAGAGGACAACGTTGACATCTTCAGCGGACGTGATACTGAAAGCTCGCGCAAGAAGAGAAACCCCGAGACGAAAGAGGACGAAAACGATGAAACTCCGGTGAAAAATTTCATCGGGGATCTAGAAATTGACCTCGAAATGACGCCTGAACTCAGTCCCTTGTTCTCCGTCCTCGCCTACTACGTCCGAGAAGACGGTGAAGTCGTTACTGCGAGTTTCGAAGTCCCTGTGCAAAACTGCTTCCCCAATCCCGTAAAAAATTTATCTGTTTCATTTATTAACTTATTTAAAATATAGCGTGTGTGTATTATTATTTGATTATTTTTTTGTCAGTAGTAGTAGTAGTAGTAGGATGTTGCTATTATTCTTTATGTCTGTAATCTGTTGTCTCTCTGTCTGTTGTTTGATTGTCTGTCTTGTCTACCTTTAGGCAAAACTTATCTAAATTTTTCTGTGTTTTAGTCTCTCTGTCTGCTTTTCTGTCTGTATAATAGACTGATTGTCCGTCTTGTTTGTTTTAAAGGTGAAACTGAGCTGGTCTTCAAGCCGCAGACAACCGGGCAGTCAAGCAAAGCTTCAGCTGAAAGCTGGATCAGGATCATTGTGCGGTTATTCAGTCGTTGATCGCAGTGTGACTTACATGCGACCGGACCTGCAGCTTTCGGAACGCAACATTCTGGGCGAACTTCCCAATTTCCACATTAATAAAGATGCACTGCCTTCGCAAACTACCCCCGATTGGGAATATTGCTTGAAAAGTATGTTATTCAAGTATTTATTGTAGTAGTAGTAGTAGTGGTAGTAGGACTAACATTAATGCTGCTATTGGCACTACTACTACCACTACTACTGTTATGATTAGTTATACTACTACTACTACTATTATCACTACTACTACTGGTACTACTTCTACTATAACTACTTTTACTACTACTGCTACTATAATAACTACTACTACTAGTACTGCTGCTGCTACTACTACCACATCTATTATTCGACTACTACTGGTATTACTTCTTCTTCTACTACTACTACTAATACTACTACTACTACTAATATTACCACTACCAGTACCACTGCTACTGTTACTATTACTACTAATACTACTACTCTTGCTACTAGTTCTATCTTACTACCACTCCTCCTCCTACTACTACTACCATTACTACTGCCCTATGTAAATTTTTTTATTTTCCCGCTAATACTATTTCTAGCTCGAGGAGACAAGTTCTTCGGGATGGCGAGCTAGAACTGCGCAGGAAGCGAGCCATTCTACCTTGGTACTACAGAGGGTCCTTCAAAGACGCAATAAAGGCTTTCGATGTAACTTCAATAATATTAATAAAATCAAAATTAAAATTTTAAACTTAATTTGTTATATAAATAACTAACAGGAATTGATTATTGACAATAAATCTAGGTCAAAAATAGCATACCTAAGTTTATACCCACACATAAATTGAAATAACACAATATTTTACTATATATTGTTTTGTTTTATTCGTTACCAATGGATTATCATATATATGTCACTGTTTATTAATTATTATTATATCTACTACAATAAATTATAGTCGAAAATAGTTAAACAAACTTTAAGTATATTGCAGTATACTTTAAGTATACTAAAAGGATTCTTAAGGACTTTTCCTGGAAATGAATAATTTAAATGAATCTTTAAAGCATAATTAAATAAATAATAAATAAATGGTTAATAAAAACATAAATGAAATGCCGTGAAATAAAATAATAAATATAAACATAATATCGCAATAAACAAATAATACGATAGAATAAAATAAACAGTAACGTAAATACAATATTTGAATGTTTTTTACTCATTCTTATTTTGTTTCTTAACAGGACACGGGGCTGTTGGTGATGTCGGACTACAAGTTGGAGACAAGGCCCTGCCGGAGACCCTTGTATTACGGACAACCTATGCCTTTAAGTAGATTCACCAAGTTCAGTACGTCCTATCCCTAGAAATGTTTAAGTCACATTAAATCGGGTCTAGTTAAAGCGAACTAAATTAGTATTTCCCTATTACACGCGTATGATTTATTTAGCTAGCAAATTCAGCACGTCCTGTACCTAAAAATATCTAAATTGCATTAAATGTAACCTAGTTCAACTAAATTAAATTAGTTATTCACCTATTACACTCGTATGATTTATTTAGCTAGCAAATCCAATACATCCTAATCATAGAAATGTTTAAATCACATTAAATGTTAAGGAGTTCGAGTAAATTAAATTAGTTATTCACCTATTCCACATGTATGATTTATCCAGCTAGCAAATTCAGTACGTCCTATAGGCAAAACTGTATAAATTATGTTAAATATGAATTAGTTAAAGTAAATTAAATTAGTTATTCACCTACTACACGTGTATGATTCATCCAGCTAGCAAATCCAGTACGTCCTATAGGTAAAACTGTTTAAATTATATTAAATATGAACTAGTTGCGTACAATTTTTCTGCTTTCTTCGATTGGTATCTGTTGATTCTAATTAATTTCAATTTTAAATTTAATACAGTTATTATCATAAGGATATTATAGTTGTAGGTTTCATCAAGGGGTCTGAACTTCCAATAATCTTCGTACAACCTAAGTCATGTTATCTGTGTTATCAACCTGTTATCGACGTGTTACCTATGTGTTATCACATGTTATCAGACTGTCTTCGTACACTTTTCCTCGGAGTTTCGGACCCCACGGATTTCATAATGCTTTTGATACACTGATTTTTTCTTACGAATTCTTAGGAGTGGCCAGCCGAAGTGGTGCGGGCGATATCGACATGCCCAGGATGTTTTCGTCGGATACAGAGGTCCCATCTGTAGCTATAGGTTTGAAGCATTTTTGTCATAATAATTTATGCATTGTATTCGAATGAATAATAATAAATGTGTAATAATAATAACAATGAACAAGAACTAGTAGTGTTAACAGGTCAAAGATAATATTAAAAATAATACTAATGCTAATGCTTATATTAATAACAGTAATGTGAGGGCTGGTAGCTCAGCGGTTACGACCGCCGCTCTTCACCTCTGGGTCTGTGGGTTCGATCCCACTCCCAAGTGAGGCCTATTCCCAGGCCGGCCACCTCTAGGCAGACAGATGAACAAGTCTGCCGATTCCCTTCCTTGCACTGAGCACTGGGGCCATGGGCACACAGCCTGAATGCCCGACACGGGAAAAAAATAACAGTAGCAGGAAATAGTAATGTTAAACATGCTAATAGCTAATGGACGGTAAGAATACTAATTAATAATGGAAATAAATATTAAATAGTAATGGTTCCAACTAATCCGGTAACCGCGTAAGCGTTAAAATAGCTCTAGTAATTAGTAGTTTTCAGTAATAATAGATAATACAAAAGTTTTGACTTCTCTGATATTGTTAAAATAACTCTTTCTGGTTTAGCGGAGTCGGCAAGTATTGACTATTCTAATGTAGTCGACGTCTCGTCAGCAGTCAAAGTGCGCAGCTACTTCCCGGAGACCTGGTTGTGGGACCTCGTTACTCTTGAGTACGTTTATATGTTCAGCAATACATGTTACCGCTTAGCTAACTCAGTTACTGCCACACGTAACGCTAGCAGTGCTAACGCTAACAGTAGAAATGACAAACCTTCTATAAGTAACTATATTTGCTTTGCAGCGGCAATGGAGAAGCTACTGTTACTGCTGAGGTCCCACATACCATCACCACTTGGGTTGGCCGTGCAATCTGCGTTTCTGAGTCTAGTGGTGTAGGAATCAGTGCTGCTGATCAGCTCGAAGCCTTCCAGCCTTTCTTCCTGGAAGTTCATTTGCCGTATTCAGTCAAACGTGGAGAAAAAATGCAACTAAAGGTATGCTTCTATTTATTTTGAATTTTTGCGAATTATTTGTAAATTATTTTATTAGTATAGTAATCCATTTTGTTTGTAGAATTATTTAATTTCATTGTGGTTTGTAAATTACTTTATCTTATTGTGAATCATCTTATTTAGTAAATTGACTTATTTTATTTGGGAATTATTTCTTAATTAATTAATGTGTATTATCTTAATTTCTAAATAATTTATTGAATATTTTTTCCCCTACAATATACAGGTCTCAGTCTTCAACTACCTCCCCGAGTCGATTCCCGTAAGGATCACACTGGCCTATTCCGAGCAGCTGGAACTTCTCAGCGAGAGCGATTCGATTCAGTTATGCGTCCCACCAAAGGACAGTGTCATTCACAAGTTCTCTGTGAGACCTGCTGAGCTCGGGTCAGTAAACGTTACCGTCAACGCCATCATCGACGAGTCCTACCCACAGCCCTGTGGCCCACAGTTCCTTCCTTCCGGACAGTATGGATAAAATTTCTCATTACTATTGTTAATTATATTAAAAATAACTCAAATTAGCTCTGAATACTAATTTATTTATTTATTTTAAGAAGGGCATTCAGGCTTTCGCCCATGGCCCTACTTTGTGCAGCATGATCATAATAAAATGGATGCTGCGGTATTACATCCGCAGATTTTGAGTTTTTTATATTAAAGTTCTTTGATGGGGTGGAGGAATACTAATATAAATTAGTTATTAAATAAAAAAGAAAATATGTATCCATGTTTTTTCTGTTATTTAAAGGATTTACAAAACTCTGTTTAGATTTAGGAGTTTAAAATATATTTATAAAAATTTATTAAATCAACCTTTCCGGACAGTGTGAATAAAAATTTTCGTTTCATTGTTGTGGTTATTTATTTTAAGAATACACCTAAATTAGTGTTAAATATTAGTGTAAACTAAATATAATATATAATATTTATACATATTTTTTCTGTCATTTAAAGAGTTAAATCCTTCCACAAAGTGCAAATTTAATAATGCCGCTTAACAGTTTAAAAATTTACAATTATCGTGTTTAATTTAAATGAAAATTTCTCCGTATTTTAATCATTTGTTACATTAAATATGTACTTTTCTATTGCTGAGAATTAGTGTAACCTAATTATTAAGTAATATTCAATAATATTGATTAAATATTTTTCTAAATTATTTATAGGGATACAATGGTGAAGTCGCTGTTGGTTAAGCCGGAAGGTTTCCCTGTGGAACGTGTCGATTCTCACCTGGTATGTCCTAAAGGTAAACTTAATTACAATCCTTATACGAGTAATATAACCCACATAAAAGTGACGGTACCTTTTGCGGTACCTTTTTGGTAACCGTGAAGTAGCGCTCAAAACGTTTGCCTAAAACTAGACTGAAAAACTACGAAAAGGCACTGTAGTGGTGCCTTTTTACAGTGTTTTTTACGGTACCAAACATAGTTCATTGCTTTAAACGTCAAAAAAACTACGAAAGGAACTGTAACGGTGCCTTTTTACACTGTTTTTCACGGTACCAAAACTATTAATTGCTTTAAAGGTTTAAAATTACTTGGTAAAAATAACTATTTTGACTAAAAATGTTATTTGATTAGATTTTGAGGAAGATAAAATCCTGGAATCGGACCTGAGTCTACCTGAGGACCTTGTTGAGGGCTCAGCTCGAGCCTGGGTAACTGCCATTGGAGATCTTATGGGCCCTGCTCTTCAAGTAAACTTCTTTAATTACTTAAAATAATTAAAATATTGTTTTTAAGACAAATAAAAGTACATGTACGCAAAATACCTAAAACTGTAGCATTATTCTTCTTTAATGGATTGACTAATCTAAAAATTAGTTTTCAAATAGAAAATCTAATTATATATCAATATGAAAGAATAGATATCTTGTTTCTCTAATTGAATAAATTAATTTAAGCTATGTTTTCAATAGAAACCACAAGCAAGTTTCCTGCGAAATACCAAAAAAGATATATTTATTTCTTTAATTGATTAAGTAATGTGAAAATTTGTTTTTTAATAGAAAATTAAATTAGATATTGATATTAAATAATGAATATTTTATTTCTCTAATTGAGTAAATGAATTTAAATTATGTTTTCTATAGAAACCATAATTAAGTTTTATGCGAATTACTAAAAATGATATATCTTATTCATTTATTTGATTAAGTAATCTAAATTTACGTAATAAATCTGGATATACATACGGAATAAATTCAATAAAAACCAATAAATTTGTGGAGAACAGAAAAAATATGTATTTTATTTCTTTAATTCAACCTAGTTTGTCAATAACCAAAAAATATGCTTATTAAACTAGAAAATAATTTTGTTTCCTATTCTACATTGGGGTATTATATGCAAAAATAAATATTAATATCTTATTTTAGGGTCTATCAGGCCTTGTTCGCATGCCTACAGGCTGTGGAGAGCAGAACATGGTTCTCTTTACTCCAAACATCTACGTTATCGAATACCTGCAATCAGTGGATCTCCTAGACTTGGCCGTTAAAT
Organism: Eulimnadia texana; assembly: GCA_002872375.1. Taxonomy (NCBI): domain Eukaryota; kingdom Metazoa; phylum Arthropoda; class Branchiopoda; order Diplostraca; family Limnadiidae; genus Eulimnadia; species Eulimnadia texana. The sequence goes on from NKDA01000008.1 coordinate 335,182, forward strand.
CCAAAGCCATTAATTTCATGAAGTCGGGGTATCAGCGGGAGTTAACTTACCGTCATTCTGATGGATCGTATTCAGCATTCGGCAAGTCTGACGGTTCGGGATCTCTCTGGCTAACCGCTTTTGTAGTTAAGTCCTTTGCCGCGGCTAAGAAACACATTTTTATCGATGAGAAGGATTTGCACGTCTCTATCAAGTGGCTACAGAAACAGCAGCTGGAGAATGGATGTTTCCCTGTTGTCGGCAAACTGTTCAGCTCGTACATTAAGGTACACACTTGTAATGAATAGCACAGTTTACTAAAACTAATAGCTTGCAAACTCTCTAACTTACTTACTTAATTACTGTTTAACTAACTTCAGCAGGGCGGTTTGAAGTAGCACAGCATACTAAACTAGTAGCTTACTGTCTAACTTACTTACTGTTTAACTAACTTCTGCAGGGCGGCGTGAAATAGTGCAGCATACTAAAACCAGTGGCTTACTAGCTCTCTGACTTGTTTACTTACTTACTATTTAACTAACTTCTACAGGGTGGTTTAAAGAGTGATGAGGATGACTTAGCCCCACTGACTGCTTACACGCTGATCTCGTTGCTGGAGGCTCAGTCGGCCCTGAAGATGAACCTATCGCAGCAGTTAGTTGAGGGCGGACTACTGTGCATCACCCCCGACCCCAGCGAGCAGCAGCCCGATGTCTACGCATCGTCCCTGGCGGCCTATGCTTTCGTCCTGGCCGGAAAAACTGTGGAAGCCCGTGAACAGATCAACTGGCTCATGCAGAGGGCTCAGAATAATAACTCGTTGCTATGGTAACGTAGTTTAACTATTATTATTAATATTAGTATCATTATTATTATTAGTAGTAGTAGTAGTAGTGGTGGTAGTAGAAGTAGTAGCACTACTGGTGCTGCTGGCACTACTACTACCACTACTACTACTACTACTACTACTACTGTTACTACCATTACTGTTGCTGTTGATGTTACTACTGCTACCACTATTACTACTACTACTGTTGCTCTTTATGCTACTACCACTTCTACTACTACTACTACTACTACTACTACTACTACTACTACTACTATTACTGCTACTACTTACTACTGCTAATACTACTTCACCACTACTACCACTATTACCACTTGTAGAACAACAGCAACTTCAGCTACCACTATTAGTACTACTACTACTACTACTACTTCTACAACCATTACTACCAGTATCATCACTAATATTAAAAGGTGGGAGAAGAGAGGTGAGGGCGCCTCCGTCAGCGTAGAGATCACATCCTACGTTTTACTGACCCTAGTCAAGCTGGGAACTAACGAAGACCTGCTGAAAGCCCGCTCCATCGTCCGCTGGTTATCTCGCATGCGAAACAGCGAAGGAGGTTTCGTGTCCACGCAAGACACTATCGTAGCCCTGCAAGCCATTGCTGCCTATTCTAGTCTCATTGGTAACTGATTCGTACACTAAATTCTACTAATTTTTAATTTATTAAAACTCCTAAACTAAATTCTGTTAATATTTAATTAATTAATAATCAGTAACTAATTTCTAAGTGATTTCTATTGGTTTCTAATTAGTTGGTACTTAACGACTAGTTTCTAACTAGTTTCTAAAATTTGGGGAAATTCCCGAAGTAGAAAAAAGACTTTATTTTATGATTTATTTGGTTATTTACTGTACTGTGATAGTTAAAATGCTCTAAAGTATAAGTTACTAGTTTTATTAATTGTATAACTACTAGTACTACTACTAGTATTACTGTTCACATTCATATTAGATTTTTAACTGAATATTATTTTCCTACAGGAGCCCAACCTGTGAACATGGAACTTCTCTTAACTGCCGGAGATATGGAGAAGAGTGTGAGGATCCAGGACGAGAATCGCTTGGTTCAGCAGCGGGTAGCGCTACCCAGCTCACCCGTACCCCCGTCGTCGCTGAAAATCGAAGCTGTCGGGGAAGGAAACGGCTGCTCTGTAGTACAGGTATCGAATCAATAATAATAATAGTAATAAATAATAATGATAACAACAATGACATTAAATAAATCAAAATATTAAAGTACTACTTTATTATAGTACCAACCATTACTATGTATTATAGTCTTACTACATATTATACCGTTCTTTTATTAAATTACTTACTATTACTATATATAACTAATTTACTTTCATATTTTACTTACGAATTATACTAAATTTTTCTTTTCCTTTTTCTTTCATATAGTCAACTCTGCGCTACAACGTGCACACGGCCCCCGAAAGCTCCGCCTTTTCCCTCGGGGTGAAGAGCTCGACCCTCGGGGCAGGATCCGAGACTTGCTCGTCCAAGCGTCTCGACATTTGCGCACATTATCTTCACAGGGGCAAATCCAATATGGCGCTTCTGGAGGTTTCTATGGTTTCCGGGTACTCGGTAGTCAAGTCAAGTCTTGGCGAACTGCTCACTAAAGGAGTTAAACGCTACGAAGAGAAGGAAGATACCGTGGTTTTCTATTTTGATGAAATTGACCAACAAGGTGTTTGTGTGTCGTTTACCGTGTGGCCGGCGTTTGAAGTGAATGATGCCAAAGAAGCTGTTGTTAGGGTCTACGACTACTACCAGACAGAGAAAGCTGTATCGACGTCTTATATTCTGCCTACAGGTACTTCTACTACTGTAACTTTAGCTACTACTGCTACTGCTAGTGTTGATGCTACTACTATTATTACTACTAGAATTATTATTACTACTGCTACTGCTGTTTTACTAATATCACCACTATTATTACTACTACTGCTACTACTAGTACTTTTAATACTACTACTGGTAATACTACTACTACTACTACTTTTATAACAATAGCTACTATTGCGAATAGTACTATTACTAATAATACTAGTTCTACTACCACTGCTACTATTACTACTACTACTACTGCTAAATGACATTTAAATTTTTGGCATTTCAGGTTGCGTAGTGCAGCAGCTTCCAGCATCAATCCCCATTGCTGAAGCCAGCACCACAGAACTGGTTACTTCAGAAACTATAGTAGAACCTGCTACGATTGTTGTTGTTCCTGAAGCTGTTGTAGGAGCTGCTGCAGTTGCAGTAGAGCCGATAGTCAGCAGTGCACGAAACGCCAGGCAGCTCATCTCCAAAGACTTGGATCTGGAAGTACCTGCTGGAATAGGTGGGCAGATTCCCGTGATTGCCAGGCCTGGTATCTACAAGTTACTTAACTGTTGTAGTTTTGTTGTAGCGTGTTGTAGTTCTAGTCTACTGTTGTAGTTCTGATGAAGTCTCGTTATATTTCTAGTTTTATTGTTTGCTGTTGTAACTATGCTACCTTTGCTACTGTTACTTGTACCTAATATCTTTAAGTCGTGTAACTGTTGTAGTCGTTGTAGTCTACTCTGTTGTAGTTTTAAGAAATTGTAACTCTGCTATCTTTGCTGTTGTTACTTGTACCTGGTATCTATAAGTTACTTAACCGTAGCAGTTCTGTTGTAGTCGTATTGTAGTTCTAGTCTGTTGTAGTTTTGCGAAGTCTCGTTGTAGCTCTAGCTCTCCTGTTTGTTGTCGTAACTGCTACCTTTGCCACTGTTACTTGTACATGTATATGGTATCTTCGAGTTGGATATCTATTCTTGTTGTAGCTGTACTTGTTGTCGTTCTAGCTGAACTGTTTGCTGCAGTTGGAAGTATGCTGCTGTAGTTGTAGCCGTACTTGTAATGCAAATTTTACTGTTGTAGTTTGTCGAAGTCTAGTTATAGTTCTAGCCGTATTGGTTGTTGTAACTCCGCTACCTTTTGCTACTTTTACTTTTACTACTTCTCAAGACTACTACTATTAGTACTCCAGCTACTTATTCTATTATTACTACTTCTAGTAAAACACCTTTTATTAGTACTTCGCCCACTACTACTACTATTACTACTAGTATAACTCCTAGTACAAATCCTACTACAACTACAGCTACTATGCTACTAATACTGCTGCTACTACTGCTACTACTACTGCTACTACTACCACTCCTACTAGGGCCACCGCTACTACTACTTTTCCTCATTCGTTTATAGATCAGCTTCCTGGCTGCCCAGTTTGCGTGTCCAAGCCGCCGTCACACTTCAACGTGCTCTTCTGCAACGCGTCGCGCGCGTTACGCGCCGAGACGCGGGGCGACGGCCGCCTAAAAGTCGCCCTTGACGTCTCGGCTGACAAGCAGCAGCCCGTCAAAGTCGGATCCTTCGTCAACGTCGTCATGAGTAGCAACTGCGAGTGCGAGCAACTGATGCAGCGTATGTATACACATAAAGCTAATGCTAACTACTACTGACTAGACAGCTACCGAACTGCTAACTACTTATCTACTGCTACTTAAAGAACTGGGCTGCTGTTAAATACGTAACCACTACTACTACTGAATAGTCAGCTACAGAACGGTTACCGCCGACCTACTGCTAGCTACTGAACTACTTAGTTATTCAGCACTAACTACTGAGCTGCTAACTACTATGTTGCTTAGTAAACAACTGAGCTTCTGCTTGTGACTTAACTACTACTAACTACTCAACTACTTGGTTACTTACTGAATACTACTGACTGGTCGGGTACTGTATAGTTACTACCGACCTACTGCTAGTTACTGAATTACTTAGCTATTTAGTACTAACTACTGAGCTGCTGCTTATGACTTAACCACAACCAACTACTCAGCTATTGAACTACTTGGTACTTGCTAAGAACTTCTACTGACTAGTCCAGCTACTGAACTGCTACTACTCACTACTTAGTTACTGAACTACTGCTAACAACCCGACTACTACTAACTATTCGACTATCTTCTGCTACCCACGGGACTTCTTCACTTGACTCGGTTATTAACGCACCACTAAACTATTTGGCACTATTAACTAAACCAATGTACTATTATTGTTATACTACTACTGATTATTATTAGCATTACTATTATACTACTAACAAATTTCATTTGAAATGTTACAGATAACAGGACTGTCATCGTTCTGGGTCTGAAGGACCTTCCTGCAGCCAAACCTCCGGTCCGGGTGCTTGTCGGACCTGAAGTGACGGTAGTCGACGTCGGACCGAAAAGCAACTTCCTGCGCTTAGCCAGGCAGAGCTGCCCATCCAAGAAACCCTAAACTACAGCTTTAACATGTTATCTTACGTTACTAACACGTCTCGATATAATTTCATTTCAAATTTGCTTATAATACAAGTACACATTTTGGCATTACAATTTAGAGTAATCTTCTGCTAGTAGTCAAACACCATATTATAAAAATAATAAATAATAGATAATCAAAATTAAATGACTAATAAATGATTAATTACAGAAATAATTATTATTCCAGAAACTGTAATTAATCCTAAAATCAATTCATTAATTAAATCCAAATCATTAAAGTTACGCAAAAAATTAATCTCTATAATCAAATAATAATTATAAAATAAAATAAAAATTAGCATAATTAATTAATTTAATTAATTTGCTGTAAAGTGCATTTTAAAAAAGGAAAATACCAAATTAATGCTCGTTATTTGTAATGAATAACTAATCCCCAGTAGACATTTTTTCTTCAATACAACAACAAAACTTAAGTGTGTAATTAGATCATGAAATTGAGAGTAAATTTAATAATTTGAGTTATAAACTTTCAATTAACAAGAAAAAAGTGAATTAACGATGCCACAACTCTGTTCGGAAGCGCTTAACAGTGAAGAAACTATCAAAAATATTGCCAAAAGAAAATCGTACTCGAATGAATTATTTACAACTAATAACTAAAAAAGCAGAAAAATTTTGCTTAAAGTGGAGGCAAAGCCCACAGAGTTGAAGTCTTGTCCGCACTTGTGCTGAGGAAGGAAAAGTCCGTCGGATGCCATCGTCCAGAGATAACTTTATCCTGGTGCTGTGCTACCACGATGCTCGGTAGCGGTAGCGTCAAATCGCCCTGAAAAATCGAAAAAAAAATCCTAAAAAACCACAAAAAAACTAGAAGATAAAAATTTTTTACCTGCAAGTCGGTCAGGACTATTTTATTGTCGTATCCCGCAGTGAGGAGGTAATAAGCGGACGGTGAGAAGCGAACCGAGCGGACGTCTGATGTGTGGGGTTTGAAGCTCTGAACCGTGCGGTTGCCCCGAATGTCGTAGAGGACGCAGGACGAGTCCTCGTGACCCGAGACCATCAGCCGCCCCGACGGATCAACCGCTACCGAAGCTACGGGAGAGCCCTGAAAACGAAAATATATTTAGTTAAGCATAATTAATCCGTAATGAATTAATTATTAATTAATGTTGACTTGCCTTGTTGACGGGAGAGTTGGGCGCAGTTATGGGGGTGAACATGTTGACACAACCGCGGGTTCGGAGGTCCCACATGCGAACCGTCTTGTCCTGGGAGCCGCTGACAAACATGGCGCCTCCCACGTGTACAGCGACAGAATGTGACCTGCAAAAACAAATTACACATTAAAATTTCAGCAATTGTATATAATAATCTAACGTACTTATTAATAAAGGAATAGCGTAATTTATCAATAATTATTAACGGTGAAAATTATAGAGAGGAAAATAATTGAATAAAACAGTTTAACCACGCATTAATATTTCAGAAGGATTATGATTGATTTTACGGATCAAAATTTAGTAACTATGATTATTATAATATTAATAATTTAAAGTTATTGTACAGCCGTGAGCAAAAAAATCTACCCACCTAGAATAGAGAAAGGCGCATTTACCTGAACTTTGTCTACTACTATAGCTACCAATCGAGGTCAAAACGAGGTCATGGAAGCTTAAACAGCGTTGGGTCACTTTAATTTTAACCCTTGTTAACTATTTGACTGCTGTAGTAGTAGAGAACTTGGGGCAAATGCGCCTTTCTCTATTTTAAGATGGGATAAATTTTTTTTTGCTCACGACTGTACTAAAGTTACCTGAATGTCCACTCATAGCCTGGAAGGGTGTTCCAGTAACGCAGTCGGTAACGTAAATTTTGCAGTCGCCAGCTCCGCCACTGATGAGCAGACTGGACCTGTTGCTCAGGTCCTCGATGAAGCAAATGTCCCGTACAGTCCCGTCGTGCATCGTCAACTCGATTTCCTGGCCTTTAAATATAAATTATTATTATCATTATTGTTAGTGTTATAAGGAATCTGTCAAATCTGTGGACACTGTGTGAGGTATAAATACAGACACAGTACAGCTGTCCAACTATTCGGCAGAATTACTATTCTTACTCTTGGAGGCATACTTTATTATTAGATCTTTATGAAACCTGTCGAATCTGTGGACAGTGTATTAAGTTTGTGTTCACATGCCGTATCTCTGTCCACCTACTCGACAGATTTGCCATTTTCACAGTAAGAGTCACAAGTTATTGATTAATATGGGCACTGGACCGAATATGTCGAGTCCTTGGTCAGAAAATAAAATATCTAATCATATCCAGTATCTGTCCAGCTACTGGGCAGATTAACTACTTCCAGTCTTACACTTGTAAATATTTTGCCGTTATAACAATGATTAATACCCTCAATATTGCACGTATCTGCATTGAACCGCATCAGCTTGACCGTTTTATCATTGCTTCCAGTGGCAATTAGATCACCGGCAGGACTCCATCCCATACAGTAAATCGATCCCTTGTGATGTTTTGTACGTTTGAACAGCACCGTCGGTTGATACGTCGAATGGTCATCCCTTTTGAAAATCGAAACAAATGTATTAATAGTAGTACTCGTAGTAGTTGTAGTAGTAGTATTAGCAGTGGTAGTGGTAGTTGTAGTGGACGTAGTACTAGTAGTAGTTAAAGTCATAATAGTAGTAGTAGTAGCAGTAGTAGTAGTAGCAGTAGTAGTAGTAGCAGTAGTAGTAGTAGCAGTAGTAGTAATAATAACAATGAACATAATATAAATACATACAAATATTACATAATTATTCAAATAATAATAAAAATAATTGAATAATCTATAAATAAAACTAATTCAAAGTAATACTACTTGTACCACTACTACTACTACTACTAATTCTACTATTACTACTAGTACAGCTTCTACTACTACTCCTCCCCCTAATCCCACTCATACCACAACTCCTACTACCACCACTACTACTACTACTACTACTACTACTACTACTACTACTACTACTACTACTACTACTAATACTATTACTACTACTTCTACTAATAATAAATACCAGCACTGCTGCTACTACTACTATTACTGCTATTACTAGTATTGATAATAATTACTTCAAATCAGCAAGTTTAGGGTAGGAGCAAATGCGCAACGTCTTGGAGTTGGATCCGACAGCGTAGAGTCTTCCGGCTGGATGGAATTCCGCGCAGCGGATGGCCTGGACGTCTTCCAGTGAAGTGACGGCCACGAACCGCGGTTTGCCTGAACTGTCCTGAGTCTTGGGAGGTCTGGAACCCAGATCTGGAACGCCGGAAGTACCCGAACCCAAGGAACCGGAACCGGAACCGTTCTGTACCGAAGGCTGAGGCTGGAAAAAGAATAAATAAGATAAAATATATATTATATAAATAAGAAACAATACTTATAACGTATACTATTAGTTCTACTATTACTGCCTGTTCTACTACTATAGCTACTGCTGCTACTACTACTAGCCCTACTACTTCTACTATTAGTTCTACTATTTGTACTACTCCTTCTCCTAATACTTGTAGTCCTACTACTACTATTACTAATATTTCAACTACTACTACTGCTACTACATGTAGTTTTAGTACTTCTACAACTACTACTATTGCAGCAGTTGCTACTATTACTAGTTGTACAGCTGCTACTACTACAACTAGTACTATTAGTTGCACTAGTGCTACACACTATTTGCAGTTTTACTACTGCTAGTATTTATGGAGCTGTTGCTACTATTACAAGTTCTACTACTAGTTCACTGTTACTACCACATTACTACTACTTAATAATACTTCTCTTATTGCACTACCACTGCTACCACTACTACTACGGGTCACATACAACTGGAGGTGCAGGCCTCTTCTTCAATCGGGTGTTATCGCACTCTTTGGTCAACATAACGAACTTAAATTTAATTACAATTAAACTGAATTAAGTTATTAAATAATGATTGAATTTCTGAAAGCATCTGCTCGTAACGGAAGTACACAGACGACTGACTCTTCCCACATAAAGAACTTGCGATAAGTTGAAACAGCCAACAGAAAAGCAACGAGAAACTCTCACGAAAACCGCAAAAAAAAAAATCTCAAAAATTTTGCTTTTCAACGCTTAATGAACTTCCCAGTCGTAGAGAGGGGCATGTGGACCACCTCGAAGGGTCAGTTGGACCACTTTCTAAGGTTATTTGGGTTCTGAAGGGTCATTTGGACCACCTTAAAGGGTCAACTAGAACAGTTTGAACCGCCTCGTACGGTCATTTGGACCAATTTGCAACACTCTGAAAGGGCACTTGGACCACCACGAAGGGACGGGTGGACCACTTGGAACCATTAAAGACCGATTAGACCACCACCCTGAAGGGTCAACTGGACCACTCGAGATCTTCAAAGGGTCATTTGGACCATCACGAAGGGTCAACTGGTCCAGTTTGGAACCTATACTGGTTAGCTGGACCTTCTTTGACCACCCTTCTGAGGTCAAGTGGACTACGTGAAGGGTCATTTGGACCACCCACGAAACCGCAATCACATGTAATCATCACCTGCCCACATACTAACTGGTGGTCCAAATACTCCCTAGGGGTGGTCCATTTGCCCCCCCCTCCCCCAACGCGTGTGATTACTCTCAACAATCCGATTACTGTACACGGTTACTCGAAACTTTTTATCGAATTATCGAATCCCCGGAAAGCGAATGTTCCCACGAAGGTTAATGACCTTTTCTGGTTCCAGAAGAATTTCGTAAGAATCTTGTAACAATCTTTTTAAGAATCCTGGACAAGCAAAAAGTGGAACAGCAATTATTTAGCTTACAAAACGCTAGTGAATCTAATAAGTCTTGTCCGGTAGTCGTCAACGTCAGGCTCGGTTAGCCAAGAGAGCCATTTAGGTCATAACATGTGTCACGTGGCTAGTGGCCAACTACTTTGAACTATCTGACTAGCTGAGGTGAACTATCAATCTGTGTCAACTGTGCGCTGAAGTAAAGTAAGGAATTGAGTACATAAGTAGAGTAAGTAAGCAAGTAAGAAAGCGAGTGAGGAAGTGAGTGAGTGACGAAGTAAGTACGTAAGTAAGTAAGCAAGTAAGTAAATAGGTGAGTAAGTAAGGAAGGAAGGAAGAAAAACAGCTAGCAAACTAATTCGGTTACTAAATTCTTTATCTACTACCTGAACTAGCTAAGCTGTGGCTAACACGCCTAACTAGTTCACTGATTGACTTACTAACAAGCCGCCAACTAACCAACTAACTACTTAACACTCAAACTAACTAAACTAACAAACCGAGTAGCTTAACTACCCAACTAACTGATTAACTGAACTAACTAACCGACCAACAGATTAACTTGTTATCTAACGTAGTATTTAACAAACTAACTAACTGAACTAACCAACTAATAGCTAATTTGCTAACTAGCGCACTAGCTAACAAACTACCTATCTGAACTAACTCGCCACTAAGCAACCAACTAACTAACTAACTTAATAACTAACAAACTTACTAGCCAGCTATCCAACTATTCCTATATCTCCATACTACTGACGACTGTTGAAAACACACTGATAACAGCTGATAACAAATTCATAATCATAACCACTCAACAACAAAAAATTATTCACACATTTTCTCCCACTTATAGCTTAGCAGCACACCCTCTTCATTTAAATACATTACCACACACTCCCAATACGGATACACGATGACGCCAATCTATCAATCAAAAATCCATTTACGACACACGTTACACGATCCTAATCACCACTAAACGTCTACAATTAACTTTCAAATTCACATTTTTACCATCATTTGATAGCGGATAGGCCTATCCCCGGTGACGCTCACAGGCATACACAGCAGAAACACAACCCGCATTAAAGTTAATTTATTCAAAATCAATTCAAATTAACTTCAGATTTACCCCAGATTTTATTCAGATTTTTTTCCACAAACTTTGTCTGTTGTTTCCAGTCCGGATTCTGGATTAGTACTGACTTTGTTACTATAAAACTGCACTATCCAGTATTGAGGTTGTGTGTTATGCCTAACTAACGACATATGGTGCACTATTAAGCATAGCTAACCTACTTCCAAACTACCTGCTCAAGCTTTGCAACTACTCATAAAACCAGAAAAAAAAACAGTTTAATTATATTTTATAACCTTCCAGCCTACATCTGAATCAATTAAAATATACATAACTTAATTTCTAACTAATGTTATTTTTTAATGACAACCTTAACAGTATTTTCACTATTAGCTATTATATAGAGAATGTTTAGAAATAGTACTTGTAGTGGCGCCGTATCAAATCTGCCGAATGCGTGGACAGTATGTAAATAGTCTTTTGACTCGTATAAGCTGTCCACGGATTCGGCAGATTTACTTTTCTCATCCTTACTGACGCATAATTATTATTACTATTATTAAAAGTAGTAGTAATAGCACTTGTAGTGGCGCTGTATCAAAATTGCCGAACACGTGGACAGTATGCAAACGACTTGTTGCCACGTATTAGCCGTCCACTGATTCGACAGATTTACTGTTCTCATCCTCACTGAAGCATTATTATCATCATTATTATTATTACTATTATTATACAAGTGTAAGGTATCGGTTACCATATGAATTGCAATTTCACACGTGTTTTGTGGAAACAACGGTAGATTCCGATATCAAGGAAAAAACCTGTGAAACCAGAGACCGCCGTAATGATCTTATCTCCCACAAAAATCTCTTAAACCACTCTAATTAACATAATGATGATGATAATAATAATAATAATAATAATAAAAATAATAATAATAATAATAATAATAATAATAATAATAATAATAGGGCGGTATAGATAACAAGAATAATAATCTGCTGAATCAGTGGACAGATGATACGTCTCAATAAATGGTCCGCATACAGTCCACGGATTCGACAGATTAGAAATGGCCCCATAGTAACATTACTACTATAATAATAGAAAAATAATAATAGCGTGGCAGTTCAGATAACGAGAATAATAGATCTGCTGAATCAGTGGACAGATAATACGTCTCAGTAGACGGTCCACTTACTGTCCACGGATTCGACAGATTAGAAATAGCGCCACAGTAACATTACTATTATAATAATAAAAAATAATAACAGCGTGGCGGTTCAGATAACAAGATTAATAAATCTGCTGAATCAGTGGACAGACAATACGTGTCAATAGATAGTTAACATACTGTCCAAGCATTTGACAGATAATATTACAATACCTTTGGATATATATAAATAAATAAATTTAGAAAAAGTAAGAAAAATACTAAATAATAATAATTATGACAATGACTTATTTTTCAAAAAAAAAAAACTACCTGACTCACTTCTTCTTCCTCTTCAATAATGGTGCTACCAAACACTTCCGCATCCGCACCGCCATCCTCAATCACACTCAAATCAATCGAGTCGCGCGAGAACTTTCTCGAAGAAGAGTCACGCCGCGCGGGAGCAACGGCTTCCCCCGCCACACTCCCGCAGGCGGTTACCGGCAGCGACCCGCGGCGCGCGGCTGCCCGGCCCTGCGGATCGTGGCGCCCGGGTAGCGAGTGCCTCCTCGGTACCGAGCCCGCACCTCTGGCATGGCCCCCGCAATTTTCCTTATGCTCTCTATGATTATGAACTTTTCCCAAATGTTTTTGTTTCAGTATTTCCCTCTGATCAATAAACATAGAGTCGAGTTTCTTGAGGATTAAATCTTCCATTGCCCCGTTACGGTCGACTGCAGATGTGCGACTGAAAGCGACTGGTAAAAGACTCTTCAACCTCACCACGGGAAACAAACAGCCTTAAGGTACACGGGGAATTTCTTGACCATATTGGGGGCTGCTCTCTCTCAAGTCTCTATCTCAAAAGGTGGAAACCTGCCAGTGCTTCCACTTTGCAGGGAAACTCCCTTAAAAAGGGAAAAACTGGGTCTCCAAAAGGAAAAAAGATGGGGAAATAGCATAGAAGTGTAGCTTGATATCCTAGATGGAGGGGAAAAGCATACTTGATATCTACAATGGAAGGGAAAAGAAGGGAAAACCGTGACCTCTTTAAGGGAAAACGGAAAACTGAGAGTGGAAGCACCGTAACCTGCAGCAACTTATTGCGAAACACGCGACACAGGTAACACGCACCACTAATAATAAAAACAATAATAATAATAATCATACAGATCACACGATTGCTTCGAGACTTGTTCAACAAGCAAACGAACATTCCTCGTTAGTAACATCCGATAACAAGTAGATAGTAACGACGATAACAAGAGTCGTTAATGGCCTCACAAAGGGCGTAACCCACACTCGCCCTGAAACAGATCCTTAACTTTTATTCTAATTTATTTCAACTTTTATGCGTCTTATTGGAACTTCTCTTTAAGGCGGGGTGCCGTATCTCAACGCCATTGGTTACCAAAAATGGTCAAAAACCTAATCTTTTCCCATTTGTTAAAAAAAAATTTTTTTTTGTCCAATGAAATTCCAGGTATTCAAGCTGCCAAGTTACTAACTTAATTAAATTCCCTAAACTTTATAAAAATTTCTGAACGATTATAATAACTATAAATTTGAAATTTAATATTTATTAAGTGTTGAAGCTTAGGATTGGAAGGTAACGCCCAGGCAGGGCTCACTGCTTTACTTCCCTACTGGTCATCTGCCAGAAAGGTGTGGCCAATAAGAGATCAGATATTATTTATCAGATAAAAAGTTTCCTCTTCATTTGCCTCTTTCTCTCATGTTGCCTATTATCTGTTATACTGAACAAGTTGTACTAATATTCAGTAGGTAGTATAATAAAATGTACAGAAATGTACGTATGAATATTTGCTTGATTTTTATTACAGTATTGTTTGGTTATATTATTGAAAATTAATTAATTTGTTGCATTTTTGATTACTTAATTAAGAAATATTTTATTTCAGTGTTAAAATATTCGAAGGAATATTTGCTTGATTTCTGTTACAGAATTGCTTGGTTATACTTTACTAATCAATAAGTTTGATTTGTGTTATTTACCCCACAATATATTTTTATTATTATCAATCGTCCCACAAATATGATGATATTCTAGTGTTATTTTATTCTTGTTTTTGCTTTTTCATATTCTTTTCCCTTCTTTTTAAATTAACTTAAAAGTGTTTATGTATCAATTTTGCAACATTACTGAATTTCTCATTCATCTGTAATCAGCCATGGACATTTGTCTGTGTGCTGAATTTGAAATACAAGAAAAAAGTTTCCTATCTTATTTATCTTTATTTAATTAAGGAATAATTAATTTCGGTTTAATAAAATATTTAAATGCAACCTTCCTTCTTGCTAACAATATTATAATATTTTTTAAATATTTCATATTAATTTCTGAATTTCTAAATTATTACTACTACTATTCTTGTTAATAACATTATTTATTTTAAGTAAATATCTGCAGTTTTTCACAGAATTGGAAAAAAAACAAAATACCTTTTCTCGGGGCAGGTCTGAAGCGAAGTTCGCAGATGTCGTTTCCGTGTTCGGCAACGAGGGCGGGGTCAACCTGTTGTTTATAAACAACAATTACTCAGCATTCTCCGTTTAAATTTAACAATGTTGAATTATTATTATTGTAGTGAGGGTAGTAGTAGAAATAGTAGTAGTGGTAGTAGAAGCAGCAGTAGTAGTACTGGTGGTAGCGGTTTAGAAGAAGTAGTAGTAGTAATGGTATATGTAGTATTGGAAGTAGTAGTAATAGTAGTAGTAGCGGTGGTAGTGGTAGTAGTAGTAGAAAAAGTACTGGTAGTTGTAATAGTAGTAGTGGTGGTGGTGCAGGTGGTAGAAGTAGTAGCAGTAGTGTTGTTTTTACTATTTTCATTCTTACTACTACTATAATAATAATTATTATTACATTTATCGTCACAAGTATATACCATACATCTATTTATTCTATGCATTCATATATACTTTATGCTGGGATTGTTGGCAGGCGTTTGGTAATGAGGTATTTCTTCTGCTGGAGCCCTTTGCCTGGAACGCTGGAACTCTCGCAAAAGGTCCCTTGAACCGGTTCACTGCCTGAAGGTCTTACAGCTGCTGCCACTGAAGGTGCTGGATAGTAAACATTTTCAATGTAAAAATAAATTACTCATGAAAGTGAATTTAAGCTTTATCAAAAGAAAAATGTAACGAAGAGATAATAGCCCTTCTTTTCACAGTAATATTCATCAAAACAGACGCGCTTACTAGATATTACTAGATACTACTAAACAGATTGGCAGTGATAACTGTGAACATTACAATTAACAAAACTTAAGTTTTTAACTGACTAAATTTGACAAATAATCCGGACAAACTAATTGCAATTTGCTCACTTACAAATCATTGTAATAATATAACACAGTAATATAATAATATCTAATATATTAATCTAAATAGTTCTAACGAGGTATTTCTTCAATAATAAATGTGTTACGATTTTTTGTTTCTGTAGTTGTAGTACTGTCGGGGACTTCAGCGATAGTCGTGATCTGGCTGTTGAATGAAGGCTCCTCGTTCTCGAACAGTCGGTCCACCGAGGTGGTCATCGACTTCTTGCCCGTCAGGTGAAAACTGGCCAAACTCGATCTCCACATTGTCCCTTTAAACAGCAGATTGGTAAATCAAGCATGAAAATATTAAAACTCCGCTTAAAATTCGCTAGTACTGCAACTTATTCGACTTGATCTACTTAAAAAAAGCTACTATCTAAATCTTACTACTACAGCTACAGCTTTTTCTACTAAAAAAAATGAACTACTTCAGCTACAACTTTTCTACTGAAAACCTACTACTACAGCTACAACTTAATCTACTTATTCTATCAAAAAAAGCTACTCGAGCCTTGCTACTTCAGCAACAACTTTTTCTATTTAAAAAAATCTATTACTACAGCTACAACTTACACCTTGTTCACACTGGTTTACCTCCGGAGGTAACTTTGCCCCTGAATTTGCCCTGAAATTTACCCCAGACTTTACCCCACAAATGTCCCTTGTTCATACTGTCAATCGCGACTGGAGCCGGGGTATCCGAAAACCTACCCTGGTATTTTTCAAGGGTAAATTTTCGGGGGAAATCAACTAACCCTAGGTTCAGTTCGCGTTCACACATCAGGGGGTAAAAATGAACTTACCCGGGCAATCTGGATTTACCCCAAGAAAATGTGTCGTAAGTCCTCAGGTGCGAACATGGTATTAATCTACTTATTCTGCTTTAAAAACCTACTTGAGTCTTGCTACTATAACCACAACTTAATACCTTGTCCGAAAGGTACGTTTTCCATAGCAGGATTCAGGGATCGGGACATGACGTCCACGGCTCGGGGTCGGCCGACGGGCATCGCCGAATGCGGGAAAATCTTCGGTTTAATGGGCGTAATCTGTTAAATGAAAAAAAAAATTATACTAACCGCAGACTATCAAAAGATATTAATCGATCATAGGAAAAACTATATCTATCCTATGCGTGGACAGATGCCACGTCTCAATAGAAACGTTGTACCTGTCCACCGATTCGGCAGATTAGATAAAACAGCTAGTAATAACACTACAATAAAACATTGTGAACAAATATTAACGATAATAGGAACACTAAATCTCTCGAATAGGTGGACAGACGCCACGTCTGCATAGAAAGTTTACATACTGTCCACGCATTCGACAGATTAGATAAAACAGCTAGTAATAAACTATCATAAAACAAATTAATACAACAAATACTAATGAATGTAGGAATGCTAAATCTGTCGAATAGGTGGACAGACGCCACGTCTGCATAGAAAATTTACATACTGTCCACGCATTCTACAGATAGATAAAACAGCTAGTAATAACACTAAAATAAAGTAAATTAATAGTAGAAACATAAGATAAAATCAATTATAAATAAATTCAAGCTTGTTAACAATAATATGCTAATAAAAAATATATTAATACTACAAATAATAACATAAAACATATAATAAATAAAATACCAGCATGTGCTCGGTCCACGAGGTTTCAAGTGCGGGTTTCTGCAGCCTCTCGACATCAACTTCCAGAGTTTTCTGTTCGAAAGGATGGGCAAACGTCTGTGCTGGAATACTCTGAAGCCAAGATAAGAGGCTCAGGTCAGTGTCGTGCAGTTTCTTCGGGGAGTTGAGTAGAGCTGAAAACTTCAACTGCAGAGCTGCGCCATCTTTCCCTGGACCTGTTGATATCATCAGTAATAATGTAATACGGCCGTATACAGTGAGAAAACCAAATCTGTCGAATAGCTGGACAGATGGGGTTGCAGCATAGACGCTTTCCCTACTGTCAACTGTTTCGACGGATGCGATGCGAACGACATTAATTATCTGCTAAGGCTGTATACACTAAGAAAATTCAATCTGTCGAATAGCTGGGCAGATAGTGCTGCTGCATTGATGCTTTCCTTACTGTCCACTGTTTCGACAGATTTGATACAAACGATATTAATCACCTGCTGAGGCCGTTCATACCAACAAAATTCAATCTGTCGAATAGGTGGGCAGATGCGGCTACTGAACAGACATTTTCCTTACTGTCCACTGATTCGACAGATTCGATACAGCACTAGAAAACTAATTTTAGCAGTGCACACTGAGAAAACTTAAACTGTCGAATAGGTGGACAGATACAGTTGCTGCATGGACACTTTCTTTACTGTCCACTGATTCGACAGATTCTGTATAAATGATATTTAATCACCTGCTGAAGCCGTACAAACTAAGAAAACTTAAGCTGTCGAATAGGTGGACAGACACGACTGCTGAAAAGTTATTTTCCCTACTGTCCAGCGATTCGACAGATTTAATACAACACTAAACAACTAATACTTAGCAGTACACACAAAAAAACTAAAACTGTCGAATAGGTGGACAGATACGTTTGCTGTATGAACACTTTCCCTACAGTCCACTGATTCGACAGCTTTGCTACAAACGATATTTAGTCACCTGCTAATGCTCTTCTCTGACAGAACTCCACACAGGATTCGTAGAGCAGCCCCTTGATGAGTAAATGGAGCAGACGATCGTTCTTGGCTTCCTGGGTAGCGTCTTTTCCGCTTTTATCAAACGGCAAAAACTTCTCCACTAGCGGAAGGATTTCGTCGAAGCAGCGGACACGAGCACTGGACGGGTTCCAGTCTCGGTAATCGGCGTGGTCGATCAGCTTGGGCAGGGGAAGCAGCAGCCGCAGATAGTTGTATACCTCCTTGGTCGGGCAACACTTCTCCAGGTCGCTCAACACTTTCAGGATCTCTTCAACTATCCAAAATATCATATTTTATTTTGATATACTCTACTGTGTGTATTAGTTAATAAAAATAAAATGATTGTTGTAACATATTATTCTACTGTTTTTCAGGTACCAGTAGAGTCTAATTTACTTTAAGATATTCTATTGTGTGTATTTGTTATAAATAAAATGATTATTAATATATATCGTTCTATTGCTTTGAAATACAAGCAGCTCTTAATGTATTTTCGTATATTATATAGTGTATATGTGTGTATGAATCAATATTTAATATTTATCAAGTCTATTAGGCATACTTATTCATATTTAATGTATTATAACATATTATCTATTCAACAGTAGAATGCATTTTTTAAATACATCTTAATGTGAATACTTACTAATAATAGTATTTATCAATATTACAACTATTATTATATATTTTTCTATTGTGTGTATTTATTACTTTGATAATTATTTTGATATATTTGTCTACTGTTTTCAAGTACCAGCAGTGTCTAGATTGGACAGTCCGGCTTCGCCTTTGATGCACAGCAGCTCCACGTACTTCTGCCGCAGGACGATGAAGCGGAAGCGGGCGTGGTCGAAACTGGCCACGCCCTCCAACGGCTGAACGAACTCCAGCACGTCGTCCCATTGACCTATTGAGAACACATTACTCATCAATGACAATAATAAAAATAAGATTTTTCGGTCACGTATACTGGGATAAAGTAAAACTGTCGAATAGGAGGACAGTTTGATACGGTTTCTACATGGATACTTCGTATGCTGTCCACGGATTCGACAGATTTGATGCAGCACTAACAAGAACACCGTAATAATAAATAATAATAATAATAATAATAATAATTTGCGGCCATGAGTACTAGGGAAACGTAAACTGTCGAATAGGTGGACAGATGTGGTTTGTGCATAGACACTTGACATGCTGTCCACGGATTCGACAGATTTGATACTGCACTTACAAAAATAACATAGTAAATAATAATAATAGCACAAATACCCCTACTGCTACAGTTTCCACTACTACTGCTGCTTCTGTTGTTATTACTACTACTGCTACTGCTAGTACTACTACTGCTGCTACCACTACTGCTACTACTAGTATTACTACTACTACTACTACTACTACTACTACTACCACTGCTGCTGCTGCTGCTACTACTACTACTACTACTACTACTACTGGTGCTAATACGACTACTACTACTGCTGCTACTGGGGCTACTACTACTACTGCTGCTGCAGCTACTACTACTACTACTACTACTGCTACAAAAAACAACAACGACTACTACCACTTCTAATGAAAATAATAAATCAATAAATAAATATATCATTTATCTAAAATCTACCATCGAGGATGAGCTGCCTAAGGAAGAGGACATCGTCCGAGTAGAGTCCGTTGATGACTCCAGTCTCTCGCTCCACACTCAGCTGACTGATGTGCAGCTTGCGGCCGCTCAGAAACTCCAGCACCAGCCGCACCACGTCCTCCTCACGCAGATGCAGGTGCGCCCCAGATACCGCCATTGCTTCCTTACCTAATTACCAAAAACAAATTAAGTAATTAATTTAATGAACGATATTAAAAGTTAAGAAAACAGGAAATATAACAATATTCAGATAAAAATATACTCATGAATTTTTATACTTTATTTTTCTGGTGTAAATAGTTATAAAATAAATAATTCATACGTAAACTTAATCATTCAAAAATTAGACATATTATAATATTGATACAATTAAATTCGTGATTTTCTGTACTTTATTTTTCCTAATTTAAACAGTAATAAAATAAATAATTATAAGTAAACTTATTAACTACAAAAATATTATAAACAAGATAATTAAATTCGCGATTTTAATATTTATGTAACTTTTCCTTATTTCATATTACATTATTTTTTTAATTATTATAACTTGAATACTTAATTTAAACATTAACAAAACAAATCATTTATTTAATTCACTCGATTATTCCACTTCAATTTAAATAGTTATTATCTAATTTAATTAGACATTAACTTCTGCAAAACCACAGTTCGATATTTTCTTAGTATACTAGCAAATTGAATTAGCATTAAAACTTCAATTCCTAAATTTATGGTTTTGAATGAATCAACAGTAATTGCCTTTTGTGTGACAAACGTCAACTCATCACGCAGATGCCTATAGGAAAAACAACTTTTACACGACGTATCCTTGATGATAACACTTGATAACACGATGATAACACCTTTGTGCGACCACCTGGTTCATCTACACGCAGAAAACTATTTTTTTTAAAAAAAAACGGCTATTAACCTCCAAATTTCTTTTCCTTTTTTACGCAAAACAGGTTAACCAGTTGTTCATTCATTCGATTTTACTATGGGAAAAAATTTTAACTCAACCCCACAGATGTGCGTACTTAACGCTACACACCTGTTATCACCTGTTATCAGCTCACCTTTGAAGTGCGTGTGGTAATGTTCCCACTTCTCGGGGAAATTCCCTGAAAAAAGGGGGGGGGGGGAAATGCGGACTGGAAAGGGAAAATCAAGGAAAGAGGGAAAACCTGGAAGTACAGCCTTGTGTTCTAGTACGGAGGGGGAAAGAGGGAAAATAGGGGAAAACGGGAGAAAAAGGGGAAATATTGAGCTGATCTTCATAAAATTTTTGGACGAGTTCATCCACGCTGAACCAGACAAACAGTATTTACATTCTCGCCTTTGGGAAAACAGTGGGGGGAAAATAAAAACCTCGGGGGCGTAGAAACATGATAATACACGGGCTGAAGCCGGACAGTAACAATTGATGGTTGAAAAAAATCACGAGATTTTCAGATTACCACGCCAACCAGAAAGAAAACCAAAAAGGAGTCATGCTAAACTGACTCTATTTACAATGAGACTACCCTCCCCCCGTTGATTGTATTCAAAAATGCAATTGCCGCACAATAAAAGAAAAAAGTTACGGAAAAAAAGTTCCGGGCGGTGAAGTGAAGATTCCGATTCGTTATGCTTTTATTTTAAAGATACATTCGCATTCCCTGGTGAAACGTCTCGGAAAACGCAGTGTCTTAGTTCTCCGTCAGCAGAAAACGTTAAATGTAACTAAGTTTTACTTTAATCAAGAAAAACTTACATGTAACGATTATGACTCTTGCCTTACAGTCGAAACCTCGCTTAATCGCTAAAAGGCATCTTACGTTGTTCGGAACGAACAGGTCTACGAATAACGTACTCGCCAGCTTTTTTACCTCATCAAAAGTCGATTGTTGGTGATGCTAGTTCGACTGAACGTAAAGCGATTGCACGTTTTCAGTTGCACGTCCCGTAAAGCAAAGGACTGAAGGTTTAAAATGTCAGTGACTCCTTTTTGGCTGGCTCAAATCCATTAGCCTCCAGTCCAAGTACTGGAAAGACCTGCGATTCAAGTTGGCCCTGATCAATACAATTGGGCTTGTATAGGATTCATTAACATAAACTACTTACCGGGAGCGAAACCGAGTCCTTGTTGTTGGAACTGGGCACCGTAAGGCAATAATGATAAAAAGTCGTATATTTGTCCAACGTTCTGTCGGTTTCAAGCACTGGCCTTAAGCACACGCTCTCGGCCACAGTTCGCCAGTTGCCTCTATTAATAAATAATAACACCACGCCATCTATCGGCAAAAAATAAACTATTTTTACGCCACCTAAGGGCGAAATTAGGAACTATTTCTTAGAAATTTTTGTTCTCGCTTCTCTGTTTGAATTTGTTACGAAAGATAATCCAATAGTAAAGCATGGAAAATAAACTAGCGAAATTTCTGTTGGATTTCATTTCACATATTTATCCACAACTTTTCCAAATATAGAAATTTTTCTCTACTGAACGAGCCAAATTCTCAGATGATGTTTTTTACATTGGATTTAGACTTAAGACTTTACATCAGCAACAGATAATTAATAAACAGAAATTTTTTGTGATTCTGAATGTCTGCAGTCACGTTATCTACACCACGTTACTGAGGTAGGAGAATCTTTGGCATATTCCGTCTCTGTCGCGGATTTGTTTGTCGGGACACGGCAATAAAGGTACAAGAACCACACTCCCTGTAGGAAACTTGCGAGATGGAAACTGGTTTTCCGTTTCCCTTGTCATCTCGACGAACACTAGTGATGAAAGAAGCAGCAGAGGGAGAATGCAGTGCTTGGAGGACATCAACATTCTCCTACATCAGTCCGGACAATAAATATTAAATACTAACGACTCTGTTTCAGTAAGACAGGACCTTTAATCAGTGTCCAAACTAATCCAACAAACTGTGAAATACGGAATACTAAACAACTCAAGCAATAACACAAAACAAGAGCAACTATGCGAATGCTACTCAAAACAGGAACGATTCATGCCGACTGCGAAAAGCTGACTGTCGTCAAAGCAATGCTTCCACTTTCAGTTTTCCATTTTCCCTTAAAGAGGACTCGGTTTTCCCTTTTTTCCCCTTCCCTTGTAGATATCAAGTAACTTTTCCCCTTCCATCTAGCCATAACTTCTATGTTTTTTCCCATTTTCGAGACCCAGTTTTCCCTTTTTAAGGGAATTTCCTTACAAAGTGGAAGCACTGTGTCAAGGTTAACTAATAAACAGCAGAAAAGACAAGTACATCTTACATACAGCAAACCACGTTTGCTAGGTTTGCCAATGTCGAGAGAACCAAACCATACGATTACTGGGCGGTACTAGACCACCGCGACTATAACAGTCGACCAGTGCTTCTAACTTTGCAGGGAAATTTCCTTAAAAAGGGGGATAATGAGGTCTCAAAGGGAAACATTAGTGAGGGAAGAGGGAAAATGAGAGGTAAGGGAAGTTTCTGAAGATAGGGGAAAGAGTGGAAAAAGCCACATCCTGATACCAACGAGAAAAGGGGGGAAACAAGGCCCTCTTTCAGGGAAAAGAGAAAAGTGAAAGGGGAAGCACTGCCGTCAACCCAAAGCTGATATAGAGTTGACGATGGCTTCCGCTACCAGCTCAGCTAAAGGCAAGGGGTCCGAAATTTCCAATAATCTTCGTACGCCTAGGTCATGTTGTCACAGTTATCAGCCTGATATCTTCATGTTATCTCCCTGTTATCATATGTTATCAAATAATCTTCGTACACTTTTCCGCGTAGTTTCAGACCCCTTGGATAAATGAACATATCCTTGGTCTGGTTGTTTAATACATACCCAAATCATCAGGAAAGTTAAGAAAAAGAAAACGAACTTATGCAAGCCATGGACAACACGTTTCATAACTTGAGGTGATTCAGGATTCACTCTTTTACTTCAACGATTTTGATTTTCATTTTCAGTAATAACTTGACTTATTGTCATACTACAAGAGACCTTCTCAAGTTTCAAGCAGCACTGTCGTAGGGTTACTCCTAGCAGGATATCCACGATTTGTAGCTTTCTGTGAAAATAATCTCCCATAGAGATACATTTCTTTTGTAACTTGCAGGTTTGGTCTACATCATCGTGCATTTGTTCTACAGCTTTCCCGCCAGGACATTTAATGTTCGTAACATGACCTGTACAAATCGTTCTAGCAATGTAGATGCTTTTTGTATGATTGTAATTACTTTCCTGCTTGAGATCCCTTTTGTGGATTATCCATTAACACTATCCAGCCATTGTCCTTACTGTCTTTCTTCTGGATACTTTTTCCCATGTCTTGTTTATCGAACGACTGTTGATTGACTTTTGACTTTTAGTATTTAGTTATGGATGTTCTCAAATCTGGAGCTTTAGCCACAATTTCGATGTGTTTGTGTGTTTAAATAAATACAGAAATAATCTAACAAAAATGCAAGTAAACGGGAAAACCAATTACATTTACATATTTCGCTTTTGCGTATTCCGTTAACATACACTGTTTAAAAAGATTTTCAGTAAAAGTTGTAGTCAAATGAGATCGATATACTCTTGACCGTATTTGAAAGATATTTATTTATAAGATTTGCACATTGAACTTTATTAACAGGTAATTTTTTTCAAAACATTTTGTGAATCTGAATTCGACACCCCACGTAAAAATGACGGTACCCTTTATGGTGCCTTTTTGGCTATATTGAACTAGGCAATTCGAACATAGTTGAAACTGAGCTATTGTGGAGAGGCACTATAAAAAGGAACAACTGAGTAACTACAGAAAGGCACTGTAGTTGCACCTTTTACAGTGTTTTTACAGTATATAAAACACTATTGCTTGAACCCATTTTTACATAGGAGATTATGCAGATTACCTCGCATTATTTACTAAAGTTAAGCTGTAATAACCTTCCGGCATCTTCCGTCTCGGTCTCGTACTTCATCTTTGTTGGGGCACGGGAATGGAGGTTGTATCGTCACGGATTCAGGTTTGCCCCCTCTGGGCTGTGCAGGAAAACTACGCGCTGGACAGCGACCAGCTTCTTCTTTCGTCTTGACGAACATCAACGACGAAAGAAACAGTAGAAGAAAGAAGCAGTACTTGGAAGACATGGTTAACATGTCACCTGCGTTAGTATGTGAACAATAAATACTACGTAACGATTAACAAGTTCTGTTTTAGTAAGAGGTTACCTTTAATCCGTACAAATAAACAGAAACTAAACCTTTGACTAGCTTCTTTTATTACAGAATACTAAAAGACTGTTGAAACGAAACCGCCAAAACTGTGAAATTTACTGAGAAAACGTATGGAAACCACACATTCGTGAGGAAATGGTGAAACTGCCTTCCTCGTAATTTTTTTGTGGCTAAACTTTAAAATTATTTCTTCATTTTTCGGGTTTTGTGCCTGTGGTCTCTTCATTATTCCAGAATTTTATAAACCAAGTGATCCTAAGACAATTATTCTTCAAGTTTGCCTCCTTTCCACAAAATACGGTTGTGTCCGATTCACAAATGCTACTGCAGGGCAGTGTTTCCACTTTAAACTTCCGCATTTTTCCCCTCTTGCCTTATTTTCCCCGTTTTGGCGAACGTGCATTGCGAATGCACTGAACCACTGGAAACGGGTTCACAAAGGAATTTGGGGACCTGCGGCAAAATTGTTGCGCAGAGTATGCCCACCGCTCAAGCACGTCTAGGAGAAGTGTTCTGTGCAAAGTATGCCCCGTACTCAGGCACTTGTAGGAGCAATAGTATCTTGCCATGTATACTGCTATTCAAGCCGCTGTAGGAGAAATACGTATTCTGGAAGTATTTCCTCAGTTCATCGGCACAGATAAACAGCTATATTGCACTCGCAGTGTTGTCCGTTCCTGAAGCAAAGTCGGATCGATTGGAGTGCCTACTTTTGCTGAGGTGTATGGTGCTGTTCTGGATGCATGGGGTAATCGGAGTGCTTACTTTTATTCGAGCATATATGGCGGACTTCCCAATGCCTTGCTGGCGTAGTTGCGTTGCAAGGATGCATTCCATCTT
Source organism: Eulimnadia texana (assembly GCA_002872375.1). NCBI lineage: Eukaryota > Metazoa > Arthropoda > Branchiopoda > Diplostraca > Limnadiidae > Eulimnadia > Eulimnadia texana. The sequence continues at coordinate 361,093 of NKDA01000008.1, forward strand.
TTGAATGCAACTATGTTTGTACGAACAGGAAGGGGAGGAACCAACTTGAAATCTTCAGTTTCAAATTTTTGTATCCAAATTCAACTACACTTAATAAAATGTGTACAACTGTCTTACTATTTCAACCAACTTTATTCACAAACACGTTTTTGCTACACTCTCAGATAATTATACAATTTTCAGGACTATTTTCCACATTTCAACGATTCTTTGTCTGAGCTGCATTTCTCCCAACACCATTTGGTGAGTTCCCTATGTACCTTTCGAACGAAGCGATCAGAGCGCTCGCGACGGCCACTGACATCCCTACCTCTACAACTAACAGCAACCAACAGCACTCCCCCTCCAACTGACAACATATTCGCAGTTGAAGACACAATATGCAACACATTACACCTATCACACATGTCCCACTCCTTTTCACCCAACCCATCTTATCCACTAACACACAAACACACAACGCAACTCAGCATATACACCATAAAACACAGCACACAATTGCAAGCAATGCAGTACGCCATGCGCCCCACGAGGGCGCAGCCATGCTTGTTCCCCTCGGTGCTAGAATGTTAGGCTGTACTTCTAGATTTTCCCTTTTCCATACTCTCTCACTTTCCCCTTTTTTAACCCCATTTCGTCCCATTCCAGGGAACTTTCCTGCAAAGTGGAAACACTACTGCAGGGGCTCAATGCTGCCTTGCCTAAAGCTCTGCTCCAGGGGCTGTGCGAGGCCCGCCAGGAGTTCAAAACTTCTCGGCTCGAGATGGCAAGTCTAACAAGGGTGCATATTTTTCCAGGATGAACAAGGAGCAACATACATTTCTTATATTTGTAAGATGTTTAAAAAAAGGGGATCCGATACAACACAAAATAGACCAGTTCTATTGGTTCTACTAGTATATTATGATGTTACATGACAAAATGTGTTCATGCACATCAATCTGGTGCCAAAATATTACGAAATTTCTATGAAGTAACATCATATTTGCAGTGCACTGCTATACTGGTACAATTTGGGGAGAACTAACAACTTATCTTCTCGTTCTGTGATTTAAAAATCCGATCTTGGGTGTCTTGAAGACTGAGTTAACGGGTCTCTGTTTCTTTTCTCTTCAAGTTTTTATAACGCTAAATTGGAGTCTGCCATAAAATGAAGTTGTTCATTCATTTTCTCAATTGAAACCCTTCAGAAAGATAATTTTATTGCAGGACTGGTCCCGTTCTGGAGGCCATTCAATCGACTTTGTCTTCCAGCAAAAAAAAAGTTAGAAACCTTAATAACTAATCTTATGTTTTACATTACACGGAACAGGTTAAACATATAGTAATCCCTCATCCATCTTCTTTAAATTATTTACATAATTATGAATCTTACCCAACAGCAATACGAATACCAGGTTTATTCAATCACAATCTATTAATCACTGTCTGGTAGGGTAAGGGTCCGCAATCAGAGGAACCTCAGAACCATTGGACCCTTAAATTATATCAAACAACACGAGACTCGGAATTTGTTAGTCTATAAATCATTCATTAAAGTATACAGATTATTTTAATTTTAGTGAACTATACTTTTTCGCTTCATTTGTTGGAACATATCATTAAATGACAAAGTAAAAATTTGACTGGTGTTAAGATTTTTTTTATCCTAAAGTGAATAGGCAATAATATAGTAAAATATATAAACAGAATAATAGCACATACAGCACGATGAAGTGATATGCAAAGTGCAGTTATTATTGCAGTTAGTGCTAAAAACAGCTGTTATATGAGCAAACTACGAAAAATTGATGCACAGTTCTGGCCTAGTAGAACAGTAGCAAATCTCCTGTAAGTGACAAAAAGTTAAAAAAGACTCGCAAGTAATATAGAATTTTGTAAAAAGTGGCTAGACCGCTTTTTTGGTGCTCAGGGCATCGTCTGGTCAGAATGCGGTCAGTCGCATGTCTTCCTCTTCTTCCCCTTCCACCGTATAAACTCCTGCGAGTGTGGAAATATAACTATCAGTTTTTTGTGATACCATATAACATAATACCGTTGCTTTTATCAAGATCCATCATTGAAGCGTTGACTTAGAAACTAATTCATGCGAACAAAGTACAGAGCATGGTTTAACTTCTTTACTCGAAATTCTAAGTTCGCTTTTTGTTCCACGTATATTGCGGCGTATAGCCCTACACCTGAAAGATCACAGGATCACAGGCCCGGTTCCGACCGTCGGGATCATTGGTGTCCTGGTTCCCGGCTCTATCCCCTGTGGGGAGACCCCTCTCTGTGTATTTGCTATTGTATCTTTCCCCGCTCCCCGAAACCACCCCGGGCATTCGCTGCTCCTGGAACGATTCTTTGGGCTCTGGTCCAACGGGTGGGATCCCCAGCCTAAAAATGGGGCAAATGATGCCCCTTTCATCTGGATCCGCGCACAGTCGCAAAGGCCCAGGACGTCACGAATTTAATTTCATCTGCTTTCTTTTCTCTTCCTCCTTCCATGGCCGGCGTCGGACCAAGCAAATATAGCCCTACACCTGAAAGATCACAGGACTTGCACTTAACAGACCAGTGGTCGGACAAATAATCCGTCACAAACTTCTTAGAGGATCTGCTCAACTTGAAAAGTTGACACGAATTATGAAGAACATCATATTCAAATTATACGAATATTTTCATATGTTGTACGTCTACAGCAGATAGAATTCAACACACTTATTACGGTCTTATTGCTTATTCAAGTCCAATAAGGTAATTTAGATGGCTCCATGAAACTATTCTATTTGACTGATCAACTGAATACCGTGAATAAAACATGTATTACAAGTACTACACAGAGGTAAATTCGTGTTCTACTTAACCATTCATTTATTGAATTCAACAAAAGAGCAAAAATCAGAGGCAAATTAAAATTATTGTAACATTGGCCCGTGAGAGAGGCTAAATAACAAACAAAAAGGAAACCCAAAGGAAAATATTTAAATAAAACAGCTTAAAATCGGAAACAATTTTTCTTCAGTACTTCTTATTTGCCCGTGGCGGGAGCGGGGGCGGGGGCGGGGGCGGGAGCTGGGGGATAGTCGTCGTAGCCGACAATCTTTTCGATGCTCGTCAGTTTCTCCGTGAGCAGAGCATTCAGGTTGGCAATCTGTCCGGGAAGGGTATTGGTATCGGAGCTGTCGGTCAAGGCCACCAAAACGTTGGCCAGAACTTGGGATACTTGGTCAAGGCTGTTGACCAAGTCGCTGCCGTTCGAGAGAGCATCATTGACGTCTTCAAGCTTGGCGATGATCTGAGTGTCGCTTTGGTTCATAGACGTCTGCAAGTCTTGGATTCCGGTACCTACTGCAGTGAAGGACGATGTCAGATTGTCCAGCTTCTCAACGATGGCCGCTGTGTTTTTCTGTTTAAGAAACACATATTTGTAAAGAAAGCTGTTTGAGATTGTTGTAAGATCAAACTTACCGCGGTTTGCTGACTGTAAGTGGCAAGGATTCTTCCACCGCGCTCTCCGCTGACTTGCTTGTCTTTCATGCCTTCGTTGGTGGCTCTCTGCTTATCCAGTTCGCTTAGCACATCACTCAGAGAGTTGGCGTCGGAGAGACCGATTGAAGGACTCGGACTGCTCATTACGGCCACGAAAGCAGCTTGGATCAGCGCGGATACGATCAGAAGCTTCATTGTTCCTACTTTTAAAACAAACGGCTAGTTCTAGTTTGAGACGTTTAAATGGATATGTGATGTAACTTACTTTGTAAGTTGTAGAGGTTCTTGTAGACTGAATGGTGTTGGCTGCTTGAGTGTGACGAACCGTGGACAAACACTGGGGTTTATATAGTCAACTGGTCTCTGCAAAACTTGGTCTGGACAAGAACAAGTTTCATGGGCGGTCAGGTTTTTTTCAGGAATATATGTAACCTTTCTGCTGCTACTTCCTTAGAAACTCGGGAAACCTGTTCCTGAAAACAGAACGTACATTCGTAATATTATTTTACTGTTAGAGAAATGTAAACCATAATAAAGTAAGAAAATAAATCAAGTCAGCAAGTAACTTTTAGTTAGTTACTAAGTTTTCACATAGTTCGTAGAAATTTGTAGTAAATTTATAAAAGTCATTCTACTGATATTATGTTACTTGAAGTTTTGAAATAATTAATTAGAATTAAAATAAAACAGAACTATACAAATTTACACTAATTTTGTTTCATATCTGCGTGACTTAACTTTTCCTGATGGAAAGTTCATAAAGTTGTCTGATATTTCCGAATAAATCTAGGATCTTTTCGTAACTGCGTTTTGTTAATTCGGTATTCCTGAATTCCATTTTTTCGAGCATTTAGACTAAAAATTCCAAGAATAGCTAACTGTTCAACTATACGGAGGAAAAAATGTCGGTAATGATGATTATCGAGTTTGATCAGATATTCTACCCTAGGTACAATGTTAGGGATTGACCAAGTTCTCCAGAAAAAAAGTTGTATATCTTCAGCACACACACACACACACACACAAAATCCGAAATATGTGACCTCTCCACACGAGAATTAACCCCTAGTAAAACGAATAACTGAAGAACTTGATTTTAGAGAAATGAAAGCTGAGAAAAAATTGTTCGATTCCTTCAGACAAAAGAATAAGGGTATGTGAGCAAAGAAAGTAGTTTTTTGTCTTGAATCGTTTTACAGGTCTGACCGATGGCTGCTATATAACCGGTCTTGAGAAAAAACAGTAGGGTTCTTTCCATTTTATTCTGCATGAAAAAAGTCAGGTCAAAAGGTTAACGTAAGAGACAAGCTTTTAAAATGAACAAGAACCTTGATACAATTTGCAAGCTTCTTACTATTCGTTAGAAACAACCCCAGCAGAAAATTAGGGATTTTTTTAGGACCTTGAAAATATCCTGAAAAGGACATTTTCAGAATACCAAGCAGGACTCTGTGTACAGTGACATTGGCCCACTTCCAGGGTGTTCAGGACCCTGACATTAAAATAACTGAATAAGACATGTTCAGGGCGCTTAACAGCGTCTTGAAAAAACGCTTTTAAGGATACTTAATGGTGCCCTCAATAATCAAGATTCACAATTCTCAACACAACTTCTTTTTACTCATCCACGATCAAACGTGGTTCATGATATTCAGGATACGTTACTGATATCGTTCAGGATGTAGCCGACATACTTAGTTTTCCGCTGGGACTATATCCCGTCTTTAATAAATCGTATACTAGTTACTGATCTTATTATTAAGTCTTAGATTGATAATGGGTAATGGTTGAATCCGTCTTGTTAAATTTAGCTTTTCACATAATATGTGTGTCCTTTTCTTAATGGTAAACAGGAGTAGCTGGGAAGTTTCTGCTTCCAGTCATGTCGCCGACTGACATGGGAAGTATCAACGAAAAGGGCTGGACTATCGTCGCGCGTTTCTTCTTTTTCTTTTGGACGTCAGTTGTAATGAGGTGTTTGGACGTCAAAATGTAAATGAATCCTTGCTTCGCCAATTCGAAACCCAATGCTGACGAGCAAGATGAAACGATTACTTTTAAGCTATTTATTTCTGTTTAGCAAAACTTGCACTGAATGGTATAGCACATTGGGTACCCGGAGACCCACAAAATATAACTATTTACGAATCTTCCAGTGCTTCTGGCTTTTCTGATCTCTGCGATTGTTAGGTTATCTTCAGCCATGGACAATATCCAGACTGCAGAGCAATTTATTATATATATATATAATCTACTTTGTGATCAGCTAGTCTTGTTTGGGGTTTATTAGAACTTATAAAAAGTATGCAAATATGTCCACCAAGATTACTTGCAAATCACAACTTCATTTAAAATTGCTCACTCACTCGTACTGTCAATCCAAGAACCAAAATTACTTGGAAGTACAGCATGGGATAACGTAAGAGCTCAAAGCTCGAAGATTGTATTTCAAGAAAAGAAGTTCAGCTGTATTTAAGAGTCAGAGTCATGCACACGTTGCGCATATAAAACATAATGTATAATTTGACCTATACACCCTCTTCAAAATTTGGCTAGAATGCTGTTACACCTCACTACTGCACTACGAATGGCAAATTTTATGGAGCACACGACTCGAGAATGGTATAGAGAGAAAAGAGAAACCTTAATCAACAGGCAAGTAATCGAAAGAATGATTTGTCATGATTTTTTAGAGCAAGTACTTAGTAGTTTAGAAACATTTACAACTTCACAAAAATTGTAATAACACCACGTGATCATTAAACATAATGTCATGCGTAGTAATATATACAGTAGTCAAATGTGAAAGTCCTTTTAAGATATTCAAGAACTGATCCAGTCAAGTACAGTACAGCAATTTTTGCTTTCGTTAAACTGTCTGTTGTCAGAGAGATCGCTTGAATTCCGTCAATAGGACAGTACTCAACTTAAAAGTACTACAGAGAAAAATTCATTCTCTTCTTTACTTTGTTTACTACATTTATTTTTTTATTATTTTATTTACTACATTTATTCTTTTATTTACTACATTTATTCAATTCAACAATAGAGCAGAAAATCCTGCGAAAGTTAAGATTAACGTAATATGGGCCCCTGAGAAGGGCAGATTAACAAGAGGACAGACCCAAATGGAATTTCTAAATAAAACAGTTTAACATGAGATCCACTTTTTCTTCATTATTTCTTATTTGGCCGTGGCGGGGGCGGGGGCGGGAGCTGGGGGATAGTCGTCGTAGCCGACAATCTTTTCGATGCTCGTCAGTTTCTCGGTGAGCAGAGCATTCAGGTTGGCAATCTGTCCGGGAAGGGTATTGGTATCGGAGCTGTCGGTCAAGGCCACCAAAACGTTGGCCAGAACTTGGGATACTTGGTCAAGGCTGTTGACCAAGTCGCTGCCGTTCGAGAGAGCATCATTGACGTCTTCAAGTTTGGCGATGATCTGAGTGTCGCTTTGGTTCATAGACGTCTGCAAGTCTTGGATTCCGGTACCCACTGCGGTGAAGGACGACGTCAGATTGTCCAACTTCTCGACGACGGCTGCTGTATTTTTCTGTGTATGAAACAGAGTTGTAAACTAAACTGTTCGAGATTTTTGTAAGATGGAACTTACCGCAGTCTGCTGACTGTAAGTGGCGAGGATTCTTCCACCGCGCTCTCCGCTGACTTGCTTGTCTTTCGCGCCTTCGTTGGTGGCTCTCTGCTTCTCCAGCTCGCTTAGCACATCACTCAGAGAGTTGGCGTCGGAGAGACCGATTGAAGGACTCGGACTGCTCATTACGGCCACGAAAGCAGCTTGGATCAGCGCGGATACGATCAGAATCTTCATTGTTCCTACTTTTAAAACAAACGGCTAATTCTAGTTTGAGACGTTTAAATGGAGATGTGATGTAACTTACTTTGTAAGTTGTAGAGGCTCTTGCGGACTGAAGACTGTTGGCTAGTTGAGTGTGAAGAACTGTGGGCAAACACTGGGGTTTATGTAGGCAAGTGGTTGAACTGGAGAAGAACAAGTTTTTTGGGGAGAAAGCAGCATACCTTTTTTTGACCCCCCCCCCCTCATAGTACCTCTGAGAACCAGTTTGTGAAAATGAAAGAAATATTGCGAATATATTTAAGTGTTAAGGTAACTAAACAATCATAAAATTAGAGTTTAGTGCAGAAGTACGATAAGTAACCGTTTATTGTATTCATAAAAAGTAATTCAAGTACTACATCGTAACAGCATTTCACTGTTCATGGTAAAATCTAGTACTATATCATAGATTTATAAATGTTACCGTGTGTAATACAGCAATCTATCATTATGTAAGTAACAAATTGTATGCCCAACAGAAAATTAGGGGTTAGTTTCAGGGCCCTGAAAATATCCTGAAAAGGACATTTTCAGGATACCAATCAGGACTCTAAGTGCAATGAAATTGGCCCACTTTCAGGGTGTTCAGGACCCTGAGACTGGAATAACCGAATAATATATGTTCAGGGCACTTAACAGCCCCTGAAAAACTCTTTTCAGAGATACTTAATGGTCCCGTCATTAATCAAGATTCATAATTCTCAACACAATTTTTCTTTTTACTCATCCACGATCAGACGTGGTTCATGATATTAAGGATACGTTACTGATATCATTCAGGATGTAGCCGACATACTTAATTTTCCGTTGGGTGTTCAGCAATTAAAATTTTCACTTGTTTTTTTTAATAATATGAGGTCAGTTGAAGTCACTCTCACAGACAGCGAATTAAGTTCCTGAAACAATTTCTCAGCAAAACGCACGGTATTTTCATGCTTAATAGTTAATCAACCGATTACTTCCAAGTTCCGTGTTTTTCTAACAGACTATACGTTCCCAGAATACCTAACTGTTTGAATAACTGGTCTGAAAAATCACTGCAGAGATAGTTATCGATTATACCCAGCTTGTGAAATCTGTAAAATGTTAGGACTGACAAAGTTATCCTCGAAAAAATGTTAAGACCTTCCGCACAAAAAATTGTGAACCCTCCAAAGGAGAACATCAACCCCAGTGAACCGAAATAACTGTAAAACCTGTACCAGCGAAAAACACTGTGAAAAAATTCATTCCAACAGACGAAACAATAAAGACACACGTGAAAAAAAAATACTTTTTTGACTTCCTCTGTTTTAGGTATTCTGGAATAACTGACCGAAGGATGCATTACAACCGGTCTTGACAAAAAACAAGGCACATTCCAGTTTTTTCTGCATGAAAAAACTCAGGTCAAAAGGTCGGCGTTCTTCTTGGACGAGATAACTGATACAATCCGTCATGCTTCTTGAACGACATCATAATATAATATTGTCACGTAATTATTTAACAAGCATCAAAACTACTACAAAACGTTAGAGAGTAACGACGATTTTTTTAATTTACTGTGTATTAAACAAGCTAGCGATTAGCACTCTAAGAATTTACTATCTTCTGATATATCGAAACCAATGAGAGATGGAAATAAATTGAACATTTGGAAATCGAGAGTGGGGAAACCATAAAACGAGAAGCATAAACTTACTGAAACATGAATGTAAACGTACAGGTCGCATAATGAAGCATAGGAGATGTAATGAAACCAGAAAAAGAATCACACGACCAAGTTAAAACTGAATAAATAAGGAATCAGATTTAGTGAAAACAGTCATTAGTAATACATGAATACGCATGTTTTCCGAATCAGAAGAACTTGGGATAAAAATTATAAAACGGTTGCTATCTACCTGCTATGTGAACGAAAATGACATGGTACGCACAATCAGACAATTTTCATACAAGATTAGGTGTCAGAGAGCGATACGGTATCGGTTATATGGGTACTCTGGTAGAGAAGGAGTAGAGAAGGAGAAGAATTACATACGATGTTCAATTGCGACTGAATATTAAAGTGAATAATTAAATAACACACTGCAACAGTTTGCACTAGCCTGTTGCACCTGTTGCACTAACTAAGACCGGTAGTTATATAACATCCTTTGATTCCTATTCCAGAATACCTAAAACAATCTAAGTCCAAAAATGAGTGTTTTCTCCTTAACTTCACTGTTTCGTAAGCTGGAATGAAATAGTTTTGTCTTAGCGTTTTTTTTTTCCAGTTATTTGGTTCACTGGCGTTAATGTTCTCTTTTGGATACGCCGCATATTCTGGAATTTTTTTGTGTGGAAGGTCGACAATGATTTTTCGTCGATAACTTGGAAGTTTCAACATTTTCCAGAGTCGAAAACCTGAATCAAGATGGCCATCACCTACCGTCATTTTTCCTTCCGTTCAATGCATGAAGATGTCGTGCATTTGTTAAGAAATTCAGAGAATCTTAGTGAACTCTCCGTGAAACAAAGTTCAGAGTTTTTGAGGATTAGTAAAATAAATATCAAAGTGTATTACTGAAAAAAGCTAATTCCCAAACAAACTTGTTCTTGTTCAGGTCAAGTTTCATAAAGACCACTTGTCCATGTAAACCGCGATGTTTGTCCACTGTTCGTCACACTCGACCAGCCAAGAGTCTTCAATATGCAAGAACCTCTACCACTTTTGTAAGTACTTTATTTCTCAATTCAAACACCTTATACTAAAATAGACCAACTGTTTTGTAAGTAAGAACAATGAACCTTCTGATCGTTTCCGTGCTGATCCAAGCTGCTTTCATGGCCGTAATGAGCAGTCCTAGCCCTTCTATCGGTCTTTCGAATGGCAACTCTCTGAGCGATGTGCTAAGCAAACTGGAGACGCAGAGAGCTGCCAATGAAGCCGCTAGAGATAAACAAGTGGGCAGAGCGCGGTGGAAGAATCCTCGCCACTTACAGTCAGCAGACTGCGGTAAGTTCCATCTTACAACAATCTTAAACAATTTAGTTTACATCTCTGTTTCATGTACAGAAAAACACAGCAGCCATCGTTCAAAAGCTGGACAAGCCGACGTCGTCCTTCACTGCAGTGGGTACTGGAATCAAAGACTTGCAGAGGTTTATGAACCGAAGCGACACCCAGATCATCGCTAAACTTGAAGGCGTTTATAAAGCCCTCCGCAACGGCAGCGACTTGGTCAACAGCCTTGACCAAGTGTCTCTAACTCTGGCCGAAGTTCTGCGTGCCATGACCAACAGCAACGATAACAACACCCTTCTCGGACAGATTACCAACCTGAATGCTCTGCTCGCTGGGAAACTGACGAGTATCAAATGATTGTCGGCTACGACGACTAACCCCCAGCACCCACCACCATCCCTGCTTCGGGTAAATAAATAATGAAAATAATCAGCTGTAATACTACTTGTCCTCTTTAAATATCGTTTTTGTATCTTTTTATTTTTACTTTGAAAATTGTCCATTTAAGAACACGATTTTAATTTAGCAGTTTAGGCCTTCATGTCCTTGATCTGTTGTTCGTTGTTCAAACGAACGGTTCATGCAGTGATGTGGAATACAAAGTAGCAATCTCAAGATCTTGCAAAGCCATGGGTTTGCAGCTTGCATTTTGCTCTGCATTCTTTGTGTAGCAGTTGGATACGAATTGGGTATCTTACCTGTGGTACTTGCTACCATATATCTCTGCCCCAGCCCAGCTCTCTAAGGTAGTCAGACTCACTTGTGCAGCTAACGTGGATTGTTGGTTTTGAGTAATCATTACCGTCTACACCACGCAAAAGACGGCTTATTGCTTTTAATAATACGAAACTATCAAACCTGAATACATTAATGCAGTTAAAGTTAAATATCATTGCTTATGTTCTCAGCTTTGACTACATTTTCGATTGTTTAGAGTATGGGGATACTGTGCAATGCTTATGAAGACCTAATGAAGTATGAGGAAGTTTCACGATACACGTCTTCTCATTCATTAAGTTACCGATGAAGAAGTGTGGTCCTTTACAGAGTCACATGCATAGGGCTTTGGTGTAAAACTGCAAAGCGCTGACGAACGAGCTTAGCGCCAGATGAGAGGAGCAAAAACGCCACTGATTACAGCGCCATCTAACTGTGATAATCTGACTGTAATCAACATAATCATTATTCAACATTGCTCGCGATATGCTGACTAAATTAAATTGTTCTACAGATCAAGTAAATGAGCAGAGCCAAAAAATCCATCGGGTCGGACAATATCAACTATCTGATATGAAACACCAGGTTCCGAATGATGAACATCGACGTGAGATCTTGCATTAGACTAAGAAAAAAAACCTACTACAAAAGCAAGGGGATGTCTGCAGTAAGCTAATGGTACAAAACGTAACTAGAATGAGCAAATAGACTTTAAGAAATAGTGGTGAGTTTTAGCCAGTTCAACTGCTACCAGTTGAAAAGCGAAAGAATTGGCTTCAAGTTGCTGTGACTTTACTGAGACGCTGACTTTGCTGTTCGAAATGCTTGACTTATTTCGGTTTAGATTCATATCAGCATTTATCTATCTATTCTTTTGGTTCCTGTTCTGTACAACGCCCTTATAAGAGCTATTATGAAGAAAACTTAACACGGATAAGTAGATGCTTGTGTCCATTCAAGCTAGGAAGACATTGGTCAGAACCTGGCACAGTTGACCAAGACTGTTGACCATGTCGTTGCCACTTCTTAGAACCGTGCGAACCTTTTCAAGGGTTAAAGACGTCTGCAAACCTTTGATGTCAGACGCCACATGGGCAAAGGATAGTATTGAACTGTCCAACTTGTTACCAATCGCCGCTGCACTTTTTCTGTTACTCAAAACAAACCGTGTAGACTAAACTGCTGAGCAGAATTGGACTACTCTACTCCAAAACTTGACAAGAATCCTCAGTCACAAATATTTTCACTATATGAATAGTCTCAAATGTTCGCTCTTTAAAAAATGTAGGGAAATTTGCCTCCAGAATTGTAGGCGAATCGGCTCCCAGGAAATAAGTAGGAAAATTTTGCTTAAATTGAAAGTAGGATTTTGTTTTTCCAAAACGTAGATTTATCACCTACAAAATGTACGCTTATTTCCTTCAAAAAGTAGTTCACCTGCCTTCAGAAAGTACGCTTATTCACTACAAAATGTAGGCTTTTTCGGAACTGCTACGCAGCTGAAAACCGGTACTTGCAGGGTTTTATGGACAGTTTTATCGGTATTTGAATTCTACTGATATATTTCATATTTTGATTTCTAATCTTCGATTACACTTTTTTTCAAAATTTCTTTTATGATCTCGATCGATACTGTACTTGACAACTGATGCATATCTGTATCGGTGTTTACGGATGCAAATGAACAGAAACTTTGGAAGTTTCAAAATAGAAATGCAACAAATCAATTTATTTCACGATAACGATTATGCAAATCATACAGTCAAAGGGAAGTGAATGGCAGATCAAGTATAACAATGAAATAAATTTGCGAAATCCACCGTAGGGTTACAATCGACGTGTATTTTATGAATTTTCAAATGTTAATGTCTAAATATTTGATATTTCAGTTAACTTTCACACTGTCTCGGTTGTTGACTTCCAGATACTAGGAAATTACAAGGAAAAATAAATCTGTTCTGGTATAAATCACATTCATGGCGGAGTTCACCACCACGTGCAAGACCACTTCACTCTGGAATGTGTACCTATAAAATGATACTGAACTTCTGTCCAGTAACGAAATAACATATATAGAAGTAGTTTACTTCCACTCACATTTGAATATCACTTAGACACGACAATCAAGGTGCATTAAAAACCAATGAACAGATTGGCACTGCCATTACACGTCTTATAGGTCTTGACTGGATTTGTAGACTGATTTTGGGCAATCGTTGGGCCACATGGCCCACAGTTCTAGAATCAACCACTGAAATGTAGCAATTAAAACTACAAGAACGTATGTTTTATGCCTAAATTTTTCGTAGGGGAAAAAAGGCTATATTTCTATAATTCAGCACTTAATGTAGCGTAATTAGTGCTACAATATGGTAGGCTTTTTTCCCTACCATTCTCCATTATTTCTTGTACACTCATACCGGGGTTGGTGGCGACTGCGGGGGGATAGTCGTCGTAGTCGACAATCTTTTCGATGCTCGTCAGTTTCTCGGTGAGCAGAGCACTGAGGATGGCAATCTGCCCGGGAAGTATGTTGTTATCGGAGCTATCGGTCAAGGCTAGCAAAACGTTGGCCAAAACTTGGGATATTTGGTCAAGGCTGTTGCCCAAGTCGCTACCGTTAGAGAGAGCATCGTTGACGCCTGCAAGTTTAGAGATGATCTGAGCGTCGCTCTGGGTCATAGACGTCCGGAGGTCTTTGATTCCAGTATCCACTGCAGTGAAGTGGGCTTATGGAGTCAACCAAGTCTCCGTGGAACGTGACCTGGACAAGAACAAGTTTCTTATTGACCGTTAGGATTTGCAGGAAAACTGTTCCCTGAAACTGAACGAACGAACGTGTAAATTAATAATCAAACTACGAAAAACTATAATTTGAAATGAAATTTAAAAGTACTGTAAAGTAATTATTTAATTAACTGATTAAAGTTATTCAACTATCAAATAGTGTGAACTATTTAGTTGTTCATATGGTTGATAGAAATTTTGAATAATGTTTAAATATATTATTCTGGCTAACATTCATCATTAGAAAGTCACGCAATTAATAATTTTAATTAATATTCATCCAAATTACGAACATTTACATCCACTTTTGCATCTTACATCTTATAGATATAAGATATATATCTATATCGATATTTATATTTATTATATATATTATAATTTAGTTATATTACATATTATGTTATATACATATTAAATATTTCATATATGTATGTACATTTATATAGATATCTTAGATATATTTTTATATCTGAACTCCATTTCGCGGAAAGTTCATGAAGATTCCACAAATTTCTCATAGAAAGCAATAAACTTGTCGCAATTTCATTTAGTCAGCTCAGTGCTTTCTAAAGTTCAGTTATTTTCGAACCAGACTAAACGTTCTAAGAATACCTAACTCTGAAAGTAAATGGACGTAAAGTCACGGTTGTGATGGTTATCAATTTCACTCAGGTTTCGAACTTCAGGAAATACTAAGACCTGACCAAGTTATTCAAGAAATCCTCCAACACAAAAAAGGTCCAGAACATGTGACCAGCCCCAAGAAAAAAAAATAACTGTAGAACTTCTGTAACGGGGAAAAAAACGATAAGAAAAAGTTGTATCGTTCCAGCAGACGAAACAATGAAGAAACACGAGCAATACTTCTTTGCACTTACATAGTATTAGACATTCTGGAATAACTGACCGAAAGATGTTATATAACCTGTCTCGACAAAAGAAACCCAGCATTTCTCTTTCCAGTTTTCCTGCATGAAAAACGTCAGGTCAAAAGGTTAGCGTTCGTCTCTGATGAAGACGTGCGTTTAAGATTAGCAAAAACTAGGACGGTGTGACAGCTTCTTTGCACTTTTTTAACGACTACCTTTTCTTACATGAATACTCAATCAAGTATTCACATTTTATTAAGATTACGAGTAGTGACAGAGGATAAATCACCTTTGTCGAACTCGATTTTTTCAAACAACATGCGTATTATTTTTTTTTAACTCAAAAAGGAGTTCTTTAGAAGTTGCTACTTTGTTTAGTATCACTGACTGGTATGTAGCAGTGCATCAACAAAAAAGTGCGGACTGTAGTCCAGTAACTTTTTATTAGTGTCTTCGCGTCAAATGTGATATTTAGATACCCAGTTAGGAATTCTTAGAATGTTTAGTCCGCATCCAAAGAAATTTGAACTTTTGAAGTATTTAAAGTATGAAGATATCGTGCGCGTACCGGAAGATTCAGTGAAACCTATGATATTTTCGAGAAATAAGAGTCGAATCATTTTGATATGATCAGAAGAGCTAATGCGATATTTCATTCTTTATGTAAATACTATTTTCTATTACCATTATTCAATTAATTTCAAATAATAAATAAAGCTGGAATCATACACTAGAAATTAAGTAAAAACTTTAGTGAAAAAGAAAAACTAAAAACGACATAGTATTTCATTTTCTGATTATTTTTACACATTTACCTATTTTATTGCCTTAATAAATAAATTATTCAGATTTTCTAATTGATTTGTTTTACTATGCTTAAAGGTTCAGTAACATACTGATTCACTCTGTTACAAAAACAGGTTCCCGGAGTTACTGAGGAAGTAGCAAAGGTTAAATTATATCGCTGAAAAAACCTAACCGCCCATAAAACTTGTTCTTGTCCGGGTTACGTTCCACGGAGACCAGTTGATTATATAAACCCCTCTGTTTGTCCACGGTTCGTCACAGTCAAGCAGCCAACAGTCTTCGGTCTACAAAGACCTCTACAACTTGCAAAGTAAGTAACTTCACACCTCCATTTCAACGTCTCGAAGCAGAATTAACGATTTGTTTCAGCACAGTTCTTCACACTCAACTAGCCAACAGTCTTCAGTCCACAAGAACCTCTACCCACTTACAAAGTAAGTTACATCACATATCCATTTAAACGTCTCAAACTAGAATTAGCCGTTTGTTTTAAAAGTAGGAACAATGAAGCTTCTGATCATATCCGCGCTGATCCAAGCTGCTTTCGTGGCCGTAATGAGCAGTCCGAGTCCTTCAATCGGTCTCCCCGACGCCAACTCTCTGAGTGATGTGCTAAGCGAACTGGAGAAGCAGAGAACCACAAACGAAGGCGCGAAAGACAAGCATGTCAGCGGAGAGCGCGGTGGAAGAATCCTCGCCACTTACAGTCAGCAGACGGCGGTAAGTTCCATGTTACAGCAATCTCGAACAGTTTAGTTTACAACTCTGTTTCATACACAGAAAAATACAGCAGCCGTCGTTGAGAAGTTGGACAATCTGACGTCGTCCTTCACTGCAGTGGGTACCGGAATCCAAGACTTGCAGACGTCTATGAACCAAAGCGACACTCAGATCATCGCCAAGCTTGAAGACGTCAATGATGCTCTCTCGAACGGCAGCGACTTGGTCAACAGCCTTGACCAAGTATCCCAAGTTCTGGCCAACGTTTTGGTGGCCTTGACCGACAGCTCCGATACCAATACCCTTCCCGGACAGATTGCTAACCTGAATGCTCTGCTCACCGAGAAACTGACGAGCATCGAAAAGATTGTCGGCTACGACGACCATCCCCCAGCTCCCACCTCCACCCCCGCCACGGGCAAATAAGAAGTACTGAAGAAAAATGGTTTCTGATTTTAAGCTGTTTTGTTTAAATATTTTCCTTTGGGTTTCCTTCTTGTTTGTTATTTAGCCTCTCTCACGGGTCAATGTTAGGATATTTTAATATGCCTCGGATTTTTGCTTTTTTGTTGAATTCAATAAATGAATGGTTAAGTAGAACACGAATTTACCTCTGTGTAGTACTTGTAATACATGTTCTATTCAGGGTATTCAGTTGATCAATCAAATAGAATAGTTTCATGGAGCCATCTAAATTACTTTACCGGACTTGAATGAAGCAACAACACCGTAATAAGTGTGTTGAATTCTGTCTGCTGTAGACGTACAACATATGAAAACATTCGTATAATGAGAATGTAATGTTGTTCATAAGTGTCAACTTTTCAAGTTGAGCAGATTCTCTCAGAGGTTTGTGACGAATTATTCGTCCGACCACTGGTCTGTTAAGTGCAAATCCTGTGTTCTTTCAGGTGTAGGGCTGTATTCGTTCGGTGCGACGCCGGCCACGGAAGGTGGAAGAGAAAAGAAAGGGGATGAATTAAATGTTCGACGGCCTGGCCCTTCGCGAATCTAGATGAAAGGGGCACCACTTTCCCAATTTTTGGGCTGGGGATCCAACCCGTTGGACCAGAGTCCAAAGAATCGTTCAAGGAGCAGCGAATGCCAGGGGTGGTTTCGGGGAGGGGGAAAGATACAGTAGCAAATACACAGAGAGGGGTCTCCCCACAGGGGATAGAGCCCGGGAACCAGGACACCAACGATCCCGACGGTCGGAACCGGGCCTGTGATCCTGTGATCTTTCAGGTGTAGGGCTATACGTCGTAATATATGCGGAACAAAAAGCGAAATTAAAATTCCGAGTGAAGACGTTAAACCATGCTCTGTACTTTGTTCGCATGAATCAGTTTCTAGGTCAACGCCTCAATGATGGAACTTGATGGAAGTAACGGTACTACGTTATATGGTATCACAAAAAACTGATAGTTTTATTTCCACACTCGTAGGAGTTTATATAGTGTAAGGGGAAGAAGAGGAAGACATGCGACTGACCGCATTCTGACCAGACGATGCCCTGAGTACCAAAAAAGCGGTCTAGCCACTTTTTACAAAATGTTATATTACTTGCGAGTCTTTTTAAACTTTTTGTCACTTACAAGAGATTTGCTACTGTTCTACTAGGCCAGAACTGTGCAAGAATTATTTGTAGCTTGCTCATATAACAGCTGATTTTAGCACTAACTGCAATTGCCAACCATTCATGTTGCTCTGCTCACCGAGAAACTGACGAGCATCGAAAAGATTGTCGGCTATGACGACTATCCCCCAGCTCCCACCTCCACCCCCGCCACGGCCAAATAAAAAATTATGAAGAAAAATTGTATCTCATGTTAAACTGTTTTATCTAATATTTCCGTTTGGGTCTGTCCTCTCGTTAATCTGGCCTTCTCAGGGGTCTGTGTTGCGTTAATCTCAACTTTCCCGGGATTTTCTGCTCCATTGTTGAATTCAATAAATGAATTGTAAAGAAGAGAATGAATCTATCTCTATAGTACTTGTAACTGCAATGCTGCTCTATTCATGACATTCAAGTGATCTCTCCAATAGGATAGTTTCATGAAACCGTAAATTTTTGTACTGTAATTGAATGAAACAATAACATCGTAATAAGCGTGTTCAGTTCTATCTACTATATATGTAAAACATATGCAATTATTTAAATAATAATGATATGGTATGGTGTGATTGATAATTCTTATCAAATTTTCAAGTTGAGTAGATCCTCTCAGACATTCGCAACAATTTGTTTCTCCTACACTTGCCTGTAAATCCAAGACATACCCCAAGTCAAATCATCTATTAGGTGTAAGGGCTATAGGCAATAATATACGCGGGACAAAAAACGAACCTAAAATTCTGAGCGAGAAAAACCAGCTCTGGACTTTGTTCGGATGAATTAGTTTCTAGGTCAACGCCTCAATGATGAATCTTGATAGAACCAACGGTATTATGTTTATGGTATCATAAAAAGCTGATAGGTTTTTTCACAAACGCTGGAGTTTATATAGTGGAAGGGGAAGAAGAGGAAGACAGCCACTGACCGCATTCTGACACGCAACGCACTTAGTGCAAAAGAAAAGTATCTAGCCGGTTCTTACAGTATCTTGTCGTGATATTACTGCGATTCCTTACACATCTTGTCACTTAGGGGAAATTTACTACTGTTTTACTGGGCGGGCACTGTAGATCTGATGTCTTAATTATACGCGTTCTTGGTTGCAAAAAACGGATTTAACGTCGATTGCTTTGATAATTGCACTTTTTCGTAATATTCGATAATCTTGCATGTATTATTCTCACGAATTCTTACTAATTCTTTGCTTACCAATTATAAATAAACTGACAGACAGGACATTGTATAATCGGTCACATTATTTGACAGTAGTTGATAGTATGTTAATGCCACATCATAACGGTTTAGTCCTGCTAGGTCGTTTATAAGATTTCTACTTGCTACTTAGTTTAAACCCGATGGAAAAGTCATACGACTGAGTACCGAATGACTAGGCAGCTGAACACTATAGCTTCCCTCTGAATCACTAACTAAATAGTAACCGAGCTTCCTTGAGTTGCTAAAACTGAACCCTCTGAATAAGGGGGTGAATACTGCATGACTGAGTTCTTTAAAAATTCAAGCGTACGGACCGTGTGAAATGGGGCTAATTTCACATTATCCTCTAGCTAAATCCATAGTAATCACGCACCATTCAGAAGGTCGTTCTGACGTTTGACTAGCGCATCTTTCTTCTATTGGGAATTGTCAATCTTTGGACGGTTTTGCATTAAATTACTTCATAAAAATTGATTAACGGCTCGTTGATACCTGAAGTCAGCAAGTAACTACTGGAAAAAGCTTCCATTTTAACTTGGGCGTTGTTCCAGCGACCTTAAATGATACATCAAAACAGCGCCACCTTAAACTGGTTTGCAATTGCTGAAAAATACCAATTAAAGAACGTCATGACAAAAAGCAGAGGTTAACGCACAATTGGCAATCGGCTATTAATATTTATTGCGTTGTTTATTTATTATTTTTTACTCTGCTGTGTATTGGCTCAACTGCCGATCAGCGTAGGATGGTGGATCTCTTTTTTTCCTACTCATAACGGAGCGGTCAGAATCACAAAAACTGAATTCACAAGTAAATAGGTTACATTAATTATTTGCATCGAATTTAACTGTACAACCAAAACATTTCCATCATAAACCTGTCTGTTTTAAAGTAATTCAACATTTGAGTTTTCATGTAGATTAACGAAATTTTCCCCTTCTGTTCCATTCTGTCTTAACCACCCAGCGGAAAATTAAGGATGCCGGCTACATCCTGAACGATATCCGTAACGTATCCTGAATATCCTGAACCACGTCTGATCGTGGACGAGTAAAAAAAAATTGTGTCGATAATTGTGAACCTTGATTACTGAGGGCATCATTAAGTATTCTGAAACGCGTTTTTTCAGGACGCTGTTAAGTACCCTGAACACGTATTATTCAGGCATTCCAAAGTCAGGGTCCTGAACACCCTGGAAGTGGGCCAATTTCACTGCATTCAGAGTCCTGATTGGCATCCTGAAAATGTCCTTTTCAGGATATTTTCAGGGTCCTGAAACTGTCCTTAATTTTTTCCTTGATTAATAGCATTCAGTAGAAAAGTTTAACAGATTTTCAATTTTATTGACCAATATTTCAAGTGTAGTAAAGCAATGCGGGCCATTTTTTCTGGAAGCAAACGTTAAAAAAAATCGAAGATATCTTTTTTCGCTTGCTTTGGTAACACGCAAAGTTTGAATAGGTCAGTCGTCGATTTGACGGATGCTGCTAGTGTAATCGTATACTAACCATCCAGTTCTGGAAAAAAATCTTATTTTGTAAGTCTAGGGGATCACTGTAAGCAGTAAACGTCCCACCATTTGCATTTCAACACGCTAATCAATTCATCACAAAAAAGTTGTCTAGTAGTTCCTACAGTTATCTTGCGTTGTAGTATAATAACAGTATGTTAGAACCACTCTTCCGAAACTTCCAGGCAAATAAAGAAAGGTTGAAGTAGCCCAAACAAATTATTAGCTATTGGAGAACTAGTTCTTGTTGTCAGCCTTAAGTATATAGGTCAGCTTTTGATATAAAAACTCCCGGGTTGTTCTTTTGTAGTTATATTCAGTCTACTTGTCTTCACTCCAGAAGAACCTCTTCCACATACAACGGTAAATTTTGTATTTCTCCAACGAATTTTCAAGATTTACTTAGATATCTATTTCACAGTAAGGATAATGAAGGTTCTAACTATTGTGGTCTTGACCCAAGTTCATTTGCTTGTGGTAATGAGCAGTCCGAGTCCGTCTCTGTGGCTTTCCGATGCCAATTCTCTGAGCGATGTACTGGAGGAACTTGAAAGTAAGAAAGCCGAAATGAAAGCCGGCAAAGAGTATCAAGTCAGTAGAGATTGTGATGGAAGAATCCTCGCAACTTACACTCAACAAACTTTGGTAAGTTCTTCTTTTTAACCCAATCTTACTTACTTCACTTGACAAATCTTTCCGTTGACAGAAAAATACAGCAGCCATCGTTGACAAGTTGGACAACCTTACTCAGTCCTTTACCGAAGTGAGTGCCTGAATCCAAGACTTGCAGACGTTCATTAATCAAAGTAACGCTCTGATCACTGATAAACTCAATGACGTTCATACAGCTCTCACTGATGGAAGCGACTTGGTAAACAGCCTTGACCAAGTATCCCAAGTTCTGGCCAACGTTTTGCTGGCCTTGACCGATAGCAGCGATAACAACACCCTTCTCGGACAGATTACCAACCTCAATGCTCTGCTAACGGAGAAACTGACGAGCATCGAAAAGATTGTCGGCTACGAAGACTATCCCCCCACACCCAGCACCAGCCCCGCTACGGGCAATTAAGAAATAATGAAGGAAAATCATTTCTGATGTAAATGTTTTGGTTTTGGGTTTCCTTATTGTTAATTATTGTTCTTCTCATGGACGAATGTTACATTAATTTTAAATTAAAATCGAAGTTTTGCTCTGTTGTTGAATCCAAACAAACAAAAGTTAAATTATAGCATGAATTGTATCTGTAGCACTTACAATAGCTTCATTACAACAGTATTATGTTCACGGTATTCAAGAGATCCCTCTATTTTTAAACAAGCAAACTTTACTTTGTTACACTTTGAAGGATCGATTCATCAACATTGTAAGACGACGATTTTCCAAACCTTTCTGATAGCTAAATGTATGTATTACTACGTATGACATATGCATACAGACATCATAGAGCTATGGGCAATTCTTCTCAAGTTGTAAAGTGTCACACATCGTCTTTTACAATATGACATATCAGTTTTTTGATCACGTAAATATTGATAGAGTTTTCATTTCGTGTTCTACTGTTCCGCATTTGTTTGCTCCAGGTTTTCCCACCCCCCATATTACGAGTCTTGCACGCTGGTTTTCAGTACTTTGGTACTATTTAACTCAATATCTGAACACGTGGTAGCACCTATACTACTTAATATAGGCTTTGCTTAACGGTGATTACAGAAGCAAGAAATAGTTAAGACTTTAGCGTTAAGGAATTTCAAGGAAAAGAAAGGCATGACAATATGGTCAGCACTTAGTTGATGATACACTCCCGATTGATACATAAACATGTTGTGTTGTTCCTGTTGTAATAAAATAAGCAAATGTTTGACATATGGAAAATGGAGTTCAACGTAGTTAATACAACGAACTTCCCTACTCTTTAAGTTTAGTAGTAGAACTAACCCGTTATAAACAACAAAAATGATAGCTGACATGAAAGTCGTTTAAGAAAACTTCATGTTGTTAAAAGTTATCTTATCTCGGAAAAAACGTTACCTTTTAACCTGATTATTTTAATGAAGAAAAACTGGTACGAGCTTTCTGTTTTTTTGTTCAGACCGGTTATATGACATCCACCGGTCAGCTATTCCAAAATGCCTAAAATATTTAAGTAAAAAAAAAAATCATGTTTTTCTCGCGCATCTACGTTTTTTTTTTCTCCGGCAGAATGAAACAAATTTTCTCAAAGCATTTTCTCTAACAAAAGTTCTACAGTTAGGAATAACTATATTGCGTAGCTACAGTTAGGAGTATAGTTAGCTAGGAATGACGTTCTGTTTTGGACAGTCATATTTTATGGAAAATTTTGTGCTGAAGACCTACAATTGTGTTTGGTAGATTAACATCGTCAGTTTCTAACATTCTCCTAGAGTTGAAAACCTGAGTAAAACTAATAATCTTCACTACAACAATTTTCTTGCCCATTTAGTCAAATAGTTAGGTATTCTTGGAGCGTTTAGTCTGTTCGAAAAAACCAAACTTGATTTGTTGTTGGTTGCTACATCGATTTCTTACCATGAAGTGGGATAAAGAGTTACAATTTCAAAATCGTGCAAAACCACCGACTTGGGGCTTGCAGTTTGATATGTACTATCTGTGCAACAATTATTTACGTATCAGTTATCCTTTATTTATTATTTACGAAGATTTATCATAAGCACTACTGTCACAACAATTTGCATTTATCATCCCTGCCATCCCCACATATCGAGGGCTTTACCCCCTGGACCTGTTCACTACTGGCTTTCTCTGTATAGACTTTGCTACCACGTACTGTACACCCCTGCCCCAGCCCTGCGTCTGAGGTAGTCAAGAGTGGGTGTTCTTACTCTTAAAGCTAACACAACTTGTTGACATCGAGTATTCATTACCGTCTACACCACTCTATAGTACTACCAAATCAGCAGAAATCCGGTTGCATTCTGTATACTACGGAGTGTAGGTATACGAGATTACCAACCCTATACCGCCGGAACATGACCAGCAAAACTGTTCTATTACTCCGTTACATTTCTGTGGAGGTTGAAGAAGTTGCCAAGGTTTGGCTCATTACAGTCGACGACTCGATGACAACCGGTTAGAGATCAGGTATAAACCCACTGTATCCACAAAAGTAGATTGGTTGTTAAAAGGAACATAATTAACTCTCGTTGGAATAGATTACGTAGATCCGGACAACTTGATCTCTATCAGTGTCCTATAGTGCATGGCCTTGTTTACCGTGCCGCCAGATATTTTCCACGGCGAGCGTCATCATATTGGACATGAAATTACAAGGTCGTGCTTATCGTGTCATCGCTATTCATTTGTAAAAGACGCTATCTCGTGAGTAAGTACCTGAACTACACGAGTGCACGAAATGATTATCTTCCGGTCATATCTTTTAAATAGGATTATTAATAGGTTTTCGGGAAGAATCGCCCCATATCACTTTTTGCCCCAACTTTTTCGCCCTACCCCGAAAAGTGGGGCGAAAAAGTCGGGGTACCTCGAGGCCCTCCCGAAGGACCTCAAGCACAGCATCAGTTTCGCCTGGGACTAGAAGCCCCAGGCGATCGAAAAAAATCACGAGGTTGCGTGCGTTCGCATCGCTGCCTCGACTGGAAGTAAACTGAACAAAACAGACTGGGTGCAGTTACCCTTATATAGCCCCCGAAACAGGTGCCATCTTAATCCGCCATTCGTAGAACACGAAAATTTTAATCTCAAATTTTAAGCTTCATTTCATGGAACTGGACTAAAATGTTATCAATCAGCCAAGTTAATCTATTATGAAAAAATAGAAGTCAATTTGTTTTGAACTAAATTAGCTTTATAACTAAACCAGAATCCTTTCAGTTGTAGTTTATTGATAATTAAGTAATAATTAAGTTAAAATGTGAAGTTTACTTCAGTGACTCGTAGGGAGATCAAACTCTTCCAGCACACAGATTTTCAAATACCCAATTTGCATAGATTGAATCTTTATTTTAGTCCAGGTTCTAGTAATGAAGGACTGATTTAATCCATGTAACTACACTGATATTTTAATTACTGTAACTTAATATAATCTTAAAACTTATATCTTAAAAGTACAGCAGTCTCCAAACAAATGATATTTAAATAACGATGGAACAGAATAGCAGAGACTTGTAATGCTCTTAATATGCCGCTTTTGCTTAGTTGGAACTAATACATTAGTTAAATTAGATCATAGCAGATTCCAAGTATACCTGAACCAAAATTCAATTTTAAATGCTACATACACAACTATAAAACTTTGCGTTATACTTCGAGAATCTTGAGTATCTCAGAGCATTCCTGAGAATACTCTTAAAAACTTAAATAATGGAATGCAATATCATAAATAAATAAAAAAACGTGTATTGTACCGACTCCTGTAATTTAACTTTGTTATATTTAACATATCACGAAAGTATGAAAAGTATTAAAAATCAAGGTTTTTTTCATGGCTGAAGGAGTCAAGGTATAAGTTTCAGGTGAGGCGCTAAAAGGAATTTGGCGCTGTGACGTCCGCCGGCTGAGAGCTGAATGTAGTACCATATACCTCCGTCCGATCGCTAATTTCCAAACTCGCAGCTTTAAAATGGGGAGATAGGGAGCCTTGTCGTACTGTTCTTTGCTATACTGTGGTTAAGTTCTGACCGCCGAGGTAAAAGGATCGTCCGCCGAGTCCGTAATGAAATCAACTTATGTCAAGGTTTTGTTTCGAGATTTCTTTTGTAATTATTCCCCTCTTTGTTGCTCAAGTGGTTCATAAAGAATACAGTAGTTTTCAGTTAACGCTTCAAGATTTGATACACGTACGTACCTAAGCTGAATGTGGAGCACTCATTAAACTTTTTTACTGGCAGAAAAGTACTGCAGTGCTTGTCCAACAGTTGCACAATTTGACAGGGTCCTTTAATAAGTTAATTTCTAAGATCGACGGCTCGCGGTCTACTCCAAAAAGACCTTTACTAAGATGAGCGATACATTTGGAATCATGGATACGGCCCCTCTGACGATAGCGAGTTAGTACAAGAGCCTTGACCAAGTTTCCGAAGTTCTGAACGACGTTTCGGTGGCTTTGTCCTATAGTAGTCCAGTAAATATTAACCTTGGCGGCCAGATTGCAAATGTCTGAAAGCTCAGTGAAAAACTGACCGTTTTTGAAAAAGACCTCAATCAAGACCACTGATCTCTAGTTCCATGCGTGTGGGTCAAGTCTCTTTCCGAGTAAAAGAAGTCACAAAAATTTATATCAGCTTTCTTTAGGTTTCTCTCTTTGGTTCCCGGCTCCGTCAACAATTCATGTATCCGATCTGCAAGTACGGAAGACCAGGTCACCTAGACTGGAAGAATGTACTAGCAGTCGACAGAAGAAAAATGTTTTCTCAGTGGAAAGAAGAAGACTGTACTCTCTCAAATGATAGAGGAAGAGTTTACTAGCAGTTAAGGGGAGTTAATGAATTTCGGTAGAAAAGATGCTTCATTTACACATGCACATTCAACCATTCCTAACAATGGGTTTCAAGTTTATTTGACATGATATTGCACACCTAGTATAGCACATATGGCATAGTATCCACATACGTCCTTTATTGACTGAAATCATTACTCAATAATTATTCCAGCATTTTTCTTCTGGTGCTAAAAGATTATTAAGATTTCTTTTGAGGGCCCCCAAAGCTGGGGCCCGTGTCAAAATGACCCTTCTGACCTTTCGTGGCGGCTATTCTTGCTTGACTTAATTAAGTAACCTTGGTGGGTATGTGTGTCAGCAAGACATAATCCATGTCTTAATCTCTATGTTTCATATTTACGGCATGGACCCTTGTCACTTTACGAACTGGCCAGCTATTTATATCCTTTGTGAGACTGATACCCACTCCGCAGTTGATACTTACTTAGGTGGGTTCTAGAACTTCATCTTTAACTATGTTTCGTATGAACTCTATGTGTATACTCACCTCCGTTTGGTGTAAAGTGAAAGTCCAGTTATATGGCCCATGCACCTTTCTGTTCCACGCCACAGCACTTCGCCTCCATACCGCTTCTCTTCCTCTGGTCATTATAGGCCCTCTGCAGTTTTATACACAATAAACGAACGTATAAATTTTCGTAACAGACGTACGCCTCGACTAAATATCTTCCAGACCAACCTGGAAAACTTCATGAGGAACGCTTTACCAACGGGGCATTCGTCAAAACAGAGGCTGGAGTGCTGGAAAACATCAGCAAACCATGAACATTTTGCTATGCCTTTTGGCTCCGTGGACCATGGCTTCAGTACGCAGTACCTGGGGCTTGATGTTTGCAGAAGATTCATACTTGCTGTCGTCGGGTAACATACAAATTCGTTAGCCTGATAAGGAAAGTAGCAGAGAATAATGAAGAGTGTCAGCTGCGTGAATGTTTACGTCAAGAAATTTATTGGTGCCTTACTGAGAAAACTGGCTTCATACAGGATTCATTCTATGGAGACTGTCTAAAGGAACTTATTGAACTTGAAAGGAGTTGCTTGAATCCATAAAATTACGCACATTTCCTGTGCCAGTTTGAGTTGCTACCTATGAACCCTGTGGAGTATAAAAAATTATACATATCATTGCATTTACAGCAGTGTTTCTACTTTCAAGTTTCCCTTTCCCTTCAAAGAAGGCTCGTTTTCCCATTTTCCCCTTTGCTTTAATTCGCTTCAAAATATCAGTTTTCCCCCTTTTTCCCCTCTCTTGATAAAACTTCCTTTCTGTCTCTCCTTACGCGTAATGACTTGTAATTTGCTAGTTTGGAAACAAAAATCGACAATTGGCTTAATTCTTTAAAGACTAAATCAAGAGGTAAATTAGTATATAAAGCAGTGAAATCAAAAGTATTAATACTATTTATATTTAGAGTTTTGTAATGATTAACTACATCGAATGAGTTACCGACACTCCAGAATACATTATACCCAGTATTGCGAAAGACACCACTACAGTACTGTCTAAATTTATTCCTAATAGATTTTTGACAACAAGTTAAGTCTACTGACGCTGGAGTTAAATAACATGAACTATCACCAGCAATAAATCTAGGTTTATAAGGGTTCTTGTGCAATTTGGGAATCGAATATAACATAGGAACTCTTTCGTATTTATCTTGTACACTAATTTGGCATTCAATTTATAAATCAAGTTTTAAGTTAGCAAGGAGAATATCTTTTGAAGTAGAGTCCATCTGGTATATTGAATTGTTTACACCGGAGTGAAGGCCTAATTCCTTAGCTAAGGTAATTATATAGTGTAATATACATAAGATTGCATAATTATTACTAACTTTGTCTACTGGATTGATGGCGAATCTGTCATGTACTGGTGCTATTTTATCTTTGATTTCTTTAGTAGAGACCGCGTTACAATCACGCTGCTGGCCGCAAGGGTCCAGTTTCAGTTTACACAGCTTAATTATTTCTAAGTTCCAGTTTTGGAAATCAGATTCGTTACATTTAACTCTTTTACTAAGTCTCTCAATAAGATTATCAAGAGAGGAGCAGAACTGAGCCGATATTTAATAAAAAATTCCTAAACTTTTCCCTGCTAGTCCTATGGAAAAACTTTGACCAAAACGGGCGACTTGTACCTTAACTTGCATTAGGATATTTATTATGGCAAAGTATTTCGCCTCCTTCCTCTTCTGTCATTGTACAAAAGAGAAAAAAGGCTTTTTGTTACGTTACTTTTGGTTTTTGAACTTCACCATACAAAAAATTTACACAATAAAACCATCTCATTTTAGATTTGACTGCCGCACAGAAACGTAAACGAGCAAACTGCTCGGTCAGTTGCCCTCCAAAATGGCGGCTATTCGCTTAACTCGGACCCACCAACTTTTGGTGTACAAGGCTTATACTTGCTTGGCAAAAGAAACTAATCCTACGAATGTACAGAATTTCATGCTTACCGATAGTTTGTGATGAAAGCAAGGAATTTTTATCACTACCTTGCAAGTTAAAACGAGGTTTCAGATGAAATAGTGGCGACGCTAGCGAACGAACGAAGCAAAACGAAGCGAGCGCTCAGGGGCTGCGAGAAAGCCCGCTGTCAATAACGCCATCTAGCGGTAATGACTTGTACTATTATCACTATTCTCCATAGCGCCATCTAGTTCTAGAGGTAGATATTCGTATTATTATTAATTTACTTGATATTCAATCTCCAAATGTCTATTAAATGTAGTATTTTGTTTTGACGGATTAAGTAAGCGATTACGTAGAATTATATCAGAAAGACATTCTAGTAGCTCGCTAAGCGAGTTATTAAGATTAAACTATATATATATATATATATATATATATATGTATATATCGTGTGTATTACCGGCCACATCCCGCAATCAAAAAATAGATCAACAAACAATTACAAACACCGAGATGTTAAACGTTTAAATGATAAGAACAGAAATTTACTAATTTTCCAAAAAGAGCACTTTTGCAAAAATTTGAAGGGAGTCTCGTAGAGATGGCGGACGAGAGAGGAAACTGGACATTATATCGAAGAGAATACTGGAACGGAGTTGGGAGAGCGATGAGCACTCGAAAAGAAGATGGTAACCCTGGTGTGAGAAATGACAATTACAAAGACGACAAGACATTATAGGAAGGGAGGGCTGTTCTGCAACCGGGTTCGGGCTGGGGGAACCAGTAAATTTGTCCACGCAGCAGCCAGGACGAAATAAGGTAATGGTACTCCAGTAGCTGGGCGGCAAGGATGCATCGTTTACATAAGGGTCGAAGCCAGGAAGGATTTTGGCGGCTGCCAAGGGCTCCAGCGAGATATGAAGACTGTAGGCCGATTCTAGAAGCTGGAAAGACTGGTCACTTACTCTACGTTTGATAAGAGAGGCAGTACTCGGGGAAGCGGTGGAGAACCACCAAAGGTAACTTAGGCCAAGTTTGTCTAAAGCCAGTGTTGCCACTTTTCAATCTTCCATTTCTCCCCTCTTCCCTTATCTTTCCCCTTTTTCCCCCTCCGTGCAAGAATGTACAAGATCTAGGTTTCTTCTTTACTCTCTTCTCTTCGTCTTCCCTTTTCAAACTCCATTTCCCCCCTTTTTCGGGGAACTTCCCTGCAAACGTGGAAACACTGTCTAACGCTGACTTGATTTGTGCGCCCCAGCAGTTTGGACATTTTGCCGTCATTTCCCTTTGTAGCAGAAGAGCTTTGTACGCCCAAGACTCACGACTTTTACAAGATAACATGTTGTAATATTTCAAGACTCTGAGCGCTGCCACTTCATGGGCAGAAAGTAGGTCCGTTTCAAGGTACAGGCCCGAGGATATTGTCCATGGAGGTACTTTTAGGGGAAAAAGCAGCCATTTACGTTGTTCAACGTCTATCACTGGGCAGTGGTAGATTCCCCACACTTTAGATCCAAACAAGAGGATAGACTCTAACTTGGATCGCAGAACGGTGATGATAGATGTCATAGGGAGGTACTGGAATGTTTTGTTTCGAGTCAGGGTTGCGAAACCAGACTGGGCTATGTTGACACGATGTGTAAAGTTCTTTTTCCACCCGCCAGAGGAAGAGAAGACTGAACCTGGGCAGTGTTGTGTATCGGTGTATCGCAAATACATTTTTGTATGATATCCGTAAATTTGGTTCATTGGCAACTTTACTATTTCTTCGCAATTTTTTACGAATATTATTACCAATGGATAGAGGCATTTAGTTTAGTTGATATTATAATTAAAAAGAGCCTTTCCCCCTTCTTTTAGAGTTTTTCCACATTAAATTTAAACTCAGTTTCCCCGGAAAAAAAAGTATTTGTAAAGTATCGGGAGCCCACTGATACACAACACTGAACCTGGGTATGTGAACGTTCGAACAGTTTCCAGATCGAATTTGCCTAATGTCTATTTTTCTATCTTCGCCAGTCGACCCTCTTTGATTGAATTCTATGAAATTTAATCAAATGAAAGAATAGATGCTTGCCTCCATCCACCAAAGTTTATTGAAATCAACAGCAGAGAGTATAATTAGATTGGTTTGTAAGCAAACTAAAACATAATAACGAATAAAAGTTAAAACAGTTAAACAATAACATTGGTCGATAATCAACTGGATTGTTGTGCCGAGTTCAGAAAAGGGACGCAAGGTTCGATTAACGCCTAGCAGAAGTGGGAACATCACCGTAACCGATCCACTTTTCGATGCTGGTGAGTTTGGCGGTGAGCAGAGAACTGAGACTTGCGATCTGTCCGGGTAGAGTGTTGACATTGGTGCTGTCAGTCAGAGCCACCAAAACGTTGGACATAACTTGGGACATTTGATTAAGGCTGTTGATCAAGTCGCTACCACTTTTGAGAGCAGTGTGGACCTGTTCAAGCTTATCGAGCACCCGGGTATCGCTCTGGTTCAAAGACGTCTGCAAGCCTTTGATTTCACCAGCCACAGCGGTGAAGGTCGAATTCAGACCGTCCAACTTTCTGGAGATGTCTTCCGTATTTTTCTGTTTGATTCAGACAAATGCGTTAACTAAACTGCCGAGTAAAAATCGACTTAAAATTTTCTTACCGCAGTCTGCTGACCGTAAGTTGCGAGGATCCTTGCACCGCGTTCTCCAGTTGGTTGGTTCTGTCTAGCGACTTGTTCGACGGTTTCTTGCTTGTCCAGCTCGTTCACTTCACCGCTGGGAGAATCAGCAACGACGGGAAGGTCCAGTGATGGACTGGGACTGCTCAGGACTTCTAGCAGAGCAGCCAGGATCAGCACCAGAACAGTCAAAAGCTTCATGGTTCTTGCTGCGAATTCAATAAAAGTACAGGTTAACTTCTTGAAAAGTGAATTGGTGAAAATGTAATATATAGGGGAAAATATCGATATAATAGACAAACTAATGGAAAAAACTAAACTTAAAGGAAGATTTAACTTAATTTATAACTTTACCTTGTTTGTTGGAGACGTTCTTGTTGAAGTGGAAGAAGGGTTGGTTTGAGTGTGACTACCAGTGGATGATGGTGGAGTTTATATAGCGAACTAGCTAGGGACAAATTTTTTTTGGTTCTCAAGGTTTTTGGCAAACTCGCTAACCTCTACGTTTCTGCTTCCTTGGTAAATCTGCAATTCTGCAAACCGGTTTGCGTAAAACGAACCATCAACTTTGACCACGTCGTTTACGTTAACCAAATTCAATTACAGAATATTCTAATCGAACCGGCTCATATACGGTTCACTGCTCTGACTCCTACGGTTTGGTACACGGTTCACGGTTCAACGGTTCACGGTTCGAACCAGCTGTCAAAGTTATACATACGAGTATTAACTAAATTCATAATATTATTTCAGAATAGTGTAAATTTCATCATATTATTTTTACATAAATGAATTCATACAAAAGATTTTGTTTAATTGTTTTAACTTTAATTAACATTAGTTTAACTTTATGGATTTCTATTGGTAGATGTACACAAAAAAAGTAAACAAACAAATAACCATTCAGGTTCTCTGTACGTTTCCGCAAGGTCAGAAGGTCGTAATCCTGTGGGTAACTCGCCATCTCGGACGCAGCAAAAATTGACAATTGCATCCATTACTTGGAAACTGTCCGAAAGCCACCATATGAAGATGCAAATGAGTGCACTTAACCACTTGAGGGATCCTTTATTCCACGGAGCACTCCTGCGTATCTCTTGGTCTTTTCGAATGCGTGGACAATGTCTTCACATTCCGATGCAAATGAACCAGTCTTCACTTAGGACGACTGACAAATGCATTTCACTTCGTATTACTCCAATGAGATTGTAATGCAAAGTACACTTAACCTTACAGATACGTTTTAATAATGTTTCGTATTATAGTATACATTCTTGATTTTATTATAATATTTTTATTATATATTATTATTTATTATTTTTTCTTATTATAATTAATTAACGTTATCCATTTGCCTCATCGGCGTTTCATTGGGATAGAAAAAATGCAAATGAATCCACTAATGCAATTTATTTCAGATTCATTTCTATGGGTACAAAAATCAGTAAAAAAAGAGTGAGAAAAAGGAAAAAAAAAGATTCGTCAATTTCAAATTTCGCGTCTTGCAAGTTGAGATTTACCCTAAAGGGAAAAAAAACGAAAATTAATTATCTGCACATCATATAAAACTTAATTCAATTCATAAATTGACATAATTATCCTTAATTAACAAATAATACAGTAAAAACAATAATAAAATTTAATTTTAATAGATGGTGGGGACAAAAATGATTTAAAATTTTGTTTTGAAATACGCTAATACGTTCCTATAAATGTTATAAATTCTTCTCGCATGTTTTTCTGTAACTGAATATCCTTACCGCTGATAACCTAAGCTTAAACGAGGATTCCGAAACGAGAGCAAGAAGCGGTGTAAGCAGCAGTCACACTGTTCATCATGCTGCCCATCGCAGTAGTTCCCTTGGCTCTGGCTGCCAGTTTGTTGCACAGGTTTTCGTAAGGCTTGGCGGGAATTACGCTGAAGCAAGACCTATACATGAAATTAAAAACACAGTTAAAATGACTTGATTTTGTAAAAAAATTTTTAGTAGGAAATGCTTTACCTGAGAGGAGACGAGTCATCGCTGAAACGAGAGGTGCAAACGTTCGAAGCGCTGGAAGCAGGGACTGCTGGAAGAGTCTCAATTTTGTCCTGGCAGGTTTTGGAGATTTTCCATTCGTTTGCCAAAGCGGCGATATCCTTAACAACCTAATTTTTTGAAAATTAGATTGATAAAATAGTTACCACTGCTTTATTTTTTATTGCTATATTAATATTATATTATATTATATTATATTATATTATATTATAGGAAATATATTATTATACTATATTAATATTACAATTAATTTAAGCATAATTTCGTTTCATTTGAGTAAATTACTTTGCCGTTGGGTGCTGCCAAGTCGTCTGCTGGTTCGTTATTGAAGTTGCCCCAGAGGCCGCGAGTCCTGGAGAAATAGAAGGCGCTGATCTCGAAACTGCAGACGTCGTTTTCCAAGTCGCAGGCCAAAACAGCCCCGTCCCCGCGACTGACCTTCACCACGTCCTTTTCCCTGGTGACGGTCAGCGACTTGAGCTTAGCCGGTAGAGCGGCGGGCTTGTCATTGATCAGAATCTAGTCAAAAAGTTCGTAATAAATGAACTAATTAGCGTTAGTTCAACATTTGCTTAATGCCTAACTAGCTGCGACTACTTACGAAGTAATAGTAGCATAATTTATTGACTAGTAGTCGACTAACTGACTTACTTGGGAGTTGATTAGCCTAGTTACTACTTGCTTCTATTGCTACTTAGCGACCAGCGAGCTAACTCACTAGTCAGCGAGCGATAATGACTTGCTAGTTTAATAAAAAAGTTCATATTAATTAACTAATTAGCACTATTTCAGCATTTTCTGAATAACTAACCAGCTACGACTACTTACGAAGTAGTATTAGCATAACATATTGACTAATAGTCGGCTATCTAACTTACTTGGGAGTGGATTAAGTAGTTACTACTGACTTCCACAGCTACTTAACGACTAGCGAGCTAACACTCTAAATCAGTAAGCTATATTAAATTGCTAACAAATGACTTGCCAACTTAACTGCTAACTAGCTAATGAAAAAAACTAGACACGCAGGTAGGTAGCTAACTCAACTCACCTAATTAGTTTAGTTAAGGACTTCACTATCTGTAACTAGCTTACTAATTGCTATCTATGTTAGCACAGTCAGCTTACCTTATTGGAGATGGTGACTTGATCGTTTTGGTCAGCAAAAGTAATGACTTTCCTGGGGAACTGCGAACTGGTGTCTTCGTACTTGACAGCAACGCTGAAATCTCCATTCAAGAAGTCGTGAGCTAACAAGTATTGGCAGTTTCCTTTGAAATCGTAGAATCGCTTATCAAAAGTGACGTAGCCCAGAGAACCAATCAAAAGAGCCTGGCCTGGAAAGAAAATAATAATAAAGTTATAAGAAATAATAGTAATAGTTGGCTAACTAACTGTTAATTTAATAACTAGAAAACGTTCTTAGCTGACTAGTAAGCTAACTACTGGCAAAAATCTAATACACTGGCTGACTAGCAAGCTAACCAAACTAAACTGACTAGCTAACAGGAGTACGTAACTATTTAGCTAACAATTACTTATTACTAACTATTATTACTTTTAACTATTACTTTTACTACTACTACACTGGTTGCTTTAGTAAATAGCTAACCAACTAACTTGCTACAGTTTCTGTTTTACTGGCTTAGCTAAGGAAGTCCTAAATTAACTATCTAGTGGCTAACTAACGAACTAATCAACCAACAAATCGACTTGCTAACGTGAATATACGATTTCTTGGCGACTTGGTAACTAGCTAGTTAAGTAAACGCTTAGCAAATCTACTTCGGAGTCCCGTTTTGGCCAGCAGAGGGTGGTAGGTTCTTTTAGTAGCTAGCTAACCAGCTAACGAGCTAAAATTTTTATGTTGCTAACTTATCTAACTAACAAACATCCAGTGAACCAGTTAACTATCTTACTCGTTTAAATAAAGAAGTAATAACTTGAAAACTAACTAAGTGGCTAAGTAACAAGCTAACCAACCGGACACTCAACTAGCTAACCTAAGCTACTCGGTAACCAGCTAATTAAGTAAATGCATAGCAAGTATACTTCGGAGTCGCTTTTTGGCCAGCAGAGGGTGGTAGCTAGCCTTAAGCTGCTGGTACATATCCTCGAACGACAAAGACTCTTCGGAGACATCAAACTCGAGCAGATCCCCAATACGGCGAAGGGAAGAAACCTTCTGATACAACGGAATCTGCAACAGAAAAAAAGGGTTGAAAATAAATTGATTTAACTAGATTAACTATTACTGTTATTATCCTAGTTTATTACGATTATTAATTATTATTATTTGAACTTATCATTATTTACCCATAAAATGATTTGTCCTTTTTCAATATCGATATGGAAGAGTTCCTCAGAAGCTGCATCGACGACTCCCTGAGCAAGTCCTGCTGGTTTCTTCGTTCCCTTATCAGATCCCGCAACTTCATTGACCTAATCATTTATTTAAATTAAGTTAATTTTATGGGAATTTTTTGCATTTTATGTTTTAAATGATATTTTATGATTTAAATGATATTTTATATTATATGTACTTTATTTGATATTTTTTTATTATTTTAATATTTTATTTGTATGGTATTTTAAATTTATTATTTTTTTTATTTTTTATTTTAAGTTTTACTTTCTATTTTTTATTTATTTTTATATGATTTCTTTGTTTATTTATTGTTTTATTATTTATTTATATTTATATATAAATTGATACAGTAACATTTATGATATATGATTTATTTATTTGTATGATTTGGTATGTTAAATGATAGTTACAAGTTGTTCCAGACGTTTGTTCCAGCGGTAGAAGAATCTAGTAAGTTCTGGGTACTTGGCTACGAGGTTCCTCTCGATTTCAGCAACTGGAGAGACAACCAAATCCTTGACGAATAAGACGATCCTGTCGTCAATGCTGCTCAAATCGTATTTCTGTTCGAATAAATTCAGATAACTAATTATTTGATTTAACAATCGGGAGCTTGAATGGAAAGTGAATGAACGAACGAATGAATAAGTGAATGAATAAAGTACGCGTTAAATTAACGAATTACTTTAGCGATTTCTGAGAGATACTGCGAGATGCTGCTGGAGCCTCCATTGCTGCTGATGGATTTCAACCAACTGAAAACCTGTCCGAAATAGGAAGGAAGGTTCTCCAAATGGCTGGCAATGCGGGCCTTCAGATTCGCATAGGCATCTACAGAAAAATTATAAATAAAATATATGTTTATTATATATTTAATTAATAAGTTACTTTGAAGAGCAGGCAAGATTCCTCCAGCTTTGCTCCAGTCTCCAGAGATCTTCTCCAAGTATCTTGCCGGAACTTCCAGGATCTTGGTGACGTATTCTCCAACAGAACCGACCAACTGGAGAAGAACCTCTTTGACAGAAGCGCCTCCTTCTCTAAGAGTGGCTCTGAGATCCTGGAACGAAGCTGTCAGCTGTTCCAGAGACTCTGCAGTCACTTCTCCGAGTCCTTCACCGGCAATGCTCAACAACTCGAGCACATCTTGAACGACGTCGTGAGCTACAATGACGGAATAGGCCAGTTTCTGGAAACTCTCGTCCTTGGTATCGCTGGTAATCTTATCGACCTGCTGCTTGTAGTCGGTTACCAGGCGGGCGCTCTCGTCACGGAACTTATCGAAGGCCCTCCATTTGAGACGATGGGCAGCCAGATCCTCCTGGAATATTCGAAAGCATTATTTAATGCTTTTGAATTTATTTTCAATTAATAACTGGTATTTTTACATATTTAAGATATTTATTTTGTATGATTTTTGATATATATTTTATTTATATTTTATAAATTTAATAATAATTAATAATACTATTGAATTTGTTTTTAAATAAATTAATAGTGATGATGAGATTTTCAAGACAGACCCTGAGAGTTTTGAGAGTATCGGTAAGTTCTGCGCGAATAGTGGCAGCACGGGATCTGATGACGGCGGCAAGGTTGCGAAGTTCCTGGACGCTCCACGTCAAGCGAACCTGAAGTTCGTCGGGCTCGGCCAGCGAGACTCGGTCAACAACGAGATCTTTCTTCGAGGCTCCGAACTGCTTCTGGACTCCCAGCTCAAAGTTGTTGAGATCGGAAAATCCACCACTGACGATGTACACGTTCTCGGGAGCAGCTTTGTTGTAAACGCGGATCTCAGCACTACAGGAATAAACGTTAAAATTACAACTGAAATAATTAGAGTAAATACAATCAGCAACTACTCTACATTAGTAACACAATTTTGCTTGTAATTTATACTTGTACTTGTTAATAACGACAAAAAATTTAAATAATTAGCTTATTATTTATAAATATTCTCTCAACAGTGTTATGTGAACTACAGTAGAAATTACTTGGGAAGAGTGTTGGCCTTCAGAGTCAGAACGGTCGGGGACAGACTGAGGATATTCGACGATCCTGTGAACTTGACTTCAGGGTAAGTGTAAAATGTACCTAAGATAATATGAAATAGATACAAATTACATAGTAATACAGTAAATTCGAGGGTATGTATTTTAGTATACCAATTTCCCATTCTCCAGCAAACTCGATTTGCTTCAAGGGGCTTCCCAAAACGACAGCAGCCGAGTTTCCGTTGGATTTGAAGTCGACAAACAGTTCCTTATCGATAGTTTCCTTGTCGAGGAACTTGAGGTTGGCTCCTCCGTAGATCTGATTTCCAGGTGCGGATCCGGCGAAGGCCAAAAGTTTGACGGCCACGTTGGCTCCTTTGCTTCTGAGTTCCGTTTCCAGAGTGTAGTTGGAAGCCGCCCTCTTCAGTTTGCTCTCCAGAGACCATCTCTGATGCGCGCTGCTGAAGGTGTCGATGTCCAGTTTGGTGTGGACCAGATTGTCCTTGGTTCCCAGGTGGTATTCGGCGCGGTATTCCAGTTCTCGAGGAAGAGACGGGTGTTTCAAAGTCAACGAAAGAGTGTGTCCTTCCATGTCGTCCAGTTTGTGGGAATCCACAACAGTGGCGATGACGAACTTGTTTTTGGAATTGGATTTCTTGTCCAGCCAAACGGAGATAGTGTTTTTGTACTGTTGTTTAGGAGCTTTGCCCTTAACTTCGCTTTCCAGAACCACAGCAGCTACTTTCTTGGGAGTGTAGACTTCGATTCCGTATTCGCCATCTTTGCGATAGATTTTCAGACCCGCCAGTTCCTTCTTCTCTTTGTGGAAGAAGCTTTCGATGTTCAGCTCGTACTTGGTTCCGGCAAGCGAGCGCTTGAAGCTGAGACCCTGTGTAATCTCGGAAGAACCTCGCTTCTGCTTGAAGAACCTTCAATTGAAAAATCAAGGATTAATTAACTTTGATTAATTGAAATTTTCATATAAATTGAATTATTTACCCAAATCCTTCAGAGCTGGAAGCTCCCTTAGCGCTAGTATCTTTGAAAGAGTAGGCAACTTCAAGGCACTGCTGGTTATCGTAGCAGACATTAGCAGCCCACTTCGTTCTTTGGTGGTTCTCTTCAAGCTGGAAGTGAACTTTTCCAGTCCCCAGGGTTTTCCACTGGTGGATTCCACGTTGAATTTGTACTCGTTGCCCTTCTCGTCACTCTTGTCGACGATCTTATCTTCCACGACGAATTTGACTCCGCTGTTGATGTTGAGTTCCTTGATGGAAATGTCGCCGGTTCCTTGGATGTTGGTCCCGGTTTTGCTGTCCTTCCGTTCGTAGGAAGTTTTAATGGAAGCCACTGGACCCGTTTTCTTGTTGACGAGGATTTCAGCGCGTCGCTTCTTTCCTTCAGGTTTGTTCAAAACCTATTTGAAATACACGAAATAGTTAAAACATTGACTTAATATCATTTTTCAACTATTAAACTATTAGCTTCTTCTTAAACAAATGCGAGAGAGTATTATATATTTTGCTAAATCTGTTGTAAGTATGAACAGTAAAGGAGCTACTCTTGTTAAACGTAAACACGTCCAGTTAAGTAGAAAATTCACTTTTACATTTATAATTATACTATTTATACGGTCTAAATTTTATTTATGATCTTAATGTAAAATAAGTTAAACTAATTTTTACCTGGATTTCATAGCCATTGATGTTCAGTGCGGGGCTATCGAGAGTCAGGGATCCGTCAAAGTTTTCGCTGTTGACGTATTTGATGTTTCCTTTGACAGACAAAGTTCCAGAGCCCCAGTCAACGCGGTTTTCAGTCGAATAAGTAGCTCCCTTCAAACAGACCAGGTATTAAATCAAAGACATCAATAAGTAAATTGCGTGCATATTTACTTGGGCGCCGAATCTGATCAAGAGTCTCATCGGATTGGAAGAAGGCAGATTGAGTGTAACATCTACTTCGTATTGGTTGGGGTTCAGCTGGATCCTGGAGCCCAGTTTGACTTTCTTGTCGCCTAAAGCAGCCGCAAAATCCGCTTCCAGAGTCTTGCCGTTGTTCAGACTGCGTCCATCGAATCGCAGTTCGGCGCTTTCGTAGTTCTTCAGCGGGGTCGTGGCTCCCAAGCGGAGGAGCAGCGAATTTCCGCGGGGTTCGAACTCGAGTTCCAGGCGAACCTCTCGGCCCTGGCGCTGATCGGGAGAGCTCCAGGTCACTCCGGCGGATCCTTCCAAACGCGGAGCCCCAGGATCGTAACGACCTCCGACGCTCAGACCCTGTCTGCGGAAGTTCTGGTAAGGAGTTTCCAACATCAGAGTCACGTCCAGTGCGGAGGATCCCAGCTTAGAACGAGCGTCCAGCGTTATGGTCTTGAAGTTCTGGTACTGGATCGTCAGCTTCTCGCTCAACTAAAAATCATTAAATAAGTATGTAAAAACAATAAGAATAATAATTGTTATAATCAATTACTTCGTAGCTGTCAGCGGCGAACTGGTACGTGGTAACTGAGGAGATTTTGACTTGCTGCCACGGCAACTTGGGTGCTTTGATGTCCAGGAACCCTTCGGCTGTGACTTTGGATCCTGCAGTGGAAAGTTTGCCCGTAGCTTCAACGCTGATCAACACAGGTCCTCGCTGATAAACTGAATTGATGCGGATGTTGTCTTTCTTGACTTCGATGGCAGCAGAAACATCCAGTGTGTGGCCGAACTTGGGAGCAGTCAGCAACAGCTACACAAAAAAACATTAAATAATTCAATAATTAATATTTTCATAACTATTCAATAATTTTAATAAGCTAATTCATAAAACTAATTTAATCAATACTTATGTGCAACAGTAACTATACAATACACATTAAAATAATTCACTTATATGAAATATTCCTTATCGAGTGTACCTTAAGGTCGGTATTGC
The DNA here is from genome assembly GCA_002872375.1 of Eulimnadia texana. NCBI lineage: Eukaryota > Metazoa > Arthropoda > Branchiopoda > Diplostraca > Limnadiidae > Eulimnadia > Eulimnadia texana. The sequence continues at coordinate 401,556 of NKDA01000008.1, forward strand.
GTCGATCGCTTCTAATGGTTCGTTTGGCTTCTCCACGCAATTTAATTTCATCGGTGAAGGGAGATTTGAGGTTGACATCGATGACGACGTTGGCTGTGTAAACCTGGTTCCGATCCACGGTTCTCTCAATGGCGTTGTTGAGAATCAGTCGATAGATTTCGCTGGAAGGCAGGACGAGTTCGCTCTCCAGTCGGTTGGCCATCTTCTCATCACGCAGGGAGTTGGCAAGCGACACGGAGAGGACAGCCTTGTTGCGTTGAGGCAGTTCCAGTTCTACGCGCCCGGAATATTCGCTATTAGCAATCCCTTGTCCGATCTTGGCTTTTCCATTGGCCGAAGCTCCGTAGCGGTTGTTGAAAAGGTTCAAACCGGCCTTGACTTCGACGGAGTGCTGATCGCCGGATTCGACGTCCCACGCCAAATCGACTCCCACTTGTTTCGAAGGATCGTTGTCGGCGTCCCAGGCGACGTTCGTCGACAGAGTAACGTCAGTGACCTTGTCGTTACGCAAGGAACCGCTGGCTTTGATCCGACGCTGCAGGCGAAGTAGCTTCACGTCCAGATCCACCTTCGAATCGCGACTGGACCAAACATCATTAATTTTAATTAAATATAATAAAGAGATTAAGTAATACACAACTTAATGCAATTAAGTAATATCCACGAAATAAATTAGTTTGATGATAAATTAATAAAATCGAATTATTTCAACGTAATTAGTCGATAGAATTAAAAACATTTGTTGTAAATATTTTTCTGGAAATATTACCGACTGATTTTGGCTTCCAGAGTGGCGTCGACGCGTTCCTTCCAGTTGAGCTTGGCGGATAGTGCTGGAACAGAAGCTTTGGGATTAATCTTCACTTCAAACGTGGCCCTTGTTTGTCCGTCCCAGTCAAACTTATTATCGGTGGTTACCGATCCATCAGCAATCAACGAGTTATGGCGTACCCTTTGAAAAGAATAAAATAAATTCAATAAATTTCGATTCTAATAGACTATTTTTTGAAAAAGTAACACTTGTAATATTAATCATTTAAATAATATACGAATAGGAAAACACAACAATGTAATTAAAATATATAATTAATCATAACAAATACTGAAAAGCATCAATTAGGGTATAATTAATATAACTGTTGCTTATAAATACTTAAGAAGCTCTGGTGACGTCAATGATGCTGCTTAACATTATTTCAATTGTGAAATATAATATAATAATAAAATAAATTTTATGTTTATTACTTGATGGGATTGGCGAGCCCTTCGACGCGCAAATCGGCGTCAACAGCAACCGAGAGACCTCGTCGGTCGTTTCCAACGGTGGCCTGGGCGCTGAGTTCGTATTTCTTGCCGGGTTTGATATCCAAAGATGGCGACAGAGTGTATCTCTTATCGTCCAGCTTCTTGGCCAGATCGCGGAAAGCAATGGAACGTCCTGGATACGCCAGCTGTAAATAAAATAAATAACATTGCAAATTAGCAATCTGTTTGCAAACTACTTCATGAATTAGTGATTAAGTACTATTCATAATACTGTGAACTTAATTAGTTAAAAATCAAAAACGAGAAAACGGATTTACTTTGGCACTGGCTTCGTAGAGAGTCTTGGGATCCTTTGCGCGGAAGAGGACATTCAGTTCGCCATCGACGATCTTCTGGCTGCTAACCAGCAACAGCAGATTACCGGAGACGCTGCGGTCGTCGAATTTGAAGAGCTGCGATACCTTGCCGTCGATTTTCAAGCGTGGATACGAAACTGCGTTTACAAGAATAATATCTATAATAACTATTCGAAAAGTAAAGTGTTCAATTTGAATGAAAAATTGAGTGAGTGAATGAATAAGTGAATGAGTGAACGAATACATGAGTGAATGGAAGAGTGAATGAATAAATGAACCAAGGAATGAACGAGTGAATAAATGAATAAGCGAATGAACGGATGAGTAACGAATAAGTGAATGAATGAGCGAGTGACTGAATGAACAAATGAGCGACCGAGTGACTGAATGAATAAACGAATGAATCCGTGAATGATTCATTCAAATAACCAATCAATCAATTAATTTATCAACCAGGTTATTAAAAAAAAGTTATGAAAACTCTTGTTTCTTACCCTCCAGTTTGTTTTCTAAGTGGAAGTCCCTAAGGATGGCACCCTTCAGTTTGGAGAACTGGTTCAAGTAGATCCTATTGCTCGAGGCTTCGGATTCGGGACCATGGACTAGGACCACAGTGTTGCTTACCTATACAAAAATCATGCTATAAACGCCTGCTAGTTGCATTACTAGTTCATTGTGACTAGTATTACTTGTGCTATTTTTCAGGTAGCTACTAGTTAAATAGTGAAACGAACAAAGATTTACGCATTGATTTACCAAATCAGAGTTGTACTGAGAGTCCCACTTGAAATCGATATTGGAAACGGGGAACCTGGTCGACTTGTAAACCAGCGAAGTCTTGTACTGGCGTTCGTCTCCCTTGCTCAGATCTTCTACCAATCCCTGCAGATTTATTCCATGGTTCTGGGCACCGTATTTCAGTTCCAGACTAGCAGCATAGGATCGATCCTGTCGTCCAATGGCCGTAGAAAGCGACACTTTACCCAATGGAGTCACAATCTGAGCCAACGGAATCGAGAACTTGTGAACGGTGGGAGTGTTATCGTAGATGACGCTTCCCTGGAACATTATTTTAAATAATTAATATAAATTAATAATTTTGTAATTTTATTTTGCTTACCTGAATACCCCAAGGTAGGTTAGACCAAGGTCCAACAGGTTTAGAGCTGATTTCCAGGGCATTTCCTTTAATGTAGGCCAGTTTGCCCTCCCAGACAGCACTAGGCTTTTGTCCAGGGTAGCCAAGTTCCAGGGTGGGTACGTACGATACCTCCTTGCCGCTTCTCACTACCTTCAGCTGCAAACATACCCAAGAATTATTTAAAATTCTCAAATTTTTTAATAAAGAAAATTCTATTCTATACCTGAACTTTGGTGAAGTATTCGTTCTTTTCTTTGACAACCCTCAGTTGAGCAGATCTGACATCGTTGGTCAAGACAAGTTCGCCATCAGCGGAGTAAGTCGCCCACGGAGCCTTGGCGTCGATCTTGAAACCCAAGTTGGGAGAAAATTTCACAACTCCAGTGCCGGTGATCTTCCGATTGGTTTTGGAGCCGGGAGTATCCAAAGTCAAAGTAACGGACCTAGAAATCATAATTTATAAACATACTTCTATTATTTATTATAACTATTTATTTATTATTTTCATTATTCATTTATTTATTTATTATTATTATCATTATTATTTATTATTGATAGTAATTAATTGTACTACCTGGCAGACTGTCCATCGGTTTTCATGGAAGCAGACAGAACATATCCCTGCATTCCAGGTTCAGTCTTTTCTACGTAAATAGCGAAGGACCCATGTCCGCTAAGGGGGAAAGCAGGAGCGGGATCCTTAGCCGGATCAGCAAGCGGACGTGGCATCTGCATCGAAGAAGAAGCGCAGAAACGCAGTCCAGTGATGAAGCTGTAGCTCTCAGCACAGCCACCGTGAGTGTACCTAAATCACACAAAAATCAGTAATTTGTAATCAATAATCGGTAGTCAATAATCGAGTACTTGGCTTCAGAGATGATGGCGATTTTCTTGCTCTTCTCCGCATCGTTAGCTTTTTGCTGAACGAACAAAACTTCGGACTGGAAGTCGACTAGAGTCAATCTGGATTTGGGAAGCTCCACCTTGACTTCAAGTGAAGATCCACCCTTGACTTTAGCCGAGAAATCAGCAGCTGCTGCTGAGTGGAGAGTAGCAACTAGCTTGACTCCAGTGCGTACTACCGCCATATCCACGGTCATGGAAGCAGAAACATCTGTGACTGCGCTAGGGCTAACTTTCAGCTTCAGGTTGACGTTACGAGGATCCTTAAGAACAGCAGCAAGATCCAGCTGGCTCTCCAGTCCCAAAGCCACCGTAGTAGTTGCTAAACAAACGTTAATACTCACATAATAGCAGTTTTCATGGCAGAAATACGGATAGCAGTAGTAATAGTTAGCGGTAGCAATGATAATATGAGTAGTAGTACTATTGGTAGTATTAGTAACAGGGATAGTGCTAATTCCTGAAGCAAGTTGCACTATTAGTGGTAGTTAGCGGTACTAGTGCTAATTGCAAGAACTATTGCTAATGGAATTAGTGCTAGCAGTACTATTAGCAGTACCAGTATTAATTATAATAGAATTGCTAGTATTGATAGTAGTCTACTCTTAATTGTAGCTAGTAGTAGTAGTAGCAGTGTTAATAGTACTAGTTCTTGAAGCAAGTAGTACAATTAGTGGTGGTTGGCAGTACTAGTGCTAGTTGCAAGAAGTATCGCTAATAGAATTGGTACTAGTATTACTACTAGCAGTAGCAGTATTAGTTATAACAGAACTTGTAGTAGTGATAGTAGTCTACTCTTAATTGTACCTAGTAGTAGTAGTAGTAGTAGTAGTAGCAGCAGCAGCAGCAGCAGCAGCAGTACTTTTTGTATTACATCGCAGTAGGACTTATCAGTAGTAGTAGAGTAGTAGAAGTATCAATAATAGCAATTAGTAGCACTACTACTTACCGTTGACTGCCAGTTTGATTGGCAAACCACCGACGGTAGGGAAGGTAGCAGCAGTATCTAACAGCATCAAGGATCGGGCAACATCGATTTCCACTTTCTGAGCTCCTTCGACGAAGTTTTTAGCAGCAGCTAGCAGTTTGGCTTTGAGTCCCTCCAGAATAGCGGGTTTCTGATCGAATCCGCGGCGGTAGTTCAGCAAACCAATCTCGGTACCGAAGACTCGAACGAAGCTGTCGAGCTTCACACCGGTCTGGTAGTCTTTCTTGACATCAACGACCTACATCCAACATAATACCGTAATTGTTTTACTATTTATTTCTAAACACTCTATTTTTAGCTTTACTATTATATGTATATATAACTTAGAAAATGTAGCATTACAATAAATATTAATCAATTATAATACTACTGTAGCCACATGTTAATATAAAACCTATATTACAAAATTTTATTCATTTGACAAGTTACCTTGTCAAAGGCAGCGACATCATTGCGGTTAATGGACCTTTTGGGCCTCAAGGCCGAGCTGATACCATCGACGATAGCGCTACCCAGATCTTCAGCAGCATCGCTGGCTTTAAGGACAATGCTACCGGCTCCTTCGCGGGTAATGGTACCGTCAGGCCCAATGTAAGACTCCAGGACGCGTTCCAGGTTCTCCACACGACCTCCGATCTAATTAAAATAAATGTATTTTTAAAGATGTAAGTACCTACACTATGATTAATTCAATTTATATCAAAATTCATAATTATGTCAGACAGTACTTTACATTTAGTTTAAGAATACACCAGAGTAATTTTCTCGTGAGAAATTATAATTAATCAATTACAAAATAGCAATTACTTTAAACAAAACTATAAATAATTAGTTATCTTAGAATTATTTATATAAATATAAATATTAAAGTTTTATATAAGTACTTCGAGCAGATTGATTTTCTGTCCGAAGAGATAGACAGTCAAATCCAGTTTGGCAGAGCGGGGGATGAAAGATTTGCTGGAGAAGATCACATTGGAATCCAGGTCCCATCCAGCATTGTGAACGTTACAGAAATGGGCAATGCCGCAGTTGCTGGAATATTTGCGAGAATCATCTGGAACTGTTCCATTGATCCTCAGGTTCTGGACCAAACGGCGAAGCTGCTCTTTTCCGGGAGTTGGGTTCGACTGCAGGTTCTCCAAATGGCTCTTGACGAAGGCGCGAACTAATTTTTTTATAATTAATAAGAAAACGTACATCAATAACGCTGACAGAATATGAATTAATAAGATTTTAAATATACCCTGGTTGTATTCTTCGGTGATAAGAACGTTCTGGATTGCGACAAGGGCATTGGTTGTCGGGCAACGCAGGGCTCCAAGGTACGCACCAATGCGAAGCTCGCTGTCTTGGGTAGTATCCGCAAAGAGATTCAACAACGCTGTCTCCACCTTAGGAAAGTAAGTTACAGTTTAAGTCCGTATTAACTTTATAACTTATTATTATCATTAAATTTTAGTAGTAGTTAATTAGTTTAATATTTTGTACTTGTTTGGAGCACGGGCTATTTCTGAAAGCTTCCACAGCAACAAGTCGGACAGCGTTAGAAGCGCTGGGCTCTCGGATACAATCCTTGACCAGGGACTCAACTTCGTTAACATAGATTCCCATATTTCCCAATGCCTTCAACACTGAGAGAATCTGAAAATTAGAACAATTAAAAATTAATATTAATTATTTCTTTTTTTCCAAATATTTTTTATGAATATTATTTGTGTTCACCTTGACTTCGTCCTTGGGATCAGCTTTGCATTTCAGAGGCAAGATTTTAGCAATCTGGTTATTCAGTTGCGCAATATCCGAATCTTTCTTGCAGTCGCGTCCTTTCTGCGAGCAGTAGCGCTGAGCGAGACCCGAGATTCCCAACAGAGCAACAGGGCTGTTCTGCACTTTGTCGACCAGCGACTTGAAGTGTTCAAAACATTATTATTAAATCATATAAATAATATATAATTAAAATAATTTTCATAAATATGTATAAAATAAATAATATTAATATAAATAAATAATAAATAATAATTGATTAAAAATTTGTATAAGTGATACCACAACGGCCTTGATGGAATCTTCAGTAGCGAACTTGGTCAGCGGTAGCGAAACGTACCATCCCAACGCTTGACGTTCGGTAAGCTTATCCTCCTAATAAAGAAAAAAAGTTTATTTTTTAATTTATCCTTTTATTTAATTGAAACACATTATTATCTACTATAAGTTAAATTTTACTTACTTTCAGTAAATCAACCATGAGGGATGTAGCTGCTGCGTTACCAGCTTGAGGCAAAGCGTCCAGGAAGAGTCGTCTATAGATAATTATTTAATATTAATATAATATACTTATTGCTATTAATTAACTGTAATAAGTTCATTATATAATTAATTTACTCAATTTTGGCGCCTTCACCACAGAACTTCTTTCCTTTGACACTGGCGTAGGCATTTTTCACGTCCTTGGTAGAGGCCTTGCGGATCGAGTAAACGAGCTGCGAGAAAAGCTGCGAGACCTGTGACGGTGAACCACTGGCGTAGCTCTGGCAAATCAGCTTCAGAACTGAGCTGATGTCCTTGTCGGTCTCACCCTGAAGATTCACGCCACTCTGGTCGAAGAGGATCGAGCTTTTCACGAACTTTCCTGTATGTTAACAATAAAAAAAAAATATGAAAAATCACTCACTTCAGCAGTGTTGTGTATCGGTGGGGTTGCAAATACTTTACATATACTTTTTTCTGTGAAATTGAATTTTTACTGTAATCCGGAAAAACTTTAGACGAGGAGGAAAGAAACTTTTTTGGATGTTTTATTAACTAAAATAAATGCTTCTGTTGATTGCTAATGATATTCGTGAAAATTATGAAGAAATAGTTTAAGTTGGCAATGAGCCAGATTTACGGATATCGTAAAAAAGCATTAGCCGAGTCACCGATAAACAACACTGCGCTTCAGTAACACAATCATCGGGAAAGTATTTTACCGGAGATCTTGATAGCAGAAGCTGGGGCATTGCCAGTTAAGGTAAGCTGTGTGCTAACTTCAGTCCGGGCTCCGCCACCCTGAGGTGAGGACAGGGGCTTGAAGAGATGAGCCTCTTTGCAGCGGGTTGATTCGATGATTCCGTAGTTAATCTGCTGCACGCACTGCGATGTCGAGTTCAAAACTGGAACGGTCTGCAATTCCTGTTCAATCAGAAAAATTCCAAAAATATTTATATTAGAGTACTGTACAAAAACAGAGAAAAGTATTTGGGGTAAACTATACCGCAGGTACGTTGTAGGGAGTAGTGGGGATCGCTGAATGGCGTCCAAGACGTTCGCTGCATTGGTTAGGGACCTTAGTTTTCACTACTTTAACGGAGGCTCCAACAACAGATCCGCTTTCCACAGCATAAGTGGTAGGGCAGCGACCAATGACATCGTTCTAATTCAAACAGTTTAATCTCGATCGTCCTCATTGGTGGATTTATTTGTAATACCTCGATCACGTGATCCTCGGAGACGTCAGCTGATTGGGCAGTATGCTGCAACATGGAGAGAATGGATCTCTTGACATTGACAGCCCATACTGGGTCTTCTTCATTGGGACAAACGGAGTTGACGGTACCGTCCTGGAACGAGTAGGGCAATGGATATTTCTCCAGCTGGGAAATATCAACTTTCCCTTCCACTCCGCTGATCGAAGTTTTAGAGATTTGCAGAACGAAATCGCAAGGACCTCGGACCGTTACAACTGCTTGACCTTTGACCTCGAGGACTGCCTGGTCAGCTGTCGTACCCAGAATGGTTGTAAGTGTTGTCGTCTGGAAGCTGTACGTGTACGAATGGCCGATCTTGTAGCGCAGCTTGGGACTCGAGGCTGTTTGGAATAGTCAAAAAAATATATATATACATGTACACTTTTATCTTTAAGATTGCTATTATAAACAGTAGTAGCAGAGGTTTATAGCTAGTTATAGTTATAGAAGCAGTACTGCTAACAAAAGCTATAAACTAGTAGTAGGTAATAGCGGTGACAGCATTAGTGCTAGGAGTATTAGTAATAGTAGTTACTAATAGTACCAAAGTAGCAGTGGTAGGAATGGTAGCGCTGGAAGTAAAAGTAGTAGTATTGGTAATATTTGTCGCAGTAGTAATGGTAGTACTAGTGAAACTGAATTAGTAAAGGGGTAGTAGCAGCAACAGTGCTAGTGCAGAGGTAGTAATACTAGTAACATATTCCGCTCATTACCAGCGGCAGCAGAGGTAGCAATAGTAGTAAAAGAAGTGGTAGCGGTAGTAGTAGTAGTAGTATTTATAGGAGTAGTACTGTGCTAGTAACAGTAGTAGCCACTAAAGCTACAACAGTGTCAGGCACTAGAAACTAATTAGTAGTAGTTCCAATACTACTATGGTAGCAATGGTAGTGCAAGTAGTTTTAGCATTTTAAAAAGTAATAGTCAGTAATAGCAATATCAAGTTTAAGCAACAGTTGGTAATAGTACATGATATTCAAATATTTTATACACAGTTTACAATTTGTACTAAAAACTAACAGATGATTAGCAAGTGACTGGTCCACATTTGCTTATCAGCACTTTGCCATAAGTTGACTGACTGGGTTAAGCAATATTGCTTATCAGTGAACCATAATTAATTTTATCTCAACGTAAATATTTAGCAAACGCAGTTTCTACCGTGCATCTAACTTTTAGCTAGATTCCTCATTGCATATTTTATCCTATATAATTTTTTAATATTTGTATTGGACTGAAGTCTATAGCAGACCATAGTCAAACTCTTATGTAGAAATATGAAGAAAAAAAAACAATAACAAAGTACAACTGATACTGGAAAAGTAGAACTGACCAATGTACCCAACACCAAGAAGATACTGTAAAATAAAAAAATATAAAAAGGACCTAACCTACTCCAAATATATGAATTAAAACCCCACCACCAACATAGTTAGGATATAATCAGCAGTAATTTCAAGGAATCCTAAAAGAAAAATCCTATATTATTATATTAAATTATTAGGATCCTTAGCTGTTAGACTATACACTACAGCACGAGGCTAGAAGTTTGATAACATGATAACATAATAGATATATCCACCCTTTAAGATTATCTATTACATTTTAAATTATTATACATTATTATAATTTATAATCGGGGTCCCTAGCTGTTGGACTACATACAGCAGCACGTGGCTAAAGGGTTGATAACATGATAGCAAGTATGATAACAGGGCACCCAGGAGTTGAGTTGCTAGGCCCCCTGAAGGTGATCTCTTTGACCTGGGACATGTCTTTTATCAGTCAACTTGACCTGACAGTGTCCTTGACATCTCAGTTCCCCATCTGCTTCTTAACGCAACAAACACTTCTGGATCGCGTTTCATTCCCTTGGAAACATTTCAATCCTCTTCGTCTTTGTTCCCATAGTGAAACACGTAGACTCTTAAGCAATTGGAAAAACCCACATAAAAATACCCAAAGAAAAATCGAGAAAAAATTGCAAAAATAACTCAAAAATTAGAAATAAAACATGATTAACTATCTAACTTAACAGTGAATAAAACTAGGTTTAAAATAAAATAGATTTTTAGTACTTACGTGCTTGACATTCGGTAACGCAGTTGCTTACAGTCACGGGCCCTGTGGAAAATTTATATGAATTAGGAAATGTTAATAATAGTAACAGTAATACATAATATTGTATACAAACAACACAGAAATAAATAAGAATTAGGTTAATATATACACATGTTATATAAAATTAAAAAATAATCCAGCAAGATTATAGTTAATCTAAAATCACTTGAAGATCTATGCGAGAATGGGTAAGCTTTCTTTAGATTAGCTATTTAACAGTAATAATAATACAACAAATAGAATTGTTTAAACTTAATTACTTTCCACAACTATGGAATTAAACGCTTCATTAACATTAATATTAATATTAATATGATTCGTGTTAATTTACATAAATAATTCACAATGTTATAAACAAAATATTATTTTACAATTATAGGAAATATACTATAAATTATAAAATAATACAATAAAAAGTTAAAATCAAGTCTTAAAATATAATTCTGACGTAGCCTGCAGAAACCGTATTACAAACTAGAGTTAAAACTTTCACGATTATACAAACTGTATCACAAATTCTGAAATTTATTAATTAATTAATTCTGAATTAATTCTGAAAGAACCTGCAGAAGCCCATGGTAGCAGGAAACACAGCGCTAGAGCGCTTCCCAAAGGCCCCATGTCGTCGTCGAGGATCCGCACTGGACAAGTGAGGCTGTCCGGCCTGCTGCTCCCCTCTTATAGCCTCCAGCAGCTTCCCGCTTCCCCAGCAGCCTCAGGGTGGTGGTGGTGGGGGGGGAGGGGTTCGCTATCTTGAGAAAACATCCGCTGAGAATCTTGCACCACGTGGAATCAGAGCCCTGGACCTGCAATGACTAGGAGAAAAACTAGTAGTTAGTAAATGTCACCGATAGTAGTTAATAGTTAGCTGCTTGCTAGTAGTTGTAGTGGCTAGTTTACTTACAGTAAGCAAAGCAGTAGGGCTAACTAAACTGCTAGTTACTACTAGCAGTTCAACCAAACAACCGCTGAGAATCATGCACCACGTGGAATCAGAGCCCTGGACCTGCAATGACTAGGAGAAAAACTAGTAGTTAGTAAAAGTCACCGAGAGTAGTTAGTAGTTAGCTGCTTGCTAGTAGTTGTAGTGACTAGTTTACTTACAGTAAGCAAAGCAGTAGGGCTAACTAAACTGCTAGTTACTACTAGCAGTTCAACCAAACAACCGCTGAGAATCATGCACCACGTGGAATCAGAGCCCTGGACCTGCAATGACTAGGAGAAAAACTAGTAGTTAGTAAAAGTCACCGAGAGTAGTTAGTAGTTAGCTGCTTGCTAGTAGTTGAAGTGGCTAGTTTACTTACAGTAAGCAAAGCAGTAGGGCTAACTCAACTGCTAGCTACTACTAGCAGTTCAACCAAACAACCGCTGAGAATCATGCACCACGTGGAATCAGAGCCCTGGACCTGCAATGACTAGGAGAAAAACTAGTAGTTAGTAAAAGTCACCGAGAGTAGTTAATAGTTAGCTGCTTGCTAGTAGTTGAAGTGGCTAGTTTACTTACAGTAAGCAAAGCAGTAAGGCTAACTGAACTGCTAGCTACTACTAGCAGTTAGTAGGTATTGGGAAATTAGTTGACAGTTCAAGTTATTTATACGAAAAAGTAGCTACTAACGATGTTAAATAGTAAAGTTGTTCATTAGCATTCTTAAAGTGCTGCTAATTTGCTCAGCTAAATAATTAATCAGACAATTGCAAAATTTTTTGGAAATAAAGTACGCAATACCAACGCGGGACGTAGTCCGCAGTTTAGCACAACACGACCCCAGAACTCTCCCAAAACTTCCCAAATTTCCCACAGCAAGTAGTAAAACTCCCCAAACAACTTAGTAATGGGATATTTCTATTGAAGAAACTTTAAACGGGTGAGCTTATGGCTGCTTGCGTAATAGTCCACTTGAAATAAAATCAGAGCAACACAGCAACATGATAGAAATAAAATATATCGAAAACAATAATACATTATATAAGGGGTATATAACAATAATATTATAAATATAATATAAAATAGTGTAGCATATATTTATATTATTACTGAACAAAAGCGTATAAATATGTATAAAATACGACAAAACTAATATAATATTACGTAAGTAATATATGATCCAAATATTATATGAATATGAATATATACTATATGAATACTATAATGTATATATACTATATGAAAACACATAACATGAAGTCATACATGTTTTTATAATATTATTGAAAAAAACTTGATACAACCTAATATAAATAAAGTATATCACATATTAAGGATTTTTATAATTAATACATTATGAATATGATATAATTAACCAAATATAATCAAATTAATAAAATATATATTTTCTAATATTGCATAGCCAAAAGTTGATAGCACTAGTAACAATACTGAGATCACAAATCGTAATCAAGAATCAGGGTCATTTAAGATTCTTGCATGATTCTTGGAAGAATCCCTAAGAATCTTGAATCCTGAAATTTGCATACGCAATTCTTCAAAACACGGGATTATCAGTTCCCGATAATCCCATTGGACAAACAAGGATCCCGTGAATATGGGAATGACTCGGCAAGAATCCCAGTGACCTACATAAGGAATCATGTGTGAATCTCAAGAATCTTGAAAGTATAACATGTTGACATGGTAAGATTCTTGGAGATTCTTAAGTGAGAATCATTAGGAATCGCACAATGATTCAGCAAGAATCTTATTACACATTTAAGATTCCCAAGAATCCCGTAATCAAGAATCTTCAAGAATCTTGAAAGTATAACATGCTGACATGGTAAGATTCTTGGAGATTCTTAAGTGAGAATCATAAGGAATCGCACAATGATTCAGCAAGAATCTCATTAAGCAATTAAGATTCCCAAGAATCCGGTAATCAAGAATCTTCAGGAATCTTGAAAGTATAACATGCTGACATGGTAAGATTCTTGGAGATTCTTAAGTGAGAATCATAAGGAATCGCACAATGATTCAGGAAGAATCTTATTAAACATTTAAGATTCCCAAGAATCCGGTAATCAAGAATCTTCAAGAATCTTGAAAGTATAACATGTTGACATGGTAAGATTCTTAGAGATTCTTTAGTGAGAATCATAAGGAATCACACAATGATTCAGCAAGAATCTTACTAAACATTTAAGATTCCCAAGAATCCCGTAATCAAGAATCTTCAAGAATCTTGAAAGTATAACATGTTGACATGGTAAGATTCTTGGAGATTCTTAAGTGAGAATCATAAGGAATCACACAATGATTCAGCAGGAATCTTACTAAACATTTAAGATTCCCAAGAATCCCGTAATCAAGAATCTTCAAGAATCTTGAAAGTATAACATGTTGACATGGTAAGATTCTTGGAGATTCTTAAGTGATAATCATTAGGAATCGCACAATGATTCAGCAAGAATCTCATTAAGCAATTAAGATTCCCAAGAATCCCGTAATCAAGAATCTTGAAGAATCTTGAAAGAATCCCACGAATCACAGTACGTTTAACCTTGGGAGACGTCAACAAGGCACTGTCTACAGCAAAACTTGAGATTTTTAGATGAACGGTTTCGTAATATAAATAATTTTGTCTTCTCGAATTTGTGATTGAAAAGAGAATCGTGGCTATTGGCAGCTGGAAGAAACATGATAACGATAACCAAACAGCCTTGGTTCCCGTTGCTAAGGCCTCTTCCAAATCTTCCATCCAATTCAAACAGCCAAGAATCTTGTCAAGGATTCTCACCAAGAATCAAGAATCTTACGTGAATCTTGTCGTAAAGACTCCTCGGTAATCATAGAGAAGATATGGATAATCAAGAATCTTGGACAAGATTCTCGCCAAGAATCAAGAATCATACAAGAATCTTGACATCAAGACTGTTCATATAGAAGATATGGAGAATCAAGAATCTTGTCAACGATTCTCACCAAGAATCAAGAATCTTACAAGAATCTTGACATCAAGACTCCTCGGTAATCATAGAGAAGATATGGAGAATCAAGAATCTTGGCAAAGATTCTCACCAAGAATCAAGAATCTTACATGAATCTTGTCGTAAAGACTCCTCGGTAATCATAGAGAAGACAGTGAGAATCAAGAATCTTGTCAAAGATTCTCGCCAAGAATCAAGAATCTTACACGAATCTTGTCGTAAAGAATCCTCGGTAACCATAGAGAAGATATGGAGAATCAAGAATCTTGGACAAGATTCTTACAAAGAATCAAGAATCTTGGACAAGATTCTTACAAAGAATCAAGAATCTTGGTAAAGATTCTCACCAAGAGTCAAGAATCATACAAGAATCTTGATATCAAGACTCTTCATATAGAAGATATGGAGAATCAAGAATCTTGTCAAAGATTCTCGCCAAGAACCAAGAATCATACAAGAATCTTGACATCAAGACTCCTCGGTAGTCATATAGAAGATATGGAGAATCAAGAATCTTGGACAAGATTCTCACAAAGAATCAAGAATCATACAAGAATCTTGACATCAAGACTCCTCGGTAGTCATATAGAAGATATGGAGAATCAAGAATCTTGGACAAGATTCTCACCAAGAATCAAGAATCTTACGTGAATCTTGTCGTAAGGACTCCTCGGTAATCATAGAGAAGACAGTGTGAATCAAGAATCTTGTCAAAGATTCTCGCCAAGAATCAAGAATCATACAAGAATCTTGGACAAGAACAGATTCTCGTAGGGAATTAAGAATCGTACAAAAATTTCGCCATGAAGTTTTCATACAGAAGATACTGAGAATCAAGAATCTTATTTGAGATTCCCGCCAAAAGTCAAGAATCATAGAAGGATCTTATCATAAAGCCTCTTACATCATAGACACAATTCGAGAATCATGCAACAAAGAATCAAGAATCTTGGTAAGGTGGTTAAGAATCCCAGAATCAAGAACCTTTGTTTAAGATTCACGCCGGGAATCAAGAATCATACAAGAATCTTAACACCGAGTATCTTTTTAGACTACAAATTAAGAATCCGCGCCCGAGAACCAAGAATCTTCTTACGAATGTGATGTTATCAATCATGTTATCAAATGTTATCACAATATCACTGTGGTCTATTTCCTGAAAGTTGGAGACCCCCACGCTAGTCTTGTCTCTTCAAAACAACACCATAAACCCAAACAAACACTAACGAACAACGAAACATTGATAACAGACTGATAACGTGTTGATAACAGGGTGACAACGCATCATAGGCCTATTTCCACGAGTTGTGAACCCCGAAAGTTGGAAGAAACTTAAACGACCTACACGTGTCGTAACATGAGGCTGTGGGGGTGGCCAGAAAAAACATCACTCAATCAGTGTTATCAACATGTTATCAAGTGTTATCAACGTGTTATCAACTGCTAAACATCGAGACCTTGAAAACTAGGCCTATTTCTGGCTTTTTTCTTAATTCTTTCTCTTCTTATTTATTCTCTCTTTTCTTCTTATTTCTCTATTCTCTATTCTATTCTATTCTCTATTCTCTATTCTATTCTTATTCTCTATTCTCTATTCTCTTCTTTTTCTTCTTATTTCTTTATTTCTTTCTTAAAGAAAAAAAAGCGAATCTTGGTTAATACTTCCCACTTGATGAAAAACATCCAAGAGATTCTTCCAAGATTCTTAAACAGGATTCAAGAGTCACGGCGACTTGATGGATATTTTGGGAAGTCCTCCACAAACATGGAAACTTCTTTGGAACAAAAAATAAAATAAAATAAAAAGGTTTTGTATGCGTGTTAGCCTGCACGTTCGTTCTTAAAAGATAATAACTATTAGCAATAAATCTAATTATTATAATATATGTACAGTGGACAGAATTAACAATAAATATACGAGTAATTTTAATATTTCTTATGGAGTGTTCAATAAATTTCATAGAAACATAAACACAAGTATAAATAATAAATATAAAGCTTAATTAAATGTAAAATAATATACGCATACGTAATGTATACATGTTTGGGTAATTATCAGCAGATTTTCATCGCAGAATTCTTCGATACATACTAAGAATCACTTTGAGTGTTCGAGAAACGGGATCGCCCGCCCAACCTGTGCGACAAGTCGAGTTAGTAGATTTACAAAATCAGAGTGTAGAAGTTTATTTAAGTTACCAAGTTCTGATTACAAAACTATTCTGCAAAAACCGGACACTTTCTCGTTCAAGACTGTTTGATTTCCTCGGGTCTGGCGTAGGGAAACTCGACGTTGCAGTTCTTGAGAGACAATTTCAGAAGTTCGAGACATTTATCTTTGTCCTTAATTTCCGGAAGGTCAAACAGCAGCAACTCTCGAAGATTTGTCAACTTCCGCAGAGAGAGTATGCCGCTTTCTGTCAAGTTCCCGCAGCTGCTGACCTGTAAATGTCTGAGTGAGTCGTTGACAAGCTCCAAGTAGTGAAGTGCCTCGTCATCTAGGTAGTTACAGCGATGGAGGGTTATCTTCTTAAGATGTTTCAAGCCTTCTGTAAAATAAATACATAGATTTAAGATAAGACAACTATCTCCACAGAATGTAGCTCACTCAGGTGCGGGAACCCGACAGACATGATGCACGATTCCGTGCCGTCTATTTCCTCGATAAGAAACGAACGAAATTCTCCGGGAGGCAGAGAATTATAATCTGAGAATTTGTTCTCGTACCCAACCCATTTTACAGATGCTCCGCAACGAAGAAGCCATTCAGCGGCAGCTCGATCCGGTCCGACTTCTTTGATTCTTGACTCGTCAACTCTAAAATACAAAAATGTTTATCAATATACGATATTATTTATAGAATTTTGTTCAGTTTAATATACTTATTTGTGATGGTGTTTAACCAGCCCCAGAAAGCTCTCTTATGAACTCGAACCACTGAAGGTACAGAACGAGCAAAACCGCTAGCTTTCAGAGTCGTGAACAACATTTCGTTCAGAAATGAAAAGAAGAGCGAAGTCAGCAAATCTGAAAAATATCTTGAAAAACGTCGTTTTTTGGACGAAAGTTTATAAACAAATGACATGCAGTATTGCAACGTATTGCCAAGTTTCAAGAGGTGGATCTACTACCAGGGAAATACAATGGCGAATACTTTCCATAACTTGCAGTGTTTTGAAAACTGGTAAGATTTAAGCTCGACTTACTCGTTTAACTAATTTTAGCATAAGTTATTTAATCTATCTTAACTTACTAAATACAAAGCCAAATTAATTAAACCGGCAATAAGTTAATTTAAATAACTTAAAAATAAGATAATAAAAAACGAGAGAATAGTGAGCGAGTATAGCATAATGTAATATAACAACTGAAAAAATTGCTTTCTTGGCAGGTTCAGTTTTTGGTACATCTAAGGAACAGAAAATTTTAAAACGTTTCTTCACATAGCGAGTAATCTTGCTTAAGTCGTATAAATACTAACCTTGGGAAAACAGTTAACACAAGAGACGGGAACAGTGCCATTAATGAAACAAAAAATACAGTCACCTGGTCAATTATTGCAAAAAATTGGCAAACATACTGGCCCTTTTCAAACCTATTTTTTGCAATTCGTGGTTTCTTCAGAAACCAAAAAGGGACAAGTGCACTGGCAAGTTTGTCCCTGATAGCTTATAATAGGATCCAGACCTTGCAGTATCAAAATTTCCTTCGTTATGGGATCGCGCACTTGAACGGTGACTATAACAGAACCGACATCTCCGCAGCTTTCAGCGGGTATAGCCACTGGTAGGATCACGGTTCCTGTTTGTTCAGCAGTTGTGAGCGATTCGTCCCCAGCGGTTGAAGGTACCGATGAGGTTGAATACTCATGTTCTTCTTCTGGAGTGAAGACTCCAAAGGTGTCTACCGTCTTGGTCTCCGTAGACTTATCATTGAAAGATATTATGAAGTCATTATTTTAATTTAAAATCAAATTTTAATTGGGCTTACGGTCTGAGCTTGTTGGGTCGTTTGCATAAAAGAGTCCATCTGTGGAGTTGTAGTCAAATCGTCCTTTGTGTACTCAGTGGTTGTGGAGATCAAATCCGTATCGGCGTCAGCATCAGTTGCCTGTAGCATTTCAAGAAAAAGAAGTTATAAATACTAATTATGGTTTCTGGACGTTAATTAAAGAAATAGAAACTAAGAGCAAAAAGCGTGGGGAATTAACAAAACACTATAGTATCCACTATTTGGCATACAGCGATATAGATAGTATTATTCGTCCCCAGTGCGAATATTAGGAATAGCTGACACGATGACCTCAGTGTCAGCGGTTCCACTGATCTCGTTAGTTGCAATTTCCTGTGATTTTAATTAACAAATAGTATCCAATATCTAAACCAATCTAGGGTAAAATAAAGATTATTACGATTTCTCCAGTAGTAGCCACGAAGTCGGTGTAAACAATATCTTTGACATCGTCCCTTGTTATCGTCTGAACTGCCGCCAATCGTTTTACTGTTTCTCCGGTAGCAGCATCCTGAGCATGAAAGTTATTCATTGTTCTCAAAATAAAATGTAAATATGTATACGTATTCAGTTTCTTGAGGGGTTGGTGAAACCAGGCTTGCCGGGGTTTCAATGGGTTCATCGCTAGTCACCAAAGTTGTTTCTAAATTCCCTCCAGAGACATAAGCAAAATCCGTTTCCTAAGGTATAAAATTTATGAAGTGTTTTTGAAACCAAATTTATAAATCTTACGATCTCAGAAGCCGGGGTGGTAGGTACAAGATAACTTGTAGCGCTGCTACTTTCCCCTACAGGAACCGGAGTTACTGGAACAGAGTCTTCAGACGTAAATGCGGCACCAGTTTCCTAGAATATTTCAAATTATTAACTGTTCTCGGAACAAATTTTCAGTAACAATACGATTTTAGTATCTTGAGTAACTGGTAGAATCGAAGTTGCCGGAGTCGCTCCACTGGTTTCCTCATTGGCTGCTGGAATCAATGGAAAACTTACCTCAAACATAAACGCCGTATTTGTTTCCTGTAGGTTGAAATCTATTACTTTAACTGGTCAATAAACAAATTTTGATGAACTTTACGCTCTCAGAATCCCGTGTAGTGAGTAGAATAGAACTTGAAGCTCTGCTAGTTTCCCCTACTGGAACTCGTGTTACTGGAACAGTGACTTCAGATGTAAACGCAGCGTCAATATCCTGGAATACAAAAATCAGTAAACTGCTCTACCAATTATTCTGATTTTAGAAAATTACGGTTTCAGAATCCGGAGTAGCAAGTATAATAGAACTTGTAGCTCTGCTGGTTTCCTCTACTGGAACCCCAGTTACTGGAGCAGATACTCCAGAGGTAAACGTAGCGTCGGTTTCCTGGAACTTAAGAAATGTATGAAGTGTTCACGAAACTAAATTTATTAGAATTACGATTTGATAATCCGGGGTAACTGGTAGAAGAGTTTCGCCTCCTAAAACTAAAGTTGCTGGAACAGTGACTTCAGAAGTAAAGGCAGCGACGGTTTCCTGGAATGATCAATTAATAAACTGTTCTATAAATTACACTTAAGAAATTTACGGTCTCAAAATCCAGGGTAGTAGGTAGAATAGAACTTGTAACTCTGCTGATTTCCTCTACTGGAACACGAGTTGCTGGAACAGTGACTTCAGAGGTAAGAGCAGCATTGGTTTCCTAAATTTTTTAATTAATCGTTCGTTCTAAAACAAGTTTCAATAAATTTACAATTTGAGGTAGCCGGGTGGCGACCAAAGTGGTACTGCTAGTTTCCTCTTCTTGCGTTGGAGTTACTGAAGCTGCTAAATCGGTTGCAGAAGTCTGAACACCGATTTCCTGAAGAACATGTATGGTTCATTCCCACAGTAGGTATATTTTCTTAACCACGCTTACGTTATTATATGTTTTATTATAATATCATTTACTACGTATTGAAATTTATACTAGCCATTTTATTTAGAGATTGATTATTATGTACTAGTACTAATATTTTGTTTGTTTCGTACATTCCTTACTTGGTAGTATTCCATTCATAGCATTTGTAGTCGGGTTAATTAGCTTAAATGAATGGATGCTCTTAACGAAGGATCCGTTTGCAAACCTTAACGATTATAAGGGTCCGTTATCTAAATTACTGAGGTTACTTATTCAAGAACGGTTACTGCTTACGGAATCTTGATATAGTAAATATAGTAATCTAACTTCAATTGGTTATTAAAATGTTACTGCTGATACTTCTCGGGTAACTGGAGAAACAGTAAAGGTTTGAGTAGTTTCCCCTTTGTCCGTTGATCCTTGAGTCACAGAAGTAGTTTCTTCACGTATTTCACCGCGGGTCGTTTTCTACAAATTGAAATGTTTAAATAAGCCCGTCAATAAAGGAATAGTATTTTAACATACAAGAGCACTTTCTTCTGTGATTTGGGAAGAACTGGCTTGGGTAATGGAATCTTCCACCTTTGTTACAGCACTTACAGCAGGTATCTGAGACATCGCTTCCGATAAGTGTTCACTGATTGTTTCCTGTGATTTCAAGAATACGTTATTAGGTTATGGTACCATGAATTACGTTATTTTACATTCAGAACCTCTTTACTAGCCGCGGAAGTAACAAAGACTTGAGTTGTTTCGTGTGCTATGTTGGTTATTCCCACAGCTTTCAGATCAACTGCTTCAGCGAGTTTTGCAAAATCAGGTGTTTCAGTTTCGCTAACGGTAATTTTCGCTGGAACATCCGTGGACGTAATACGGGTATAGGGTTCAGCAGCTTCCGGAACGTAAGACGCGTTATGGATATCCGCGCCAAAAGTGGTTTTCTGTCGTTCAGGGACCAGTTCGAACGGAGTCTCAGAAAAACCCGTCACCAAGGGAAAAGCTGAAAAGACTAGGACCACCTTGTGCTGGAAGACCTGTGACTAGCGTTACACTGCTTACGAGAGCTGCTCCCGAATCCATAGTTGAAGTTTCTAATGTTCCGTGCTGGGGAAAGTCTTGGTCACTGACAATTACTGGTTCGTGAGTAGCAGAAATCAGCTCTCTAGTTTCCGAACTCGTAACAATTTCTCGTGGAGGAAAGTTTGTAAGTCCGGGCTGCTTGGTCGTGCTAATGGTCAACGAAGCTTCAAGTACTTCAGCGGCAACATCGGTATGCAAAGAAACGGACGCAGTCTCTGCTTTCGTCCCGGTAGCCAAAGATTCATCGGTAAGTAATTCAGCAGCTGCTGCGTTTTCCCCCTTAATTTCTCCAGAAACCAACGAGGATTCAGAGGAAGAGGCTGGGGTTCTCTCAGTGAAGACTGAAGGTAAAATCGTGATTATCGATGCATCGGTGTCGTCTCGTTTCTCTGTCGGAGTTTCTGAAGCAGCCCAAAAAGAAGCTGAGATGTCTGAAGTAGACAAGGTGGAATCCTTTCCTCCGTTAGTCGAAAGAGAAGTAGTTTCAGTTTCTATGGCCTTTAGTTCCACTAATACGCCCGCTGTTGTGGTAGTAGACTCGAAAGCGAATTCAGCTAGAATATCAGCAGACATCTCGTGAGGTTTAGTTGCGGGCGGAGTTGAGAGATCAGCTGGAAAAACTGTCGAAATCACGGCCAAACCATTCGGTTGAGCTTCTACTTCTTTACCAGTATCAAGTGAAGGTGAGAATGGCAACTCAGTCAAAGCTGTGCTTGCTCTATAAGGTTTCCTATAGATCTTCTTCGCGTCGACCATCATTTTTTTTGGTGATTCCGAAGATTTGGCTTCTTGATCAGATGCTGGAGCCAACAACCCACTCCCAAGGACTTCCCCAGATGACAGTGTAGAGGTTGGAAGCTGTTCATTTGTGATTTCGGAGGGCCTAGCCGTGGAATGATCCATCTGGAATCAATAAACAGAATATGTAACAAATCTGTGTATACACTCAATATTAATATAAAAATACAATAAACTAGTTACTTAATATCAAACTTTCTATTACATCAATTATATTTTATCTTATTATTTGGGTGTTATGTTATATATATAAGATTCGAGAAGATTCATACTAAAAAGGGTTAAAATGAAATATTGGACATACCAAAGTAGTAGAGGTCAAAGGGCGGGTATCAAGGTTAGTTGTTGATGCAGCAGGTTGGGGTTCAGGGTACAGGTTTTCCAGGTTTTCATACCATTTTTCAAAGACGGAATCTGGAGACTGTGATTGATACAGGCAACTAGTGCATTCTAGTCGTTTCGTGAACACCTCAGCTTCTAAAAACTGTAACCCAGAAATCTGCTCTTCCGTGAAACCGGATAACACCCCGGCTGAGAATAGCTCGATCGCGTCGATACTGAGCCCTTGCATTGCTTCAGCGGGTATAGCCACTATTTTGTCTTTTTCAAGACCGTTGATGAGGGATCCTAGTGTAGCCAAATGAACATCCGTCCAGGTTTCAGGATCTCCAAAAGCCGAATCCTGGCATAAGACACCAACCAAGTCCGCAATCGTATCTGTAGGGCAGGACTGAAGTTTCTTGTAGACAGCTACATCGACCTGACGCCATAACGAAGGTTCTACATGCTCCAGGTTCGTTCTAAGCTGGCCGCATAATAGGACGCCCATTGCGTTTAAATGCGAAGCGGATTGAAAAAAATCAGGACCGAGAGAATGGATTACATTATCGGATAACGATTGCAGCTGCAGTGTACTGAACCCTTCCACGGCACCCAGTGCCGCTACTGTTTCCCAGGAAGAGATATTTAAACGAAGAAGCTCGTCCGGACTGGCGCCTTTCAAGAACTCTCTCATGACTCGCAGTCGGGATGGTGGAATATCTGAAGGCGAGTGAAACTCGGGGGTGATGACAGTTTTCCATATAACTTCAGCAGCTTTCCGAGGGACGTACACGTCTACAACTGAAGGCAAACAAACAATAAATTCGTCATAGCTGAGTTTCCGTAAGCGATGTAGGGGCACAGAGGCAAATCCACCATAGGCGAGTATCTCTCGGCAAGTAACTAAAAAAATGTAATGATAAGTATTGTCCGTATAGTTTATCAAATTTAGAAAAGGTATCTTACGTGGTTGATCAATCTCGTTGAACTCATGAGGATCTTCACTGAACGAGACACCCAGAGCAGCACGGACAGCCATTTGAAGTAAACCAGAAGTAGCAGTGGTCCACTCGGATATATCGTCTTTGTTAAGACCTGAACAGCTTTTCGACGTGCTGACGATCAACTCGAGACATCTAGGAAGTATCCTGGACAATTCAGCCTTTTCCCGCAGCTTAAGACCGATCAAATCATTCACATTTAAGACTGTCAGGAAACAACTGAAATGATAGAGATCCTCAACGCCCCACTGCTCGACTGGTTTAAGATTGAGGAGAGCTCCTCGAAGACTATTTCTGCGTTCACGGTCAGCGCATTTTGGAAGGGCAGGATCTCCTGAGGGCGTGATCACTGCGGCTAGAGCTTCCGAATTCAGGAATTTCAGCTGGCTTGACGGAATGAATGGTGCTAAAGATCCTAAGTACGCCAAATCTTCCTCAAGACTAGTTTCAGTTGAATTATTTTGCAGGCACCGTAGCCCACTAGCAGCCAATTCCATGATGAAATTTTCAGGTTTCCCGGACACGTCTAGTTGCCCCAGGATGTTGAACAGATCGCGGCATCTTACGCTTTCGGCTAGTCTGGCGTAGGATTCCGCAGAAAATTCTAAAAGCAATTCGCGGGCTTCAAGTGCTTCGTAAACTGTCATGTGGTTTAGGAGGACTTCATCTCCTGCTGGCCATTCCAAATTATGACGAGCTGCGAGTTTTTCTTTTAATTTCCTTGCAGCACAATGAGCTTTCGACCCAGAAAGTGACAGTCCGTTCTCCATAAGATTTGCAAGTTTTGGCCAAGACATCTTTCCTATAGCTTTGCAGTTTCTGGTAAGAAAAACCGATAGATTTTTGCCCTTGAGGTTGCTCTCCCATGACTCGAAAGATTCAACAGGTTCTGTTACAGTTCCAAACTCCGTCGACAGCTTTCCTATTCTTTTCTCCGCTGCTTCACGAAATGCTTGAAGTGCTAACGTTCCATTTTGTGAAGATAAATACTTTGCAAAGGAATAAAAGGCTGGACTCAGTTTTTCGCTAGAATTGACAAGTGCTGAAAGAAACTGAGAGCTGCTGAGAATGTTTTGAGAAACGTTGTAGAAATCTTCCGGCTGCAGGAACTCCGCAACTAAAGAATACTGAGACCAGTATCGCTCGAACGAGGTATTATCGGTCTGGTTGTCTGGCTGCAAGTGGCGAATAAGCCAGCGTGCATTAGATGGATTAATATTTTCCAGGCTACGATTTCTTCCCAGTAGTTCCTCCACGTCCAGGAAGCTCAACAAGTTTGCAGGAACGTTCCCGAAATGCGGTGCAATGAATTCCTCGATCCTTCCTCCGAGTGTTTTCAACCGTTTAAATAATCGTGGGGCAACCAGAACTAGTTTTGATCTTCTCTGAGGACTTAACATCTTGCCCAGGGAATACGTGAAGTTGGGAATAGTGGAAGAATCGACGTGATCGACTAATCGACGTTGGGTGCTTAAAACGTCAAAGAACCAGTTGGCCGGAACATTGTTGGGCCGGGAGAATACGAATCTCCTCTTTGCAGCCAATGGTACGAGACCCTTCTCAGCCTACAAAAAAGACAAGATGTTCTTTTGATATCTGGAGACACGAAAACCAATTATCTTCTATTGTCATAAATATTTTTATACTTAAAATTTTCACTAATTCAATAGTTAAAAGTTTAGTGTAATTATCCTGTAATTTAAAATGACAAAATGATAGTATACATTAAGTACATTTATATACTTTTAATACAATAACGTGCTGTACATAGCTTGGGCTTAAACGGTATTTCCCTTAAACTGAATTAGGTGTCAGATTTATGGGCTTTTATGTAATACTAATGAATGGATGAAAGAAATAAATGGGCTAATCGTTAATAGGAGAAATTATTTCAGTTATAAATACATTACAGAATTACCTTTACAATCGTGTTGTCAAGGTCAAGGCTGGTCAGATTCCACTGAGGCAGTACTTCCTCCCCCATTAGCAGTAACATGGGTAAGTGATGCATTTTCCCCGAATTTACAAGAGCCATAGCTTGATCCTCAGACAGACCAGTAGGGTTGTTTGTCAGCTGGCTGAATAGACTCGCTTCCGGTAGCTGCAGCAGCGTATCAGTTGAGTAAACAGTGGTCGGTAAATTGCTTGCTACTGCGAGGACCATTTCAGCAGAAAGTGGTGTGTCAGACTGGAGAACATCTTCCAGACGGAGGTCGGGATCGCTTTCAACTCCCACAGTGACTCCAAACGAGGCAGCAGGAGCTTCAAAGATGACGGCGAATTGCGAACTGGTGGTCAAGTTTTTTACGAGAAGGGATGTCTCAAACTGGCATTCAGTTGGTTGCTGAATATTCAAATCCGGAAATTTCTGCACTAAAACCTCCACCGTTTCGCACTCCATAAATGGGACAGCTTGTGTAATGGCGCTGACTTGCTCTGTATTCAATCTTGCAGCTACATCGGGAGAAAGTCGTTCCAAGGATTGTAGAGGAAGATTTTCCAGCTGCTCAGGTTCTAATCCGCTTACAACTGAATCCAGTACAGCAACATCACCGGACGACCAGGAAGCTGGATTACCGTAGCCTCGTTTTGCTGTCAGTGTGCGAGCTACACGCTTCAGGTTTGGTTCGCTGCAGATTGCCAAACTCTTAAAAAATGCAGCGCTAGCACGTCCCAAGACTTCAGGCTTCAAATGGGTTTTGAGGTACTTCTCGGGGAAACCACACAGGATTGGTCCAAGCGCTTCAACATGAAAAAGGTCCATGGGAAACTTCCTTTTGTACTTACGCAAGACTGCTTTGGCTAGAGCCTTCAACTGGTCGATACTGTAGCCTTTCGTAGCGGCCATTGTTGCGATTACGTCGGTGTTGTTCAAGTTCAGTTGACTCATATGTTCCAGCGGGATGCCCAGGGAAGCGGTGCCGAGCTGCAGCAGGACATCAGGGGGCACTTCACGCGCCAGTCCCCACTTGCAACGGATAACACCCCATACGGCTCCTGCCTCGCCTACGGATAACTTGATGGTAGATAACTGCTGTAGGGCGGTGATTAGTTCCCTATAATTTATCTTGGCAATTTCCAGGTGATTATACAAGCTCGGTAGACCGCGTTGCAGTTCCACTGCCATGATGGTTTCGTACTGTACGGCAAGTCCTTTTATTTTGGCTTCATCTTCAGCAATTGTTCGCAAATAATTTTTTATGGCCGACCTCAGAGCGGGAGCGAATTCGGTGGGTCCTTCCTGTTCATCCGTGGTGTAATCAGTGTAATCACCTTGCGTATGCCCGTGGTTGCATTCGACGTTCCAAGGCTTCAAGTTCTGTGCTGATTTTACGCAGCTAACCCAGGAATCGATGACGTTTTCTTTGATTCCACTGCGGATAGACTCGAAATCTCCTTCGTTCAGGACTTCAACAAGACAGCCAAGATGGTAAATTTGCGCTTCTGTCCACGTGGAAGGATGATTAAATTTTTCGATAATAGCGTTGCGAATGAGGGCTTTTTCCTCAGAACTGCGACAGATCGATGGATGAACAAAGTGGCGATTACCGAAAACAAATGCAACGGCATCTGCTGAGAATTTAGCTAACAGTTTTGCAGGGAAGAAAGCTGCGATTCTACAAACTGAAGAAATACTTGTAGCATTTATGACGGTTTTGTTATGCAGTCCGAGACAACTGGAAACAAGTTCCGCGTATTCGGTGACACGAACGTGGGGCAGCTCAAGCAGTTCAGAGCTATCGATGGCTGCAAAGAAATCTTTACAAGAATCAGACTGTTCTGTGATGCGGAGAAAACTTCGGACGACTTCCATTGGCACAGCAAGGAGGGACTGACCGATCAGAGAGTACTCGTTTGAATTGAGCTCGAGGAGGAGCTGAAGGTCGCTGGCATAACCGTCCGCAAGAACCAACTGTTTCGATTTGAATAAAACGCACTTACGCGTTATGTCACCAATAGGAAATCCTTTAGCAAGGAAACCCCAGAATTCAGTTGCGTTCAGACCGAGAATGCCTCTGCAAGTCACTGCAGGAGCATAATCGTCGCAAGAAGCTTCTGTTCGATTTAGCATCGATTTCAAGTTTCTTCCTAGAGCTGCACGCATCAAGTTATCAGGAATGCTGGAATTGCAAGAACCCTTCAAAAGCGAGTTAACATGTTTGCGGATACCCCGCCCTGGTAGCAGTGGCAACACGAAATGAGGAACAACCGTATGACCCTGAGAAAATTTCGGCGCTATCTTAAGTTTTTGTGCATTGTTTAAACGAGGCCAAATATTTTGGATATCAGAAATCCTTTTCTCAATGTCTTCCTCAAATAGAGAGCCGAAGTCTTTGTTGTCGAGACTAGGTGAAAGCGTAACAGGGAACTCGCTCAAATTATCGTTTTTCCAGTAGTCAATTATTGCGGGCCTAAGAGCAATGAGGAGGCTGTTGGGAAGATGCTGGATACCGGAGAGGGTTTCGAGGATCTCTTTCAGATTTTGGATCCCGTTCAAAAAGCCAGGAATGTAGCCCACCCCAACGTGTAGCAAGGTTTCCGGTACAACAGCCTGATCCTTCAATTTCCCATCGCCTTCCAGTACAGCTTTGTAAAACAAGAATTGGCAGAGACCAGAAGACGGATAGAGACGGCAAGTGCGCATAGCAACATTGATGAAGCTTTCATTTAGAGACGTTAATTCACTCAATACCGCCAGAGAATAAAGCGGAATAAACTCTGCTAAAGGTCCCATGTTCTTCAGCAATTTGGCGAGTTCATCAGTAGACTTTAGAAGTTGTAACTGTTTCCCGTAGAACTGGCGTAGGAGAGCGGGGCCGAACACAGTATCTAGCTCTTGCGGATTCGTCTTGTTTTTCCGCCAGAGTTTAAACTACAAAAAATGACTTTATGGGAAAAATGTTTTACAAAAGCTTTAAAAGAACATTACCCATCGTTGAATGTTCTCCTCCGACTGAGCTACTGATGGGAAGGCGTTTCTCAAGATGAGTTCAGAAGACTCCATGTTAATCATTCCCACAGCCTGAAGGAGAAGATCAAGTTTCGACTGCAGAGCAGGATTCCCCAACATTTTGGAATATTCGAGTGAAGGGCATCCAGGAAGGCATCTCGTTGTCAGGTTCTTCACATCGGTGATAGTTATACTGTAATTCTTAACGTAATGGAACGTCTCCTCCAGGAAAGGTACTGCACGAGATCCATGACGAGTAAGGCTTGAAATGATGGATTCCAGAGTGGTGGATGGAAACTTGGAGATATCCTGAACAAGAAACAGGTATTATTTTGAAAATGTTTACTGTCGTTCAGTTTAAGGACTTCGTACCTTGATTAGCGCAGCAATAACCTTAACGGGCAAAGTGTCCCACTCTTCGGCAGTCAAAGACTGCGGTCCGTTTAAAAGAATCTTAGCCATGATCGCCCCATCCATAACGGTGGTCGAACCAAAACTGTGATAAGCATGAACTGTAGTTTAGAAAAATAATGTACAAGATGTTTGGTTACCTATTCAAGAGGTAGCACAGAGCCTCGGGACTGAAAACAGAAAACGAAGAGGAACTTTGGAGGGTAGTATCGTTTAGTCCAATCAGAACTTGAACTTCTGTCTCATTCTCATTGTTACCAGTTCCATTTGTCCAGCATTCTGTAAGATTTCAATGGAATTCTCACTGTTAAGCGAATGTATTTTAGAACTTCAAATTGTGCTATAGTAATATAATATGATATTATAAAACAAATAGTATATTTATGCTATACAGTATAATACACTTACCCGTGGTAAACCGCATACTGAATCTAATTTCTCATGGCACAAATGCAGTATCAATCTTTGCTTCTCTTTGTATCATACTACTGATTGCAGTTGTGCTAGTACGATAAAATTTAGCGACGTATAATAGCACTTATGTTGGGTCTAAATACTTCGAGAAAGATATGATTTTTAAG
The DNA here is from genome assembly GCA_002872375.1 of Eulimnadia texana. Lineage (NCBI taxonomy): Eukaryota > Metazoa > Arthropoda > Branchiopoda > Diplostraca > Limnadiidae > Eulimnadia > Eulimnadia texana. Next base: position 430,789 of record NKDA01000008.1, read on the forward strand.
GCGTGCTACCCAGGAGGTAAAACTACCCAACTTTTCTCTGACGTACAAGCTATAATGGCAAGAAATAGTAACAATCAAACAATCGAATTATGCTGAGTCCCTGGCCATCCCGATTACGAAGGGAATGAGGCAGCGGATAAACTACCAAAAGAGGCTACACTAACTGAGCTACCGATATCGTCAATCTCTCCTCCTATGGATACAGTACTTCTTCCTGTAAAGAGGAAGTTACATAATGCTTGGGACGATGAATGGCGGAACTCGACGTAGGGAAGCCGCACCAGGCAGTTCTTCCCACAGGCGTCAGATGCTGCAATTCTAGATTCATATCGGCCGTGCTACATCTTCGAATCAGATCCTAAGCGGACATTGCAGTCTTAACGCTTATACCTCTGCAGGTTTGGGCTTTCCGAAACTACAGAGTGTTCTTGCGGGACTTCCGATGAAACTCTGGAGCATTTTCTGTTTGACTGCAGCCTCTTCAACGATCATACAGTTCACTTCCGAGACACGTGTATAAGGAATGGGACAAGATGGCCGCCGGACCTTGGATGGGTAATCAGGAGGAAGAATCTGTGGAAGGCGTAGATCCGGTTCGCCTGACTTTCGGGCAGACTTTCGTTACCCTTTCCTAGGTAGTAACCTGTTCTCTTTTCACCTTCCCACGCATCATATGGTCCCTACATGAATTAGTAGTTTAAACCATAACCTCTTGTAGGATGTCCAGTATCTGGATCTTTATTCATGTACATGTACCTCCTACCTCCTTTTTTCTCTCTTTTTCTTACCTCCGAACCTTACCGTGTTTTCGCTCTCATTTTTGTGTGCCCTGTGTTTATCATGTAAAATGTCAGCCGTAATGTGTGCAATGCAAATACAGTTGGGCAAAACTCGAGTTTCGAGTGTGCCTTTTCAAAAAATATATGATTTGTAAGAGATATTTACCGTTTAGAACTAAGCTGACGTTGAAGTTAACATGTCAAAATTTACCTGAAAAATTTATGTTTAAAAAAATACAAGCGAAGTCCGATTAAGGAACTTGCATCACGAATGTGACACACAAAAAATTATTACATTACTATATTCGAAAAAGTAATAAAGCTGACTTTGTACGACAGTACAGAATAAGACAAATAAGAATAAGTCGCATGAGAATAATAATCAATCATAATCAATCATAATAATCAGAATAAATCGTTTGGTACCATACTAGCAAGGGGTTCGAAACTCCGAGGACAAGTGTACGAAGATTATTTGATAACATATGATAACACTGAGATAACACGGAGATAACAGGTTGATAACAGTGATAACACGGCCTTGGTGTACGAAGATTATTGGAAGTTTCGGACCCCTTGTATACTAGGGTGGTCTTAATTTGTTAAATCCCATTATATTAGTGTAATCCTTGTCGAAATTGAAATTATTTGAATGGTTCAGGAAGAAACTAAACGAGAAAAAAATGAGATTTTACTAATCAAAATAAACTAGCCTTATTATAACGAACTAGAATTAACGAGCCTTTTTCTAATCTCTTATCTATACAACAAACATTCGCATTTGGTTACACGAGCTTGCCTTTATTGGGGACGTTAGCACTATCATGTAATTGATATCAAACAATTCATCTTAGCGTTGTTTCTAAGCACTTCTGTAATTAGTTACGCGTAACGCCAATTTATGAATATCACATAATATGATATTGTAAAATAAGCAGCAATAATGAACCTATATAACTGGGCTTGATATCAAGGGATTTTGTAATCTACTACAAAATAATGATACAGTATGTCCATTTCAAAATTTTTTTTATTGTTATAAGAATGAAATACGTAAAATACATTTAATTAGTGATATGTTATTGCTTACTTATTACGGTGCCATTAGTTAATTAGTATTATTACTATTTATTAATTAGAATTATTAATTACTATTATTATTATTAAGTAAGTAATTATTTTTATTATTACATTTATTAATGATTTAATAATTAATAACTAGTAATATTAATTAATTATTAAATATCAAATCATTCATAATAACTGAAAATTCTATATTTTATTATTATTATAATTCTGCTATTATTAGGATTAAAGTACACTTAGTGTATTAATTTTTATATTGTGCGTTAATATTGTGAATGCCTTTTAAGAGAAAAAAATTATTTTCATTTGGCAATATCTGTATTTGAAAATGTATAAATTAGATAACGTATACAAGTTTCTAAAAGTAATACGAAATCACTACGAGTACCCATAAGATTCCCGAACAAGTAAATATTAACAGAAGAAATTGCACATTTAACATGAACAATAGTGCGAAAAGTAGAATAAAATAAATTCTACAAAAGTAAACATATGTTAAAGTAAAATTATACCGCTAAAATTTTATGTATTTAGTAAAACAACTAATTAAAACTTTTTAATTGCTATATGTAGCATAACATTGTATAATTCATACAAGTGATTAGTTCCAACTACAAATTATCACAAGTTTATTTGTTTTATTTCATATGAGAAAGTAATTTTGGTAAATAGTGGATAATAACTAGAATTTGAAAATATCACTACGCCAAGTACTTGGACATTCTACGTATAATTGTTATATTTTCTGTTTATTTTATTATTTTTATCAAATATAAAATATCGAACTATAATATATTTTCTAGCGAAGCAATATCTAAAACTGGAAAAGTAAACAAAAAGTTTGGAGCAACTGATTCACTCCAGTCCCTATAACACGACATGGCTTGCAAGTCTTCCTATTTGCTCAAGGATCGTGAGTATTAGGAATCTTTAACTTAACTTTTTACGGTAATGTGATATATTGACTAAGCTAATTTCCTATATTATTTCGATAATTATACCTCGCTTTTCAACGTTCGCAATTTGGGCTTCAAAAGACTGATCATATTTTTGCCTATGATCATTTCAAGGGTTTACACGTACTAAGCATAAACGACACCGTTCGATTAATATGAAAGGATTTTTACGATAAACTACAAAGCTTAGAACTTAAGGAAGACAGAATTTACTACGTCCAACAATAACTGTGACAATTTACGTGTATTTCAGCCGCACAGTACTGCAGGACTAAGAAATTCATATTTTTGTAAAAACTTGGAAATGATATAATAAAATATATAGTTGGCTCATTACACTTGATTAAATCCATAACGTTTCATGAATAACAAAAGACATAAACATGCTAAACTATTAGAATAAATCATACACATAGCCAAACCGATAGTTCCTAGATTAAAATAAGGTAAGGGTTTCGCTCACGATTAATAAATATAATTTAAAAAATGACTACTACAACTAAGTTTAGTGATAAATAAGCTATGAAAATTATACCTGTATAAATTTCTTGGTTAGCCAGGTCCTCCTCGATTTCCAGAACGAACTGACTCCCTGGGCTGGTTGCAGCGACGCACAGGCCTGGAGACATCAACCGATGCATTGACAGCACTGCAACAAAAAAAAAACAAAAATAATTAATTTATTAAATTATAAACGGTTTAAGAATAAAAATAAACTAAAGTGAATCGGGGGCTGGCGAGTCGCAGCTAACATGAACCTTCGCCCTATACGGCCTATTCCAAACGCGCACCTCACTATAGCGGACACTTATATTAAATCAGTTTATTTAAATTTTTAACTTTTTTGGGTATCAAAGTGTTTCTCAGATTTTTGGACGTTTTTTAGACAGATTTTTAAGTCGATTAATTGACTAGGTTATTTTACACGAGCGTCCGTACTACAGGGGATGGTCTACAAGGGCCTTTTTGGAATAAGGTCTATACCCAGCCCGTATGTTAAAAGAATGGATAAAATATGAAAAATAATATTTACCCAGTAATAAACGCTTCCATAATGCAATGGGAATCCCCATCGTTGTCTAAATCTTCTTTCTGCAAGTTTTCGGAACGAAGTTCTTCTTCGAGATTTTCAGGAGCTGTGAAAATAGACTTCCGACTGCTACGAAGGTCGAACTTAGAATGGCGCGAAACAGCTGATTTTCTTGACCTCCTCTTGGAAGCAGCCAATGAAATCCTTAGGTCGTTTTATAACGGACTCCCCCATTGGCTGACGCCGAAGACGTTCTATTTCTTTTCGAACGCCATGTATATTTGCAAGTCATCAAAAAGAATATTTTAATTAATGGATTATTAATAATATAATTAATTAAATACATTAATATCTAATAGTATAATTTTCAAATAGTTTAATTATTAATTAAATAACTTTTGGAGGTTTTCATTGAATAATAAGGTAGTTTTGACTATTATTAAAGAGTTACAAGATTAATAATAATTGTATAAGATAAATATATTTAAATAAAATATTTATACTTGTAATTGTCCTACTCCATATTTATCATACAACTATCATAAATCTCTGAAGAATTCGCAAAATTTTTAAACTTTTATTGGAATGTTTACAAATGAACATTGAACATATACAAACATTTAACCGCCATATTGGATAACACAACATTCAGTTTAACTGGGATAATGAACTGGGATATTTGATAAGATATTTAACTGGGATAATTATAACGAAAATTAAAACCATTCAAAAGTTTATTATAGCGAATATCAAATGAATCACAATAACCAAAATAAATGAATCAAGCATCTTGTTAGCAAAATCAACTTTACCAATAATTTTCTATTATTATTAATTAAGGATAATATATAGATTTAGATCTTAATGCAGATTCAATTAATCAATTCATTAATTTTTTCCAGAATTTCCCGCAAAATTTGAACGAAGCGGAAGACCTCAGTAAACGAGTTGTACAAAGGTACTGGTGCTAGTCTCATTGCATTGGGAAGTCGGACATCACACTAAATGAAATTAAATTTAATATATATTATTAAATTATATATTAAATTTGTAATTATATAATACAATTTATTAATTATATTATAAAATTATAACTTAAATAAGTTATTGCTGATTTTATATAGCCGTAAGCCAAAAAAACTTCTGCCAACCTAGAATGTAGACTCAGTGCTTCCACTTTTTTCCCTTTTTCCCCTTTTTCCCCTCCGCTTGAAAATTTCAATTTCCCTGTTTCCCCTCTCTCCGTGCTACAGAGTAAAGCTACATTTGTAGACTCACTTTATCCTCCATTTTCCCTTTTCCCTCTTCCCCATTTTTCCTATTTGAGTGAATTTCCCTGCAAAGTGGAAGCACTCCTACCACTATTAGCTATCAATCGGGGTCAAAACGAGGTCAAGGAAGCTTGAACAGCGTTAGGTCACTTAGTTTTTACCTTTGTTAACAGTTCGAACGTTGTAGACTCAGAGCGTGTATATCTATAGAGAGGGCGTGCTACAGCGAAACCCGTACAAAGTAAGGGAAAGAAGCCTCCTTTAAAAAAAAATACTAGGCTGCTCGTGTAATGGCGGCTCTCGAGTCACGTGATGAAGTCACGTGATCTGTTCGTAAGCCCGACAGTCTGTAATAACTGTAAGACTGTAACAGTCGTGAGCAGAAAAATCTCCTCCACCTTAGAATACAGAGAATGGCGCTTTGGCCTGAACTTGTCTACTACTGTTAACTATCAATCGGGGTCAAAACGAGGTCAAGGAAGCTTGAACGGCGTCAGGTCACTTAGTTTTTTACCCTTGTTAACCGTTCGAACGTTGTAGACTTAGAGCGTGTATATCTATAGAGAGGGCGTGCTACAGCGAAACCCGTACAAAGTAAGGGAAAGAAGCCTCCTTTAAAAAAAAATTCTAGGCTGGTCGTCTAATGGCGGCCCTCGAGTCACGTGATGAAGTCACGTGATCTGTTCGTAAGCCCGACAGTCTGTAACTGTAAGACTGTAACAGTCGTGAGTAAAACAATCTCCTCCACCTTAGAATATAGAGAACAGCGATTTGGCCTGAACTTATGTCTACTACTATAGCGGTCAAACGGTTGACAAGTGGGTGAAAATTGAAGTGACCTAACGTTGTTTAAGCTTCCTTGACCTCGATTTGACCTCGATTGATAGTTACAGTAGTAGACTAGTTCAGACAAAAGCGCTATTCTTTATTCCAGGAGAGGAAGACGATGTGCAACCGAAATAACTTACCACAACTCCACGTTTCTCCAGTTCGTGGTGGATCTTCTGTACGGGGATAGAAAAATGTATCGATAATTGACATCCACGTTGTGATGGATCCCTCGGTGTAATGATTTGAACGAAATAATCATCTTGAAGGTCTTCGTTCATTTTATCAATTAAATGTTCCAGATATCCCGTAAGCAGTAACTGTTTCTCCAGAATAAGATCCATTGTTGCCTCTTCGATAATCTAAGTCCCGCAAGTGAATTATTTCATATTTATAAGATTTTCAGTGTTTCCACTTTTGCAGGGAAGTTCCCTGAAAAAGGGGGAAATGGAGTCTGAATAGGGACGACGAAGAGAAGAGAGTAAAGAGGAAATGTCTAGACCCTGTACATTCTTGCACGGAGGGGGGAAAAAGGGGAAAGATAAGGGAAGAGGGGAAATATGGAAGACTGAATAGTGGCAACACTGAAGATTTTAGTCCTTGATTTAAAGTACCTCGAGACTTGCTTTATGCAGAGATACAAGCAACGATGATGGGTTAGACAACTGGAATCCACTGGTTCCATTTGCACGATCCATTGTAGATTTCATTTGGAAACGAGTCTCAGTTTTGTTACCCCACCAGCCTGACAGGATCTTCAAGTCCTTCCCGTGAAATCTACGGTGAACGAACACACCCGCGATACCTCCAGGCCCAGAATTGAGATACTATCAATAAAATACAGAAATTGTTAATACGAAATAAATGTGAATTAAGATAAGAGAGACTTTGTAAGAACACCAGCAAGCGAAATCAACTTCCCAACGATGGAGTTCCAGCTTGATGTTTCCAACTGCGTGTGCTAAATCCCAGCCGATAATACAACCAGCAGTTTTAGCAGCTTTGCTGATTGATTGAATGTCGAATTTTTGACCTAGAATTTTAATTATCGTACTTAAATATTCTCTGATTGATTGAATCTTTTACCAGTATAGTAATGGACTCCGGAGAACAGGCACAGTGCGATTTGTGAACTGTTTTTCTCGATTACTTCGATGATATCTTCGTTGTGGATATTCACTTCTCCAGGACGTGGTTTTACTACCAGAAGGTCATCTTCTTCAGAATAGCCGTGAAGCTTCAGTTGGGACACTACTGCATACTTAACAATCCAAAAAATTTCAAAGAATCAAAACAAATGCCGGTTATTAGAATACTTAAATTGTAACTTACTCTATCAGAAGGGAACGCCTGATCTTCAATAAGGATTTTATACCGAGTACTTGTGGGTTGGTAGAAGGCGATCATCATAAGATGAAGATTGACTGACAAACTATTCATGATTGTTACTTCGTTAGTATCGGAAGCTCCAACTAGTTTACTAAGCTTAGCAGCTTAGTAAGTCAGTTAGCAGTGCCGGACTTCCCTATGGGCCAGTATGGCGACGAGCCACAGGCCCGGACATGGAATAGGCCCGCTAAACTGCTAGACTTGACAATTTGATGAATTTTTAAAAATATCTGGTAGACCCACTTCAGCTTTAAGCCATAGGCCCAGAAAGGCTCAGATCCGGCCCTGTCAGTTAGTAAGATTCTTTGACCAGCAATTCACAGCGAACAGTTGGGAAAGGACCAGTGAAATGCACAAAAACTCCACTATTAAGATAATGTATATTAATTAGTTAGATTATTGTATAATTAATAAAATTACGTTTTTCCCCAGCAGTCCAAGATGTCCTGCATGTAATGGTTAGCAGTGATCGGTTTCAGTCCTAGTGAATTACCGCAGAGATAGACGCATTCTTCATCAGGATTGACAAGATGGTGGTCAGCTAATCACGTAATCAAATTGATGAATAATTTAATTAAATATTAATTGAATGTATATGTTTACTGCTGGGAAGATCTTTCATTAAAGGAATGGCGAATTTCTTGCGAAATTCCCGCAGTGGATCTACTTGATCCATCTCCAGTGCGAAATCTTTGTTCAGAAGATCCACGTTGAAGGATTTAGATTTTTCATGTAAAATGGATCGCAGGCCAGACTGTAAGGATTACAAATAAAAAGAGAACAAAATAGAAATATGAAAATGTGTAAGATATACAACACAAACAACATAGTAAATCTATACACAGAGAAAATAATTTCAAGTTTCTTACGTCCTGTTTTGTAGGTTTAAGGTTTTTCTTATTCAGGATCCCATTCATTTCTCAGTTTTCAGTAACGAAAGGTAAACTGTTGATTCAGTTTGCTACCGAGTTTAAGTGTACTGAAGGTTTGTGTTTTTTGAGCTCGTCTTACATTTTTGGTCCTCTCTTTATAAAAGGACGAATCTTTAGTACAGGGCTATAACTAATTTGGATCACGTTTTCACTGAAACTAACTACGTCGTACAGTTTCACTTGAAACATTGTTTTCTCTTGCCTCTCACTTGGCATCCTCATATAAGGAAACAAAGTACTGAAAAGTACAAGATACTCCTCACTTGACTTGAAAATACCATCAATTCCAGTGGCATTTGGACAACTACTTCCAGAATAGGAGTGGCGATATTTTGGAACCATTTTCGTAATACAGAAAAAGTTCACATAGACTGTAGCAATCAATAAAACTGCAAGCAAAACTACTTTCAAAAACTGGTTGTAAAATGCGGTTGAGTCTAGTGTAACTGACTCTCCGTTAATTTTACGCTTACAAAGTTTATTTCAATTTGACAATTGTAGGTGACTTATGTCCAATGGACACAGGTGAAAATTTCAAACAGTTTATTGTGCTTTTCAACACTGCGTAACAAAAAGTCTATCACTATTCATTTTTTTTGTTTGGAACAACTATACGTTCCGCGCTTTCTGAGTAGCTGCGGGGACATTTTAAAGGTGGTTCAGGATGTTTCCCGACAGAGAGCAGGTGAGTCCTTTGCCGTCCGGCTCGACGTTCAGGGCCTTGACGACTCCATCCTCGACCAGCATGGAAAAACGCTGGCAGCGGACGTTTCCGAGGACGGCACTCAGATCCAGCTGCAGATCCACAGCCTTGGTGAAGTCGCCACAAGTGTCGGCCAGCATGCGGACTTTTCCAGAGGCGTTCTGGTCCTTACCCCAGGCCTCCATGACGAAAGGGTCGTTGACAGACACGCAAACGACTTCATCAACGCCTTTCTGCTTGAGCTTGTCGAAGTCTGACACATAGCCAGGCAGATGAGTCTAAACAGGAAGTAACAGATTTGTAAATTTTACAATAGTTAGAAGGGTTGAAAACGTTAATTGAATACTTTCGAACAGCCTGGCGTGAAAGCTCCAGGAACTCCGAAAATCACGACTTTCTTGCCCTTCGACAGTTCAGCGATGTTGACTTTGTTCGCTGGCGAGTTCTCGAACAACTCGACACTCGGCAGCTTTTCCCCGACCTGAAAACGACATTCAATTAATTCATGCAGAAACATAAATTAATTCTTGGATTATTTCCAAAAACGTATAGACAACGTGAACAGCTTAAAATGCATATCAAAATCAAGGGGAAAAATCATGTTAAATAATATTTACGGCAATTGGCATCTTGACAGTTGATCCCAAATGGAAACTTCTGGTTAATTGGACGGTCCGGTTTGCAGCTACCCGTGAAGCCTGCGATAAAAATTGTGAAATTTGTAAGAACATCCTGGCGCTTCAGTTTTTCAACATTGACCAGTTTAAGATTACGTAAATTTGAAGCAAATAGTTCATAAGTTGACCGCTAGATGGCGTATTCTCCCATTATTTAATTTTCATATAGAATAAAGGATATATCATGAATAGATAGTTTCAATAATATTTTTACCGTATTAGACATAAAAAATATTGAAGTATTTTCATTAAAATACGAAGCAAATAGTTCACAAATTCACCGCTGGATGGCGTATTTTCCCATTTTTTAATTTTCATACAGAATAAATGATATATCATGAAAAGATAGTTTCAGTAATATTTTTACCATATTAGACATAAAAAAATATTGAAATATTTTCATTAAAATATGAAGCAAATAGTTTGCAAATTGACCGCTAGATGGCGTATTTTCCCATTATTCAATTTTCATACATATAAATAATATATCATGAAAAAATAGTTTCGATAATATTTTTAGCGTAATAAATATTCAAAAATATTTAAATATTCTCATTAGTCAATATTATATGGTCCTCGTTTGTCCATTTTCTTGAACTCGGTATATATCTGCAGCTATGGCGGGAAAGGCCATACAAGTTTAACCTAGAAAAAGCGTGGGAACTAGTGAAATTTTTTTTTTTTTACTTTCTGAGGTTTAATGGATTGTGATCTAATGATTTCACTTTTGGGAGTTACACGAACTGAATAGGAAATGATGGCGACTTCCTCTTGCCGCCTCAAACAGGATTTAACAGGTACGTCATTCCTCAGATTCGCCCCGCAATGGTTACGTCATTCCCAAGGTTCGCCCCGCAACAGGTACGTCATTCCTCAGATTCGCCTGTTATAAGACTCATTGTTCAGAATCAAGAATCTTTTGTGAATCTTTTAACTAAATTACAGTTTAAAATATATAATAATATTAAATTAAAATATTAATAATACTATTAAACAAATATTTAATTAATGATATTTGTTAATATAATAATATAATAATAAGATAAGTTAAAATATAGAAATTAATTAAGATTAATGAATAATAATAACAAATATTTAATTAATATTATTTGTTAATATAGTAATATAATAATAAGGTAATAATGTTTAAATTTATTTAATAAATAATAACAAATATTTAATTAATATTATTTGTTAATATAGTAATATAATAATCTAATAATAGGATAGTAATGTGTAAATTTATTTAATAAATAATAAATAATAAATTAATGATATTTGTTCATATAGTAATATAATAATAAGATAATAATGTTTAAATTTATTTAATAAATAATAACAAATAATAAATTTATGATATTTGTTAATATCATAATAAGATAATATGATAATGCTGTTCAAATTTATTTAATAAATAATAACAAATATTTAATTAATAATATCTGTTAATATAATAATATAATAATCTAATAATAAGATAATAATATTTAAATGTATTTAAGAAATCAGAACAAACATTTATAATTTTTGCTAATTTTGTAATAATTTTTTAAATGACTCATTCATTAGTAACGCCATGTTCATACGAGTAGTAAAAATCCTAAGCAATTCAATATCATGTGAATGTTTATATTTAGCAACGACTAGCATTTTTGGTAATATAATGGACGAAGGGGTCCGAAACTTGCAATAATTTTCGTACACCTGGGTCATGTTATCACTGTTATCAACGCGTTATCTCCATGTTATCTCCGTGTTATCATATATTATCAAATAATCTTCATATACCTAGGCCGCCGTTATCACTGTTATCAACCTGTTATCTCCGTGTTATCTCCGTGTTATCAAACAATCTTCTGCACCTGGGTCATGTTATCACTGTTATCAACCTGTTATCTCCGTGTTATCATATGTTATCAAATAGTCTTCGTACACCTAGGTCATTGTTATCACTGTTATCTCTGTGTTATCTCCGTGTTATCATATGTTACTAAATAGTGTTCGTACACCTAGGCCGTTGTTATCACTGTTATCAACCCGTTATCTCTGTGTTATCTCCGTGTTATCTTATGTTATCAAATAATCTTCGTACACCTAGGCCGTTGTTATCACTGTTATCAACCTGTTATCTCCGTGTTATCATACGTTATCAAATAATCTTCGTACACTTTTCCTCAGAGTTTCGGACCCCCTTCATAATCGGGGGGGGCTAGGGGGGCTGAAAATGTTATCACTGAGTTATCAGGTGTTATCACTTCATAATATGATTTTTTAGGAAAATAAATTTTAATTGGATTAACGTGTTGAATGAAAAAGGTTAAGCGATTATTTGTGTTATGAAAATATTGTAAAGCTTCACTGATAAGGCAAGGGGTCCGAAACTCCGAGGAAAAGTGTACGAAGATTATTTGGTAACGTATGATAACACGGAGATAACATGGAGATAACAGGTTGATAACAGCGATGACATGACCGAGATGTGCGAAGACCATTTGGTAACGTATGATAACACGGAGATAACAGGTTGATAACAGTGATAACAGCGGCCTAGGTGTAGGAAGATTATTTGATAACATATGATAACACGGAGATAACATGGAGATAACGCGTTGATAACAGTGATAAAATGACCCAGGTGTACGAAGATTATTTGATAACATCTGATCACACGGAGATAACAGGTTGATAACAGGGATAACAGCGGCCTAGGTGTACGAAGATTATTGGAAAGTTTCGGACCCCTTGTGATAAGGTTTCGCGTGTATCAATATTATTTACTACAAGGGGGGTCCGAAACTTTTAATAATCTTCGTACACCTAGGCCTCTGTTATCACTGTGTTATCTCCGAGTTATCATACGTTATCAAGTAATCTTCGAACACCTGGGTCATGTTATCACTGTAATCAACCTGTTATCTCCGTGTTATCATATGTTATCAAATAATCGTCGTACACCTAGGTCATGTCATCACTGTTATCAACCTGTTATCTCCATGTTATCATATGTTATCAAATAATCTTCGTACACCTAGGCCGCTGCTATCACTGTTATTTCCGTGTTATCTTCGTGTTATCATACGTTATCAAATAATCTTCGTACACCTGGGTCATATTATCACTGTTATCAACCTGTTATCTCCGTGTTATCATATGTTATCAAATAATCTTCGTACACCCAGGCCGCTGTTATCACTGTTATCAATCTGTTATCAACCTGTTATCATATGTTATCAAATAATCTTCCTTGATTATTTTTTTTGATTCAATTTTGGAATTAAATCAAGAATTTGCATAATTCTGGTATAAATAATGACCTATATACGTACTGAGGCTTGGTTGGGTAAATAGTTCAAAGTGTCCTGGCTGGATGCTAAATATAGTCTAGAACCTTTTAGAATATTCCGATTATTTAAAAATATTATTCAATTTACTTCAAAAAAATTATTTACTATTTTATAATAATAATATAAATATACATATACAAATATATCAATATATAATAAATATACAATATATATAGAACCTTTCAGAATATTCCGATTTATTAAAATATTATTAAATTTTCTTCAAAAGAATTATTTACTATTTTACAATAATAATATAAATATATTAATAAAAAAATAAAAATAAATATACAATGAATATACAATACATATAGAACCTCTCAGAATATTCCGATTTTTAAAAATATTATTCCATTTTCTTCAAAAAAGTATTTACTATTTAAATAAATTTAAATAGTAAAATTACCTATTATAAAATTAATTATTAATTCTTATATTAATAATATAATATAAAATATACTTCTAATAATATTATTAAATCAATTATTAAATTAATGATTATATTATAAAATATAATTAAAGTAAAATGGCAAAATAAACGTTAATATATAATTATTATAAATGATAATAAATATATAATATAATATACAATATATAAATATACAATAAATAAAGTAATAATTATTTATACAATATTAATTAAATCTCAATTTCTTTAATTCTGTTCCATGTTGATAATTTAGTGTGTTTCAAATAAACATACACTGTATGGGGTATTACTGGAATCTCTGCGTGAGCTCCGTGTAGAGGGTAATGGTGTTTATCAAACGTTTGATCAAACGGTAGAGTTGGATACCCAGCAGAAAATTAGGCCCTGAAAATATCCTGAAAAGGACATTTTCAGGATGCCAATCAGGACGGCTGAGTGCTATGAGACTGGCCACTTCCAGGGTGTTCAGGACCCTGACATTGGAATCCTTGAATAATACATGTTCAGGGTACTTAACAGCGTCCTGAAAAAATGCTTTTCAGGATGCTTAATGCTACCCTCAATAATCAAGATACACAATTCACAACAGGATTTCTCTTTACTCCTCCACGACCCGACGTGGTTCAGGATATTCCGGATATGGTGCAGATATCTTTCAGGATGTGGCCGACATCCTTAATTTTCCGCTGAGTATTAGTAATAATGATAATCATCATAACAAGATTTTATTATAAAGTTGTTATCACACTGATATAAATTATTTAATTTAATCTAACAATACCATATCTTACGAGAAAAACCAGTGCTTCCACTTTGCAGGGAAATTCCCTTAAAAAGGGAAAACAGAGTCTCAAAAACAGGAAAAACTAGGGAAAAATAACATAGACGAACAGCTTGGTATACCTAGATGGAGGGGAAAAGGGTATTTGATTTCTACAAGGGAAGGGAAAAAAAGGGAAAACCGCGTCCTCTTTCAGGGAAAACGGAAAACTGAAAGTGGAAGCACTGTTGATCATCACAGAGCTTTATAAATCGATATTCCTAGAAAAAATCTTCAAAAGTTTACGTTTTAGGATAATCGACTTTGTTATTCCAAGATGGCGCAGATAGACGTTGCCATAGTTACAGCTATAATAAAATTATCTTAAGTTAACAGCGTTGTGGTTTCGGAGTATAAGTAAAACTGTGTTTCCAGTTTTCCATTTTCCCTTTTCACCCTCTTCCCTTATCTTTCCCCTTTTCCCCCCTCCGTGCTAGAATATATAAGGTCTAAGATTTCCCTTCTCTTCTTCGTCCCTTTTCAGACCCATTTCCCCCCCCCCTTTTTCAGGGAATTTCCCTCTAAGAGTGGAAACACTGAAGTGAAAGGCAGTGCTTCCACTTTTTTCCCCTTTTTTCCCCCTCCGCTTGAAAATATCAGTTTCCCTTTTTCCCCTTCGTGATACTGAGTAAAGCTAAAACATTCGTAAATTCATTTTTCCCTCTATTTTCCCTTTTCCCTCCTCCCCATTTTCCCTATTTGAGGGAATTTCCCTGCAAAGTGGAAGATACTGAGTAAAGCTATATTCGTAAATTCATTTTTCCCTCTATTTTCCCCTTTCCCTCCTCCCCATTTTCCCTATTTGAGGGAATTTCCCTGCAAAGTGGAAGCACTGAAGTGAAAGGGTCTTATGGTAGGGGGTGCGCATGTGCCGGAGGGTCTGGGGGGGGGCCTGGGCTGCGGGTTGCGGGTGCGCTGGGTGAGTGGCCGGGGAGTGCGGCGCGGCGCGGCGCGGCGGGTCTATAGTCGGGGCTGGAATGTGTTAGCAGCCGGACGGGACGGGACAGGACGGGACGGGACTCTTTGGTCGCGCGCTAGCTGGCGGTTATTTGCGTAAGACACTTGGCCCCCACGCCGCAAGTTTACCGAAAAAACTTCACACACACAAACGGACAATCGCCGGAAAAAGACGGCACACGCCTCAGTGCTCTGTTATAGACTGAAAAAAAAGAAAGAAAATGGGTAAGTTCTTCTCTTAAAATATTCTCCATTTTGTTCTATAAACTAAATTTATTACGTTAAACTCTATTCGATTGTTCTATTATATCGCTGTAATGTTTTGTGTAGTGTTTGTTTGTTTTTCAAAAGTTTACGTTTAGTTGTAATGATTTACAAATGTATTGAAATGATAGCAACAAATGAATGGACACGGATTTCCAGTAAACTTCATGAATCTTGAGAATCATTCTGAAGCTGTGATTCTAAGCAAGATTCTTACCAACACAAGAATCTTACTAAATCTTACTTACTTACTAATTAGTCGTTTGCTTATTATTTGCTTTTGTATAGAGTGATACGAATTCCCAAGGTCAGTTTAGTATGAATCTTTGTTGATTTTTTTTTCTGGAACTTGTTTTCTGATCTCTAAGTAGCGGTTCATTTGAAATGTATATGATAGAAAGAGAGGTCGTGACAGAAATTTGAGCAGAGCCCTTGATAACTGATAAGTTATTCTTGCAGTGGTTCCCAAACAATCCGTGCGAGGATTTCCAACAGAGAAAATCAGACATTTCTCCCACGCAAATTAAGATTTCAGATTTTGTAATCAGTTTCTAATTATCTTTGCAATTAATCAATCGATTATCTCGTTTCTAGGATCGCCATTTCTCTGGATTCTCGCCGTGCTGCTGACTACCTCTGTGGTCAACGGATCTCCAACCAAAAATAAACAGAAACTCGTCGTAATTCTTATTGATGGGTAAATTTTTTTTTCTACACTTAATAGTGTGTTTAAAAAGTAGTAAAAAACTTAGAAAGTAGTTGTAGGCCCCCCTGAAAACTACTTAGCAAGCACGTGAAAGCAAAGCATTGTTTTCATGTTGTGACAGGGTTGCCATGTTGTTTTGGTGGAAACGTAAACAAACATGGCCGCCACCCGCATCACTTGTCGGCAGATAAAAAGACAGTGTTCCCACTTTCAGTTTCCCGATTTCCCCCTCTTCCCTTATTTCTCCTTTTTTCCCTCCGTGCTAGAAGACAGGCTGTAGTTCCAGATTTTCCCACTTTCAGTTTCCCCATTTCCCCCCTCTTCCCTTACTTCTCCCTTTTTCCCTCCGTACCAGAAGACAGGCTGTAGTTCTAGATTTTCCCACTTTCAGTTTCCCCATTTTCCTCCTCTTTCCTTATTTATCCCTTTTTCCCTCCGTGCTAGAAGACAGGCTGTAGTTCTAGATTTTCCCTTTTCAGTTTCCCCATTTTCCCCCTCTTCCCTTATTTATCCCTTTTTCCCTCCGTGCTAGAAGACAGGCTGAAGTTCTAGATTTCCCCCTCTTCCCTTATTTCTCCCTTTTCCCCTCCGTGCTACACGACAGGCTGTAGTTCTAGAATTTCCCTTTTCAGTTTTCCCATTTTCCCCCTCTTCCCTTATTTCTCCATTTTTCCCTCCGTGCTACACGACAGGCTGTAGTTCAAGATTTTCCCACTTCAGTTTCCCTATTTTCCCCCTCTTCCCTTATTTCTCCTTTTTTCCCTCCGTGCTAGAAGACAGGCTGTAGTTCCAGATTTTCCCACTTTCAGTTTCCCCATTTCCCCCCTCTTCCCTTATTTCTCTCTTTTCCCCTCCGTGCTAGAAGAAAGGCTGTAGTTCCAGATTTTCCCACTTTCAGATCCCGTTTCCCCCTTTTTTTCAGGGAACTTCCCTGCAAAGTGGGAACTCTAATAGAAGAACACTTTTTGAAAATAAATTCAACTTTATTCTTTTCTAATCTTTTGCAGATTTCGTTGGGATTATGTCGACCAACAGAACAAAGACGTTCTTCCAGCTTTTCACGAGTTTCACAAAGAAGGAGTTCGAGCTAAGTGGGTGAATACAATCTTCCCAGCACTTTCCTATCCCAGCTGGACTACACTTAGCACTGGTAATATTTTCTATAACTTTTACTCTAAAAAGAACCCGACTGAAAATTCTCATAGAGTGTGTAGAATTTGGAACAGAGACTCAGTGAGATCTCAGTGAGAAACTCCAAAAAGTTGTGAGATCTCACTGAGACTCCGTTCCAAATTCTACACTGGTAATATTCTTAGCACTACGACTGAAAATTCTCATATAATTTGTAGAATTTGGAACAGAGACTCAGTGAGATCTCAGTGAGAAACTTCAAAAAGTTGTGAGATCTCACTGAGACTCCGTTCCAAATTCTACACTGGTAATATTCTTAGCACTACGACTGAAAATTCTCATATAATTTGTAGAATTTGGAACAGAGACTCAGTGAGATCTCAGTGAGAGACTCCAAAAAGTTGTGAGATCTCACTGAGTCTCTGTTCCAAATTCTACACTGGTAATATTCTTATTACTACGACTGAAAATTCTCATAGGGCGTGTAGAATTTGGAACAGAGACTCAGTGAGATCTCAGTGAGAGACTCCAAAAAGTTGTGAGATCTCATTGAGTCTCCGTTCCAAATTCTACACTGGTAATACTCTTAGCACTACGACTGAAAATTCTCATATAATGTGTAGAATTTGGAACAGAGACTCAGTGAGATCTCAGTGAGAAACTCCAAAACGTGGTGAGATCTCACTGAGACTCCGTTCCAAATTCTACACTGGTAATATTCTTATTACTACGACTGAAAATTCTCATAGGGCGTGTAGAATTTGGAACAGAGACTCAGTGAGAAACTCCAAAAAGTTGTGAGATCTCACTGAATCTCTCTTCCAAATTCTACAAATTATATGAGAATTTTCAGTCGGGAACCTTCCATACCTTGATTATAACATGAGATGTAGCAAATCGTATAGTTAGCCAGCAAGCACGTGACTCTGTGATTAGCGATAACTGTCCTGCTCTCGTCTCCCAGCAGAAAATTAAGGAATAGTTTCAGGACCCTAAAAATATTCTGTAAAGGACATTTTCAGGATGCCAATCAGGACTGTGAGTGCACTGAAACTGGCCCACTTCCAGGGTCTTTAGGACCCTGACATTGGAATACCCGAATAATACACGTTCAGCGTACTTAACAGCGTCCTGAAAAAACGCTTTCCAGGATACTTAATGGTGCCCTTAATTATCAAGATTCACAATTCTCAACAGAATTTTTGTTTACTCATCCACGATCGGACGTGGTTCGGGATATTCAGGATATGTTACGGATACCGTTCAGGATGCAGCCGACATCCTTAATTTTCCGCAGGGCTATGTTGCATTTATTCTGGTACGGCAAAATTAATTGCGAATCCTAACGAAGAACCTCGTCTGATATCGGCATGTCGGAATTGTCTGATTATCTCAGGGACGTGAGAGACCTTGAGATTTTATATTAGCTCAAATTAATGCAAATTTTTCACGAAAGATTTTGATAGTCCAATTATAGATTTACTTTATCGATCGTTTACCCGTTTCGTTTCGCAGTGTTCGTTACACAGGGAAACGAGTTTAGTGAGTTTCGATGGAACGATATGGAGTAGTGTCGAGTTTCTGCACAACCTTATTGGGTAATTTGTGTGGAGGTTGTAACTTGATCAGTAATTTATTCAGGTCCAATTAAGATAGACTAGTTTCTAAGTCTTTAACCAGTTTTATTACACGTAGCACATTTTAGCTTTCTGGATAAACACGGATTTTTGTAATATTGTGAAAAGTAATGCGATTCTTTTGTTTAAATTCCAGGGTTGCATGCGGAGAACCACAACATTATCGGCAACTATTTCTACGACGTTTCGCGCGGCGACACGTTTGAATTGTTCAACTTGACGACAACTTCGCTAGACAAATGGTGGCAACATGCGGAACCCATATGGACTACTGCTACCAAGAAGGGACTCAAAGTCTCCACTATCCTCTGGCTAGGTAGTGAAGATAGCTACTAATTAGTTAACTAAGTGCTAAGTGAGCTAGTCGAGTTATTGGCTAGCTTGATAGTTCAAATAGCAAGTGAGTTGGTAGTGACTAACTTGGTAGCTAAGTGCTAAGTAAGCTAGTCGAGTTATTGGCTAGCTTGATAGTTCAAATAGCAAGTGAGTTGGTAGTGAATAACTTGGTAGCTAAGTGCTAAGTAAGCTAGTCGAGTAATTGGCTAGCTTGATAGTTCAAATAGCAAGTGAGTTGGTAGTGAATAACTTGGTAGCTAAGTGCTAAGTAAGCTAGTCGAGTAGATGGCTAGCTAGGCAGTTGACTCAAAGTCTCTGCTATTTTCTGGGCTAAGTAATGAAGATAGCTACTAATTAGTTAGCTAAGTGCTAAGTGAGCTAGTCGAGTTATTGGCTAGCTTCATAGTTCAAATAGCAAGTGAGTTGGTAGTGAATAGCTTGGTAGCTAAGTGCTAAGTAAGCTAGTCCAACTCATTGGTTAGCTTGACAGTTGAACGGATTGGTGTGCTAACTGGCAGGTAGCTAACTAACTAGCGAGTTGGTGGTGACTAACAGACAGAACAGTGCTAGGCTGCTTACTGACTAACTAGCTAGCTAACTGCTAAGCAAGCTAGTCAACTCATTGGTTAGCAGGATGGTTTAAGTGACTTGTTTACAAACTGGCAACTAACTAACTAGCTAGTAAATCGGTGGTGACTAACTAATTGAACTCTGTTAGGCTGCTCTTACTAACTAGATAGACCAGCTAATTGCTAAGTAAGGTAGTCAACGTATTGTTTAGCTGGATAGTCTAAGTGACTTGTCTACCAACTGCTAAGTAGCTAATCAGCTGGTGAGTTGGTAGTGACTGACTAATTGAACTTTGTTAAGCTGCTCTTACTAACTAGCTAGGCTAGCTAACTGCTAAGTAAGGTAGTCAACGTATTGTTTAGCTGGATAGTCTAAGTGACTTGTCTACCAACTGCTAAGTAGCTAATCAGCTGGTGAGTTGGTAGTGACTGACTAACTGAACTATGTCAAGCTGCTCTTACTGACTAGATAGGCTAGCTAACTGCTAAGTATGGTAAGACGTAAATTTTGTATTTTTTGTATTAATAAATGAACATAAGGCGATTAATATAAAATTTAATAGCGAAAGAAAATTAGATCGAATGGGAATCGTCAGTACTGTCAAGACTGGTCGAATACAAGGTGACCTGAGGTCAAGTCAGTCTTCCTGTTCCGGGTTCAGTGATCAGGTCAAAGTTCAAAAGGTCAATAAGGTTGTTGTCCTATGGTCAAGTTCAAAGTCGTTCTGGAGTCAACAAACCATTGCCTTCCACTTTGCAGGGAAATTCCATTAAAAAGGGAAAATGGGGTCTTAGAATGGAGAATTAAAGTTGAGGGAAAATGAAGGGAAAAGGGAAAATTCCAAGTGTGAACGTGTCCATTTAAGCAGCATACGGCTGAAGTAGAGTTTTTGAGCTCTTATGCAGACCAGAAAAAGGGAGGGAAAATAGACATTATAAAAAGGGAAAAAAGGGAAATCAAGTTGTACCCAGACGAAGGGAAAAAAGGGAAGGAAAATAGACATTTTAAAAAGGGAAAAAAGGGAAATCAAGTTGTACCCAGACGAAGGGGAAAACCAACCAACTACTAACTAGCCAACTATCTAAGTTAACTAATTTACTTACACACAAGTACTAAGTTCTGAATTTAAATATATTTTTATATAAAAAAATATTTCTTATTTTCAAAAAATATTTGTAATTTTTCAGGAGCTAACCAACTACTAACTAGTCAACTAAGTTAACTAATTTACTTACGGACAAGTACTAAGTTCTGAATCTAAATATATTTCTATATAATAAAATTATTTCTTATCTAAAAAAAATATTTGTAATTTTTCAGGAGTGATATCCGTTCAAAGGAACTTTACCTGCTGCTCCGCAAGGCTTCGTAGAAACCAAGGGCTGGCAAAGTTTCGCTACTAACCTGGACCGAGCCTTTCAGCGACTTAAAGACGGTTTCGACTTGGTTATGGTACTGCCCTGTTCTTAATAAGAAGTCACATTATTATTATTATTATTATTATTATTATTATCAATATTAATAGCACTACTGCTAATACTACTACTACTACTCCTACTACTACTTTTATTATTATTATTATTATTATCAATATTGCTAATATTCCTACTACTACTACTACTACTACTAGTACTATTATTATTATTATTATTATTATTGCTATTATTATTATTGCTATTATTATTATTACTACTACTACGACTACTACTACTTTTCCTATTACTACTTTTATTATTATCAATTTTACTATTACTACTGCTAATACTACTAATACTATTATTATTATTATTATCATTATTACTACTACTACTACTACTGCTATTGTTATCATCATTACTATTATATAACTATTATACTAAGATAAGTATTAATATAATTAGTACTACTACTACTACTACTTACTATTATTATTATTATTATTATCATTATTATTATTATTATTACTATTACTACTGCTATTATTACTATTATTATTATTATCAATAATAATATTACTAATGCTAATACTACTACTACTATTATTATTATATTATTATTATTATTACTATTATTATTATGTATTAATACTTGGTTTTTGTTTTTCGGGAAAGGTGTACACGGAGCATATCGACAACAACGGCCACAAGTACGGTCCAACTTCGAAAGAGGTCCAGAAAGCGGTACGAGAAATCGATGCCGTTCTCCTGTCGTTCCTCGAGAAGCTCGACAAGGAAGACCTCGATGATGAAGTACAGTATTTTTACTGTTTAATAAGTAAATCAGTGTTTCCATTTTGCAGGGAAATTCCCTGAAGAAGGGAAATTAGGGCTGAAAAGGGAAAACATAAGGGAAGAGGGAAATTTCGAAGTACAGGTGGATATCCTGGAACGAAGGGGGAAAAGAAGGAAAATAAGAGAAGAGGGAAATTTTGAAGTACAGCTCTATATTCTAGAACGAAGGGGGAAAAGGGGGAAAATAAGAGAAGAGGGAAAATGGAGGGAAAAGTGACCTTAGCCCTATCTTACAGTACTGAAGGGGAAAAAGAGAAAAATAAGGGAAGAGGGAAAATGGAGGGAAAAGTGACCATAGCTTTATATTCTGTAAGAAAGGAGGAAAAAGGAAAAAATCAGGGAAGAGGGAAAATGGAGGAAAAACTGATCATAGCTCTTTATTCTAACACTGAGGGGAAAAAGGGGGAGAGGGAAAAGTGACCGTAGCTCTATATTCTAGCACTGCGGGGAAAAAGGGCGTGAGGGAAAAGTGACCGTAGCTCTATATTCTAGCACTGTGGGGGGAAAAAGAGAAGAGGGAAATTTCGAATGTGGAAACACTGAAATAAATTATTGACTATATTATTAATATTGAACTTTTAACCGTACAGGTCAACATCATGATTGTTTCGGACCACGGCATGGCTTCTGGAAGTGCGGATTCAGGAATCAAGTACATCGATATCGACGACTACGTTGACATTCAGGACGTTGTACACATTGTAGACCGAGGAGCTGTGTCTTTCGTTTACCCTATTAAAGGCCGTGAAGACAAAGTAAAATTATTACTCAAGTAGAAATTTACTATAATTGTAAACTATAGTGTGGTACTCTGGTGTGGTATAGTAGTATTTGGCAACATGGTACATAGTTTTACTATAGTGCACTATAGTAGATTTTCACTTGGATATAGACTCTATGCCAAACGATAGTAGCGCCAAGCAGCCGCAGCGGCCACAGTTGGAAACTCGTGTCGTCTGCTGTTTTAGGACCAGCAAAACAGCGCTAAGTCATGTGACACCATCAGAGAAGCTTGTCCTACAACAGTAGACGACGCGAGTTTCCAACTTTGGCCGCTGCGGGCTGCTTGGCGCTACTATCGTTTGGCATAAGAGTCTATAAACGAATGAATGTATTGTAAATAAATATTATATTCTGATTCAGGTTTATAAAAGACTGAAAGAAATGCCGGGGGTCGACGTTTACCACAACGAAGACATTCCCGAGAAGTACCACTTCAAACGTAGCAAGTACGTCCCCGAGATCCTAGTTGTGGCTAAGCGAGGTAAGTTTGAACTGTATTGACCCAATACCATGCGATAGTAGCGCCACAGCGGCCACAGTTGTAAACTGGCGTCGTCTGCTGTTGTAGGACAAGCAAAAACAGCGTTAAGTCAAATGACTCTATCAGAACAGTGCTTCCACTTTCAGGGGAGATTCCCTGTTTTAAGGGGAAAGTTGTACTACAAAGGGAAGAAGAGGGAAAAACCAGGGAAACTGAAGAAATTTTTGAATCATCACTGAATTTGACTTTTTTCTATAGCGACATGGAAGGGAAGGTCGAGGGAAAACGGGAAAATGAGAGGGGAAAATAGGGGAAAATAAAAAATTTTCGACTGAGGGGAAAAAAGGGGGAAAATAGAGGCTCCTACGAGGGAAAGCTCAAACTTGGAAGTGGAAGAACTGTATCAGAAGCTTGTCCTAAAAAAGCAGACGACGCGAGTTTACAACTATGGCCGCTGTGGCGCTACTATCGTATGGCATGGAGTCTAATACTGAACGAATTTAGAGTTTTGAATAATTTTATTTTGTTCAGGATACTTCATCGAAGGCGGCGATCATCCTAAGCATCTTCCTCGAGATCCTTCCGGCGTTATCTGGAACGGTTTCCACGGCTATGATTCCAACCATCCCGACATGCGAACGATCTTCATGGCCAAAGGTCCCGCTTTCAAGGAACACTTTCAAGGAGAGCCTCTCGACTTAGTTGACATCTACCAGATCTACGCCCACGTCCTGAACATCCCGCCACAGCCTCACAACGGAACGTGGGACAGAGTCCTTCCCTACCTGAAAAACGCAGCGGCGAGTAACGTAAACTGTGCAATCATTTCAGCAATTTTAAGCTTTGTAGCAGTTCTAAGAGTTTACTGAAACAAAATTATGTATTTTGAAACTTATTTTCAGTCTGTAGATTCTTACCGGTGAAATTACGAGTGTTTTCGACTAGTCGTGGCTTCCGAAAAGTGCCGATTTTGATCCGTTTTGCGAGGCACGCTCTCAATTTTTTTAAAAGATTTTTTTTATAAATCGGGTTTACCTTTTAGTTAGAAAAATTTTGCAAAATGAGATTTTTTGTAACAGGTTGTGGCTTCGAAATGCCTTAGTAATGAAATAACATTTTGTGTGATTAATATTTTTTTACAAACCACGTGTGGCTCTTATTTGTGTTTTCCACTTTGTATCGTGTACTTTATTAACGGTTGAAAAATAATAAAACAAAAATGAAATAAACGTTTCAGTCCATGTTTTGCGTATGAAAATTTTCAAAATAGATTTTCGTTTGTTGTTGTTTTGTATTTATTCGATTGAAAGCTACAAATAGTTTGAAAATTCACCGCTAGATGGCGTTGCGTACAGTAAACAAGATCCCCTGTCGCCCGAGGTACGTATCTTTTGTTTTTAATAGTAAATGCTTAGAAATATAATCATTTTATTCTCCCATAAAGCTACATGATGAGGGAATACGTACATGTTTAGCCAGCAAAGCAGTTAATAGCGTAACTTGATCGGGGTGTCCCTTGGCCAAGTGCACACAGGGCCGCTTGCTCTTTGCTGTTTGTTTCACACGTTAATTTCCTTAAGTGCGAATGCATATTTGGGAACGTGAGAAGCGAAAAAAAAACAGTACAACACAAGTAAGTTGGTTGTTTAGCACGTAACTATTAACACATTGTAACATACGAATCTTCCCGAGCCGGAGTCGCAGCGGGACGAGTCTCGATTCCTCGTGCCGGTGCGGAAGCCTCGAGATCCAGTCAACTCTCACGACATTTTCACGCGCTGGTTCAGAACTCGTGATGAAAAAGTTGATTCGAGTAAGTATATGTTAATGAATATATATTATTACTATAGATAGTTAACTTGACGAGTTAGTTTTGTGAATGAAACAGAAAGGTAAATAGGCGAAACCCAACATGGTATACCTCCCGACCCAATCCCATTGAAAAATCCCCCAATATTGACAGACTGAAATAAAAGGCTTCTGGAGCAGAGGCTGGTAAACATTGTTGGCGTAGCCACCCCGCGAAACAATTCATCTGCTTCACGTAGAGGGTTAAACGATGCCCGCCAACTCTTTGACTGACGTGGAGAATCTTTTGTGAATCCCTGGGACACTTATAAGGTTGTGGGATTGCTCTGGAAATTTATACGAGTGTTAGGACGACTTGCTTGTTATGACTAGAATAGAGTGCGAGTATCTTTGCGAGGCTTTGGGGGTTTTGGGAACCTTAGAGAAGTTTGGGAATCCTTTGGGAAGCTTGTGAACTTCATGGGAAAGTTCATGGGGCTTTTGGGAACCTTGGAGAAGTTTGGGAATCCTTTGGGAAGTTTGGGAACTTCATGGGAAAGTTCTTGGGGTTTTGGAACCTTAGAGAAGTTTGGGAATCCTTCGGGAAGCTTGGAAACTTCATGGGAAAGTTCTTGGGGCTTTTGGGAACCTTGGAGAAGTTTGGGAATCCTTTGGTAAGCTTGGGAACTTCGTGCGAAAGTTCTTGGGGCTTTTGGGAACCTTGGAGAAGTTTGGGAATCCTTTGGGAAGCTTGTGAACTTCATGCGAAAGTTCTTGGGGCTTTTGGGAACCTTGGAGAAGTTTGGAATCCTTTGGGAAGCTTGGGAACTTCATGGGAAAGTTCTTGGGGCTTTTGGGAACCTTGGAGAAGTTGGAATCCTTTGGGAAGCTTGTGAACTTCATGGGAAAGTTCTTGGGGGTTTTGGGAACCTTGGAGAAATTTGGAATCCTTTGGGAGGCTTGTGAACTTCATGGGAAAGTTCTTGGGGCTTTTGGGAAGCTTGTGAGGTTTAGAAAAGCTCGTTGGGGACTTTGGGAAAGTGTGGAAACCCTTTGAGAACCTTGGGAAATTTCTGGGGACCTTTGGGAAGCTTGGGAATCTGATGGAAAAGTTCCCGGGGACCTTGGAAAAGTTTGGGAACCCTCTTAGAAGCTTTGGAAACTTTGGGGGACATATTGGGAACCCTTTGGAAGGTTTGGGAAACCTTTGGGAAGCTTGGAGACTTCATGTGACAGTTCTTGGGGACCTTCGGGAAGTTTGGGAAGCCTGGAAACGTTATGGGGGAATTTTTGAGGATCTTTGAGAAGCTTGAGAAACTTTTAGGAAGCTTGGAAACCTGTTGGGAAGCTTGGAAATGGTTTTGTAACCCGTTAGGAAAGCTTTTAGCTGCTTTGGGAAACTTTTGGGAAGCTTGGAACCCTGTTATGAAGCTTGGAAACGGTTTTGTAACCCGTTAGGAAAGCTTTTAGATCCTTTGGGAAGCGTTGGGAAGCTTGCAGAAGGTTTGGGAACGCGTTGGGAAAGCTTTTAACTGCTTTGGGAAACTTTTGGGAAGCTTGAAAAAGGTTTGGGAAGGCTTTTAGACCCTTTGGGAAGCGTTGGGAAAGCTTTTAACTGCTTTGGGAAACTTTTGGGAAGCTTGAAAAAGGTTTGGGAGGACTTTTAGACCCTCTGGGAAGCGTTGGGAACGCGTTAGGAAAGCTTTTAACTGCTTTGGGAAACTTTTGGGAAGCTTGAAAAAGGTTTGGGAAGGGTTTTAGACCCTTTGGGAAGCGTTGGGAAAGGCTGCGGGGGATGATAGGAAGGGTTTGTGAAATAGAAGAAGACTTTTCCTGTCAAGGGATAGTAGATTGGCCCTAGCTTTTGAGGCATTGATGAGAGGACAATGAAATCTTGGTGCTCACCTTGACTGGCAAACAAGCAGAAGCTGAAGCTGAAAATGGCCATCAACACCCACTAAGCTAATATTTGATCCTCTCCTGCCCTCTCCACCTGGACCCCACACATTGCACTGTGCTACCTATCAACACCTCTTCCACTGCAAAAGTCTATCTTAGCTTCAATTCATCGAATAAGTTTCGCTATTAACCACAGTTAACAATAGTTAGTAATATAAGTTAATCAGAGGTTACCTCTCCACCTGGACCCTACAACATTGCACTGTACCACCTATCAACACCTCTTCCACTGCAAAAGTCCATCTTAGCTTCAATTCATCGAATAATTATCGCTATTAACTACAGTTAATAATAGTTAGTAATATAAGTTAATTAGAGGTTACCTCTCCATCTGGACCCTACAACATTGCACTGTGCTACCTACCAACACCTCTATCCACTGCAAAAGTCCATCTTAGCTTCAGTTCATCGAATAATGTTCGCTATTAACCACAGTTAACAATAGTTAGTAATATAAGTTAATCGGAGGTTACCTCTCCATCTGGCCCTACAACATTGCACTGTACCACCTATCAACACCTCTTCCACTGCAAAAGTCCATCTTAGCTTCAATTCATCGAATAATTTTCGCTGTTAACTACAGTTAACAATAGTTAGTAATATAAGTTAATCAGAGGTTATAAGCTGGGTAAAATATGCTGTAATTCATGTTAATAATAGCTAATAATAGGCTAGTTGCAAGGTAGGTAGTAATGGTTAATAATAGTTAATAATAGTTAATAATGGTTAGATAATATTTAATAATATAACTAAGATTTGATGCTATGATACGATAGTGAATAATAGTAAATAATAATTACTAATGGTTAGATAATAGTTGATAGTATAGTTAGATTTCATGTTTAAGACCTTTAGTAGTTTTACTAATAGCAATAGTTAATAATATAGCTAATCGTAGTTTATAATAGTTAATAATAGTTAGATAAAAGATAATAGTATAGTCAACTTTGAGTGCTGTTATCCATTTAGTTTTATTGTTATCAATAGTTAATAGATTATAAAAGTTGATAATATAATAGTTGGATTCGATACTTTAATTTATTTAATAGTTTCACTATTTCACCCTGTACAAGGGTTTTTGTTTAATTATGGATTCTTATTGAAGATTCTTGGCTGAGAATCTGAGATTCACAAAGATTCTTGGAAGATTCTGAGAAGAATCTGAGATTCACGGACCCTCTGTACGAGAATTTTAATTTGATTCTTGATTCTAATTGAAGATTCTTGGCTGACTGAGATTCACAGAAGGTTCTTGGAAGATTCTGGGATTCTTGTTTGAGATTCTTGACTGAGAATCTCAGATTCATAGAAGGTTCTTGGGAGATTCTGGATTCTTGTTTGAGATTCTTGACTGAGAATCTCAGATTCACAAAGATTCTTAGAAGATTCTGAGAAGAATCTGAGATTCATGGACCCTCTGTACGAGGATTTCAATTTGATTCTTGATTCTAAACGAAGATTCTTGCGAGATTCTTGGCTAAATGAGATTCATAGAAGATTCTTGGAGGACTCTGGGATTCTTGTTTAAGATTCTTGACTGAGAATCTTAGATTCACGGACCCTTGTACGAATCTTTGATTCTAAATGAAGATTCTTGCGGGATTCTAGGGTAACTGAGATTCATAGAGGATTCCTAGAAGAATCTGGGATTCTTTTCAAGATTTCTAGCTAGTTAAGATTCTTAAAAGATTCTTAGATGATTCTGGAACTCTTTTTCAAGATTCTTGGTCATGAATCTGAGATTCACGGACCCTTGTACGAGTCCCAATGAAGATTCTTGCAAGATTCTTGGAAGATTCTTAGATGATTCTGGGAATCTTTTTCAAGATTCTTCCAAGATTCCTAGCTAGTTAAAATTCTTGGAAGATTCTTAGATGATTCTGGAACTCTTTCTCAAGATTCTTGCAAGATTCTTGGCTATAGTAAAGATTCTTAGATGATTCTGGATTCTTTTTCAAGATTCTTGTCATGAATCTGAGATTCACGGACCCTTGTACGAGTCCTAATGAAGATTCTTGCCAGATTCTTGGCTATAGTAAAGATTCTTGGAAGATTCTTAGATGATTCTGGGATTCTTTTTTCAAGATTCTTGTCATGAGTATGAGATTCACGGACCCTTGTATGAGTCCCAATGAAGATTCCTGCAAGATTCTTGGCTATAGTAGAGATTCTTGGAAGATTCTCAGATGATTCTGGGATTCTTTTTCAAGATTCTTGATCATGAATCTAAGATTCACGGACCCTTGTACCGTAAGTACATGATTCTGGGATTCTTTTTCAAGATTCTTGCCAGATTCTTGGCTATAGTAAAGATTCTTAGATGATTCTGGGATTCTTTCTCAAGATTCTTGCAAGATTCTTGGCTATAGTAGAGATTCTTTGAAGATTCTTAGATGATTCTGGGATTCTTTTTCAAGATTCTTCCAAGATTCCTAGCTAGTTAAAATTCTTGGAAGATTCTTAGATGATTCTGGAACTCTTTCTCAAGATTCTTGCAAGATTCTTGGCTAATTGTGATTCTTGGAAGATTCTTAGATGATTCTGGAATTTTTTGAAGATTCTTGTCATGAATCTGAGATTCACGAACCCTTATAGGAGTCCCAATAAAGATTCTTGTAAGTTTCTCGGCTACAGTAAAGATTCTTGGAAGATTCTAAGACGATTCTGGGATTCTTTTTCAAGATTCTTTCAAGATTCTTGGTCATGAATCTAAGATTCACGGACCCTTGTACTCTAAGTTGGTTATTGTTTGGGTAGAATGCGGGAACACGTGCCCACGGATGAAAAGTTGGTGTTAAGATCAAGAAACAAGGGCGGATCCCTCGGAAGAGAATTAGCCATCTTGACAAGGGCTTTACCATGCACCATCTACCTGCAAGAGGGTAGGGTTGTTAACCACTGATAACAGGGTGATAATCCGTGATAATAGGCGATAATAAGGTGATAAGATGAGATAAGGATATCATGGAAAGAAGAAAAATGGTGAAAATTAGTGTGAAATGCTGTTAATATTACTTGTTAACCATTGATAACAGGATGATAATCCGTGATAATAGGCGATAATAAGGTGATAAGTGGTGTCGTCCGGGTCAAGGGGTCTAAAACTCTGAGGAAAAGTGTACGAAGATTATTTGATAACATACGATAACATGGAGATAACACAGGGATAACAGGATGATAACAGTGATAACTTGACCGAGGTGTACGGAAATTATTTGATAACACAGACATAACATAGAGATAACATGGGGATAACGGGTTGATAACAGTGATAACTTGACCTAGGTGTACGAAGATTATTTGATAACATACGATAATATAGAGATAACAGGATGATAACAGTGATAACTTGACCTAGGTCTACGAAGGCTATTTGATAACACACGATAACACAGAGATAACATGGAGATAACATAGGGATAACATGATGATAACAGTGATAACTTGACCTAGGTCTACAAAGATTATTTGATAACATACCATAACATGGAGATAACATGGAGATAACAGGATGATAACAGGGTGATAACAGTGATAACTTGACCTAGGTCTACAAAGATTATTGCAAGTTTCGGACCCCTTCGTCCGGGTGTGGCTGAGTGGATTTATGACTTGTCACACTGGACAATGAAACGAACCTGAGCTTCTTTTTGGAGATTTTTCGCTACTAATTTTGGCACCTTTTTTCTAATGCAAATTTTTGCAAAATTTTTGTTTCTATTTATAGAAAGTAGTTAAGTTCTTCCTGAGTAATTGATTCATTGTGTAGAATTATTATTATCGTTATTAGTATGATGGTAGTAGCAGTAGTAGTAGTGGTAGTAGGAGTGGTAGTAGGAGTGGTAGCAGTAGGAGTAGGAGTAGTAGTGGTAGCGGTAGGAGTCGGAGTAGTATGAGTAGGAGTACAGGAGTAGGAGTAATAATGGTAGTAGTAGTAGCAGTTGTAGCAGTAGGAGTAGGAGTACAGGAGTAGGAGTAGTAATGGTAGTAGTAGTAGTAGTGGTAGCAGTAGGAATAGGAGTAGTATGAGTAGGAGTACAGGAGTAGGATTATTATTAGTAGTAGTAGTAGTAGTTGTAGCAGTAGGAATAGGAGTAGTATGAGTAGGAGTACAGGAGTAGGATTATTATTAGTAGTAGTAGTAGTAGTTGTAGCAGTAGGAGTAGGAGTAGTATGAGTAGGAGTACAGGAGTAGGAGTAATAATGGTAGTAGTAGTATGAGTAGGAGTATAGGAGTAGGAGTAGTAATGGTAGTAGTAGTAGTAGTGGTAGCAGTAGGAGTCGGAGTAGTATGAGTAGGAGTAATAGTAGGAGTAGTAGTAATAGTAGTAAGGGTAGTAGTAACAGTATAGCAGTAGTAGCAGTTAGGAGTACAAGTAGGTGTAGTTATAGTGGTAGTGGTTGTTATTGTAGTAGTTGTAGTAGCAGTAGTGGTAGTAGTGAATAGTAGTGGTAGTTGTAGGCGGAGGAGAAAGAAGGAGGAAGAGTTCTCTGTATCAAATCTGTTGAATAGTTGGACAAGTGTGTAAAGTATCTGTTTTCTTACAGCTTCTGTCCACCTGTTCGACAGATTCACTAATACTGTTATTATTACTGTTACTAATAGTAGAAGTGGTAGTACTAGCAGTAGTAGTAGCAGTATAGAGGCAGTAGGAGGTCTAAATCTGTCGAATCCTTGGACAGTATCGGCAAAGATTCATCGACACACTGTATATACACCTGTCCACGTATTCAGCAGATTCAGTCTTCTCCTTATTTTCGCAACGTTTCTCCATGGACTTAAAAGCTTCTCATGAAGAATTTTTCCAGATAGACCACCAAATAATGCTTCCACTTTGCAGGGAAATTCCCTTAAATAAGGAAAATGGGGAAGAGGGAAAAGGGGAAATGGAGGATAAAGTGAATTTACCAATGTAGCTTTACTCTGTAGCACGGAGGGAAAAAGGGGAAAAAAGTGGAAGCACTGCCACTAAAGGCCAACTTCTCTACTACGGACACCAGTATAAAATATGTCGACTTGAATTTTTCGCTTGAAAATGGTTCTAAAAATCACAGAAAAATTCAGGAAACATTTTGATACCAAGAAAGTTTAAAAATTCTTACAAGTTGATTTAATAACGGTGTCCGCTATAGAGAGGTTCGCTTTTGGAATGAGCCCTAGTCCTTGAAGAGCAGCCTCTCTACTACGGACACTAGTATAAAATACGTTGACTTGAGTTTTTCGCTTGAAAATGGTTCTAAAAATCACAGAAAATTTCAGGAAACAATTTGATACCAAGAAACTTATAAAATTTTTACAAGTTGATTTAATAACGGTGTCCGCTATAGAGAGGCACGCTTTTGGAATAAGTCCTAGTCGCTGAAGAGCAGCCTCTCTACTACGGACACTAGTATAAAATACGTCGACTTGAATTTTTCGCTTGAAAATGGTTCTAAAAATCACAGAAAAATTCAACAAACACATTGATACCAAGAAAGTTTTAAAATTTTGACAAGTTGATTTAATAACGGTGTCCGCTATAGAGAGGCACGCTTTTGGAATATGCCTAAGCTGCTGAAGAGCAGCCTCTCTACTACGGACGCTAGTATAAAATACGTCGACTTGAATTTTTCGCTTGAAAATGGTTCTAAAAATCACAGAAAAATCCAAGAAACACACTGATACCAACAAAGTTTTAAAATTCTTATAAGTTGATTTAATAACGGTGTCCGCTATAGAGAGGCACGCGTTTGGAATATTCTCCATATGGATCCTTTAAAGCCGGTGTTTTCATGGGCTGCACCTCTTTCTCTATAATACTGGATAAAGAACTGAAGAGTATCTTTTCCGTAAACGTAGCAACAACACTACCCAGAAGTAGTTGACGAAGTAGTCAGACATCATTCGATGCATAAGCTCTTAAGTCACATACAGACAGGGGTACAGTGTTTCCACTATTGCAGGGAAGTTCCCTGAAAAAGGGGGAAATGGAATCTGAAAAGGGAAGATGAAGAGAAGAGAGTAAAGAACAGTGTTTCCACTATTGCAGGGAAGTTCCCTGAAAAAGGGGGGAAATGGAATCTGAAAAGGGAAGATGAAGAGAAGAGAGTAAAGAACAGTGTTTCCACTATTGCAGGGAAGTTCCCTGAAAAAGGGGGGAAATGGAGTCGTAAAAAAGGGAAGATGAAGAGAAGAGAGTAAAGAACAGTGTTTCCACTATTGCAGGGAAGTTCCCTGAAAAAGGGGGGAAATGGTGTCTGAAAAGGGAAGATGAAGAGAAGAGAGTAAAGAGGAAACCTAGACCTTGTACATTCT
Organism: Eulimnadia texana; assembly: GCA_002872375.1. Lineage (NCBI taxonomy): Eukaryota > Metazoa > Arthropoda > Branchiopoda > Diplostraca > Limnadiidae > Eulimnadia > Eulimnadia texana. Next base: position 464,211 of record NKDA01000008.1, read on the forward strand.
TGCATGGAGGGGGAAAAAGGGGAAAAATACGGGAAGAGGGGAAAAATGGAAGATTGAAAAGTGGCAACACTGCAGGGGTACCCCAAGGGGGGTACCACGACGCGGTTCGCGTCATTGGGATCCTAGGTGCTGCTACTGCTACTGCTACTACTACTACTACATCACTACTACTACCACCACTACTACTACTACTAAACAAAAGGAAGAAGAAAATGCTGCATAAAGAAATCTACCTACCTAGTCTACCTAATCTAGGTACCATGACGCGGTTCGCGTCGTTGGGATCCTAGGTGCTGCTACTGCTACTACTAAAACTATATCACTACTACTACCACCACTACTACTACTAAACGAAAGGAAGAAGAAAATGCTGCATAAAGAAATCTGCTTATAAGAATAGTCAACTAATGTCTATACCCACCTAAACTTTACATCGTACCCACCTATCTTGATTAACTTAGATACTCTACCCACTTTACGTGGGTATCTGCGTCTCCAAGGTGGGTACTTGTAACTTCATAATTTTACCTATGTCTTATGTTTATGTCTATGTTAAATGCACTGGGCCGTAGTGGGATTTTACAGCTACCATTTCCCAGTGCTGCGCTATCTCACGTGGGACTTTGATAAAGGCGAGTGCTGAACTAACACTTGCAGGATGCACTAGGCCGTAGTGGGGTATTACAGGCACCATTGCCCAGAGCCTGACTTCTTGAAAATACTTAACAAATCATTCTCCTATATCTGCTGTGAGACAGATATCCAATCCAATGGATAGTTTGTTTACCTCGGTGGGTACTCGAACCTCTTCTTTAACTATGTTTTCAGTACGTATCAGCATGCTGAATTGTTTTCGGTGAAAAGAAAACAAAAGAGAAAAGAAAAGTTAGCAAAGTTTAGGTAGGATTGAGGATGCTGAACAATTTCAGACGTTGTTCAGCATCCTCAGTCCTACCTAAACTTTTCGCTGAAAACAATCCAGCATGCTGATACGTACTGAAAACCGGCCAATTTCAGCACCTTCAGCATGCTGAAACGGCATGGTTTCAGAACTTATTCAGACGTTGTTCAGCAAACTAAATATTTCTAAATTTTTCATTGGGACCTGGAGCCTAAAAAAGCAGTTGATGACCAACACTTGGATATTTGTTCATTAAATAAGTTTTTGTTGAAAGGCGAATAATTCCTGGAGAAGCAATAAGCATAGGCAAAAGGATAGAGTTCCCCAGCGAAAAAATAAGGATGTCGGCTACATCCTGAACGATATATCCGTAACATATCCTGAATATCCTGAACCGCGTCCGATCGTGGATGAGTAAGACACATTGTGTTGAGAATTGTGAATCTTGATTATTGAGGGCACCATTAAGTATCCTGAAAAGCGTTTTTTCAGCACGCTGTTAAGAACCCTGAACATGTATTATTCAGGCATTCCAGTGTCAGGGTCCTGAACACCCTGGAAGTGGGCCAATTTCACTGCACTCAGAGTCCTGGTTGGCATCCTGAAAATGTCATGTTCATTAAAAAAGGGTACAGCATATGAAGGTTTGAAAGTCCTTTTTACAGTTTATTAAATAATTTATGCCTAAAATTTAGTTAAGATAGATTAAAGTAACTGTACTTAAACTAAATTAATGCATTTTATCAAGAAATACTCTAATATTCCTGCAAAAATTAAGGAAAAGTGACGTTTAGCTTTCCCATGAACCTATAAGAACTTATGGAGTTCAGTAGTAAAATAATAATAACAATAATAAGTAATCGTGAATCTGTCGAATACGTGGACACGCATGGATAAACGTGGTGAGTACTTTATATTGTCCAAGGATTTAACAGTGTGAAATATACAGAGCTATAACTACTACTACTGCTATTACAGCTTTATTACTATTAACACTACTACTACTACTACTGCTGCTGCTACTGCTTTACTACTATTAATACTACTATTACTAACACTACTACTATTACTACTACAACTACTACTGCTGCTACTGCCTTACTACTAATAATATTACTACTACTAACACTACTACTACTACTACTACTACTGCTGCTGCTGCTACTGCTTTACTACTAATAATACTACTACTACTAACATTACTACTACTACTACCACCACTATACTACTGATAATAATAATATAATAATTAAATTTATGAAACTAATACTTAAAAGTAGTAAAACTGTATGTTAATTTTTATAGAAGTACATGCAGTTCAGAACTTAACGTTAATCAGATTAACAATAACTTTCGCAAAATTATCGCTGATTAACATTCAATATATATTTATTTACTTGTATAAATAATACTTTTGTAATTTTCGTAAGTTTTGAGCGCGATTAAAATCTATATTTTGTAACTGTTGTAGAAGTTAATTTTCCGGATTATTTCTGCAAATACTTCAAGTGTAAGTTCTTAATAATCCGGATTATCGGATCAGCACTGAAGACTCCAGTAGTTTCTAGAAATATTTAGAATAGTCTAGCGGTTGTAGCAGTGGAGCTGGTTAGCAACAGTATAGTAAAGTAGTCGTAGTAGTGGCAGTAGTAGTACTAGTAGTGGTATTAGTATTAGTAGGACCAATAGTAGTAATTTCAGTAGTAGCAGTAGTGATAGTACTAGTACCACTAGTATTAGTAGTAGTAGTATTAGTAGTGGTAGTACTAGTACCACTAGTAGTAGTAGTAGTAGTAGCAATAGTAGTGGTACTAGAAGTAATAATAGCAATTATAGTTATCATACTGGTAGTATAGTCGCGAAAATAGCAGTCACAGCAGCAGTAGTAGTAGTACAGTAGTAGTAGTATTAGTAGCTATTAGTGGTGGTGGTAATAGTAGCAGATAAAGTAGTAGTAGCAGTAGCAGTGGACGTAGTAGCAGTAGGAGAAGTAGGAGAAGTAGCAGTAGTAGCTGTAGTTGTAGTAGCTATAGTAGTAATAGCAGCAGTAGCAGTAATATAGCGGTTAGTAGTACAAGTATAGTAGTACAATCAAGTGGAGACCAGTAGAGAAGTTTTTGCAAATTTTGGCTTTTGCAAATTGACATTTAGTTATATGTGCAAACAATCCCTCGTTTACAGGAAAAGCTGTTGTAATAGTAGCAGTAGCAGTTGTAGTAGTAACAGTAGCAGTAGCAGTAGCAGTAGCAGTAGAAGTAGCAGTAGCAGGTGTAGTAGTAACAGTAGCAGTAGGAGTAGAAGTAGCTGTTGTAATAGTAGCAGTAGCAGTTGTAGTAGTAACAGTAGCAGTAGCAGTAGCTGTTGTAATAATAGCAGTAGCAGTTGTAGTAATAGCAGTAGCAGTAGCAGTAGAAGTAGCAGTAGCAGGTGTAGTAGTAACAGTAGAAGTAATATAGTATTACAATCAAGAGGAGAATAGAAAATCGTTTGCAATCTTTGATTTCCAGATTACTTGATTACTAGCAGTGTTAGTAGTAGTAGCAATAGTAGTAGTGGTAGCAGCAGTAGTAGCAGTAGTAGTAGTAGCAGTATAGTAGTACAGTCAAGCGGAGAATAGAAAAATGCTTGCAATCCTTGATTTCTAGATTGCTTGATTACTAGTAGTGGTAGTAGTAGCAGCAATAGTAGTAGCAATAGTAGTAGTAGTAGCAGTATAGTAGTACAATCAAGCGGAGAATAGAAAAAAATTTTCGCAAATTTTAGTTATTCCACAAATCGGCATTTGGATATGTGTGTGCAAAAAATCCCTCTTCTGCAGAAGGAAAGCACCGGAACATAAATTTGCAAAATCCTTTGTTTTTGCGAAATAAACGTCTAAGTCGACTTGGTTGCTAGTTGCTTATCCATTTTGCTAACAGCAGAATTTAGGGAAAAGGCGAAAAGTTGCTATTCGCAGAAGACAGCAGAAATCTGCACAATATTTTCGCAAATAGAAACGATTCTCTCATTTGCAAAAATCTCTTCCATCAACAATCCTTTGACCGAATTCGCCAATAATCTGAGTGTTGACAAGACTTCCCATACCCTGTGATGGGGGGGAAAAATCTTCCCATGTATGCCAAAGGTACTTTTCCCTCATTTTCCTCTCACTTTCCCCGCACTTCCCCACACGTGGAAAACCGTAACCCCCCAAAACACAGAAAAAAAACTTAGAAAATTTTCAATTTTAAATAATAATTTAATATGTAATTATAATAAATTATAGTTTATTAACTATTAACTATTAGTTTTACTACTATTTCTAATAATATTTTCAAATTATATACTTTGATTTTCATGTATTTAAGTATGATGGTTCGTTTTTTCCCTGGTTTTTAAGCCGGTTTTGAATCGGATTTGAACCGCGGTTCAAACCGCGGTTTAAACCGGCTTGTGAGTCAAATTTCTTAAGTGGTTTATTGGTGTTTTCTGAGAGTTACCCTCATTCTCCAAAAAACTTATATAGAAGAACCTAGAGTATCTTTTTAGTAAACTTACTAAAACGGTTCATATAAACTAATTACTACTTGCTACTTAACTAAAATACTTAAGAACCTACTTATTTCCAACTTTTCCTCGTATGATAAGTCACATGTACTTAAAATATTAGGTAAAGTAGTTTAAATACAAAGTGTAAGTAGTTGCTAACTATTAGTAGTTTGTTGAAAAGATACTCACGGTTCTTCTAAATCAGTTTTATAGCCAAAGAGGCTCAATCTCAGAAAACACCAATAAACTACTTAAGAAATCTGAGTCAAAAGCCGGTTTAAACCGCGGTTCAAATCCGGTTCGAAACCGACTTAAATACCAGGGGAAAAACAAACCATGATACTTAAATACATAAAAATCAGAGTATATCACTGCTAACAATTTCACGATATTTTGTCCAGTACCCTTGGAGAAATTCTCCGTCAGAGGTAGGTTTGCCTAGTGAATACTCCACGGGTGGATATTTTCTGCCTAAATGGGAGAAATGCCCGTTTCAAAGCTATATTTCTCTTCAGTTTTTCGTAGTTTTGATTCCACGCATTAAGAACTTCTCTCTTGAATGCTGAGTCGTTCTCTATGTATATATGGGAAATAGTCCCGATGTGGATGGTATATCAAGACAATATAAATAACTGTGAAACGGGTACCCGACAGAAAATTCTCATAGGACTATGTAGAATTTGGAACAGAGACTCAGTGAGATCTCAGTGAGAAAGCTCTAAAAGTTATGAGATCTCACTGAGTCTCTGTTCCAAATTCTACATAGTCCTATAAGAATTTTCTGTCGGGTAGTATGAAAATTTAAAAGGATCTCATACATATTCAGGTGTTTATTTCCTTGTATGCAGGTCAATTCAGATATTCAGTTCAATCTTGGGAGTGTGTATATAATACGAAACATGTAAAGAGAAAAGTATAAATGACTGTTGAGGTAGTTGTAGATAGTTGTAGTAGTTAGTAGTAGTAGATATATTTTACATATAGGTATTTTAGTAGCATTATACGTCAACGTTTTGGATCAACGTACAATTTAAATCATAGATCTGGGTTAAATTTTGTAAAAAAAAAACGTTCTATGACAATTCCTACGAACAAAAGTACCATGAAAGAACTTGTCCTGTTCAACGAGCAAGGCCGTCGTAAATACCAGTACTAGTATGCACAACCTTAAAACTATACTCTGTATACGACTGTTCAGTGTACTTTTACAAGTTTTAGACATTGCAACAAGGTTCCTGATACAAAATCATCCGCGTTGTTCGCGATTATAATTGAATTTACTTAAGTTGCCCACCCCCTTATTCATTTGAATATCCACCCTGATCAGAGAGCCTTCCCGTTTCTTCGTCTTGGGGGTTAGGTTTTCCATTCAGTCGTTTTCGTGGTATGGTTCTGCGAGGATTACGTTTTCTCGCTATGATCTGGCTATTCCAATGAAATTATAATTTATAAATGTCCTTATCTGATGTACAGAATTAACAACTGTCTCGTTTCAGGTATCTCGGGCACGTATAGTCTCGAACACACAAATTTTGCTAGGAAGCTCAGCTTACGACAACCCAGAGAAGTTTATCTTTCCCTTCGTTAATGTAAATACATTTTAACTGTTGTACAATGAATTGCAATCAAGTAAAACTCAAAAATAGTTTTCAGATACACACATCTTATTTCTCGCACATATTTTACTTTATTGATGCTGTCCCTTGTATTCTTTTAGGAAACCCAAATCTAGTTTACCATAAGCGGTTGGAAGAGACCGCGAGGCAAATCGTTTATTCTGGAAGTGGACGAACAGACGATGCTCATTCTGAGAACCATCCCTGATACCAGACTGCCAAGGTGTCTCTGATACCCTGATACCCTTGCCCTGCTCATTGAAACACTGTATATTTTCAATATTGACGCGTTGATGATAGCGTTTATGACCTTGACTGGAAAAAAAAAATTTCTTCGTAATTTGAAATTAAATCATTTGAAAGATCAATCTCCATTATCAGTTCTAATAATAGAACACAATTTATTGTAATTTAGAAATAAGGTCCACCCTTTGTTGTGGATTGTTCGAAAACGTATAGGTAAATTACCCCGTTAATTTAGGCAAAAAAGGTCCATACTGCCTGTAGATTACTCTGAAACGTACGGATAAAATACCTAATCAAGATTAATGAAAGCTCCAAACCATCTTGTAAGAAAACCCCAAAACCTACAGTCATGTTCAATAAAAAAGGGTACAGCATGGGTGAAGTTCAAAGTCGTTTTTGGCTATTTATTAACTTATTCTACAATTAATGTACATAATTATTGATAAAACGAACTATATTTGAAGTAAAGATACATGTATTATCCAAAAATATTCTAACATTCTCGTAAAAACAAAGGAAAAGTGGCGTAGAACCTTCCCGTGCTGTACCCTTTTTTAATGACCATGACTGTATACGGACGAATTCCCAATCAAAAGATCGATTTTTCCTTTGCCTTATGGATCATGTACTCCATCACGTCTGGCAGAAATTCTCCACAACTACACTGTGGCGAAAAAAGTCCCTTTCACCGCAAATTCAGGGGGTGAAAAAAACTTTCACCGCAAATTCAGGGGCTGGAAAAAAACTTTCACCGCAAATTCAGGGGCTGGAAAAAACTTTCACCGCAAATTCAGGGGGGTGAAAAAAACTTTCACCGCAAATTCAGGGGTTGAAAAAAAACTTTCACCGCAAATTCAGGGGAAGAAAAAACTTTCACCGCAAATTCAGGGGGGTGAGAAAAACTTTCACCGCAAATTCAGGGGAAGAAAAAACTTTCACCGCAAATTCAGGGGGGTGAAAAAAACTTTCACCGCAAATTCAGGGGCTGGAAAAAACTTTCACCGCAAATTCAGGGGAAGAAAAAACTTTCACCGCAAATTCAGGGGCTGGAAAACTTTCACCGCAAATTCAGGGGGTGAAAAAAAACTTTCACCACTGTTTTAAGCGGTGAAAGTGTCTTTTTCCGCCACAGTGTAGGATCTTTTACCCGGTGGAGATATTCTCCAGTTTTGAGCTTTTCTCCACGCCTCCATGGATTTCTCCAAAGGCTGGAGAAATTCTCTATGAATGGTCTGAATTTGTGGCAGGTAGAAATTCTCCCAAAAAAAGGTATTTAAAAAACCAATTTTGTTAGCAGTGGATAATTTGAAAATATTATTATAAATAGTAGTAAAACTAATAGTTAATAGTTAATAAACTATAATTTATTATAATTACATATTCAATTATTATTTAAAATTGAAATTTTCCTAAGTTTTTTTTCTGTGTTTTGGGGGGTTACGGTTTTCCACATGTGGGGAAGTGTGGGGAAAATGAGGGGAAAATGAGGGAAAAGTACCTTTGGCATACATGGGAAGATTCCCCCCCCCATTACAGGGTATGGGAAGTCTTGTCAACACTCAGATTATTGGCGAATTCGGTCAAAGGATTGTTGATTGAAGAGATTTTTGGCAAATGAGGGAATCGTTTCTATTTGCAAAAATATTGTGCAGATTTCTGCTGTCTTCTGCGAATAGCAACTTTTCGCCTTTTCCCTTAATTCTGCTATTAGCAAAATGGATAAGCAACTAGCAACCAAGTCGACTTAGACGTTTATTTCGCAAAAACAAAGGATTTGCAAATTTATGTTCCGGTGGTTTCCTTCTGCAGAAGAGGGATTTTTTGGCACATATATATCCAAATACCGATTTGTGCAATAACTAAAATTTGCGAAAATTTTTTCTATTCTCCGCTTGATTGTACTACTATACTGCTACTACTACTGCTACTACTGCTGCTACCACTACTACTATTGCTACTACTACTACCACTACTAGTAATCAAGTAATCTAGAAATCAAAGATTGCAAACAATTTTCTATTCTCCGCTTGATTGTACTACTATTCTACTACTATACTGCTTGCTACTACTGCTATATGACTATTATTTTTGCGACTACAACATCTACTGTTACTACTACAACAGCTACTGCTATTATTACAACAGCTACTGCTACTGCTACTTCTACTGCTACTGCTACTTCTACTGCTACTGCTACTACCGTTACTGCTACTACTACAAACACTATACTACTACAAAAGCTATTGCTTCTTCTACTGCTACTGCTACTACTACAACTGCTACTACTACTGCTACTACTACTGCTACTACTACTGCTACTACTACTGCTACTACTACTGCTACTACTACTGCTACTACTGCTATTGCTCCGTTTTATCATATGTTACCAAATAATCTTCGTACACTCTCCCTCAGAGTTTCGGACCCCTTGATTACTGTTTTACTATTATTTTACTAATTATTTATTATCGGAATGATATCACCGAATGTTATCATGTGTTATCAATGAAGTGCTGTGTAAATTGGTTTCTCGGTATAAGGTATGCCAAGTGTATAAGGAAATCCAAGGGGTCGGAAACTTCCAATAATCTTCGTACACCTAGGTCATGTTATCACTGTTATCATCCTGTTATCTCCATGTTATCTCCGTGTTATCATATGTTATCAAATAATCTTCGTACACTTTTCCTCGGAGTTTCGGACCCCTTGAGGAAATCCCATTTTGGAGAGGAACTCTTTCTTTTAAGAAGATTTCCCGCCAAAGTTTGAAAATTTCAAGTTGGCGGGAAGTGTTTAGTTGTTAAATGCTGTTATCAAGGATTATTAAATGCTTTATCACTTGATCTCATAAGTGTATTTCGATAAAAAAAATTGATATATTTAGACGTAGAACTTCCCTATCTACTACTACTACTACTACTACTGCTACTAATACTACTACTACTACTACTACTGTTAATATTACTACTGTTACTACTACTACCACCACTCCTACTACTACTGCTACTACTACTACCACCACTACTACTACTACTACTACTACCACCACCACTACTACTACTACTATTACTACCACCACCACTACCACCACCACTACTACTACTACTACTACTACTACTACCACCACCACTACTACTACTACTATTACTACCACCACCACTACCACCACCACTACTACTACTACTTCTACTACTACTAGTACTCACTAAATTAACTTAATTTTAATTTTATTTATTATAATTAGTTCTTTAAATCATTTAAATCCCAACTAAATTAGATTAATTTTAATTCTATTTATCATAATTAGTTCTTTAAATAAGTTAAATCCCTTAATTAATATTAATTAAGTTATTCTAATGAATTAAGAGATTAATTAAGTTATTTAATTAATTAAGATTAAATCCCAGCGAAATTAAAATTAATTTTAATTATATTTATTATAATTAGCTCTTTAAATCAGTTAAATTCCAACTAAAATTAATTAATTTTAATTCTATTTATTTCAATTAGTTCTTTAAATCATTTAAATCCCAACAAAAATTAAATTAATTTTAATTCTATTTATTATTACTTAGCTCTTTAAATCATTTAAATCCCAACTAAAATTAAACTAATTTTAATTCTATTTATTAAAATATCTTTTTAATCTCTTTAAATCAGTTACATTCCAAATGAATTAAATTAATTTTTAATCTATTTATTTTAATTACTTCTTTAAATCAGTTAAATTCCAACTAAACCAAAATTAATTTTAATTCTATTTATTTTAATTAGCTCTTTAAATGAGTTAAATTCCAACTAAATTCAATTAATTTCAATTCTATTTATTATAATTTGTTCTTTAAATCAGTTAAATCCCTTAATTAATAGTTAGTTAAGTTATTTAATTAATTAAGATTAAATCCCAACTAAATTAAAATAAATTTTAATTCTATTTATTATTAATTAGTTCTTTAAATCACTTAAATCCTAACTAAACTTAAACTAATTTTTAATTCTATTTATTATTAATTAGTTCTTTAAATCAATTAAATCCCTTAATTAATAATTCATTAAGTTATTTAATTAATTAAGATTAAATCCCAACTAAAATTAAAATTAATTTTAATTCTATTTATTATTAATTAGCTCTTTAAATCAGTTAAGGCCTTTTTGATCTTTTAATCTGCTGCTGTTCGAGGCTTTCGTAGTCAACGCCTCTTTCTCCTGTAATTTGTAATCTTACTGAAACACCGATTAACAAGAACTTAATCATATTTGCACTTAGCACTGATAACTATGTAAGATGTATATGACTAGTATACCAAATAATAATATAATAATAATATAATAATATAGTTCAAATGACCAGGAAAAGCGGCTACTACTACTACTGTTATTACTACTGCTACGACGACTAGTACTTTACTACTACTGCTGTTACTACTACTTCTATTACTACTACTACTACTACGGTGACTACTACTATTACTACTGCTACTGTTACTACTACTTCTATTACTACTACTACTACTACGGCGACTACTACTATTACTACTACTTCTATTACTACTACTACTACTACGGCGACTACTACTATTACTACTACTACTGTTACTATTACTACTACTGTTACAACTACTACTACCACCACCACTACTACTACCACCACCACTACTACTATTACTACTTACTACTACTACTACTACTACTACTACTACTACTACTAGTACTAGTACTACTGCTACTACTACGAGCACTACTACTACTATATACTATATACTACTATATAGTAATAGTGGTGGTGGTATACCTGTTACACCATCTACTACTTTTACTACTACTACTAGTACTACTGCTACTACTACGAGCACTACTACTACTACTACTACCACCACCACCACTACTACTACAACTATTACTGTTACAGCAACTACTACTTTTACTACTGTTACTACTACTATGACTAATAATGATAATAGTAATAAAACATTTTTTTAAAATTTTCTAGAAAGTACTGGAGGCTTTGTTGTAAATCCACTAAAAATCCGAACTACTAAGAAATACTACTTTAAGTGGTTTGTTCAAATAATCCGCGGAAAAATTAACTTCTACAACAGTTACAAAACACTAAGTATACTTATTGAAATTGCGAAAACTGCGAAAAATGTGATTTATATAAGTAGATAAATCTCTGTACTGTTAATCAATGATAACAATATGAAACTTAATGATAATCCGATTAACATTAAAGATTTCAAACTGGGATATATCTTATCAAAATTTTCATATCGATAGTTTGTAAGTAAATACTACTAATATCTAATATAGGATTTAATACAAAATTTCAACAAAATATAATTAATTTCAAACTAAACTTAATAAATTAAATGATTAAGTTTATCAAATCAGGAATTAAGTAGATTTTATCCAATTTTTAAACCAGTTATTCTTTAAATTATAATTACATTAAATTAAGTTAATTGAAAAACAGGGGGTCCGAAACCTCCAACAATCTTCGTGCACCTAGGTCATGTTATCATCCTGTTATCATCCTGTTATCTCCGTGTTATCGTGTATTATCAAATAATCTTCGTACACTTTTCCTCGGAGTTTCGGACCCCTTGTTGAAAAACGCCATTTAATTGTACGGATATTAACTTTTATTGCATTTTCTAGTCTTTATGAAAATTGCTATTAGCAAGGTTGTATAAGTCTCTTGTGCTTTTCGCGAATTTCCCTGTTTCAGACACTTTTCGTTTGCTCACAATTACTAGGAAATTATCACTAAACCGAAAAGCCCACTTATCCAGAATACACAAAAAACAAAAGTTGCCAAATTTCTATTTTCCACCGTAGAAAATCCTTATTTAAGCCGATAAAACTACTTTTAAGACGAAACCAGAGTTAAGAACAATATTTGCTTAACGGCCATTTAACTCCAGTAGTCCAAGTATAACACGTTGCTTTTGATTATTTTAAGTTAAATTTTCTTTACAAGCGCGCGCTTGATAATGATTGGTCCATAGCTTTGACCAAAAAGAGGCTCTGATTGGGTGAGAAAGACCTGCGGCGATCTGACTGGTCGAGCTCAACCAATGAGGTCAGGCGTGGGTGGAGCTATACGAAAGGGAGGAGCCGATTGGTTGGATCATAGAAAGGCTCAACATCGTGGCTATAAATCAGTCGTGGTCGAGTGGTTGACAAGTGCAGACGTCCGAAAATTCGTCCGTGAATTAAATTTTAAATTACAATTGAATTTTTTTTCTCAGAAATTGTGGAAATTATTAACGTGTAATTTTTTTTTAAAAAAATGCTGTCGGGTACAGAAACTAATAGAATCAAGAAAAATTCCGTGTTTTCCATTGAAAATTTATTAGCGCCGGAAAATCACAGTAACAAACGCGGTTCACTAAGTTTAAGTCCAACTCACTTCACTCATCAACAGTCTGCGGTAGTGATACCCAACGTGATACCCATCGAATCTCTGGCTACGTACAACTATCTGGGTACTTAAAAAACCACTGAAAAAATCAATTAACTTAATTAACTTATTAATAATTGAAAATTAGGTTTCCATTCACAGCAGAATGCGATACTCCATCCGAATATTTTCAACGCGTATTTCCCGCATCCTTTTGCTACCACAGGTATGATACCTCATCCGGTAGTAACTGCTGGGTCGGTAGAAGCTCTGCAGCAAATGTCATGGAACTGTTCCAGTCTCCAGAGCTCAGGTTCCAGTAGTAGCAAAAGGAAGCGAAGACATCGTACTATTTTTACTGAGGAGCAGTTAGCAAAACTGGAACAGACTTTTCTCCAGACGCACTACCCCGATGTGTTGCTTAGAGAACAGTTAGCAATGACTGTGGACCTCAAAGAAGAACGAGTCGAGGTACTGCTACTACTACTACTAGTGCTACCAATACTAGTGCTGCTACTATTACTACTTGTACTATTGCTCTTACTGTTACTACTATTGGTAATGTTACTACTACTGCTAATCCTACTACTACTACTTCTACTATTGCTCTTACTGCTACTGCTATTAGCACTGTTACTAATACTACTACTACTTCTACTATTGCTCTTACTGCTACTGCTATTGGTACTGTTACTACTACTAGTACTTCTACTATCGCTCTTACTGGTACTGCTATTGGTAATGTTACTACTGCTATACTACTACTACTATTGCTCTTACTGCTACTGCTATTGGTAATGTTACTACTACTATACTACTACTACTACTACTATTGCTCTTACTGCTATTGGTACTGTTACTACTACTACTGCTACTTCTACTATTGCTCTTACTGCTACTGCTATCGGTACAGTTACTACTACTAATCCTACTACTACTACTTCTACTATTGCTCTTACTGCTACTGCTATTAGTACTGTTACTACTACTACTTGTACTACTGCTAATATTCTACTTGCGTGCTGCTGAATATTGTGGCAGTTGCTAGTTATGTATGTAACTAATGCTAATAAATGTAAGTAGTAATTATAGTGTAAATAGAATTAGTAGTGTTTGCTATGCTATACTAAGACTGCGACTACTACCTCTACTACTAATTAATGTACTAGTTGCTAGTTAACCAACTAAACGATAGCAGTAGTAACTAGCAATTGTAAGCAAGTGTATATACTAAGCTAACTACCACTACTACTTACTGATGTAGTAATAGCGAGGGTAGTTAGAAGTAGTTGTAAAGACTAAGTGCGTACTACTACTACTACTATACTACTACTACTAGTAGTAGTAGTAACGTTGTATGCTTAAAAAACTAGCATAACTTTAGTGTGTAGTACTACTATAGCCCCTACTACTACTACTACCTCTGCTACCTCTACCACTACTACTGTCATATCGTATACTATAATACTAATCATACTAATCATATCATATACTAGTAATAGTTTTGCACTACTATTACTACTATACTACTACTACTACTACTACTATACTATTACTACTAGTAGTAGTAGTAACGTTGTATGCTTTAAAAACTAGCATAACTTCAGTGTGTAGTACTACTATATAGCCCCTACTACAACTACCACCTCTGCTACCTCTACCACTACTACTGTCATATCGTATACTAGTTGTAGTAGTAATAGTCCATGCAAAGTAGTAGTTAGGATTTAAAAATTAGAGAAGAGAGGGAGATTAGTTCTAATGTTTAGTGTGTAGTACTACTATAGCTCCTACTACTACTACCTCTACTACTGCCCTATCGTATACTAGTTGTAGTAGTAATAGTTCAAGTAGTAGTTAGAAGTGGTTGCAATGACTAAGTGCGTACTACTACTACTACTACTACTACTACTACCTCTGCTACCCCAACCACTACTACTGTCATATCATATACTAGTTGTAGTAGTAATAGTTCATGCAAAGTAGTAGTTAGGATTAAAAAAAAGAGAAGAGAGGGAGATTAGTTCTAACGTTTAGAGTGTAGTACTACTATAGCCCCTACTACTACTACTACCTCTGCTACCTCTACCACTACTACTGCCCTATCGTATACTAGTTTTAGTAGTAATAGTTTTGCACTACTATTACTACTATACTACTACTACTACTAGTAGGAGTACTACTACTAATAGTTAGGATTAAAAAACAAGAAGATGGAAGATTAGTTCTAACGTTTAGTGTGTAGTACTACTATGGTCCCTACTACTACTACTACTACTACTACCTCTACCACTACTACTTTCATATCGTATACTAGTTGTAGTAGTAATAGTTCATGCAAAGTAGTAGTTAGGATTAAAAAAAAAGAGAAGAGAGGGAGATTAGTTCTAACGTTTTTACGTTTAGCGTTTAGTGTGTAGTACTACTACAGCCCCTACTACTACTACCACCTCTGCTACCCCAACCACTACTACTGCCCTATCGTCTACTAGTTGTAGTAGTAATAGTTCATGCAAAGTAGTAGTTAGGATTAAAAAAAACAGAAGAGAGGGAGATTAGTTCTAGTTACATGGGAATCGACTCAGGCCTTGTTGCTTTAATATTGTTGTTTCTACAAACACAACTGAGCCCAAACGGGATTTTCTAACGTTTTTACTACTTTTTTACTACTTTTTTACTATCAAACTATTATCTTTACTTTTTTTTCCCCAATACATCCACAGACTCTTCAGTTTTTCCCCTCAGCCGTATATAATCCGCTGTAGACATTACATTTAAATAGCATTAAACTTAAAACTACTGGATTAACTACTTACGATAGTTCCGTAGTTACTAACTACTAAATTAGTCTCCTGCTGAATTTGACAAATTACAAACTAATTAGACATAACATTTAAGTAGCATTAAACTTAAAACTACTGGATTAGCTACTTACGATAGTTTCGTAGTTACCAACTACTAAACTAGTCTCCTGCTGAATTTGGCGAATATTGCAAACTAATTAGACATAACATTTAAGTAGCATTAAACTTAAAACTACTGGATTAACTACTTACGATAGTTCCGTAGTTACTAACTACTAAATTAGTCTCCTGCTGAATTTGACAAATATTACAAACTAATTAGACATAACATTTAAGTAGCATTAAACTTAAAACTACTGGATTAACTACTTACGATAGTTAGTAGTAGTAGTAGTAGTAGTAGTTAGTACGAATATTGCAAATGAATTAGACATCAAATTTAAATAGCATTAAACTTAAACTACTGGATTAACTACTTACGATAGTTAGTAGTTACTAACTACTAAACTAGTCTCCTGCTGAATTTGGCAAATATTACAAATTAATTAGACATTATATTTAAATACAATTAACTTAAAAATACTTCAGTTAATGAAAGCTAACTATCAACTATTTACTATGAAATCATGTTAATTAAGAATATTTTACTAATCTTTTCACACTTTATTAATAATTTTTAACTAATATAAGTTAAATATATTATAATTCAACTATAATATTTAACATACCTTAGTTATAATATGTTAAATATATATAATATTATAATTTAAATATATATTTCATAATAATGTATTATAATTTAATTTTAAATATATATAAATTATAAGTATATTCCGATTATTTTATTTTTATTAACAATTATTTTAACTATTATTAACCATAGACTTTGGCTATTTACTATAATTAGTTAAATTCTATTAAATATTATATATTTGATTAATTATTTATAATTTCTGGAATACATTTTAATTAATTACATTTTAATGCAGTAATTAATTATATTTTTATATTATTAATCTTATTAATATTTTCGAAATAAATTCTCGAAATATTAATAATTAATAAATATATACTCAATCACATTATATTATAATAATTTATTAAAATTAATTAACTACTGAATTTTTATATAATTAATTATAATTAATTATTTTATTATTATTTTTTTAAAGGTCTGGTTTAAAAACCGACGAGCCAAGTGGCGTAAACAGAAACGCGAGGAACACGAGCGCCAGCGACTTCAGCCCGGCAGCGACTCGCACCCGGAGGGCGACGCGCGTCGCGGCGACGACGACGACGACGACAACTGAAAAATCTCGTGTGTGTGTTTGTGTGTTTTCTAAAATTTGATTGTTTGTAAATAATTAAATGACGTTAAATCTGATGTTATCAAAAGCGAGAAAAAAAACCTGAAATAAAATTTAAAAGTTCGACAGCAGCGCCACCACCCGGATTTTTACTGAACTACAAACGGGAAAAAATCGAAAATTTTGAGATTTTCAAGCGTATTTTCGCGGAATTCTTACAAAATTCTTGTAAATTAACTTATTTTTAGTTAATAATAATTTATTTTATTAAAAATATATTAAAATATTTTTTAAAAATAAAATTGGATTATTTTGAGCGATTGGTAACCATGGTAACCAGGTAACCAATCAGCAGTCATCCACACGTGCCGGTGTCAACAGTTTTCCCACAGTACAAAATGAACGTAATTCAATTAGAGGTGTTATCAACTGTTATCAACTTGTTATCAAGTGTTATCACCAGTTGTGTTTTACG
Source organism: Eulimnadia texana (assembly GCA_002872375.1). Lineage (NCBI taxonomy): Eukaryota > Metazoa > Arthropoda > Branchiopoda > Diplostraca > Limnadiidae > Eulimnadia > Eulimnadia texana. Next base: position 481,491 of record NKDA01000008.1, read on the forward strand.
ACCCCTTCACCTCTCAGCACTCGACTCTTACAGCAAATCCAAGATGGCGACTATTCTAAAGTATTTTGTGTGTACAAGTCACTTGAAAGTTCAACACTTTTTTTTCAAATTCCCGAGCCCCAGAAAACTTGTTATCAAGTGTTATCAACATGTTATCAACTTTTATCACTTAGTTTTCCTGCAGATTTGTGTTTTTTTCGAACTTTCTCTTGATATTTTGCTCAGTAGGTTTGACTGGGGAGTCTGATAACACTGATAACAAGTTGATAACAGATGATAACAACGTTCTGGGTGTGTGCAAGAGATTGGTTGAAGAAGTTGTTGAGGAAAATTTTCTCTTTTTCTGCTTGATGAACAAACATACACGTGTGAAGAGAGCCACTTTTGGTGAATCCTCCAAAAGGGTCTTCGCTTCAAACTGTGTTATCAGCGTGTTATCACTTGTTATCAGCTGTTATCAAGTCAGATTCCCATTCTCCGGTGAAGGTGTAAGGCCATATAATGTGTTATCAGGTGTTAACAACGTATTAACACGTGTTATTAATGTGTTATCGGCTGTTAACAAGTCAGTTCCCGATTCTCCAGTGAAGGTGAAAGGCCATGGAGTGAGTTACCATGTGTTAACAGCGTATTATCAGGTGTTAACAAGCCATTGAAATGTGCTGGAACGAAGGCGACGAGGCTTCAGTCTATGTTATCAGCGTGTTATCATCTGTTATCAGCTGTTATCAAGTCAGTTCCCCATTCTCCAGTGAAGGTGACAGGCCATAGAATGTGTTATCATGTGTTAACAACGTATTATCAGGTGTTAACAAGCCGTTTAAATGTTCTGAAACGAAGGTGAGAGACTTCAGACTGTGTTATCACTTGTTATCACTAGTTATCACCTTTTATCAGTCAGTTTTCTATTCTCCAGTGAAGTTGAAAGGCCATAGAATGTGTTATCATGTGTTAACAATGTGTTATCAGGTGTTAACAAGCCATTTGAAAGTGCTGGATGAGAGACTTCCGACTATGTTATCAGCGTGTTATCACTTGTTATCACCTGTTATCAAATCAGTTTCCCATTCTCCAGTGAAGGTGTAAGGCCACAGAATGTGTTATCATGTGTTAACAACGTATTATCAATTGTTAACAATCCATTTAAATGTGCTGGAACGAAGGATGAGAGACTTCAGACTATGTTATCAGCGTGTTATCACTTGTTATCACCTGTTATCAAATCAGTTTCCCATTCTCCAGTGAAGTTGAAAGGCCAGAGAATGTGTTATCATGTGTTAACAACGTATTATCAGGTGTTAACAAGCCATTTAAATGTGCTGAAACGAAGGATGAGAGACTTCAGTCTCTGTTATCAGCGTGTTATCATCTGTTATCACTTGTTATCACTTGTTATCATCATGACGGGGGTCGGTTAGTGAACCGTTGGGGGTTTGGGTTCGACACTGATTAACGAGGAAACCCTGAATGTGCGTACATTTTGCGGGAAAACCTACTGAAGTCTTTCAATATAAGAAACGGCAACTTGGGGAAATAATTCCCCGTGTAAACAAGCGGCCCAATAGGCCTAACAACACACAGTCATCTAATCAAAATCGATTTTCAAACCTACTTTCTACGATTTCTATATATATCGATCTTTAATCGGTTGTGGGTAATGATAATAATAATAATAATATAAAAATAATATAATATATAATATATATAATAATAATATAATAATAATAATATAATAATAATAATAATAATAATAATATAATAATAATAATAATAATAATAATAATAATTATAATAATAATAATAATTGTGGCAATAGGCTTTCCAGCTTTAGCCGAGAATAAATAAATAAATAAATAAATAAATAAATAATAATAATAATAATAGCAACAATAAAAGATAGTAAAAAATTATGAATAATCACGTAATGATAATAATGCTGAAAGTAGTAGTATAATAATAGCAATAGTAGTAAAAGTAGTAGTAGTAGTGTAGTAGTAGCAATAATAATGAAAATAATAGTAAGAATAATAGTTAGTAATCGTATTGATAATGGAATAATAATAATAATAGTAATAGCAACAATAAAAGATAGTAAAAAAATTACGAATAATCACGTAATGATAATAATGCTGAAAGTAGTAGTATAATAATAGCAATAGTAGTAAAAGTAGTAGTAGTAGTAATAATACAAATAGCGATGGTAGTAGTAATAATTACAGTAGTAATCGTATCAATAATGTAGTAGTGATAATAATGAAAATAATAGTAATAATAATAGTAATAGCAACAATAAAAGATAATAAAAAATTACGAATAATCACGTAATGATAATGATGCTGAAAGTAGTAGTATAATAATAGCAATAGTAGTAAAAGTAGTAGTATTAGTGTAGTAGTAGCAATAATAATAGCGATGGTAGTAGTAATAATGATGGAAATAATAGTAAGAATAATAGTTAGTAATCGTATTGATAATGAAATAATAATAATAATAATAATAATTTAAACAAAAGGTGAATATAGCGAATCTGTCGAATAGTTGGACACATGGATAGGCACTACATAAGTGCAGATATTATCCAAAGATTCGACATATAGCAGATTTTGTTAGGACCTATTACCTACTGCTACTACTATATGTTGTTGCCAGTATACTACACTGCTACAGTAGTTGTACAACTTACTTTAAGAGTTGCTGTATTGTTCCTAATAGACTTTTACTGCTATACTCAATACTATTACTACAGTACAATTACTACTACTTCTGCTGCGACTACCACTAATACTACTACTACTAAGATTACTAGTACAGCTGATTTAATGAGCACTACTACTACTAATAGTACTAGTACTACTACTACCACTACAACCAATAGTAGTACAGCTGCTATTCTACTACTACTACTACTATTAGTACTAGAATTACTAGTATCACTACTGCCATTACAACTACTGCTGCTGCCACTACTGCTAACACTACTACTAGTACTATCACCATTAGTAGTACTACTGCTAGCACTACTACTATCACTACTACAACTGTTACAACCACTATTACTACTACCACTTTTACTATCATTACTACTACTTCTACTATTCCCACTACCATTAACACAACTACTACTCCTATTGCTACTTCTACTACTACTACTACTACTACTACTTCCCCTCCTATTGTCACTACTACTACTATTACTACTACTCCTATTGTCACTACCACTACTACTACTTCTCCTATTATCACTACCGCTACTACTATTACTCCTCCTATTATCACTACTACTACTACTCCTCCTCCTCCTCCTATCATCAATAACTACTACTACTACTACTTCTACTACTACTACCTGTAGCACTACTATTACTACTAACTACTACTATCCAAATGATAAGGACGCTAACCAACAAACGATATAAACATATAGTCAAAAATCCACAAAGCTAACACAATATCTCTTATCAGTTTACATACTAACAAGTACAATATAACGTAAAATACACGTAATAATCGTTCGAAATGATGAAGAAGAAGGTGTTTGTATAAGCTTGTTAAGGTTTTAGCCGGCAAAAAGCCTTTTCGGTTGTGTGAAGCAAAATGTGTGGCAGTTTGGCCCTGTGCTTATGGTCCTTAGATTCATTTGCCAAGCCTTTTAACTTCAACGGCTTCTCTAGATTTTAACCAGATTTCACCCAGATTTCTCATGTAAATCACGTTATAGCAACTCCATTAAAGCTTTTTTTTTCACGCACACAACTTTTTAGATCTACCACACCATCCTGAATAAATCAAATTTAAGTTAATAGAGTACTTCTTTGTACTGAAACTCAGATTTTCCAGTGGAAAATGTTTAATTTGAGACATTTTTTTGGACAAGAAGCTTATGGTATTAGCAATGGCCAGCCAAGTAGGAACCACCCGCCGCTCCATATTAATCCCATAGAAACAGAAGCAGTTAATCTTGAAAGGGTAATACTTGTCGGGTCATGGGTCACTGAGCATAAAGGATTACATTGTCCTGACCTATACTGACCCTCTTGACCGCTTTCAACCAACTGCAGAACCTACAAAGAGAGCCAGACCAGAGCCCTCACACATTTTTCATCCACCAAAACTACACTTATTAAAATTTATACATAAAATCTCGGTAAAATCGAAGTTCAGTCATTACGATATCGACTGTTATTAACAAAGAATAAAAAATTCCAACGCAGTAATTAAAATTAAGGTTTAAAGTTCGGGTAGAGCAACGCCATCTAGCGACCTACAAGCAAACTACACTAAAATTCCTTAAATTTAATACTCCAGCTTCAAAATACTAATTGCGTTCTTTGAGCCACATTATACAGTAACTGAAAATCGTAAACAAACTTAATTTGATTAAAATCTAGAATTACGGTGGGCTTCGCAAGTTGCGGGGATCGTGGGCGGTCAGTACCGAAGTCCTGGATAGCGTGTGTGTGTGTGGGTTTGTGTATACACACACAAAAGAACAGAAAAGTAGAATGGGAGAATTCCATGGGTTTTACGAAGCCGAAAGTTGCACTTTTCCGAGTGAATGCTTCGTTTCATTTCCATAGGAGAAGCAGACGAGAGGTAAGAAATCGTTGAAAAATTCCAATTTCACGCATTATTATTGTACTAATCGTTAAACTAAGCACAGCTACGGACATCGTCCGCTTTTTCCCAGGAATTTTCCTCTTCTTTTCACTCCTGTGTCATTCACTAAATCCTTTCTTAATCCCAGTCTCATTGAAATTCAAATCCTGGTGTGTATAAAAAAAATCCTCTGCCTTAATCTATGATCCCCTCCTGCAGCAGAGGATTGAAATAAATCCCTGATCCTTCTATCCTTACCAATTAAAATCTAACAATAGATTTACCATGATACTTGTCCCATAATGCCCGTGTACTGCAGTGGGGGTCGAAGGGAGGCCCTATATCAAGCCAAAAAGCTTTAAACAGTCTTCTATTGACAAATCCGAACAGGGTTCGTACAACTGGGATTCATCTAGAAGAATCTCAGATTCATAGACTCGTTTGTGAGTTATTCTAGATGTCAGTGAGACGGTTCTAGACCTTGTTCCAGAGGTTCTAGATCTCAGTAGAATCTGGGCTCCTTCTGAATTATTCTGAACCTCTGTGAATGGATTCTAGACCTCATTTGAGAGATTCTAAAACTTGTACTGGGACAGAAGGTAGTCCTTGATCAACCGATTCTGGAACTCTTTGTGTAGTTTGACAAGTTGTGGGCCTCTTCGAAGGACTTTAGACCCTACATCAATAATTCTAGAACTTCCTTCAACAAATCTAGATCTTTTCAAGTTATTCTAGACCGCGTTTCAATAACTTTAGACCTCTACAGAGGGATTCTAGACCTCCATGATAAAATATGGGTCCTACTCTTGCAACTCTAGACCTCTTTGACACGATTCTAGACCTTATTTCAACAAATTGGAACTCTTAGAAGTATTCTAGACCCAGTTACGAGGATTTTACACCTTTTTCTTGAAGGATTCCAGACCTCTACATTGGAATTCAGGTCCTTCTCTTACAATTCTAGACCTCTCTGACACAATTCTGGACCTTACTTCAACAAATTAGACCTCTTAGAAATATTCTAGACCCTGCTGCGAGGATTTTACACCTTATTTTCAAGGATTCCAGACCTCCAAGATGAAATTCAGGTCCTACTCTTACAATTCTAAACCTCTTTGACACAATTCTAGACCTTGCTTCAACAAATCTAGCCTTCTCAGATATATTCTAGACCCCTGTTACGAGGGTTCTACACCTATTTCGAAGGATTCCAGACCTCTATGATGAAATTTGGGTTCTATTCTTACAAATCTAGACATCTTAGAAGTATTGTAAACTCTATTTTGACATTCTGGACCTCGTTGGAAGTATTCTGAACCAATTGGGAAAGCTCCTTGACCTCATTTGAACTGATCTGGACCTTATCTTTAAAAATTTAGACCTCTTCGACGTATCCTGGACCCCGTTCTAACGATTCTGAACCTCTAAGTAAGCATTACGCACCTCACAGTATGTGATTCTGGGCTCGTTTCGCGCTTACAGTGTTTAAGTTCAGACTTAGGGTGATTCTAGGGAGTCGTGAGCCCCGATTGGGATAAAGCTGGTTTGTGAAAAAAGATGAACATCCAAAGCAGGGGGATTACAAACGATTCAGCTGCTTTGGGGCCCTTCTATTCCCCTGAATGCTTGTATGTATGCAGTACATGACGCCGGATTAACCACGCGGATTAACGATTAACATGGCTGCCATTTTGTGAAAAAAGAGGGAGAATTTTTAATCTCGCTTTCTACCGTACAACCTCTCACACACCAACACAGTGTCTCTAGATTAGTAAATTAGCAACTTACTAATCAAATGTTGCAAAAACATAACGAGGGATCTGTTTTGCGAAAAGTTTGCGGACTTTTTAGATGGCGGATTTACCATAGGGATACATTGCAAGAGAAAGAGTCTATAGAGGATAAGGAGAAAAAGCGGCTTAGAAAATATGTCTATTATCAAAGGGCAGTTATGCTGAAAGTAGCAAACGCTATTGGGACGAGTCTATGTTCTCCTTGAAAGGCACAACATGGACGGGACCACCCTGTCTGTTTAATCCCACAACAAATCCTCAACAATGCCTTCAGCAGGGACTTCAATAGAGTCTCGAACAAAGTGATAACACGCTGATTACAGAATGATAACAGCAGGCCACTCTGAAAAAGACCAACCCCTCCTATCACAGCTTGTAAATCATCGACACAAACTGGGCTATTGTTAAAGCAACACGCCGTGAAACGCGTGTTCATTCATGTACCCAGAAATGGCCCATCTCCCCCTCAACTATCCATTCAACTATCAAACTACAAATCAAAAAGACGATCCCTAACTATCAAGCTATCATTCACTAGCGTTACTAAGACCCTTAACCAATGTAATCGATACCCTGATACCTACACTATCTCTATAACTAGAGGTATAACAGAGACGGTTCACGGCTCAGCACGGTTCGGTTCACGGTTCAGATCTGCCCAGTCTCTGACTTAGGTACTTATAATAATACTATCAGGCGTTAGAATCAGAGTGTCATAATATGATTATGAATTTTTCCATTAAGTCCTTTAAACAAGATTAGCCCCCCACTCTTTGTCACAGATTGTCTTCCTTGATAATTCACACATATCGATTTACCCTTACATTTAATTGATGAGCAAACGACAAATCCGATTTGCTCCATAAGCTTTTCCTCCATAATTCTTTTCCTTACAGAAAAAAAAACTTTTTACCCCCCACACTGATAACACACACTGATTATCCAATCTATGCGTGTATTGTTTTCCAAAGGGGGGTATAAGGGAAAAAACTGCAGATTTTTTTTTTTGTAAATTTGCCATTTAACTTAGTTTTTTTTCACATTTTTTTGCGATTTTGGGATGGAGGAAAGTTCCGAGGGGTGACCAACTCCTCACAGAGGAAATAAGTGACCTCGTAGCAAATTTGCCCTCTTGATTTTTTTGTCTCATTTGCAGACATCATCAAAAGATGTCGTTATTTAAATTCCATGGGTTTTTCTCCACGTGCCTTTAAAACTCCCGTTCACAGCAGAGAACAAAAAGGAACGTAGTCGTTAAAAAAAAAGAAAAGAGGAAAAAAAGTAGCAAGCGGAAACACATACATATGATCCAAATGGAGCAATGGCTTACACTACACAAAAAAGGGACCACAAAATTATGAAAAATTTTCCCAAGTTTTTCCCTGTCCATTCGGTTGGGAGGAAAAAACGGGTGGAAAAACTAAAGTGGTCCATTTTTCCGACAGAAAATTAAACATACCTGGGTTTTTTGAAAGGTGAGGGGGAAAATGGTGTCTTGGGTACAAATCCACGTAGAAAAAGGAGACTATCAACTACAAATAACATATGACGAGATGCGGTTTTCTTCTTCATGTTTCCTGTTCTTGTCAAAATTTGTTTATATTCAGTTGCGGGTTTTCCGAAGACTCGACAGAGATGCACAGTCACGCTGAACGAAAACGAGGATCTGAAAACTGTAAAGATAACTTTTAATAATTGCTAATAATGTCAAATAAGTTGAAAGGGTGGAAAGTTGACGTACGAAACCTAGTCCTGCATTTCTTCGGTGATTTCGTGCGGGTTCAAGATTCCCGGGACCGACATCTGGACTTTGCGCTTCTCGTCCTGGGCTCGACGAAGCTCGATCTCCCGCTCCTCGAGATACAAGTCGCTGTCGTCCTCGCCAGTAAATTCCTATTTAAAATAATAATAATAATAAAGTTGCATTAATAAAATACCACTAATAGCAATGGTAATTAAGTACAAAATAATGAAAAATAACAATACTACCACTACTACTATAACTACTATTATCATAACTACTATTAGTACAACTACAAAAATTTCGTTAAAAATGTGGAAAATCCTATACACACCTTAATCTGAACGAGGAAGTCGCGAAGATGTTCCCTGAACCCCGCGATATCTCGGTCCAGGTCGAAGAGACCAGCCACTGTCACCTTGAGCTGGTGCTGCGTCAAGTGGGGAAGGCTGCGTGCAGCAGCTCTGCCACGAAGTTCTGGACGTAGAGTACGTTAGCAGCCGCCACGGTACCCCGGGAGCTACAGCCGGGATCGTGGGACTCAATGGCACAGAAACCTTTAAAAAGACACAAAAAAAGTAATTCAAAAATTTGTTCTCATAATTATAAGTAAATTAAATACACTGGAATGGAACTGAATAGATTCAATTAATAATAAATTACAGAATAAATCAAATCAAAAGACAAAAAATTGAATGGAAATACCTTTCCGAGCTCGACGATAGTGAACATGTACGCCAGGATGGTAGCGTGCATGGTGAGTGCAGCAGTGTGGGACGTATCAGTGACCACAGAGAAGACGTGCTGCATGATTTCCACGTAGTAAGTCTGGTAGAAACTCTGGGCTGCCTGATCGTTCTGCGACACGTTCTGCAGTAGTTGGTACTACAAAAAATAACGGAAAAATTTATCAAGATATAATATAAATATAATCGAGGCGTTTTGATTATCATTTTACATATTTTATACTTTATTAGCTCTATTATATTTAACTGTCGCTATTATCATATTTTTATTATACATATTAGGTTATATTTTACAAATCGCGAAAATAATAATAAAACTATTGATCTGACAAACTTGCATTTATTATAAATAGAAATAATATTTGAATCAATCCGACAACGTCAAGAAGGGCAATAAACTGTTAAGGCAAAATAACAAATTATATATCCTTAGTAAAATTAAAATATCTCTAACTATTAATTTCACACACTAATATATATTACAAATGACATAAGTTACACTTAAATTAACCAAATATTACTAAAAGAAGCAATAAATTATAATAATAAAAACAAACTGTAAACAACTGTACCAGAATATCGAGTCCAGTATCAGCTACGTTACGCATAGTGTGTTTAAAGGCCCAAATGATGGAGTCGAGCACGAGCTTGAACTGCGCGGGGGGTAGACTGAGGAACGCCGGGAAACAGTGGTTATTGACGGCCTATCCACGAAAACAAAGAAAAACGTTAAAAAAGTTATATATTTATATATATTAATAATTTATTTTATTTATTTCATTTTATTTAACTTACAAATCTTGAAATTTATAATGTTTTATATAATATATTCATATATGTTTTTTATTTATATTATTTATATTTACTCTTTATATGTAATATATGCGATGCTTTATATGTTATAAACTAATATATACTTGGAGCAGTAAGTAGAAGTTGGTTCTATGCTCGGGGAAGTCCTCAAAGTTCTTGTTAATCATATCGAGGGTGCACTGGAACACGGCGTCAAAGATCTTGGGCACGTGTGGGGTGATGTGGGCCTCCAGTTTGTTGACGATGGTGGCCATGGTGCTGAGGACCTCGGGTTCCCGGGTGGCGGGGACGGGACACCGCTGGTAGTCGACCAGGACGGCGTCGAGCAGGTGGGGGATGAAGTTCTCGAGGACCACGTCCGGCTCCGTCGAGCGAGACACCCAGTCCGAGATGAGTTTTAGTGTTTCCTTCTTGACCAGCCGCATGCTCTTGATCAACGGCTGTCGGGTAACTGATTCACCGCCTAGCACGACTGCAGCAGTTATGTTCTCAGACATCACCTACAAACATAAAAGTATTAAAATTTAAACAAGAGTGATATAGCATCCCTACTGCTACTGCTCCCTGTGCTACTACTATGACAGCCTTACTCCCAAAACTATTAGCATGAAGCGAATAGTTTTACCTTGTAGACGTTCAGCATGTCCAGGTAAATGCGTCCCAGCTGCGTAACGTAGGGATGTCCCAGAGCTTTGCAGGCTCTAACATTTGTCTTGAGGATGTTGGCAAGCTGCTTGACGGCGTCAGGGTCCTTTAAAACGTCCACGTTCCTCGTCGCTTGATTGATGATATCGTCCCACACCTACAAAAAATCATAAGTAATCTAAAACAAGAAGTTATCATAAAGTTTGGGGAAAACCTGGTTAGGCAGATGCATGTATCGTTCGATGAGATGTTCCTGGACAGGTTTTTCGGTCTGGGCGCTGATCATATAGCCGACAGCTTCGTAGAACGTGTGAACCTGCTGCGGCTGAAGATCGCAAATGATCGTGCTGATGGTCGACAAAATTTCTTCAATGAACGGCATGATCTCACCAACTTGGACCTGTAACAATAATTTTAATAATAATAATACATTAATATTTCTTCCAGCTGAGTTATTATCAAGCAAACTGACTAGCACATTAATTATTATACCATAATATTATTATTACTATTAACGGTTCGTTATTAGATATGTCAAAATATACAACTTAATAATATTTTAATCCAACTTTTTAGATCTTGTTTCGTATCATTTGGAACATTAAAAAAAGAAATGTTATGAAGTATAAATACTATAAACAAATACAAATAGTTCAATTTATTATAATACGTGAATATTTTAAGACACAGATATTTAATATATTAGTATGAATTATTAAAAATTATTATTTCCTGATTTCCTAATTCTTCTTACATTTTATTCTTAAGCACAGAAACATGACAAGATAACAGGTATTTCAACTGAATATATATCAATATTTCTAGAGTTACCTGTACGAAATGTCGCCTGCACTTCTGGGCGATCTTGATGAACGTGTCGCAGGCCATGTCCTGGACACCGTCATGCGTTTCGTGCATAAACTCGAACAGCTTGTTGACGACAGTCTTCAGAAAGCGCCAGTGAGCCCTCAGGAAGCGGGGGTACTGCCCCACCACGTACATGATGTTCGACGCGATGATGGCCTTGTTGTCTTTGCCCTTCTTCTGCTCGCAAAGACCCAGGAGTTCCTTGATGACCGTCACCAGGAACCTTTTCTCGTCCTCTTCGTGCATGGCACCTATAAAAAAACATCATTAAAAAATGAATAACAAATTAGCAAGCAATGTAATGTGACGAGATAAACGGACTTGCATTTGCTTCCGATAATGCTAAATGCTTTCCAAAAACAGTGCTTCCATTTTCAGTTTACTGCTTCCCCTCAAGAGGGCCCCAGTTTCCGTCTTTTCCCCTCATTTTGAAAATTCAGTTTTCCCTTTTTCCCCTTAACGTAATCTACTTTTTCCCTCTGTGAATAATTATTTGTTGGGTTAAAATGTCTGATGGTATAAAACACAAGGGGACTTAAAAATTTTATTTTTCCCTCTTCCCTCATTTTTCCCTTTTGAGGAATTTCCCCCAAACGTGGAAGCACTTTTCTATTTCCAACGGCCTCTTACAGATTCTCCTTCACCTTGCTATTATTTTTATTTTAATCGGCTAAGTGGAAGTCGCCCTACTTTCTTCAAGCAAATTACCGCAAAGCCTGTCTCTTTAGAACTCGTTTCAATAACTTTACCCGAGATGCTTCCAATTGCCCAGCATAAAGTGTTGAGATTTTTCCAGGACCATTCAGTTCCGTTGACTTGGTTCTGGAGCTTCTCCGTCATGATGCGTTCCGTGTCGACATAGTCCAAGTGAGTCAAGTAGACAAGAGTCTCGCGCATCGTCTTGTACAGGTTGATCGAGTCGGTGTCCTTCATGAACTCGCGGACGACTTCCCCGTGCTCGTTCTCCACGACGAGCACTTCCTCGGGTTTGGCCATTCGACTGATGACGATGTACCGCAAACGAGTCAGAACGGGCTGGTAGAAGATGCGCCTTGCCGACGCACCAGAAGCTGCGTTTCTGCAAAGTCAGCAAAGAGGCAAAAAATTTTAGTATTGCAAAATAGAAGATAAGTTGCAGCCTTATTTTAACTGTTATTATTATTATTATTATAAAACAACATCTTTTATTTACTCATCCCTCTATCATTTTATTTTTATCGTTATTAGTTTGCGTTTATGATTTACTTATCCTTAATCTTTATTTTTTTCATTATCTTAATATTTTCGTATCATTATGAATTAGCATTTATCATAAACAGTGTCTTATGTTTCAGTTATACTCAAAATGTAAGAGTAATTTAACTGATAAAACGAAATCTTATTACACAACATGCAGATCTATAAATAACTTAAAATAAATTAACAAATAATAAAAATAACATTCCTGAAGTAAAACTTGGCAGAAGAAAAAAGAACACACATGACGCCTTCATATCACGAGTCCAAAACAGCCGTGCTGATAATAGCATAATAATAATAATAATAACAATAATACTGAAAACTTGCTCACTAGCTCTATATAACTAGTATGGTGCCTTATAATATAAAAAATCTGAAGAAGGTCATATTCACAACAAATCAGAATGACGTGATAAAAATGGACTAATAATATTAATACTAATACTAATATTAATAATAGCAAAGCCTTGCTGGTTAGCTCTATATACTTTACATGATGCCTTAGAATATCAAAAATCCGAAGTAGTCAAATCCATAATAAATCAGAACGACGCGATAAGAATAGATTAATAATGATACTCATAATAACAACAATAATTAATTACCTGATAAAAACTGCCGGTGCCATGAACGGAGCTTCCCGATACAAGTCTGAAGCCAGCGTGTTCCAGTACTCAAGGCAGATCTTGAAGATCTCCGTCTCTTCCACCTCGGAGATGAGCAGAAGATACTGGAGGGCATTTAAAACTGCTTGCCCTTCCTTTTGCTCCAACAGAGTGCCATGCTGACGAAGAATGGTGCATAAAAACAGGGCCAGATTCTGAATAAAATTCTGCTCGGCATCCTGACCTCGAGCGTAAGCCTCCTTGATGTTGATATTGACTGGCAGCATGTGTTCTAGTTGTCCCTATATCACCAGATACGTCTTAAATTATTAATTTTACGTAAAATTTGCATTGTAGTAGTACCATAGTAGATCTGAACAGTACAACAAAAGCTTCGTCATACTGCGGTAGAGTCGAAAGGCCCGCGATTTCTGTTAGACATTTCAGTGTAACGTTTCTGAAGAGTGGGACGGCCAGAAACTTGAAGATAAGCGTTTCAATCAGCTTGGTCTCGAAGATGTAGCCCAGCGGCACCCAGCTGAGAAAACGCAGGAGGGTCTCCAGTGTGGAGCCGACCAAAGCCGCGTTTTGCGAGTTATCCTGCATTCAGAAAATGCAAATGTTATTTTAATGAAAACGTAAAAAGTGAGCGAGTAAAAATACCATGACAAACTGACAGAGCTGAAAGATTTGAGAGAACTCCGAACACATAGAGTCCTTGAGATGCTTGGCTTTCATCTGTGTCATGTTTCCCGAAGAAAAGTCGAACACTTCCTCGGAAAGCAGTTTCAGGATGGCCATGTTGTTCTGACACAGACTTTCGTTTGTTTTGCTGGCACCAACAATGTCCGGGATGAATGTGGGCCAGTGTTTTGGCCACTCGCGCTCGAGAATCAGCACCAGAATCATGTTGAGTTTGCTGAGGTACGTTTTCTCGCGCTCCAGCGATTCAGGGTCTGACGAGGTCTTGATGATTAACGCCACAATGTATTTCTTGATTCCCTCACACTGGGCCCTGGGTAATGTTTTCCATCGCGTTTTTATCACCTACACAAACGTTTCAGAAAAAGTTAAAAAAAAAAAACGCAAGTCGCAAAACGATAGGATTCGGACTTACTGCTTCGAGAATCTGAAGGGCGTAGTATTTCGTCTGTTGATTGTTCGAGTATTCCAGAATAGTGTCGACTCTGGTCCAAGCTTGGGGGTGTTCCTTCAGTGTTGTGAGGACGTCTCTCGCAAGCCTTTGCTATTGAGTTAACACACAACGTGAACAAAAAACGTTAATGAAAAACGAAATAAGAAATACTGTATCAGTTACGTACCTCTTCTCCGGCTCCCGAATACATGCATCCTACGATATTGTCGAGGAGAGTAATATCTAGCTTTTGTTCAAAATCGAGCAGTTTGGCTGCCTGTTCCGCCAGCGTAGCCATGCTTAGAGGAGCAACACTAAATTTAACAAAAACTCAAGTTACAATTTTGAAACATTGGATAAAAGTTGCAGTTCAAACTGCGACTGCGAGAGTAACTGGAAGAATAATTTTTCTAAAAATCAAACAAGGCGTTGTGAAAGAGTGTGAAGATGCGTTGCTACTGTGGCAACGCAACGCATCGCCTAACCGTAACAATGCACAAAATAAAACAATAAACCGTATATTCTGCCGAGCCGTCAAATGACTAAATACTTGGCACTAGAGAAATGTAGGAAATTTTATCCGGAATTTGAATTCTGAAATATGGTGGTGATGCGTGGTTACCTTTTGTTTTTCCAGAAAAATATTGTAAATTCGAACGATGGTTTTGCGCGCACCTTGTGGCAACATTCGGAAAACCGGAACGATCCGGATTGGTTAACAGCGTTGCCAGTTCTACCAATCAAATTCAAATTTTCAAATCATCCAATAATCAACTTTTAAATTTACGCATTAAAAAACACTCACAAATCAAATTCAAATTAAACTAATAAATCTGAAATTAATTTAAATATCGAATTTATAAATAAAATTCGCCTAGCATGAATAACTTCTACTAAATCTTTTTTTTATTTTAACGTTTGAAGTAAGCAAACATGAAAGTCACTTATATTTAGAAAAAAATGTACTTGTTATAAGAAAACGTGACTTTTCTAAGTTGAAATCAAGAAATAATACACCTAATAAAAAGCTTGTTAGAAAATGACTCGAAGCCATTGCTTTGCCATTATTCATGGACAAACTGGAGTTTAAGTAAACGCGTTATTACTGAACAAATAGCCGTTGACTTGAACCGTTTCAGTTATTCTTACCATTAAGATGATTCAATTTCACGTAAAAAATTTTTAAAGATTAATATGATTTAATAAATTTGTTTATGACTAGTATATATGGTTATATGCTAGTTTTTATCGCTAGATGGCGTTTGCACTATTTGTTTTCAGTAATCAGTTCTTCCACTTTGCAGGAAAATTCCCTGAAAAAGGGGAAATCGAGTCTCGAAAGGGAAAAAACAAGGGAAGACAGAAAATGGAGGGAAAAGGATGATTTTGGGAATATACCTTTAATACGGAAGGGAAGAAAGGGACAAATAAGGAAAATAAGGGAAAAACCAAACTGTAAATTCTATTTCAGCCCAAGGAGGGAAAAAGGGGAAAACTGTTATCATATAAGCGAAGGGAGAAAAGGGAAAGCGGCGCCCTCTTTGAATAATAAAAAGCTGAAAGTGGAAAGAGAGATTTGTATCAACATTTTCCACAACTTCAAACAAGAAAAATCAAGCCGTTTATTTAACTGTCACCTCGAAACTATTGCAGCGCACGAGAAAGGTATTCAATAAAAGACCTTTAAGTAATTAATCAACGCTACTGTCAGCTGGAGAAGTAGGAAAAGCTATATACTCTTATGAAAAATAGATGAGCCTTCATGAGATCCTTAATTGTTATTTATATTATCCTATTATTGCATTAACGCACAGGTAAATAAATGGCGTCCGTCTGGGAGAAAATCAGCAACTATGGCGTACAATTGAAAACTTACTCGGACGAGTTATTCGCGGAAGGGAACAGGCACAACCCGTACGAAAACTGTGCGGGTAAAAACGCTGTCGTAATATTTGACGAAGAAGATCTCCTACATGAAAGGTAAAAAACGCAAATGAATACGTTTCAAGTCTTCATAAACATCGTTAATGTTACCCACATTAATATGCAATAACTCATTATTTATTATAAATTCCTTTTGTAGTCACAAGGAATTTGTCTGTCATGTCCCCGGGTGTGTTAAGAAGTTTCAGACGGTCTTCGGTTTTGAAGGCCATTACAACACGATTCATCGAAACGCCTGCGAGATTTGTCACAAGCGATTTCAGACGCAGCACCTACTTGATCTTCACGTCATGGAGAAGCACGACTCGTTCTTCTTAGCCCAGGCTGAAAGAAAGCCAATGGTGATAATTTTAATTTTAATTATGGCAATAATGCAATTTCACTGTGTCTGTCTTTACTGCGTTTTACTGAGTCACAGCTAGTATTCTTGCTGCAAGTAAATCAATTAAGATTTAAAAGCGGGAAGAAATCGTACTTTAACTGGTGAATTGTTGATGGAAAGATTAAATGCAAAAACGGGTTGAAGCCACGTCTATTCTTGATACAAAAGTTCTGGAAAATTAGTTTCGTACTTAAGGCTCGCTAGTGGGACTAATTCATTATTAAGCGAGAATTTTTTATCTGTTCACTGTTGGGAGCAACTCGTGGAAAACTTGAGAAACAAAATAGTTCACCAAGGAAAATTATAAGTTTCAGAACTTCTTGTTCACCGAAAACTTTTAAAAGTTTAGTTCTTTCAAGAACAGATTGTGGCTCCTGTAGTATGCGATACTGTACAATGAATATGGGCTTAGTTACACTCATTAATTTGGAAGTTTTTTCCTTTTCCAGTATCGGTGTTTCCTGGACACGTGCCCAGTGAGATGTTCCACTCCGGCGGAACGTCGATCCCATTGCATAGAAGTCCACAGTTTCCCGCACGATTTCCGATTCGACGACTCCCGCAAGCAGAAGAAAGTCCAGGAGGCTGAATCGATGGACGTGAGTGAAGCGATCAGTCAGAGCCGGTGCAAATCGGACGGCCTGCCCAAGAGCTTTAGTTTCGGACGCGGCGTAAGCCGGGGATTTTCACGGAGACCCAGGCACTGGCATCAGATTCACGCCTCACCCAGGCGGGAAACTACAGCAGATGTCAATCTAGCCGACATGGAGGAAGCCCTGCCTCAATTGACCTGAGCGATTTATGGCAACAACTCGGCAGGTCGGCAATCGATGATATACCTGATAACAGAAAGGGTACGTTGGGGGCTGAAACTGATTTAATCTCATTTTCTTTTAGTACCGTTTCGAATACACTTTACTCTCGTGTCACAAAGAACAGTTGGACTTTTGCACGAGTCTTGACTGTGCCAAAAGTTTCTGACAACTCCCTAAGTTATCACTAGCGAAATGAAAGGCCACAGAAAATGAAGTGCTGGCAACAAATTCGCCAATTTGGCGAGAAACTTTGTATTCTGCACAAACAAGGCAAACGAGTGAGTGTTGATCTTGGGTTCCTTAGTTTCAGAAGCTGATTTTTTAAAATGTGAAATCTAGACAAGTCGGGTTTAAAATATTAAATAGTAAAATATAAAAAAAATCAGTTTTACGAAGTTTCGTAGGAATATAGATGTACGCCATGTTTTTGAGCAGGGAAACATCTCTAGCAGTTCCCTCTGGGTTAATTATTAAACAACGGCCGTAACGTTTTCTTTCTGGGCTTTATTAAAATATCTTTCTTTTTTATTTTTTCACTAGAGATTCCGTTGATAATGAACACGTGAAGAAAGGGAGCTGCTGGAATAACAGCTGATATCGTGGAAAATAATGCCAAACGGCATCGAGGTAGGACCGCGGAATAATTGTTTCGGTAATCACGCTATTTAAGAATCCTCGGAATAACAAGGGAGAGTTCCCTCTGTCGAGTCTATAGCCCCATTTCCCCATGTCTCCCCTCGAAATCAACCCCCTGGTACTTCCTTTTTCTCTCACCGAGTCCCTTGTTTCTAGTTCTCCTTACCTCTTTTGTAGGTTGTTTGTAATGGGGTGAGCGTACGTGTTCTCTTATGCACAAAAGACCCTCTCTAGCAGACATTAATGGATAGGAAAAGTAAAGAAAAGGAGGCGAGTGAGATGCGCACACGAATATGAATCGTGGGATTTCCGAGCGGGTGGGCTTTGTCAAAGGATTGTAAGAGTGGATAAAGGTACATGATCCTGCATTTAATATCCACCAGGAGCGAGATTTCTGACAAGTTTGCCTCGGGAGATTTACTCTTTTGCAGGCAGAGGAGATCACACCAAGTTTCAAGGGGGACCACAAAAGAGATGTTGGCCATCAGGCCAGAAACTCCTAGGAAGGAATCATGAATCCTATTGTGAAGATCTTGTCTGATCCTCAGTGATCCCCGAGGAAACTTAAAATGAGATGGTCGGGCTGTGGGTGAGGATTTGAAGATTCCACCAGGAATCTGGCGAATCGTAAATCCTGACCCTCGCCCCCTGAAAGAATGACGCACTTATACGACTTTTTGATTTTTCGCTCCCTGCGCTTCGGCGTCGTATTTTTTGAATATCAAGATTAATGTACGAGAAAGAATGGCCTGCAAGATTAGGTTTATTCTGTCCTGGGTGCGTTTCCCCATATCAAATGCAATTGTTTTAGTGCACGTCCGGGCCGTCCGTGCTTCAAGCGTACACTATCTGTTATTCTTGTCTTATTTTATGAGGGGCCTTCCCCCGTTCCACTTTTATTCGTCATACGGTCGGTTTACATACGAATCGTCGTATATATGAATCAGTTTTACGATCTTTAGACCCTCCCCAACTTTTTGTGTACCGGAGGTTGTGGGGCTTTTGCAAGAGATATGTTGCAATGTAACGAGTCCCCGTTCAGTTTTCAGCTGAAATGTCTTTCTTCGAGTGTCTGGGTGTCGTCTCATAGTTGAACAAGCAATGTCTTCCCTTTTGCCCACCTTTGATGAAGTTTCCGTTACTGCTTGCTTTGTGAAAGGGCGCTACAGTATCTAAACGCCCGGGAAAGGCGCATTCAAGCATCTTAACACCCAGAACCTAGTTAATTACATAGATCCTCACTTGAACGTAAGTCAAGCGTTATACATGTTGCAATTGAAAACCGCTCAAAAATGGAACTGGCGTATTTGAACTTAATTATTGCTGAGCGTAGTTGGGATCAGGACTTGATCTTAGTTAGGACGCGAATTGTTTACCACCGTTCAAGCTGCTTGTTGTGAGGGAAAGAGACAAAGTAAACAGGGAGGCATAGGATTTCTATTACGTCGGCACAAAACAGGAGCAACTCCTGGGGTCACATGGCGGACAGCCCCTGAAAGTGTCCGTAATCCCCGTAGTTGGGATCTGATCCGTCAGCTGCCCTTCTCTTTTCAAATGGTGCGTGTTGCAACGCAAATAGCCCCGATATATCGGGGGGCAATTACTTTAGAAGAAATTTATTTTAGTAGGGAACCTAGGGAAACTGGTTTGTCTTCCCATATCCACACTCCTCTTTGCCCCCCTCCCTTATTTTCCTAATGCAGCGTAAATATCGAAACGTGCAATCTAAACAGTACGAGTAGACCGAGTATGGCTCAGTTTAGTCATGGCGAGAAGGTGGGAAAAAGACGAAACTGGAAATCCCTAGGCCCATTAAACTAACGGAGTTTGAGAATTAGGTTGAAAGATTCAGTTTTCTAGGAATACTGGTAATTTTAGACGAACCCGTTACGTCCAGGAGAGTGACATACCCTGTTTAACCTGAGTCAGCGGGGAATTGGTGAATCCCCTCTAAATTTTCCGTATAAGAACTTAATGGAGATAGTCAGCGACAGGGTTTTCGTTTAGTCCAGGATCATGTGCAGTTGCAGACCAAGTTCATCAAACTATACTAACACGAAACAGACACTGGAAATGTTTGTTTGCAGAAATGGAATGTAAATGCTGTAGCACAGCTTAAATTGAAAATTTCCATCACTCGTTTGAATGAAGGATGGTTAAATTATTTAATCGTTTAGAAGGCTTGTTTGCTTAAATTTGTAAACAGTTGATAAGGCACGATTCGTATAGAGAAAAATAAGAAGTCTGCAGTGATGAATTCCTATACTCCAGAGACTGAAGGGGGAAAGACTGGTGTATAGAATTGATCCGCAGAAACGATGTTTTTTTGCCTTTTCCCCTTCAGTTGTTGTGTGAATAAGCTCATTTTTTCCTCCCCAGCGCTGAAATCATTAGAAAGTTTTTTTTTGGCTCAAAGCGCACAAAAATTGGTCCAAAGAGACGAAAATTCCGGTGAGAAATGGACTCTGTTTCAACGGTGGCTAAAAATTAAGTGGAGCGATAGATCAAAGAGGTAACCTCGGCGCTAGCAGCAATTGCGACCAATTGTTTCAACAGCACCCGAGGGGAAATTACCTTTGCTAGTCTTACCTTGTTATGCAAAGTTTTCTTGCAAAAACTGAGCTTTTTTTCTAGTTGGGTTGCTATTCATCTCACTTTTCTTTTCATCCCTGGGTGTTTACTTAGTTCCTTTTTATTACCTTCCGCTTTGACTTGTCAAAAGGAAGAAAAAAACCTTTTGTAGCATCACTTAACGTCGGTTATGGAAAGAAAGGATAAGAATGAAAAGGCGTACTGTGTAGGTCTTGTAACCCAACTTTTGACCCTTCATTTGGCAAGCGGAGCAAATTACCACAAGCTGACACTTGCAGCAAGCTTCCAAATGGATCCATCAAATTTATATAACGTAGCGCCACTCTTCAACGGCTAATGAACTACCGAGTTATGGCGGCAACCGTGCTGGTATAACATTCTATGCTGCCGGAAAAGTAGCTGCACTACACCATAAAGTAAGTTTATCCGGAGGATCCATTGCGAATAAGTATCGTGGAAACCCATAACCGTATTATGGTATTCTCTTGACACAAGCTGGGCCCTTTGAGTTAGTACTTTAAAGCTTTGCTTCAGCTCTTAATCCCCAAGTTGAAAACCGTCAACCAAGTTGAAAAGCTTCCTATTAAAGTGATCTTGATTTCACCACTGGGATTACGTCCCCCCCCCCCGAAAAAAATAAGAACAAGTAAAACTTAACAAGGATTCCAATGGAAGTTGCGACATTTCTTTCTTTCTTCAAGGTAATGTCGTCTCTCAAGACATGACCGACATTCTAGCGTAGCCAACCGCAGATGGCTGCAACGACCCATTTGCCAAGGCAACATTTGGTGGCGATGTTGGTGATTTTCTTCTTTCTTCCCACTTGCTGGACACGGCGCCCTCGCCCTTTCCACAAGAGAGAAAAAAATGTTACCAACCCTATAACAAAAAACAAACGGTGCGAAATTGTGTTTGTTTTCTTATGTATTTGAGATCCTTGTCTGCGTTTTTTTTTTCAGCGAACAAGGCTCGCAAGTTCCTGGATAACTGCGAAAGGGAACTAACGGTCATAACAGACGGAGCTGCAAGAACATGGTAGTAAATAGTGAGGAACACCTATACAGTTTCTTGCATTATCTGGTGAGTAAGACTCCTAGTATTAGAGGCTACGATGAATGAAATATGGATGGGTTTCACTGAAATATTGATTTGACGAAAGGCTGGGAAATATGCTTCAGGGGTATTTATGTTAAGACATAAGGGCATCGAAGTTGCTTTTTTAACCAGGATGAGATACGACGAGTGCAGGGTATAGTGCAAGAAGGGTTCGCAGCTAACTTGACTTTTCTATACTCAACTCAAGTCATCGGTGTTGACATGGTTTCGTCTGCTTAGAACAATGTCATCACATTGTTATCACTGCGTATAGGACAGCTTGCTGTGAGACCCGCGAACCCCTTTGGGCCAGTGGTGCCACGAAATGCGTTGATATCGCGTGTATAACTCGGGGTCATCACAAATGCTACCCGTTGGGGCACACAACTGTAAAATATTCAAACGAATTCTATTTTTGTGTGGTTTCGTCAGACTTCTAAACTATGAAACAGCCTTAACTTAATCCCAGTCGTTTCTGGAACTTAAGGTTTGTATGAATTATTATGGTTTGTAAGTAGACGATCAGGTACCCTTTTCAGTATAGTATTCGTTTCTCAATAACAGCAGATCCAATGTAATAAATGCAGTTGTAAACCGCTGATACCTTAAGGATTAGTGTTTTCTTGTTGAAATTGAGTTGTTAGTCAAAGTCGTATTCTGGGTCCAATTTTGTGCGGTGGAGATAAAGACTTGTGGTGCAACTTTCAGACCTTCGCTTAATAACTTGATGCAATTATGAAGTATTGAAGCCGAAGGGGAAGGTGTTAACCCTCTTTGTCGTCGGTTTGCTTAGCACGCACGGGCTTATTGGACGTATGGGCCGGTTCCCACGATTGCTATCATGTAGGTGTACTAAGAGCTGCTTCCGCGTCCGACGCGGCATTAGCACGTCGTGACCATCACCAATAAGCGGAGCGCGTAGTAAAAACCCCCTTCGTTTCCACCGCCTCCTATGATCGGCATTAAGAGATGCGTTACTGTAATTACTGTGGGAATCATCAAACCAGGCAAATAAGAATTCAGTTCGCTCTGCAGAAATTAGACCGCAGCCATTGTCCGCTTTTATGAAAGAGGCTGTATATGAAATAAGGGAGGTTTACTTCGAATCGGCAGCTACTCGGATGATTAAAGTCCAGGGCTTGCCAGGGTCTCTGCTCGACGGTTCAAGACTTTGATTTATGTTTTAACTTGAAGTTGAACCTTTCATGTTACTAGATGCGACATTGAGAATGAATCCTACATTTCTTGAAATTGATATATTTTCCGGATTGCTAGATACAAGTTCTCTCGTAATATGTAATTAACCATTCAAAATTTCGTGATTCGAGTCAATGGATTTATAACTAATTCGTAAATCTTAGTGAATGAGATCCAAGTTACTTTCTTTCTTATTGAAAAAAAAATGCCTTGACAAGATTCGCTACTAGTCCAATGATTGCCAAGTAGGTTATCATATTTTTGTCGTCATTCGAGATCTCCTGGGTCGGGTATTCGTTTTTGCGACATCAATCACTTCTCCTGGTTTAAGTGATACCTTCGATTTTCTTTTTCCGTAGATCGCATGCTATGCGACTATTTTTCGGTAAACAGGGTCTGCAAATTCCAGCAGTTACCGCATGCCCATTCCCGTGTTATCGTTTATGATATCCGCACGTTTTCTGTATTATGTTCATCTATTGTAGAAGTTGAAGACCCCCTTGTTTTCAGCAACTTCGTAGTTGAATCGCCATTTGGTTTCCTCCTGCTTTTTTCCCTATCCGCACTCTACAAACATGGCGAAAAAATAAACACGTAGAATGGAAACCTGTAACATTCAGCATATTGCTTTGAATAGGTTGCTTTTATTCCTTATGGAGCGCCATCTACGTTCCATATAACTGCTTTTTAGCCACAAAAAAAGGTATATGCACAAATACATTGTGCTGCCTGCGTTTATTTAAAATTGCAAGGATATGGAAGCATGTGTATAAGTTTGCACGTTGGAACGTAATCAGAGGATTAGTTTTAAAGTTGTTTGAAGTGAAATTTTTTTTTTTTTTTTTGCAACAGATGTGCAGTTGTTTGCTTGTGAGCGACAGTGTTTAGCTTTTTATCTCCCATGTTTTTACATATAACATTGGCGCGTTGATCAAGAAGAAAGTGGTAACAAGTTGGCTATTTGTGCTAAGTCTCAGGGGCCGGCAAATGGAGTTTATGGAGCCAACTTGGGGGATACAGTGAAAAGTAGCGTTTATTTTATGTCAAGACTTGGTGCAGCTGCTGACACGAAGCTTTTTCGACAAAACAAAGGTCTTTCGGAGCCAACAGTTGCTCCCAAAGTTGACGATATGCCACACGCTACGTACACTTATTAGCTCCTATCAAGGCGTTTTTTCGGGGTGGTCCGTCTCGACATTTTCTTTCCACTTTCTTCCGTAGTGTTTCCTTTTAACACGTCTTAAGGAAAAGTTATTCGAGTTTTCTTCGAGGTAAACAAATGAAAAAGTCAAATCGTTGACAATGGCTGGGGCTTTTTGAAAAGTTTACGAAGAAACGAAAGTGGCCTGGGATTGATCTGCCCCTGACGAGAAACCTTTATTTCCACGAAACAAAACTTTTTTCAATTGCGAAACGTATCAGTCCTTGCCAAGTCTGGCAGTATTATTATTACATGTTGAAGCTGCACAAAAAGGCACTATTAACTCTTAATTGGGTCTAATATAAGTGGCTCGCTCTTAATAGTCAAGTTGTCACTGAATTATTGCACCGCAAGATGACATACACGCTCTTACTTTTTTCTGGGGTTATTATGCTACTTTTACAAGTCGTGGTGGTAACAGTAAAACTGCAATCAACTAAACTTTCCTACGTGGTATTAAAAGTGATTCTAGCTTACATTGAGTGATGTTTTGATGGAAAAAATTGCAAGTGATGAATAAGCGTTCGGGCTAAAATGGATTTAAATCCCAAGGGGCTGCGATCCAAAAGTGTTGCTTTCACCGCGATGGCCTAATAGGCCATTAGCTTAGTGGGGCGACGCACGGTGACAAAGTCGCGCTAATGCTTTTGACACGCTGCCTTACTTATATAGTCAAACAAGCCTTCAGTCCATTGATATTTTAAAACTCACCCCTCCCTCCCTCGTTTTGCGTTTGCGGACTTTTCGTGTTGCCCTACGTTGTAAAGATACGGATTCCGAGACTCGTTAACACTGCGTCCGGCACAATCGCTTTGATTGATTGTGTTAATTTTTTTTATTCACGAAGCTGTTAGGTAAGATTATGTGACTGCCAAATCTCAGATTATGCTTCGTTCTGGTGTCGAAATCTAAACATTTGCTCTCTTTTGCGTGCGTAAATATTTACTTTAGTCTAGGTGACGCATAGTCCGCCTGCGTTTTAGTCTTCTTCCACGGAAACTTTTAAGAGATTTCCTCTCTAATGCCGAGTTTCCAAGAGAAGGCTGAGGGTGTTTGGAGTTTTTCTTTATCTTGTTTGTAATTTTTTAAATTTCGTGGCGCCATTGCCTATACAAATTTTTCCCCATTACCATACAAAGAATTTTTCCTATGTAATCCGCGCTCTTTCTCTGAAAATAATCCAATCCCCGAAGGAGGTTCTGTGTAACAAGTCCCGAGGATTGTCTGATAAGGGATGTTTACGTGATCGTAGATGGATAACGCTGCGATAACAGATGATAAGACAGGTTTTCGTGCAACACTGTTGATCCATGGCCATTTTTATTTTGCAGTACAAGTTCCGTGCCTACAGAATATTATTGAAGTAACAGAGAAAGGTGATTATAAATATGGCTGAGGATTCAGATACACACTTCCCGTACAGTAGGGCACACTGATTCGGTTCTTTAAGAATTTTAACAAAGCTGAGTCAGAACCCTATTTCAAAGTTCAAGCAACATTTTCGGGATTTTTTGTTTTACTAGTCCAGCGGATTCAAATAATTATCATAAAAAGATTTTATGATCTTCAAACGAGTTGTAATGCAGAAAGTAACCTCGCTCCTCTAATACTTAAAAGAAAAAGTCCAATGAAATTTTTGAATAATAGAAAGAGTATACGGTCCACGGAAAAAAATGCCCCCCCATCTTATTCCATTCCCATAGGAGAATAGAACTAGAACCATTCCAACAATACTTGAAAAGGATTACGCACGTTCAGTCTCCTTTTTATAGATGGGATATGGGCATGGGTGTAAAATGATGGAATCATCCCATCTTATAAGGAGCCTCATAGTATAATTAGGGAAATATTCATAATGAAACTTGAACTGGTGGGTTAGATTTAGCAGAGGCTTTATTTAATAAGCTCGTAGGTAGAATTGGCCAGAGGGATAGTTTTCTGATCACAGTTTTACAGTTTCGCCAATTGCTTGCAGAGTGGATTATGAATGTCCCTTGTTTCACCGTTCATACACGGTGTTTAATAATATTTCACGTGTCTCATCACATGGCTTTGCCAGGTATAAGCGAAGTACAGGGTGGGCTTTACATAAAGGTTTCGTCTTGGAAAATTGCATATAGAGTTTCGTAGCTGCACGTGTAGGTATTGCAAAAGATCTACTTAATTAAAGGTTATTTCAAAGTACTCCGGTGGCTCGTCCGTCAAAGAAGGAGGTAACCTACGGAGGGAAGACGTATAATGTTACTTTATTATGTCATCCCAGATGCTCAGTTGCATTACACACAAGGGAACCAAGGTTCTGATATTCGTTGCTACATGGTGCTACACAATAAAGTTCTGCGTATGAGTCTAGACGTTTGATGGTTTTCCTCAGGGTTCCCTGCAAAATGTCCGAGGTAAAAAGTAGAAAATTTTGTATTTTTTGTGAATGTTTGGAGTATAACTCTTTTCCAGGACATTTGACATTTTGCATACTTGTTGTCGCATACAGTAATTGAGCGAGCCTTTCTTACAGTGCGATAATAATCTAACTATGGCTAGGGGGTGTGCGAAAACCAAGTTATCATAACTGCAAGACAACGTCTAGTAAACCTATTTCAGAAAAATCGGAGTAAAAGTTAACGAACTCAGACCTACCCAATAGAAGAAAAATGCGCTAGTCAAACGTCGGAATGACCCTCTGAATGCTGCATGATTACCATGCATTAAGCTATATAGTGTGAAATAGGTCCACTTTCACACGGTTCGTACGCTTGAATTTTTAAAGAACCAAGTCATGCAGTATTCAGCCCCTTATTCAGAAGGTTCAATTCCAGCAGCTAGTCAGTTCAGCTTATTCAGCTTGTGATTCAGAGGGAAGCTAGTGTTCAGCTACCCAGTCATTCGGCACTCAACCGTATGACTTTTGTATCGGGTACAGTTGCAAGGGGGGCGCTCACAACGGATTGATGCGTGTGCGCGGACCGATATTGGCGGCTGTGAGGTCTCCCTTACCCACAGTACCTAGAAAACCACTCTCCGGATGTTTCCAGTCCCCAGTAGCGAATAACGTGTCGTGGCGGACGCAATTCCATGAAACGCAACACCCGAATTTGAGAATACCCAGAAACTTGACGACCACTGTTCACAATACAACCTAGCTTGGTTTTGAGTAGTATATGACCGCCCATTCTACTTTCCTTCAGTGCGAAACTACAGTAAGTTTGAATCAGAGCAGCTTTATGTAAATAAAGTAAGCTTGACTTTGAATAATAATTTGTACTTGGTACACCACATAGTATGGAAATAGCCTGTGATAAAACAAACGTTGTTATTACGTATGTATTAATGCGTGAAATTTCTGAAAAAAGAGAGTTGATTTAAAGACTTTCTAAGAGTGGCTGCAATACTTTGTCTTAGATGACACAAAGCAATCATCATATATTTTTTCCTGGGAGCAGTAGATCTACGGAAGCCGAATACATTGGTTGCCAGGAAACTAAAAGTGACGACTACCAATTTATCTCTCCATCATTAGGCTTTAATTAGACAAGTGACCGTACGTGTGTCAGTAATGCTTTCATCCTGTGTCTTTTTCTCTTTCTCGGCTTAATTGTACTGTATTGTTATTACTCGACAGGCCAGATCGACTCCGTTAGGAGGGTTGTAGTCGCAGGGACGTGGTTTCAGTGTAACGAAGGGTAAAATAGGACAAATATAGGGATTCGAACTCAACCGAATATTTTTCAAAGCTAACTTGAATTCAGTTGTATGGAGACTTATCATTATTGGACAAAGCAAGCATAATATGAGTTAATATTTGGGACTTTATCTAAATAACGGTTTGCTTCAAACCATGTCCTTTCTTATGTAGCCTTTGTTAGTGAAGATAAAAAGAAAATCTTGTGAACAGTTTCCTGGTTGAAAAAAAAGAAAACTTGTTTTCCTCTCTCGTTCGTCCCGTTTTCCAGTATAAACTTAACAATGTCGGTTTGAACAAGATCCCTTTGAAAAAAATGGAACGAGCGGACATTCTCATTCTTTTTACTGTGCGGTCTTTTCCAACACAAGATTAATTATATTGTGTGGTTTTTCCACTTGGAGAGACTCTTGACTAAGCATGTTGTGTATTTAGGAGGATTTTCACTGGAGATCAACGAGATCGTTGGTGACAAGTTTCACAAGCGGAAAATCTGCAGCGTTGCCATGTTTAGAATTCACCCCGTGCGTTTGGTTCGTCTTCTTCTGATTCTACTGCACGTCCCATTTTTCTTCACCATGGAACTCGGCACGGACGAAGAGGATCGTAAGTTCTTATTGATTTTTTCTTACCTTTTTTCCCCCGCAAAATAATTCCTGTTGGGTTAATGATGAAAATGAGGCACGACAAAGATAAAACTGGTTTTATTCGCACCGCAGTCATGATAAAATACCAAGCTATTTTACATGCGACCGTAATAGACACGTGAATGTGGGGAAGTTCGAGAGTATTGTGGGAAAACACTGGGGCTCTACACTATGGGACACCCTTTGCCTCCGCTATAACTTCATATCACGCCTCGCGAAAGGTTTCCAGGAATCGGTTATATGTGAGAACCGAACTGGTGTCTAGGCTTGTTAACCATGGGGTTCGCTCTTTCGGAAACATACGTCGGAATGTTGCTGTTGGTGTGGTCACAGTAAACGAGGGTTTGGTATCAATAGCTGGAAAAATAGGGTGTATGAGACCGACAAATATACCAGAATGATTAACAGCTTTGAACACAGAGTATCATAAGTATACCGACCCTCCAGTTTTTACCTACTCCCCACGCTCCTAATCCTATTGATTAATTTAACCACATTCGCTTGTGTGTATATGCACACAACTAGCGCGGCTTCGAATAAAAAAAAAAGAATTTCACAAAAATCGTCAACTTTAGACGTGTCTCGCACTTTTGGAAATTCAATTGCAGTATCACTTCCACCTATTCTGCTGGTCGGACTTTTGTACTATTGACAGGACCGACCGAAAGGAAAGGTGGGAAATTGTTATCGTTTTCACCGAACTCGACGGGTGAAATAGGAACTGCCAGTCGTATGGTAGTTTAATATGCAGTCATTTTATTGTTAAGCTAAAAGTATGTACAAAGTAGTGTCCTTTGATAACTTAATGTACTATGTTTGGGTCATTTCAAGTGTGTTGAACCTTACGTCTCACCTATGTACAAAGTAGCATGTGGTAATAAAAGTATGTGATTAAGCAGGGTTGTGCACTGCGTGACCAAGACTGGGTTCCACTTGAGTATACTTGCCATTATTGCTTTCCGATAACGTTGACAATATATTAACGTGTATTGTGGGAGCTTTTGACCCACGAATGCATACGTTAACCAACACTCCCTCGTACTTTTATGGGTCTGCATTACACGGTAGGCTAAAACATATGTTACATTTTTTCCCACGAAAGGGGACAAACGTGGCAACTCTTTGTCACTTGCGGGCTTGGTTTGGGCGTGTACTTGATTAAATATATAAACAGTTCATTTGGTGTTCCGTGTTTTTTTTTTTTTAACATTGAATAAGTGGATAAGAAAAGGACTGAATATTGCATTTAGCCGGGTAGTTCGTGCCGTAACTACCGTTCTACGAACCATTGATCTGAAACGAGGCAACGGGACACTTAAATTTTGAAAATTAAACAAAGGAAACTCAAGTACGAACCCTTTTGAAATACAGCACGCTATAATACGCCTTTTTTTCATTCAACACTGGTTTATTACGGCATAAACCTTAATGTAGGATCGTAAAGTGCCCTGTGCCGTGAATTTTTTTATGTGCAAACCCTTACATACGCTTACATCTATTCCGCATAAAGTAGGGGAAAAAGTTTCATAGTTTATTCATGGTTTAACTAGAGATGAGGCAAGTGAGATATTGCGTGAAAATATCAACCAAGGTGCATTTCATTCCCTGATCTCTTGCATTATTCGTCTGAATTCAAGTAAATGCCATGAGAAAAGCGTACGTACACAGGTTTGGTTGATCATGTGGTGCTACCAAGGCTTTTGAAATATTAAACGTACCGTGTACTTTTTCCCTCCACAAACTGAAAGAATATGCATACTGTTCGCGATAACCGATCTCAGTTTTTTCGTTTTAGCCCAATTGTCATAAATACAAAATGAAGCACGAAGTTGAGGGTTTCGTCTTTTCATGAAGGTAATGTTTTTTCCGCTTCACGCAGCAGGCGACAGAAAACAATAAACCAAACAAAACCACGCGCACCAAGGTAGAAAATGTGCAACTTGGATGAAAGGGTCGGATATAGAGAATCAGAGAGTCATATTTTATACTTTTGAGGCTGAATAGTGTTCAGTAGTTTGATAGTCCAGTTAAGCACATTTTTCCGCTGTTACAGTATGTTAGAACACGAGAGAAAATCAGAAAATTGACATCGCACGCAGGAAATGACTCGGAAAGCAGACGTTTGTAAGTGGAAAATTGATATTGTGTATCGATCAATTGATGAAAGGGAGGTTATGAATTGATATGTGAGTAGTAAAGGTGACAGCGGCGGGTGCGATATACTCAACACTGCTACTGTGCTGTATAAAAAGCACTTAATCCGCGTAATAAACTCGGTTTTTATGGTTACTCACCGACGTTTGCGACAACGAGTGTTCGATCTATTGTATCGGTGCCCCAAAGTACTTGAATGCCAGTGCTGTACATAAAGGTGATCAGAACTCTCAAGGCCCATAAATCAAGCTGAAATTTTCAATGATGCATGTGCTTCGTCCACCGTACAATCGATTTATTAGGAAAAACTTGTTAACATGTGTTAGATTCCCATATCACTTGATCATACTCTAAGCCGGATCATCTTTTTTTTGTATAGTTGACCTGCGGTCCGCGAGTTTTTGTTCCTGATTGTACTTGGACAAAAGTATTCGAGCAAAAAAAGATTTCAAAGAGATGAAAGAGAATCTCCAAACATCAAAGGATCTCGAACTAAAGAGCGTTAACCTGGAGGGGGAGAAAGATACTGGAATTGTTGTGTATTTATTTGCGAGCCTATGTCAGGCGCAGCACCGATGGAATTTATGTCAACATTGGTGCTGCCTTGCCGTTTTTGTACGCAAAGTGGGTGCTGCATGCAGAGCAACTCAATCAGTTGAAGAGCACGTGGAAACGTTGCACCGCAGTCAAACACTGTTATTCCCATCCATAGCGATCGTTTCAATGCATTGGAGCAAGGTGTCTCTTGGGGAAGCCGTAACCGTAACTCTAGGGGGTTCGCAACTCTACAACAGCCTTAGATCACGTGTCCTTATTTTTTTTTATATTCGTTGTCTTGTGGTACGGTTTACTATAAATGAAAGATGAATATTTACGCTGTAGATCTGAAAGCTGCTGATCATAATTATGCGGTAACAGAGTGAATGTTGTATGCGTGACATGTTAAATTATGCCAGTAGCAAGACCCGTGAAAGGTAATTCTGCTTATTTTTCAGCCATGCAGCGTGCTTTAAGTGCCCATGGTTTAGTGCATTAAAAGATGTCTAATGGGTCAAACGTGTTAACATTAGTGAGATAACTGGCATGAGAGATATTTTTGTTAGATAGTGCAAAGACAACTGCACGGAGTTAAGTTTAGAAAATTAGATTTTCAGTTATTCCCATGCGTTCATTGAAATATATGAACTTACTTTTGACGTAACGCGTTTAATTTCTGTTTCTCTTACCTTTAGCTGTCACCGTGGACGTAGTGGCCGTTTTAGGACGACGTGCCGAGCTGCCATGTGATATATCACCTCCCCCTGCGGATTCACTTTATTTAGTGCTTTGGTACAGGAACGACTCTGACTTTCCCATTTGCAAGTAAGCCACAATTCTCTCTCTTCAAACTTACATTAAATATGAGCCTGCCAAAACACGACGGGTCGCGCGGGCAAGCCAAGGTGATGTGCAGCACCGCACGGCTAACTTAATAGAAAAGCCGAATGACCCCACTGTCATCTCATTTCCACTCCGTGTCGACAAACGTAAATGGAAGAAATTGTAGAAGAAAGTCAAGTTAAAAAACACTGCTCTGTATTTTTGCTTTCTTGTTTACTTCGGACCATTATGCTTTCTTTGGTAAACTAGGAGATGTAGAAGTTTAGTCTGCGAGTCCAATTAGACTATTTCACGGGTGTCTTTGAAAATGGAGGGTCTAGAACACAGAGGATGGGTTTAGCAGACACCCGCACTTTGTACCACCGCGTCCAGTAGCAAACTTTGCCAACACCTCCGCAAATCCTTTGATAGAACAGCAGTGGTAAACGCGTTTTACACGTTTGCATGCTACGTCTAGCAATCACACTTCAATTAGCGGGAAAACAACTAACACAGCAACCCGAAGTTGCACAATTAACGTGAGTAGTTCTCGGTTTGCTCAGGTAAGGCTTTTGCTAAAATAGTTCGCCATTAAAGGAAAGGAACTCCCATGTTGTATTATCTGCCTCGTCCTTAATGCCGCGTTAATACTGATCCTTTTGTGCGAAGCGACAAGTGAGTAGGCGAAGGATTTCAGTACTGCAAATTCCAAAATGCCTACACCAAAGACAATCATCTGGAGAATGAGTAAAGTTTCTAATCCTTAGTATCTTTAAAACAGAGAATTCGGAGAGCCTTCATTATCAGAGATAATATGGGCTCAACATACTTCTCGTAGCGATTAAATAAGCGTTGATAGAGTTGGTACCACGTACCTACTACAAAACTGAAGATGTATTCAATATAGTAGTTTTTTTTAATTGTTAAATGAAAGTATCGTTTTATTTTCGTGAAAAAATTTAATCCAACGAACTATTCTGCTTCCAACGTTACCGTCACTCTTGGCTCTTTTATCAAGTTAATTGCATGGAGACGCTAGGCACGATATATTCTAACCTTTCTGGGAACCCAAAAATAAGACAAGATAACCTCTCATGGGGGTTTACGAAATGGCTTTGTAAATCCCCACCGTTTCTCATGGCAGATTTAGTTGGTTGAAAACAGATACTTGACATGCCTCTCTGAATAAGCCGTAAATGATATGTGGTTAGGATTAGTGCACTTTGGATAACGCGAGGTGCAAACCTTTGCATTTTGCCGCTGTGTATTAGATTATGGTTGAGGCAAAAGGTGTAATGGAAGTATCTTGTACCTCATTCATCGATTTGTAACCCCTTGTAACCATCGAAGCGTGCCCGCTGACTTCCAGCCTGTCATGCTTGTTGCAGATCGTTAGGTGATGTCGCCTGTTGGGGAAAATGTGTATGCGGCTTGCAAGGGAAGATTTCTTACACTTTTAAGAAACGTATCTTCAGAAAAAGTTCAGAAAATAAATCTTATTCGCTGGGGAATTCTTTATTTTGGCTTCTTTTAAACAAAAATGGCTTGTTGGCGCCCCTTGCCTTCTTGTCTATTCGACATGTCGCTCTACAACGTGAAGTAGCACGAAAATTCTTCCAAAAGTAGGTTCGTAAGGGTGGATTCAATTAAAAAGATCAAACTGAAAGTCACTAGAGAAATCCTCAAGCATTGTTTAGGCTCATCTAATATTATGTACGCTGCTCTCGAGCTCTCCAATAAGAACACTTAGCTACTTGCGGTAATGATATTACCGATAATGAGCAAGGAGGAAGCTTAAGTTATGTGCCTTGTGTATAAATAGCTCTGAAATCTAAGCAGTTGATACAGGGTATCTTTAAGGGGGTTAGTAATTCCCTTCTACTCAACAATGTACTTGATATACGTCAGCAGTACACATGATCGTGTTCTAACAGAATTACGAGCGATCTGTTACCAAGTAAGTATCCGTTGTTAACCAGTTCGCAACATCTGGTTCACTGAAAGTCCTGTTTTAGTTTTCCGCACTAAAGGTTGGATTGGTTGCTCGTCATTCTTTCTTGTTGATAGATTGCACATTTGCCGAACTTGAGAAAACTGTTGAACCAGGTCTTGCGGTCTGTTATGAAGCTACGAATTCCTCAACTGTTAACTTGATTAGGATCCTTAATACATGTTCAGTACAACTTCCCCATGTGAATCTGAATAGTCACATAAAGACAATTCTGGAGGGGATTAATCTTGTGTAAACACGTTAGCTAGGGTAGCAGAGGGGGGGGGGCATGTTTGGTCGGACAATCCGAGTTAAACATGTGCAGAACTGGTTATATCTTGCAAAAAGAGTATGTTTAACATTTATATAAATGTGAGCTTTGACGAAACAAACAGAAAGTTAACAAACTGTGACCGAGCCCGTTCACCTGAACGGGTCGTTAAGTCTTTGCTACTCGGCCTTGTGCCGGCACAGAAGATGCGAAACGATTTGAAGAGGTCCGAATGCTGATGAAGCCATTGGAATAATCGTTAAAATAGTGTCCCAGTGTCAAATACAAGCAAAGGTGCTATGTTGTTGGCTAATTTCGGTGGAAGCGGGAGAGTACCAAACGTAGCAGCTAGTTTACAGGATTCCGGATCAACCTTTCCCCATCTCTCCCTAGAGATCTGAGCATAGGTCAGTCACCCGTCAGAGCATCCTTCCAGAGGTGCTAGTAACTTCTCCAGGATTCATTATTAACGTTCCGTACTTTCCATACTCAAGTTCCCAACTAACCGTCCACCGGCTATCAAAACTTTGGAACAGAGGGACAACTACGGAAGTTCAAGCTCGAACTTGAAAATTTTCAGTTTTAGTTACTCGGTTCCACTGACGAAACGTGGAAGCTAACTTGCTTCTGCTAAAAAATAAGTAGCTTTCAGAGAGGGTAGAAATGAAGGGTCCCAGTTTCCAAAGCTTTGAATAATAAGGTCGCCATAGTCTGTTATAGATTGTTCCGAAAGAACTAGGAACAACAGTGAACAAACTCGGCGAAAGAGAATTGCAAAATCTGAGAAAACATAAACTTTGCATGCAAGTCATTGCTATGGCAGATTCCATTAATTTGTAGTAAGAAACCTCGGGTTGTTTTGGGAAGCTCGTGTTGGCTGGCTGTTTTTCAGACAATGCGAACATTGTAGTTAGCAGCCTCGTCAGCATAGTTTGCTTGATTGCTGGCTCTCCCTTAACGATGTTATTGTTGCTTCCTTCCGTGTGTCCAAATTTCGTGTTGATTGCACGGCTGTAAGCTAACGATGGGCCACTCCAGACAAAATTGAATTATCCCATCATTTAACATTTGCCATCTTAGGAGCAAAAGCATTTATATAATCCTCTGCTGTGTATCCAGCGCACTATGCAATGCTAATATTATAACCTGTTCAATGTTCCTCCGTCTCTGTTAATTGCGGTCATTATTCGAGTTTAATTTGGAAGGATTGAAAAATCACTTCACTTTCGTTCTCGAAAGAAACAACGTCGGAATTCTCCAGGAGTAAGTTGTAAAAGTTGTAATAGGACGCCACGCGTGGCAGGTGTGTGTTGTTATCTGACCCTAGATATCCCTGGAGAAGAAGGAAAAAAACTGTAGGGAATCTTAAGAGAGTAGCTCTTAGGAGAGACGGAGACGGACAAAGCTCCTTCCTTATTCATATTTCTGGAATTCTTTAAAAGTGTGGGAAAAGCATGAGTTGTGCATTGCGTAAAATAGGATTTTGACCTTTCTTGAGTTGCATAGCGTCTTTTGAGCTGCTTGCCTCTGATGCTGCGGGTGCTCGAAGATGCTTCCTTTCTATTATGCAGTAGACCCAAGCTTCACGAGAAAGTAGCAGCTGCTAAAGGGGTCCCATCTGCGATATCTTCTCTGGACTCGGTATGTGTTATCATGCTGGCAGCGTTACGTGTTATCAACGACTTTCGTCAGGTTTTCTCTGATCTTTGAACCTTTCGCGGTGCTCTACCTGAGTGCCGTGAAAAGATCCCATGCCATAGCACGCTGTAACATGCGATATTGGAAGGTAAACTTTCGAGATGTTTCGTCACAAATTTGAAAGATTTTGTCTTATCAGTTGGAAAACTGTTGCCGCTCTAGAGGAGCCAAGAGACATACATGCATGTATCGATTGAATAAACCATGAAGAACAGGTGCCTTGATTTCAAAGTATCCCAGAACCGCTGTTCAATAATTTACTGTGTACACCCACATCACGGAGATACCCCGCCATCCTTAAACCCCTAACCCCGAAGTTCGTGTCCTCTCCTTTTTCTTTTCTTCGAGTAGTCGATTGAAAAAGAAGGCGGATGGGTTCCTTTGAAGAAAACGTTCATTGAAGTTGTACAACGTTGAAAAGTTGTGGGAAAAGCACCGTTTAGGAAAAATGACAAATTGACAGCATTTCCCCCCCCCCTAAAAGTTACGTTTCCCTACAAGACAAAACTGACACGATTGCATCATCTTTCGAAATGAGCCACTCCAGTGTGTCTCAAGTAGCAGGTGCAATTTTTACAACTCGTAAAGGGATTCCTAATTTCAACTCCTTCCCGTGACAATCTGTGGCTCTGCTTACAACGCGAAGACTTGTGGTGAATATAACTTTCCTTTTTCAAGTACAGTTGCCCAGTAGAAGAAAGATGCGCTAGTCAAACGTCGGATGACCCTCTGAATGCTGCATGAACTGCCATGGATTCAGCTAGATGATAGTGTGAAATTGGCCCACTTTCACACCGTTTTCACGCTTAAATTTTTTAAAGAAATATGTCATGCAGTATTCAACCTCTTATACAGAGGGTTAACTTTTAGCAACTAGAGTAAGTTCAACTACTATTTAGCTAATGATTCAGAGAGTTCAGCTACTTAGTCATTCGGTATTCAACCGTATGACTTTCTATCGGGTACACATGAATGGAAATCAGGAACCCTAATATCTAACCCTCCTAGAATCAGCCTGATAAACAACTTTCAGAGACGCGAACCACAGTGATAACGTCTTGATAATGACGATAACATGAGTCGAAGATGCAGAACTTTTGGGAGCTTCGTACCCTTCGCCTTACAGCGTTTCCCTTCGTATGTTACGTTACGTTGAACATTTTCAAGTGTTTCGGATGTCGTGCACGCGCGGTGATAAAAATCACGTGCCCTGCTTGCAATTTTACCATCTCTTTTTCTCTGTTCTCAGAATTGCACAATAGGCACTTCAGGCAACTTTTATTTTGGGGCGTAGCTGTGAAACTCGTCAGACTCATCACTATATGAAGCTATTTGAATCGAACCCATTCAGTGTTTTACTAAATGTGCTTAATTGTCCTGAGCTTCAAGAACTATTAACCAAATCATTTTTCATCCAAAAGCTATCAAGTCTCTTGCAGAACAACATACTTACGACTAATTTGTTAACGTTGAAGTGATGCTTGTATGAATATAGCATCTCAGATATCAGAAAACAGATCCTGTGCAATGTGGGCCAAGTACTCTTAATATTTCTAAATATTAATGACTACGTTTCCAACTTTTTTCCTCAAAAATTTTCATTTAGTTGAGATAAGCACTCCATAAAAGCTATGCTCGTCTCTATCGTGGTTGTTTTTTTTTCCTCGTTGCACACGGAAGAAAACATTTTTAAGGATTTTTTTCTTCTTGCGGTAGGTACGACGCTCGAGCTGTTCCGGACGGTTATCCTTTTCGCATGGGCGAGCAGAACCCTATTCGGCCGCGTGGGCATTTTAAAACCAACACCCATCCCGCTGTACTGGTACTGAATCATGTTGAGGAGCGTGACGAAGGCATCTACAGGTGCCGAGTGGACTTTGGCCGGTCCCCAACAAGGAATACGCTGGTCAATCTTACAGTCATTGGTAAGACTTAAGTGTTGAAGTTTTCTAGAAGTAGTTCATGGAAAGAGCCAGTTCTGTAAGTCACGAGTACTGTTTGTTTGTTCTAATCCAGAAGAAGCACGTTAGAAACTAATGGGATTTGCACAGTCGATAATTCAATATTCCGAAAATTTTCTTTCTGGTTCGGAGAGAAGAAATGTCAGAACACGAACCGGGGTGATGGATGGCTAAATTTTAATCAAGAAGTCGCAGCTAAAAACTAGACGCTTGAATATGTTTCCTCCGATTGTTCTTTTATGGATCGCTTTCTGGAGGGGGTACCTAGGCTTGGTAGAGCACACAATCAAAAATTAAACTTTGCAAAGCATTAGAATCGCGTTTAATCTACGACGAAAACGTTTAAACGGAAAAACAGTGATTAAACAAAGGGTTTCGACAAACTAGGCAACTGGCTGTTTCTCGGCTGATAGGAAGCCATCCATTGTGGTGGTGTCAGAAGTTCTATACCGAACACTTGACGACAAGAAAGTCCACTTTCAAGTTAATTCCCGTAAAGAGTTAAAAAATCGCACTGACAATAAGGGCCGATTTGAAATATGAAAGCGTCTTTATAATATACAAGTGAAAAGCGGTTCGTTTGTAGGCCTTAAAGAAAATGTGCATATACTGTGTGTAAAGAGGGAACCTAAAAGCCTTTAAAAACAACATAGTGAAAGTGGTATTTCTTTACTTTGTCTCAGAAACAAGATTCAGGGAAAAATATTTTTTCACTTGAAGCTATTTGACTTTCCGCGGGTTAACCAAAAAGCAACTCATAAAGTCCTTCGCTGTAAGAGGCAGACGTTAGAGAATATTCACTTTTTTGTGGCTGCGCTTGGCGTTTTCCTCGTCGCGTAATTGACCGTACCTCTCGGCCAAATGAGATCGTTGCAAACATTTCAACAATTCGTTATTGGGACCCAGAGAGTTGCAAAGCTTTTCCTCGCGTTCGTCTCTGGAGGGCCACTGTTACGTAACCCGGTTATCTTGCCTCGTAAAAAAAGTAGAATTTGGGAAAAAATAGTTACTGTACGGGGAAATATTTTAAATGCTACTAGACGAGAATAGCGGATTCTAGTCACTGGTATCACGTCATTATCCACTGAGAGTTGAGGATTGGGGAAAGGAAGGAGCCAACTCTTGTTTTTCTACCTGAAACCCTGGGAAATAAATTTAATTAAGCAGCCAACGATTGTTTTGCGTGTGTGATGTGTGCCGGGAAGCTTTTTAGTCTAATTACCCGCACCCCGCCCCCACTAGCAACTCTGTTTGAGGGTTTGGGGTGGAGGAGGAAGTGGGAAAATTACGTAGTAGTAAAAAGCAGCCTGATTGAACTATAAATCTTTGAAAGTGCGAAAATACTCAACACAACGATCTTGCAATGGGATTCACAAACCTGCAAGCTGATTTCGCGACTTCGGGACAAGTTTGCAACCCCTCTAGAGAGTCAGCAGCTCTCATCCGAATCTAATAGCAAAATTAAATGCATACAAACGCGAAGGTAAAACGGGCTACTTCATCGTTAGGTCTCTAAGGGATTGGCACAATGAAAGGCCAAAGGAGGGAGAGGGTCAAATGTACGCTAAGGTAGCATTAAGCTATTCGCAGAATTCGGCTAATCGTCATCACTCCCACATTCGCCAAGCTTAAAGACACCAAGTAACTCTTGAATATCTCTAACGTATTCGCGAAATTTTTTTGCACAGAACTCAACAGGGTTCTGAAAATAGTGTGGATCCACTTTCAGTTTTCCCTTGAAGAGGACAGGATTTTCCCTTTTTCCCCCTTCCCTTATAGATATCAAGTATCCTTTCCCCCTCTATCTAGAATATCAAGCCATACTTCTGTGTTATTTTTCCTTTATGAGATCCAGTTTTCCCTTTTTAGGGGAATTTCCCTGCAAAGTGGAAGCACTGTTTGAATCATTCAGAACCATAGAGTACAGGAGTGGGAAACTCGCATTCCCCAAAGTCTTTGACCCTTGTGCTAACCCCGATCCCCTAATTTGCCAAGTTCAATCCCTGATTTTCCTTACGAGCTCACCCTGCTTTTAGGGTACCCTATTGCTTTCAGATGCAACGGTATAAACCTATAACATATTGTATGCTTTGAAACAGCAATCTTGGAGGTTAACTTAATTTTTCTTTTGAATTAATGTGTTAGCCGTGTTCTTAATTTGCATTGTTTGCTTTTTCAGTACCACCGCAGAAGCTACGGATCATCGACGAATTCACCAAAGAAGTTACATCCGTCGTTGGACCTTATGAGGAAGGAACTTGGCTTTCACTAAATTGTCTCGCCATTGGAGGTACCATTCCTTACGATATACT
This sequence comes from Eulimnadia texana, assembly GCA_002872375.1. Lineage (NCBI taxonomy): Eukaryota > Metazoa > Arthropoda > Branchiopoda > Diplostraca > Limnadiidae > Eulimnadia > Eulimnadia texana. The sequence continues at coordinate 521,604 of NKDA01000008.1, forward strand.
TATCATACGCAGTTTAGAATGTCTGAAGGTTCGTAGAAAATTCAATTGTCAAGATCTAGAAAAATGCCATAGCTTATTAGTGATGTTATAACTATTATACAACTCTGTTATCATCATTAAGAAGAATTCAGACTCCCGTTAATGGCTATCAGGGAACCAAAGTTTCTGAATAAGTAGAAACTCGCAGGGAAAAAGTATAGAGACTTGATGTATTAAGTAGAGCTTGAATTGTATTAAGGTGTTGTATGACGTGAAGAGCTAATTAAGTTATCCCTTATTCCAACCATGTCGTAAATAACCCCTTGATTAAAAAAGCCCGATATTGTTCTTATGAAAAAGCTTAATTAAGGTGAATTCGTGAATTCTTCAAGGGGGCATGGGACATCCAAACAGTGGGCAAAGAATCTGATAATCTACTATCGCTCGGTAGTTTTAATGATTTATATCGTTAGCTTTGAAACTAGTTTAGCAGCTCCCCCCAAGTTCCCCAGTTCGAGAATCCGGATCTCCCCGTATGTTTACCCGTGGTTTGCTCCAGTACTCTCAAGTTGAAGTGATTTCCCCGTGTTACTCCCCTCTCCCACTTGGCTCTCATTATACTCCCGTATAGCTCAAATTTGATACAAATTATCCCACTCGTTCCCACTTCAGCTTCCACCGTATTCCCCAAGCCCCTGAATGCGACTCTGTTTTGTTCTTCAACAAATCATCGTAACCTTAGTCACGTCTTCTTCATCAGTCGAACTCCCCTCCGACTCGCATCTCGCCGAGATATATACCCGCTGAATTATCAAATAGACCTCAAAGTACGCACCCTCTCCCCTAGTACTGCTTGTTCCAGGCAGTGTTTATACTTTGTAGGGAAAGTCCCTGAAAAAAGGCGAAAATAGGGTCTGAAAAGGGAAAAGGGGAAATCTAGAAATACAGCCTCATGTGGTGGCACGGAGGGGAAAAAGGGGAAAATAAGGGAAGGGGGAAAAGGGTAAATTAAAGTGGAAACACTGGCTCCAGGTTCTATTGGTCCTCAGTCTTTTTTTTTCTCAAGGCCTCTATATTATTATTGTTAACTTCTTTTCAGATTCTTTAATGTAAAGGTAATTCTTTTTTTTTTCTTTTTACGTGTTGTAACTGGACTGAAATGGGAAGGATAATCCAATCTCTTTTGTGGGAATTTGCTCTCGTCTCTTTCCTGTGGTTTTGGGCGAAAGGTAACAAGCTATCATAAGGAGATGCGGCGCAACACTCTGGTCAGTTAGGGTATTGAGTGCTGTGTGGTACCTAAGCCAGGGGGGTACGAGATCTTGTCAGCGTCGAATGCAGTGATCGGGTCGATATTGTCGCCTGAATCTTAGGTTGGAGCTCACTTTTTGGCCTTTCAGAGATGAAGAAAGTCGCCTTGAGTGAAAATCAAATACGCGTCCAGATGACTCAACCTATTAATAGGATTACTATACCGAGCGGCCCTTGGTTGTTTTCCGCAGGATAGAATTGTAGTTAGGTCTTACTGTATCAAACAGCTTTACTACTATAACAGTACTCGGGATAATGCAAGGATCAGTTAGTAGTAAACTTGGAAACTAGTCGTTCATCACGTAAAGTCGTCTTCAGTTTAGCCTAGTCTGAAACCTCGGAGTCGTTTTTCTACGTGTTTATTAGCTTACCGAGAGACACAGAAACTTTTTTCCGAACACATCGCGCACTTGGAGTTCAATATGTTGAGCAGAAAATGTAAATCTTTCATGAAACAGTCATCGATCATTGGAGAGAACAAGTGACTGTGCTGCAACGTGTGTTCTGCACATGGTTGCAGCCAAATCGATATTAATGAATCTTTTTCAATTGCCTAAAAATTCTGTTGTTGCCAGGCCCTGTTACCAAAAAATGCATTCAATAAAGTTTTGTCGAATCTTCCAATAATATCACAAAATAATGTAATATTGTGTTTCTGTAAAGTAAACTTAAGACTTCAATTTATTATGTCGTTAAAATCAAAGTTTGAAGTTTGCTGCATGAAGTTATGTAAACTGAAATGATAAAAGTTGTATACCTCTCATAAAATAACCTAAGACACAGAGCGGGGACTAAAAATCCCTATTGCAACCAAAGTTCACCATTTCAACTGAAGTCTAATTAGACACTGTATCTTAATTAGCTGTATCGGGCTGCTCGTTGAAACAAACTTTTAGTCCATTGCATATATATATATACATATATATAAGTAAACACGGGTAAACAAGCTTTTGTAAAAAATCCAGTGAAAACGTTATTGCAATGTTGCCGTGGTATGAAGTTCACTTGATTCGATTGATATTCGATTAAACCGAGATGGCCTTGGAAAAAAACAAGTTTGGAACCACCGTGTTAAATGCAACTCGAGCAAAAAATGTGATCCATCATTTTTTGGGTACAGGACGCCCTAAGCCGGAAGTAACGTGGTGGATGGAAGAAGAACAGGTGGACCAGACGTATGAAAGTACTTTTCCCGGAGTTGTCCAGAACACGCTGATTCTTAAGCGGCTGGAACGGCATCACCTGCACACACGGCTGCGCTGCGAAGCCCGTAACACGAATCTCACCGAGCCTACTGTTTCTACTGTGCAAGTAGATCTCTACCGTAAGTTATTTCGTCCATTTTGTTGTTTCTAGATAGAAGTTCCAAAGTACTAATGAAACGAATGGTAACAAGTTTCTCTCAGTTCATTTCTGCTTTCTATTTTTGTCCTGGGATCTGTCGAATTTTTTTCCGTACATCTGTGATATGCGAGCGAATAAGAAATGCAGAGTTTTTGCTGCTGTTGCAAAAGTTCAAGTTTTGAAGTGAGGTAAAAGTGCAAAAATTCCCACGCGACGAGTTCAAGTATGGAGCAATGAATGGTTCCCATGAGCCATAAGCAGTCATGGAAAGCTATCTCACAAGTTTCCTGGGAAAAGAGAGGCTAATAATATACGTCGCAAAGAGTGCGAGAGAAAAGAGTTTTTGGCCAATGGATTTTGTCTTGATAGAATGGGGAGGGAGATGTGGTCGATATAGGCGAGGATCGAGAGAAGTGGGGGCGCCCATTTCCAAGTCAATGTCAAAAACGATATTGTTGGCAAAGGGAAGAGGCTCCTTGCCTCACGATAAATGACACCAAATTGAAAACAAAAGAAAAAGAAAAGAAAATACGTCAAAACGATTTTTCTAAGGTTGAATTCTTCAAGATAAAATATATGAAACTTAAAAGTTGTAAATGCTGTCTTTACAAAAAGTAGCTCGACTTGGAAATTTTTTGGGTGTTCCTCCAAAGAAAGAAAGAAGGGCATAGGCAGGTTTCTAGTGCATCGAGACAGAATGGGAAAAAGAAAATAAATGCGTGAAAGAGACTTCTGGGGTCTGGAGTTACAAAAGAAGATGAAAGAGAGCTCATCTCATGTGATTTAATCCAATAACTCCCTTGAAGTATTCGTCGACAGTGTCGGCAACTTTTAACTTGCGCATTTATATTCCTCCGGCAAGTGCACACAGGGTGACTCCTGGATTCTCCTTTTGCTTTCGGTGAAGATTTACTCAGGAACTTCCCCACCAGTTGAATTACCCCCTCCATCATACATACCGCGTGAGAATCACATAACTGAATCCGTGTGCTTTAACCTCCTAGTGCTTAGTATGGGATTTCCGCGAGTAGCACTTACGTACTTGCCGAAGAATCTTTGCGCGGATGAGTACGGTAAGTTAAGGTACAATGTCGGAGTGTGTCACTTTCCCTTGTGTCGGTTTATTCTCATCCGGGAAACACTATGAAGTTGTCGGGAAACGTTTCCATGGCAACGCTAACAGAGTTTCGCTTCAAAACAATCCCTTATCCAGGGGACGTTGACAAAGCGCGATTTAGCGAAGCTTCTCTATGTTTACAATATCACTTTGGCAAGAAAAATAAGGTGGAAAATATCACATGCTCCGACAGCTTCATTTAACTCAATTTAGACTCTTTCCACATTGGCTTTTGCCCCCTCCCCCTTACCAAAACAAGAAAATATACCATAGTGGAAGTAAAAAGCAAGTCTCTGTGGAGTCTTAAAGGATCGCTCGATAAGCAGTTTCCTGCATAAGATGGCCGACTCCCGAAGGAACTGTGGGTGAGTTTATCTATGACTTACAACATTCTGGACTCTACCTGTTTACGATAGCGCCAGAACCCAATCTTTGTAAGGTTTGCCCCATTTACGTATCTCCACCGACATATGAATCCTTCCGATCTCGTAAGATTCAAGCTGTGATCCTAATGATCAATGGACTGAATCTATAGTTCAAACTTCTAGAATCTGTCTTTTATTTACATTTGATGCGACTGCAGGATTTTCTGCTTCCGGGATCGTTCCTTGTTAGGATCCAGTTTGAAATGTAGATGCGTCTGATCCGTAAAGGTGATAGTCGTGCAACAGCATCGATCTCGAAGTAATCTTCGACGGGTTTAGGGTCTTCGAGGAAGCTTTAAGGATCTTTTTTAGGATTACCTAAGCGTAGATCCTTATAAAGATAAGCAGGGGGTTCGATTCCACGGCCCGTTTTCCAGTACGTTACTAACCCTTGGCCAAGAATGGCATTTAAGCACAACACCTTAACCAGCATTAATTGATGAATGAGTTGAGACGCTCAACTTCTCACTTCAAACTTGGGCATCAGTGGGCCGGTAAGCGAAGATTCCAGCATTCGTTTACTTGCAACGTTCCACATCTCAAAGACTTTACACACAGAAATCAAGTCTCTTAACCTGAACGTCCAATTAAACTCGCCAATGTTGTGACTTTGAGTAAGTCTAACTTCTAATTGGGCGGAATGTTTATGTTTCCTTTTAAATTGGTTTGTATTATAAACCGGTTGGAAACATGAAATTTCAAAATAAGCTGATCGTATTGACAACCTCAGACACTGCATTGTTTAGGAGTAATTTTGTAACATTTTCCATAGGAACATAATATATTTGGAAAAACAAAACAGAGAATAATTGAAGACGACAGAACCTCGTTCTAATGATCCTTCCTGGAATACTGGAATACAAATAAATGGTCTGGTTGTAAAGTAATGATCGGTGAGGTATTGCGTTATTCCAAGAAGAAAACTGATAGAACAAGACGAGAGAGAGAGAGAGAGATGGGGGATGAGGGGAAAAAAGCATCTAATTTCCCTAAAATATGCTAATGAATATTGATCAAGAGATTCCTTTCACCAAAAGGAGGAAAAGTCATGATTAGAGGATTTTCCCAACCTCAGGAAGGAGAACGAAAAAAAAAATGGCCCAATCGAAGGCTTTGTGCCAACAAAGACATCGCGTAAGTAATTAAGTCGTTTTGGAAGGAATCAATTCTGCACACGAGTCGTGGCTGATGCGTTCAGGATAGTGCATTATTAAGTCTATTATTTATCAAGTTTTCCATCAGTAACGAGATAAACTTCGACAATCGATTTCACAACTACCCAGAACTTGTGCAATAAAATCACTGATGCGCGAAATACCGAATTTCAGTTCAAATTTCGACTACTGGCATTGCGAGTATCACATCAACGAAAGTTTCAACACGTGTTGTGTAATGAGTCTTTGTAATGTCCTTTATCGATAACTCGGAAGTAAACGTATATTTATCAAGATAGATTATTTCCCCAACTGTTTTTGCTGTCTTTGTGCATGGACGAAGCTCTTTTGTGGAACAATTCCAAGAACTTCTGCAAATTAGCCAAACCCCTTTTCAAGTCTTGTGTGTTCATCAAAAAAGGAGACCGCCTGGATTTTTCTTATCCAGCGGCAGCCGGCGTCTTCGACAGGGGCCCTTTTTGTCTGTGCCAAGTCCCCAATAAACTCGTGGCAATTAACAAAGAAAGCTCATTAAAACCAACACCACCGGAGGCTTAAACTGCTTTGAGGTTTTGTGGCGGAGATTTCTCTTCAGGGAGGGGCGCAGAAAAGGGGTCGGTCGGCTTATTCGGAGCAACTCGCGGGAAAGCAAAACACTGTCCGGATTGATCAAAAGACACCCGTATGTCCTATTCAGAAAGTTATCTGATTATTGAAAGCCAACTGCTGAAGTCAGCGTTGTTGACGTCTGTGTGTGTGTGTGTGTGTGTGTATAGAAAGGAGAAACCGCTGCTGGACGTGCAGAAGCTCTAAGCCGCTTTACTGCTAGTCTAATACTATGACATTTTGCCTAATTAAGCCTGGCTGATAATTATTACGGTGCCAAGTAGTTTGTTTCGCTTGCAGCTTCTTCCTCTGAATATTTGAACTTAAGCCTTACTCCAAGCATTTCTCTTGACAGCTTTACTGGTAAGTTCCCAACAGGTTTCAACTTTGATAACCTGACGATAACATACTGATAACGATGTTGACATGAGCTTTGCTCCAATTCTGTTGTATCAGCGAACTGTTGCACACGAATCCTTTCATCAGCGACGTTATGTGGACTTGCTTTTATGAAGTTTAGGTGGATTTCACACGGTTGATTGATTAGTCATTAGACTCGGTTCGGTGTGGGAAAGTTGGGAGAGAGGTGCTGAAGGGCAGAATCCACGGGTCTAAACTTTGTTCTTGGAGCTGATGAATATTAAATTACCGAGTAAATATTATAGCAGTCGTTTGCCTGGGTGAAGGAGACGGGCGCGCGTCTGGTTTACTAAAAGGCTTCATCATAGCCAGTCATAGCTGATATTAATTAAAAGCTCAAAGTTGTTAAAGCAAGCGGGGTAAGAGATGAGAGGCAAGCCAAGTATCGATTTTCTCTAACCTAACGCAGCAGTAGTGCGGTAGCCGATAAGGAAGCGACTCTACTGGTACCTTTTGATTTCTTTTTTTCTACCTGTCTTTTGACATTTGTGTGTATTTTACCGAGTTTACTAATTAAAGGTGAAAAGCGACGACGCTTGAATAATTGAACCAAACCGATGATACCTCCTCTTTGAATATTTCCAGTGAAACCACTGACGGTGTCAATCCAGGGTGGCGACAAAGCACTGTCGGCAGGTCGTCGGTATGACTTGGAATGCACGGCCTTTGGGTCACGTCCTGCTGCTACCTTAGTCTGGCATTTGCACCAGAATCAAATGCCCACCACTGAAAGGGTAAGTCACTGTATGTTCCCTACTGTCTCATCTTTGCTAGACAGATCGTTTTAGTAGACTGTTTTGAAGTATACTGATTTATTAAGAGAACCGGAAAGTTTACGGCGAAAAGTTGAATCGGTGCAACTAATAATTTACTTGAGCGTGACATCTGAAGTGTGGAGGATCTCGCCTGGTCGACAGGGTCTTTCTTCTGCCACCGTCTATTGTATATTTAATCAGGCGACTGACAGGAGAGATGGCTCAAGTACTTTGTAACTTATGAATTTATGAAAATCATCACATGACAGATGCAGTAGCTAATGACATAAGTAAAAGAAGTGTAACAATAAAGTTGATCCTTAAGATCCCAAATTGTGAGTGGCAGTGATAATAGACATTAACTTGATTAAAACCCCTCAGTCAGCCAGAGATTTTGATTGAGCGATGAAATTGGACAATTGTCCACCACAGTGTGGGATTGATCCAGAGGGGTCCGGCCCCGTCAATACGAGGGTGCGATAACATGGAATAAAATTTTGATAACCCAGCGATAACGTGCAGATAATACGCGGGGTGCTAGGTGGGATAACACGCAAGAAGGTACTGCTGGGAGTTGAGAACTCATTTGGATTAATAGCTTTAGTCAGAGCTTTGCCCTCATCTCGCGTAAAGCGATACAAAGCCCGAGTCAACTTATGAAAGATTCCTCAGTTAATAAAACTATATGGGGTTGGAGCGTGCTCCATTAATGGACCAATTGGTTTGGGGCTGCACACGTCCATAATATGAAAATCTTGAACCATTAGTCTTATTGATATGTGAGCTAATGCATGTAATTTTTAATTTCGCGTTTTTTCTCGTCTGGTGCGAATAGTGACAGTATATACATTTATAGTAGCAGTTGTCCGTTTTTCATTAAGACTTATGGAGCTTTTGTGCAATTTCTCAATGTCAGGCCAGCGTGGACGGCAACATGACAAGTAGCATCCTGCGTTTAGTTCCGACGCCGCGCGACCACGGCGCTGTCATCGCTTGCACCGCAGTCAATCCCTTCATCAACGGGTCGACCGTCGAAGCCAGGAGAACACTCAACGTCCACTGTAAGTTACGAGCGGTTTCGTGCCGACGTCCATCTTCATTAGTGCAATGAAACGTGTGCGCGTTCGTTGCCTTTCCCCTCAGCGCAGCACGCTATCCCCATCATTTTGATCCCGTCACCCTACTCAACCTCCCGCGCCTCTTGCAATGCTTCCACTTTGGAGGAAAAATTCCTTAAAAAGGGGAAACTGGGTTTCAAAAAGGAAAATTAAGGGGAAAAAAGACATGCAAGTATAGCTTGATAACGTAGATGGTGGGGAAAGGGATGCTTGTTATCTGTAAGAGAAGGGAAAGAAAGGGAAAACCGTGCCGTCTTTAGGGGAAAATGGAAAAGTGAAAGTGGAAGCACTGGCCCCCTGATATACTCCCTGCTTCTAAAAGGCGATGTCCCTCAAATAATCTCTTATGGGATTTCTTTCCCCGCATAAAGTTGCCATTACTTATGACGGTTTTAAAGGTGAAAGAGGTGTAGCCACAGTTTTTTTTAAATCCCACCTTTAGTGCAGGGCTTCGCCGCTAGTTTTTTTTTTTCATAATCCATACTCCAAGCAATAGCGTAGGCTTCTACACTGCAGCTCAGCACTTCAAGAGATTAATGGAATTTTTCTATAAAACCGTAATTGCGTATTTACAAGTTCTCGGAAGTCTGTCAGAGAGAGGCTTCACACAGTTTTTAAGCCTAAAAAAAATTACGGTAAAAGCGGATTATTTTTTCACAGATGGATAAAGTACAAAGTTGTTCTGTCTTCTCGTACTTTAGGTTCTAGAAAAGTGAAATCTATTAAATGGACGGGCCCAATCCTACACTAATACTGTAAGTTATGGGAGAAGACAAGTCTAAAAAACCATTTAAGATACATTCCATAAGAGCTTCCAGGAATTTTACAAAAACCAAGTTTCTAATACATTTCTGAGTTCAATGAATAACTTCTAATTTGTCAGAAAGTTCATTTTTAGGATGGAAAAAAATAACAAACGGCCTTATGGAATTGCTTCAGCTTGGAAGGTTTCAAAATTGCCTTTCTCATATTGTATTACAGCCTCAGTGTAAAATAAATACAAAATATAGCATAGCCTGTTTAATTAAGTTACAGCCGAGCATGATGAAAGGAAAAAAAAGTGAAAGAAAATATACGAGGGAAGTCACCGCAATAAGGATATAATGGACGTATAACGAAACGAGAGGCTTTGTCTTCTTCACTTTTATATCATCCTCTATTAATTCGATTAAAAACAGCAGCCAAGCCTTTCTCTCCATTCAAAAAACATCCAAAAAACACTATATCAGTTCAAGCATTTAGTTAATGGGCAAAGTCTTCGAGATCCCACACGTTTTAGGTATCCTACGAGCAGTGTTTCCACTTTGCAGGGAAATTCCATGAAAAAAGGGAATGTGAGGTATGGAAAGGGAAACAATGAGGGAAAAAGGGAAATTGTGAACGTATGGCCCGTGTTCTAGTACGGAGGAGAAAAAGGAAAAAAGAAGGGAAAATCTAAACGCACGGCCTGCATTCTATATGGAGGGGAAAAGGGAAAAATAAGGAAAGTGGGGAAAATACATGTGGAAACTCTGCCTACGAGTTCTGGGGGGGGGTTAAGTTTTGTGGGAAGAAGTGTTTGGAAATGCAAAATATTTCAGCTTGTGGGACTATTTCAGCATGACAACAGGCGTGCGGTGTGTGTTTCTGACAGTTCGTAGAGGACGCTGGGGCCGAGTAATGGGAGTTCGGGATATGTCGGATCATAACAATAGCCCAGAACGCTGCTGCTGCAGGTTTTTGTCTCATTTGCATATCAATTTCAGTGTCGTTGGCGTAGCGTTGGCTTGTTATGGCGCAGCGCCGGCGTAATCAGATATGGCGCAGTCCACGCGGACTATCTTGGAGAACACTATGATCTTGTCTACTCCACTTAAACCTGTTTACTGGGAAATTCCAGAAGAGGCTACTACAGGAGAACACGAGTCCCTTTGAAAAAGATTCTTGATTTAATGGGCTAAAGTTAGTAGCTCGTAAAGCGCTAGAGAAGACGTTTACCCTAAGGTTTTACTACTCTCTAGAATCAACCTGATCCTTGAAAGGGATTCCTGGGACTTAGAATCAAGAATCTTGGACTCGAGAATCATTCTGAGCTTCGTGAATCTTAATTTTTCAAGTGCGATTTCGGTGTGTAGGATTTTCGGCAGGTGGAAAGTCAAGTTTCTGTCTTTTCATTCGGAGCGTGAATCTTTTATTAAGAACCGCCATTGAAAATTAAAACGGGGACTTTCCATGCGCAAGTAACTCGCCACTTCTTAGAACTCGCCGTATCAATCTCGCCCTTTGTAAACCTCGCCCTTTTCTGTTTATTGCTGTTATAATTGTTTTAAAATATTATTTTCTGTTTTTCCAGTATCTCTGGAACTCTTTTCCCAGTTACTTTTCAACTTTTCACTGAAGACCAAAAAGAAACGATTCCCTTGAGGTTTTTTGTGAGGGCACAGGGAAGGTGTCGGGGACGAAAAGCAGCTCGACTTAATAGTTAAAGCTTTATTTTATTTGACACACAGTCGCTCCTCACGTGCACCTGGAGCTGGGACGCAATTTGAATCCGGACGGCATCGAAGAAGGCAACGATGTCTACTTTGAATGTAAAATTGATGCCAATCCAGCACCCAATCGAATTACCTGGTCCCACGAGGTCATACATTTTTTCTCTACACTCATCTTAACGCTATAAACTTTTATAATTCACTCTATTAAATTCTGAAAACTTGATATTATAAGTTGAAAGTATCAATAATTCAGGGAAATCCGATTCGGGACAATGCGTCAGCTGGGGTTATCATCGTGGATCAGAGTCTAGTCCTGCGCCGAGTCAGCAGGGCCCAGTCCGGTAAATACTCCTGCATTGCAACGAATACAGAAGGAACAGCAACAAGCAATCCAGTGAACCTTAGAGTCATGCGTAAATCATTAACTATAATTACTAATCCTATTAATGTTATCCTTAATTTTATTGTTAATTTTAGACAAGCCGTTATGTCGAGGTGGCCAGACTTTGATCTACGGCGTGGCGAAAGGGGAGTCGGTGCAGGTGAGGTGTCAGGCGGATGCCATACCCAAGCCTTTTGTCTACCGGTGGGCGTTTAATGCATCCACTGCGGAAATCATCGAACTGGCTTCTCAGAAACACGATGCGGTAAATTCAAGTTATCAGTCAACAACCTTCCGATTCTCCTTTATCAAGTTTTGGCCCCTGAAAACCCTTTGAGAAGACCCCTCCCCCATTAAACAACTGAAACCGCACCCTTCATTTTTAATAGACTCTATGCCAAACGATAGTAGCGCCAAAGCAGCCATAACGGCCACAGCTGGAAATTGGCGTCGTCTGCTGTTTTTAGGACAAAGCGAAATAGCGTTAAGTCATATGACGTTATAGGAACAGTGTTTCCACTTTTCTATTTCCCCTTTTCCCCCTCTTCCCTTATTTGCCTCTTTTTCCCCTCCTGTAGTTCTAGATTTTCCCTTTTTCCTCTTCTCGTATTTTCCCGTTTTTCAGGGAACTTCCCTGCCAAGCGGAAATACTGTATCAGAAGCTTGTCCTACAACAACAGACGACGCCAGTTTCCAACTGTAGCCACTGTAGCTGTTATGGCGCTACTATCGTATGGTGTAGAGTCTAATTAATATTGAAAATGTCAAGATTTAGTACTTGAATATTGATGTTTTGCCTGATGATAGGAACACGACGGCAGCGTTTTAAAGTATTCACCACAAGCGGACCGCGATTACGGCAGTCTTTTGTGCTGGTCCAAGAATCAGATTGGAGAGCAGAGTGAACCGTGCGTTTTCTACATCATCCAAGGCGGTAAACGCATTGTTGTCCCAACCTTTCAAGTGCTAATGCAATTTCAAAAACGCCTACTACAACTCTTATGGAAAAATCTTATTCCAATACTAAATATTTCACTGTACGTCATTCAACTGGAAAAAAAAAATTATAGGTCGTCCTGATTCTCCGGTGAATTGTTCCGTTATGAATCAGACTTCGGAGTCGCTGGAAGTCTGGTGTCGTCCGGGATTCGACGGCGGGCGGCCGCAGCAGTTTCGACTGGAAATTTACGATATCCAGACTGCAATGCTTTTGTACAACCGCAGCAAGTCCTACCCACATTTTTGGGTTAACAACCTGGAATCGGGACTGAGGCTACGGCTACAGGTCTCCGCCTTCAACAGCCGCGGAAGAAGCGACAACGTCCCGCTCGAAGGATTCACGCTGAAACCCGCAGAAAAACAAACCGGTACTTCAGTAATATTTTTTACTAATTTTCGAAATTTTCAATCGATTTTTTGGTTTCAAGTTATCATGGAGGTAACGGATTTCGCATCAGTGCTGGGTATCGGTAGCGGGGTGTGCGCTACCATTCTGCTGGTCTGCGTCGTCATAGGACTGACTTCGCGTTTACGACAGAGAGATCCCCGTCGCCCTGTCGCTTGCCAGGATCCCGTCAAGATTAAAAACCTCCAGAAAATCAGCGCAGAAGACGAAGGCAATCCCGATATCATACCAGATCGATGCGGTATGAAAATGCATCCATTTATACCCACATAAAAATGGTGGTGCCTTTTGCGGTGCCTTTTGCGGTGCCTTTTTGAGTGATCTTGAACTACTTGTCTAAGCGTTACATAGACCGTTTCAAGCTACTGTAAAAAGGCACTGTAAAAGGACCCTAAGAAACTATGAAAAGATACTATCATAGACCAGTGTTTTTAATTCATACCCACATAGAAATGATGGTGCCTTTTGCGGTGCCTTTTTGGGTGAACTTGAACTAGTGGATCATAAACCGTTTCAAGCTACTGTAAAAAGGCACTATAAAAAGAAGCTGAGAAACTACGCAAAAGGTACTGTATCGGTGCCTTTTTACAGTGTTTTTTTACACCATTACTCGAAATACATTATTTTATGATTATTTAGTTCATATAAATATATTTTACTAATAATTATTTTTTAAAGTTATCTTCCAAAACATAAAAGAGTTTCAAAATCTTCCTATCTCCAAAAAGATACAGATATCCACCACTTCCTTGAATCAAATAATCTTACTTTCGTGGGAAAGAAAAAAAACTCTCAAATCTTTATTGTTTCTATAAGATAGAAAAATAGAAAACTCTAGTTAAAAATATCTGATTGTGGTTTTGCAGGTGACGATATCAACAACTTGGATTGTGATGGACCAGAAAGTCCCGACTCGAACGCCCAGATTTTGGAGAACCTTTCAGCGCTCAGCAGTCCTTCAGTTAACTCTCCCATAGTCCAGCAACGGACTAGGCCTTCCGCTTTACTTCCCATACAAACTGTAAGTCCTCAAAACCAACTAAAATCAACCAAAAACTATAAAAATCGTGTTTTAAACCGCACAGAACACTGTAAAAAGGTACCACTACATTACCTTTCTGTAGGTTCTCAGTTTCTTTTTGACTGTAACTTTATATAGTTGAAGCTCATCCAAAAGGCACCACAAAAGACAGTATCATTTTGTGCATAGAGCAGTAAAATCAAGTTCCAAGTTCCATAGTTGCTTTTTAAAAGATCGTAAAAGTTTCAAATTTGTAAATTTAAGGCCAATTTAAGTTTAATTCAACTAATTTTCATTCGCTTTGGGTCTATAATAGGGCAACAACTCGGTGCATCAAGTTTATCTTCCGGACGGAGAGGCTTCGCACCTCCGCTGGAATTCCTATTCGAAACTCAACGGCAGTGTGGGCCATTTAAACTCGCAGTACCCGGTCGTCGTGAGCGAACTGCGGCCATTGGGTCGGGTTCAGCCAGGCGTCCAGTACTACCACACCCTTCCGCACAAACCGCGTTTTCCTGTGTCGACTCTCCGCAGGAACCCTGTCGAAGTCGTGACCACCAAAAACTCCCACTGGAACGATCCCGAAACTTCTATTTAAATTCCCTCGATAAAATTCTGAAATCGAATTATTATATACTTTAATGTAATTCTTTGTGTTTTTAATTTTCAAAAAGGAAAGCGTTAACAGTCAATCATACTGTTCTAGTAAAATTTCGGTGTTGTATTATACAGTGTGGGGGCCAATGAATTTTTCCAAAAAATTTTGTTTTCCTTCGTCTTGAGTGTAAAAGGCTTGTACATAGATACTTCCCCAGGGCCTTGTGTTTACTCAAAGTGTATTTCCCTATTTGCTGTTCATGTAATTTTTTTCTTTCAAGTCTTTTTCGTGGAGATGAAGTCTAAATAAATCAATACAAATTCAAATGATAACAAAAAGTTCCAATAACAAAGTGTATTATTCCCACGAAGTCTTAAGCTTGACACTCCAGCAAAAAAGAAACGAATCAACCAAAAAACGAAGACTTATTCGAAAATTTTGAAATGAGAAAATTTTTTGCTTTACTTTGGTAAGTGGGAAAACGTGGAATTTTTATCTTAAATGCAAAAAAAAAAAAAAATTAATTTGCTGCGTTCCTGGCTGATTCGTAGAGCGGGTAAATCATGTTAACAGCCAGCCGGGTCAAACCGATGAAGTAGTTTGTGCTAAGTTTTGTGCACAGCAGAATTTCCTCCATGACGTACTTGGTGATGGTTTCTTGACTTACGTATACTGCTGCAGCCGTGGCTGAAGCCACAAACAGCAACTGGTTGTAACGTATCTTGTACCATTCTACTATACTATGGGTTACGATAATAGAAATCATTTGTAAGCAAATACACAAAGTAAATTAAGCGTTAGATACCTTTCTTTGCCATCTTTGACACTGTCTTTGTATATAGTACACAAGTCGTAATAAATCTGGTCTCTGTTCAAACACACAGCTGTTAGCATCTTTTTGGACACCTGGTAAATCTCGTCAGAGTGTTTGATGAACTGTTTCGCGGGCTGCGTTTGTAACGAATTGCTGCGTAACAGCAGAAAGACCATCAGCGCGCTGTGGTACTCAAAGATTGTCGGTGCGCAGACCTGAAAGTAAACGAAGTGAAAAACATGTGTAAAAATGTAACTGACTGTTATACTTTGTGCTGCAAAGTGGCAAGGACTGTAGTTTCTGCGCTCAGTAGCACTTCTGGTTTGATCGACTGGTTGTGCTTATCGAAGAATTCAACAATTTCTGTGATTTTGACTGCCTGTTATAGACGCTTTAGTTAAATTACTATCATTATATGATATCGTACATTAAAATCCTTACATTATGCAACGAAATCCACTTGGAAGCAATCTGAATAGAGGAAACACTACACACGAGCCAGAAATCGGGAGGTGTCTCTTCCCGGATGGCTTCTGGTGATTTGATTTTTAACTGCTTCAGCAACCAAGTTCGAACAAAGCGTTGGAAAATATCTGTTGCGCTTCCCCAGACCTCGTCGGGCTGTTGCAGGCTCTTGCACATGTCGTACATAAATTCCCATGTGGAGATAGGGATGTCGAACCAAAAATCAGAGCAACTCGATATGACACATGCTCTGCAAGTACTACGATTGCAGTAGTACAACATCGTTCTTGTCACTTCTTGTTCTAAGAAAGAGAAATAAAATAGTTGGACTGTGTTTTTCAAGATTTTTTCCTACGTACCCAACACAGACAAGTCGAAATGCTCTTGCAAAACGCCGATTGTAAACGGATGCTCTTCGAGAAGGAACGATTGCAGATTTTCATCGTTCGCCATGCCAGCCACTGAAACCAGAACGCATATTACGGAAAATCGGGAGAAAAATTACGATTTAATATAAGTACTGACTCTTCCTGCGCAGTTGGAATTGAAGTTTCTCGTGTAAAATGAGTTCAGTCGGGTATCGCAGGGGTCAGATTTTAACAATAAACAAATAGTGAACAAAGTTCAGATTTTTGCCGCTAGGTGGCAGAGTGAGCTCCACTTTGCGGGGAAACTACCCGAAAAAGGGAAAAATGGGGTCTCAAAAAGAAAAACAAAGGAAGAGGGAAAAAGAAAGCCTTATTAAAGTAAGTAGGGGAAAAATAGGAACAGGGAAAACTAAAAAGGAAAAGTGACTTTTACAAATTAGATTTCTATTAGAGCACGGAGGGGGAAAAAGGGAAATCAATTTTTCCAATTAGAGGGAAATTAAGGGAAAACATTGCCCTCTTCTTTAGAGAACTGGAAACCAAACTGCCGCGCACTTTACTTCGTTGTTTTCCGTCGAGCAACAAAAAGAAAATTATAAGCAATACGAAATTTATAACAGAATCTACCGCTTTATTGAATACAAACGAAGTACTAACTACAGCGAACCACATACAGCAACAACACTGACCAGGCAAATAGATTTAGAATAAAAAGGGAAAGGGTACCCTTATATTTACCATGTTTGATCTAAGGCTAAGGTAAGGTAATTAAAATTTTGTTTATCTGTTAATCACTGTTCAACTCAAATTAATTTTTCTTCTCGTTAAAGAAGGCAGCAATCTCTTCAGGCCGTTTGCCTCTAGTTTCTGGAACCGTGAACCACACACAAACTGTCGACAGCAGCGAAACCCGCAAAACAGCCAGAAAGATCCCGCTCGAGTAAGTCCCCACTGAATATCAAGGAATAGCTTAGTAACCAAGAAAGCCATGAACCAGTTGAGGAACGTTGCAATAGAAGCTGCAGTGCCTGGGACCAAAAAACGTAAAGTCCTGCATTTCTGGGTAATTCAAGTACTAACCTTTGACGTTAGCAGGTAAAATTTCACTCAACATAAGCCATGGCAATGGGCCAAATCCAGTTGAAAACGCAGCTATGAAAACTATGAGAGATAGTAACGGAAGCCATCCTAGTTGTGCTGCTAGTTCTTCATCGACACTGTCCTTAATATAAAACAAAGCTCCTAATGCAGCCATTGCTAAACACATGAAAATGTCTAATGTAAGCAGAAGCACTCTACGACCTAGACGATCTACCAGCACTGTCGACAGCAAAGTAGCAGCAACATAATGAATTTAACTGTAACTTTGACATGAACTTCAGATGTAAATGTAATTTAATACCTCTAAAGCAGCTGTAATGACAGTGGCGATATTTGAGCTGAGCGAACTTCCAGCGCTTTCAAAAATGGCAACAGTGTAAAAGATGGCGGTGTTGTTTCCGCAAAGCTGTTGCGTATCCATAAGTCCCAAAGCCACAGCGAGAGGTTTAGCAGCTTCTGGCTTCAACAGTTCAGAAAATTTCGCTTGTTCAGCGTTCGGAGATCGAAGACTATCTTCTAGAATCTTCAGTTCTGCATCAATTTGATATTTGGGTCCTCGAAGTCTTTTTAAAACTCTATCTATGCATCGCCATCGCCATTCGTCTATCGTTACCCACTCCTGCGTACATACGTAAGTCAACTTGTCGACCCCACGCTTACTAACAGAAAACTTAAAAATTCCAAATCATAGCTGAGATATCAACACATCTATATGACGTATTCTAGGCTCACTGTTCATACTATTCAACTGTGTTGGTTTCTTGTTTGTTTGCTCCATCGGTTTGGGCCTGGCATGGAGATGCTTGACCTTAACCACTGGTATGATACCAGTAATCGCATTTACTGGTGTGCTCTTCGTCCCAGAATCGCCTACGTATTTTGCAAGGAAAGGTATGGGTTGGAACTACGTCAAAAGTGTAGTAAACTTATCGATTTGCGCTTGCAAATAAACGCTCAGGCCACGTTGAAGCTGCTCGTCAAGCTCTGAAACGCCTTCTTGGCTCAAATATTCCAGTTAATGACAAGCTGAAAGCTTTGCAAGATTCTCTGCAATTCTCAGACGTTGAGAAAGCTAGATTTGCTGATTGTTGAGACCGGGAAATGTACAACTGCTAGCCGTGGGTTTGGGGCTGATGACGTCTCAGTAACTGTGCGGCTGCCGTGCTGCCATCCAAAGTTGGCGTTTTCAAAAGCGCCGGAAGCTCACTCGATTCTCGGATCGCCACAATAATTATTGCTGCAGTAGAGGTATACCTCAGTATGGTAGAGTTGTGATTCTGTGAATAAGCTAAATGGAAGTAACCACTCTATTAAGTAATAGTCTCTATACCATACGATAGTAGCGCCAGCGGTCACAGATGAAAACTGGCGTCGTCTGCTGTTTTAGGACAAGCAAAACAGTGTTAAAGCGTTGTCATATGGCATTTATCAGGAGCTTGTCCTAAAACAGCAGACGATGCCATAGTTTCCAACTGTGGCCGCTGTGGCGCTACTATCGTATAGGATAAAGTCTATAAATGACGAAATTGTTACTAACAGGCGTTGTTCGGAGACTGTGAGAAGATATAGCGAATTTGTGAAACTAACTGATGCAATGTCTGAATAGGTTGGCACCACATATTTTCTACCGTTCTGATAGACCGTGTGGGTCGCCGAGTGCTACTTTTAGTGTCGAATACCCTTATGGCGTTTGCAATTGGAGCTCTAGGAGCCGTTCTACATTAGAACAGTATCGATGAAAAACTAGCGTCGCAACTAGGACGGCTTCCTCTAGTTTCTCTGTTAGTTTTCATCGCTGCCTTTCCTATAGAAATTGGACCCATCCATTGGCTCATGCTGAGTGAGATTTTACTTACAAACATCAGAGGTTTACTTGAACTAGTCTTTTCCTTTCAATCTAATATCTTCATTTGTTTTGGTCCATAGGAATCGGAGCTTCAATAGCAACTTGTCTATACTTTATTCTGTCTTTTGTTGTGGCGAAAGTGTCCGTCGATTTGTAGCGATTTACTGACGAGTGCAGGGACGTTTTGGTTGTTCGGTAGTTTTTCGATCTTGTCTGCTGTTTTCGTGTGGTTTTCAGTTCCTGAAACAAAAGAGAAAAGCTACACGGAGATTGCTACTTTCTTTTCAAAGAAAGGAATCGAACTAACTAGTTCTTAAACCGATGAAAATATTATTTGGTTAGCTTCATTTCACTTTCAAATATCCTAGCATTACTAAGTGACGTGAAAATATATGCTCTTTTTTCCTCTTTGCTCAGAAGGGAATTTGCCGTACGATCTAGACTTCAAAGGAATAATTAATGGTTGAAAATTTGGTAGTGCAAACTTTCGCGACCGTACACAAATTTCTCAAGATCCATAATGCATCCCAAAAACCTCGATCCCTTAACATTTCGGCCTCAGCAACAATCCGTGCCACTTTCTATTATCTAGCACTTGGTTTTTTTTTCCACTGAAGAATCGAACACATTGAAATCTCTGTCTGTTACCTTAGCTGAATACCCTAGCAATTTAAGGCTAATTCAGTTTATGAAAATATGATTCAACAGAACTCTACTTATACGTTTTGGAATACACAAATCATTTTAGTGAAAAGTACAAATAAAGGTAAAGTACGGAAGGCTGAACGTTCTCTGATGTTACTATACAATACGTAGTAAGTTATTAATGAATGGTTTCGTCAGTTTGTAGAAATCTAATTACGTTATATTTTATCATTGCCACAAAGCTGCGATTATAGTAGCCCAGTAGTTTGCCTTACTAGTAACTGCTAGCTAAATTAGATTCTCAGCTATTAGTTTCACGTTTAACTAAGCAGTAAACTAACTACTAGTAGCTACTACTGGCTAATGACTGAGTGAATAAGCCTTTGAGGCTTCAAGAGTAAGGACTGCAGGCAGGACATCCTGACTTGTCTAGTGCAGATCATGGAGGCAAAGATGGCGAATACGGAATCGAAGTCAACACTCCCAAGAAACTGGCCGCTGTGGTTCTGGAAAGGGAAGCTAAGGGCAAAGCTCCCAAGCAGCAGTTCAAGAATACCATCTCCGTTTGGCTGGACAAGAAGTCCAGTTCCAAAACAAGTTCGTCATCGCCACCGTTGTGGATTTCCACAAACTACACGACATGGAAGGACACACTCTTTCGTTGACTTTAAAACATTCATCTCTGCCTCGGGAACCGGAATACCGCGCCGAATATCACCTGGGGACCAAGAACAATCTATGGTCTAGACCAAACTGGACATCGACACCTTCAGCAGCACGCATCAAAGGTGGTCTCTGGAGAGCAAACTGGAGAGAGCGGCTTTCAACTACACGCTGGAAACGGAACTCAGAAGCAAACGAGCCAACGTGGCTCTAGAGAAGACCGTACTCTTTCTCTAAAAGTTCAAGTCTTGTAGTCGCTGTTGTAGAGAATACTTACTCTTTCTCTATCAGTGAAATCTTGTGGTCATTTTTGTAGGGGAGGTTGTACTCTTTCCATATCCTTGTGAGACTTGTAGTCACTGTTGTAGAGAAGACTACTCTTTCTCGATAAGTTCAAGTCTTGTTGTCGCTGTTGTAGAGAATAGTGAAACTCTTTATCAGTGAAATTCTTGTTAATTGCTGTTGTAGAAAAGGCTGTACTCTTTCTCTATCATAGCAAGCCTTGTAGTTGCTGTTGTAGAGAAGACCATCAGTGAAAATCTTGTGATCACTTTTGTAGAGAAGGCTGTACTCTTTCTCTACAAGTTCAAGTCTTGTAAACGCTGTAGAGAATAGTGAGCTCTTTCTGTATCAGTGCAAGTCGTGTAGTTGCTGTTCTAGAGAAGACTACTTTTTCTCTATAAGTACAAGTCTTGTAAACGCTGTTGTAGAGAAGACTGTACGCTTTCTCTATCATAGCATGTCTTGTAAAGGCTGTTGTCTATCATAGCAAGTCTTGTAGTCACTGTTGTAGAAAAAAGATTTTTCATTACATAGGCCACAACACGTTCAGTCTACTACAACATCGCTGGGGTCTAGGATACTACAATAGATTGCTAGTTAAGTCCGGATTCGCAAATGAGCGAATTTGCTTTAAGAGTATGGTGAAGCATTAGGTTAAACCTGGGCTCCGAGGAAAGTAATCTGGCCCTGCAAAAACTCGTCGAAAAATAAAAGAAAACGTAGTTTATTCTTTAAGTACGGGAAGATCAATGAATTTTAAGCACATCATTTCGCAATACCAAATTGACCATGTTTTCAATTTATTCCTGTAACCCTGTTTTATACAATAGTTCGATAGAACAACAAATAAATAAGTACTTTTTACGTGAACGGCACGTTGCTTCAATGTCTGATCTAATTTTTTAAAAATAAAATCTTGTAAATCGGAAAAGTTGCCGCGCTCCAGTATTTGAATGAAGCGGGAAAATGCAATATTAAAGCGCATACTACATCCATCATGCGCACGCCAGATATCTTCTAAATTAATTCCAAATTCAGGACGACGATGCCCACACCCCGATAAAATAAGAGAAAAATAGCCTGTAGTTTGTTCTGTGACGAAATGAACTTCATTTTTTGAGACTTTGTCGATTTCAATGTGAAAAAATTAAATGGAAAATTTGTCTTTCGTAAGAGTCCATAACAGAACATGTCGAGTTGTCCACATCAACTCAGTATCATCCATACTCCTATCTATCCACTATCATTTTCAGATCGATTCACGTTTTGATATGAATTTCAAAAACACTAATTCATCAACGGAGCAAAGAGAGTGTAATGAAGGCCAGAGAACCCACACATCCCATTCATCCACAATGGCAAAAAAAATGTATTGGTATTAGGGAATATCGATTTTTGCAGCTGGCAAATGGGTATATTTGTCTCCATTATGAAATCAGTCAGAAAATAAAACAGTTTCATGGCTAATCATCTTCCTCGTCTTTGCCGTCCACGTCTCCGTCGCCATCTTCGCCCTCGCCTTCGCTTCCAGCACCGCCCTCGGCTTCCATGTCGCTCTGGTCGTCGTCGCCACCGACTTCGGTGTTCTCCATTTCGGCACGCTCCATCTGCCGAGCCAGGTCTGCTTCATCCGTAGCAGTGACAACTTTCGGCTATCGACAGAATAGTATATGAATTATAGTTTGGTACGAAGTAGTTAATGTAAAATAGTTAAGTATCTATAGTATATACAGCACAATACAGTGTATTCTAGTGTAGTATAGTATAGTACAGAGTAGTCTAGTCTAGTCTAGTATAGTATAGTCCAGTAAAGTATGAAGTGCATTGTAGTGCAGTCTTAGAGTAGAGTAGTGTACTCTATTATAATATAGCCTAATCTAGTCTATAATAGTCTACTTTAATATAGTCTAGTAATATGTAGTTTAGTATGATGAAGTCTAGTCTAGTCTAGTCTACAGCGTAGTCTATTCTAGTATAGTATAGTATAGTATAGCACAGTATAGTTTAGTGCAGTAAAGTATAGCGAAGTATAGCATAGTGAAGTAAAGTACAGCAAAGTATAGAAAGTATAGGAAATTATAGTATAGTAAAGTATAGTACAATCTGGTACAGTCTAGTAAAATATAGTCTACTGTAGTCTAGTCTAGTCCAGTCTAGTAGTCTAGGATGGCCTAGTCTACTCTAGTGTAGCATAATTAAGTGCTGTACAAAGGACAGTACACGAGACAAAAGACAGTGTACAAAGAAAACCATGCGGTTAAGACTAAACGAGATTCATGTGACTTTACCGCCATCTGGATATTGAAGTTTCCTCCTAGACTCTTGATGACCTCCTGGATTTTTTCTATGGCTGTGCCTAGAGCTTTCAGGCCGTCTTGCTTTTCGGGAGTCTGCGTTGTCATGACTGTTTCATACGAAAATGATTTAACGAAAGCGTTATCGTTGCTTTCTAGAGAAACGCTTACCGTAAAGAGGTGGTGCGATTAAATTAATTTTGATCGGAATCTCTTCAGTGGAGCACGCAAGTCCCGCTTTCAGGGCGTCTTTCACAGCTGCGATTCCCTGGTAGCCATAGCAGGCGACTTCAATATCAGCACGGATCTTCACCGCCTGCTGAGTGAGTTTGCGGCGAATGATTTCTAGAAGTTTTTCCTTCGTCGACTCGTCTAAGCCACACTCGTCCAGCAGCGACGGGTCACTAATAACAAAAATCTTGTTAGAACCCGAGTCTCGAAATGATGAACAATGTAGTCTTACTTGACAGCTTGCTTGAAGATGTCATAGGACGAACCCTGCTTCTTGAGCTTCTCCTCAAAATGCCAGGCAGTCTGACGGTATAGATCTTCCAGCTGCTCGTCCGACCTGAACTCGAGGAGACCGGCTACGTGACGCAGAATCGAGTTGACGGCCTTTGCTTTGGAATATTTTTCAGTGCATTTCTCCACGTCTTCAGGACTCACGCGACGTTTGGACAAATCAATGTAGCCTGTTCAACGTATTTTGGTTAATAGCACAAAATGTTAGTGAGAAAAATGAAAAACGAACCTTTCTCCTTGTCTACTCGAATAACAACGACAGGTTCTGTTTTGCCGACTCGAATCAGCTTGTTGATGGACCTGATGCGTCGTCTGGAGAGCTCTGACAGCAAAATCATGCCTTCGATGTTGTTGTACTCCAACAGGTGCACGTAGGCCCCCATCTCGGCAATTGACCGCACGTTGACCATAACCACATCGTCAACCTCGGGAAACTTCTGCGAGTAGAACCGGCACGAGAGTGGCATCTTGTAGACTTGTTACTTCAACCTGTAAGCATACAAATATCCAAATTAAGTGTCCTGTTGGTGATACACTATGAAGTTATTATTTTCAATATGGAAAGTTGTAGGTGAGTATGAAACTAGGTTAAGGAAATAATAACAACACTTCATCTCGACTTGCTTTTTCTTAACCAGGGTTTACATTTATTTCAAATAATTTTGTAAAATGAAAATAATTTTGAAAGTTAGGCTGAATTATTTGTAATTGTAATGAAATGGAGAGAATAAAAATCCTTGAAATACCGGAAAATTTCATCAGACGTCAAAAGGGTCTGCTGCTACGGCGGCATGCACAGAATACTAGCAGATGATGAACTTCCACCGTTGCCAAATTGAAATATTTATTACTTTAGTAAAAATATTTAAAAATGATTCACTTGTTTATCAATAATTTTATAACATGCTGAATAAGTTCGTTTAAATCCTTTTGATTTTAGGTTTTCATAAATGAATTTTTTGTACAGACTCGGACTTAAATTTTGTTCAGCTTCGTAATAGTTCTACTATTTATTATGACACAGTTTAATGAATTAATTGTTCTGGTTTTTATCAGTTCAAAATTTAATTTAATAAAATTTCAACGGTATAATATTTCACACGGTAAAACTTTTTCGTTTAATTTAATTAGTTATAAAGAGTCCCGCTAGATGGTAGGGTGAAATTGGGCACAAAAATTAACAAAAAGTACGGGGCCAAGCTAAGTATTTCAATAGGTATTTTCAAATTTAACGTATTATGGTAATACTTTTGTATCGATTACAAGAAAGCCTTCAACTGTAAGGAAACAAAATCTATTTGCATCTTAAAGCTATTATTATTGACTTGTGACTTGAAATTGATGATTCTCGTAGACTTATTGGCAAAAAGTACTTCAACTGTTTCACGTGTAAAGCAAATAATTATTCACTGAATTTTACGTAGCACTTTATAAATGAAATACAAACTATACTTTAAACTCTCTGAATTTGTACCACATCCACGCAAGCTACTTGAGATCATTTACCGATAGACTTTCCTGTAACTTTTCTGAACAGCGGTTCATCGGTTCAGTATACGGTTCATTCTGTATTGTCCGGTTCGACTTCGTTTCACTGGATTCGTGTTTAGTATGTATTTGAATACCATCTGGCAATCTTGTAGAAATTCAAACTTGAATCAACCAAACAGTAAATCTTACTTATTACATGCTACTACACGTGTGAACAAATAAAATGGGTCTAACTAACAACTTCGTGACCATGGAATAAGTACGGGCTTAGGTACTTATGGTAACGATTAATACAGTATCCGGTTTGTTGTGTATAGATGTGTGTTGGACGTTACAAAACCCAGGGTATATACGGATGTTGCTGAGAAGTAGTGGTTTGTGTATGTGCAATCGTCGGAGCGTATTAGTACACGTTACACACGGTGGGCTGGAATTACATTATGGCACAAGAGGAAGAGCCACATGTGCACCTTTTCCCAGCGTCACTCAGTCACCGAGGATTACACACTGCGACACTGACTTAAATCCCTGGCCAATGGGGATCAACAAGCTTTGTCAAACCTCGCATTACAAACATTTTCCCCCTCAGCTGAGTTTTTTCTCTTCTCTTCTTTTCAAACAACTCAACTGAAGATCGCAAGTCCTTGAATATCACTTTCCTTTTTAAAAATAACATTCAAATATTTAGTGTACGATTCTACGAAGTGGTGGGCAGTGCTGAACCGTTTTCTGAACGGCTCGACTTCAGTTGAACCGAACCGTTGAACCGGCATCAAACCGTTCAGTTTTTTCAAGTGATTAAATTCAAACACTTGAACTCCTGTTTATGAAAAGCCCCTCAAGTTGATTGAAAAACGCACCCTGACCATACGTTTCGCCTAGTCTTTAGTGCTTAACGACACGTGGTAATAGTTTTTCGAGTCACGTGACTTAAACCCTAAAAATGTGAACAAATTTTTACTGGGGAACCACTGCAACAAAACTAAAGAATTATTAAATGACCCACATAACTTATAATTGAAAGCTTTTGTATCCGTGTGGGTTAATAAACGCAGTTGGATAGAGAGTATGGAGATGATCGTGAATAAGCGGAGCTATAAGCATCTCCACGGGTCGTTTATTGTTGACACCGTCAATAAACACCGGTAACAATGTCCGGGTAATTGCTGGCGGACAAAAGGACCCCTCGCTTATATCTCCGTTCGCTCCCGTTCGATGTGCTGCTGCTGCTGTGGGCAAGAGGGAAAAGAGAGAGAGAGAGAGAGAGAGCGAGAGAGGGGCTATGAAGCTTGCAGATGCTATTTTTCCAGGAACATTGATCGCCGTCATCTTTTGCATCCGTCCTGCAGTTAAACACGTAGCAGTAACCCTGGAAACATGTGTGAATCCGAATACTGACTGACCCTCCTGTACTCGAGCAATAAGTCTGTTCATGAATAACCGATTACCGGATAGAGGGATTCAGGGACAAGACTAAGGATCCGCGTGTAAGTTGTCCAGAGAGATGTGGGATGTGCGTGCGAAGAGACCAGAGCTTGGACGGAGGGTATAGAAGATGGTCACAAACAGAGCTATTCATTTGGGACGTCATGGCAGCAATATAATGGAGTGGGGAGCACTCGAATAAAGCGAGGGAGCCATTTCGTCTAGAGGCCGGGAAAGCAGCAGACGCTTGTGTCCGGGGCGAGTAAAAAGGGCGGCCGGTGGCGGACGATTCGTCGAGGCACCGCTAGCCATGATCAGGGGCAGCCAATCTCCGCGCGGCCCGAGGGAGTGTAGAAGGAGGGGTGTCCCCTTGCCCTCAGTCCCCGGAGCTCCCCCTGAATTGTCTTTCCTCCCTCGCTCTTCCCTCGTAATGGCCACAAGGTAAACGAACCAGATGCTGGCGTTCCCACACTGGCATGTCGACCGAACAAGCCTCAAGTCATCGCCTTCTTACCCCGCAACAGAACAATTTCGGCCCCTGCTGCTGCCGCTGCAGCCTCCGCCATCGTCGTGAAAACTTTTCATTAGGGCTACACACAAGACACACAAGAAACAACCAAGAAGCTCTTTTATTTTCCTTCTAGCGCCCAAACTGACGATTCCCACACACTCTATAGCTTGCTGCATTGCAGCTATCTCGCAACTAAATGTTTCTTTTCTTTCCTCTTTTCTTTCCTTGGTTTTAAACGGCGGAAAACCAGACGTGAAACTGCAAAAAACAGCTTGCATGAAGAATGGAAAGACCAACCAGAACATGTGCAATTCCTGTTACATGTATTGCACATTTCGCAAAAGGTGAAAGGATACATCAATGATTCTACTCAAACACAAAACAAATAATTAACTGAATGAGTTTTTACAGTAGGGATTGAAGATTGGAGAATACATAGGAAAATGATAGGGGAAAGATAGACTGATATCATGTTAAGTGTAAGGCGTGTACTGACAAATGGGATTTAACACAAAGGGGTGGTGATGGCAGCTAATTTTTCCCGCCCAGCGGATATCGTCGGATGACGTGACCATTTATCCCTGCGAAATGGCACTATTTAGTAACACCAACCAGTTTTCTCACAGCCAAATAGAAAACAGCTGTTCCCCTCTACACTATACGTGTCTTTTCAATTGCACCGCAGCACCCACCGTATCGTTCATCACGGCCGGACGATGCGAAACAGTCACCCAAAAAAGCATTACACTTATACACGATTAGTTCCATCCCTATCTGTTTCCATGAACCGCACTTTTCATCCAATATCTTCATTACTTGAGTAACTTGTAAGAAAGTACGAAAACAGAACATGTTGGTTGTTGCTAGTGGATGTATTCATCAATGGCAAGTTGAGCATTTCTTTGGCTGCCATGTGTAAACTCTTAATGGATGGAGATTAGAGAACCGATCACGTGTAAGTAAACTTTGCTTGCCTCTGTTTGATCACGGAGAGGAAGCAGGAGCCTTTCACAGTGGCATGCAGTTGGCTCCGCAGCATAGCAAAGTGGAGAGTTCACCAAGTATAAACCAGGCGTTTGGCGTATTGTGCAAATCGAAGAATGGAAAAAGCAAAGAGGGGCACTTAGTGCCAAGTTGACACAGAGATTTGTGCCCCTGGTGATGTCTAGAAGCCCCCACGCCGCAGGCGTTTTATGCGCTGGCGTAACGAGAAAAGCACTCGTTTGACACTTAAACCCCGACGATTAGCAATGAAAATATCAAACGCAGCCACACTAGAGGCCATGGGGAATGCGAGCAGGTTGCTTTTCATTATAGATCCATCCGGGGTATACACAGAACATGCATTTAAGTATTTCATAGGCACACGTCGTTTCCATTATTTGAAGATTTCGAGAGGCTATGCATCAGAGGGGTGTAGTTAGTTTTCAGGGGGAGATGCGGTGAGAAAGACTTGTGAATTTGTCGAGGGATTGACGCTTTAAAAGCTCAGTAGCGATGTTGCCAAGTGTTTTGCTAAGTTGTGTACCCGTGATTTAACCGTCTGTTTTGCTACGTGACCAAACAGCGCTGTAACATCAGCAGTATATCAAATACCCATTCGTTCGCTCCGTGTATCACCTCCCCGCGCCCCAGAAACCCGCCCAGCCGGTAAATCTCTTCTAACTTCAGTAGAGAAATCAGAATCGTGTTGATAAACCATTAATTTAAATGAAACGTCCTATGTCTATAACTTTTAAGTCTTGAAAAGTGAAACATCAGGATGTTAACTGACGTCAATTGACAAATCCCTTGCTTTTGTGGTAAATCGCCTCTTTTATCCTATCAAGTTGATACATTCACGAGTATTCACGTTCCCTCAGAGCTTCGTATAACACAGGCAAGGGTATATACAGGGGTTGTGAGCTTCTGGGACATTGACGGGGGGCCAGGCTGAGGGCTATGGATGCGGGGGAGGGCACAAGAGAAGGTAGGTGGGAGGAGTAGTCATCTTGGCACCTGGGTTGGTTCCCACAACCCGTAAGCGGTTCATGACAAAATGGCCACTATATAAGAGGCTGACATGGCCTGGCAAACCACCTTATTGGCCTCTCATCTTCTCCAGTTACCACACTGTATATATACACGTTCCCCAAAGAACATAAGGTTCTATTCACATACGAAGAAGCAACTCAACTTCTGAGAACGATACTTTTCAACTACTACAACTTTTTCCTCGGATTTTTAAGAGAAATTTTTGTGAATCGGTTCAAATACAGGTAAAACTGAATTAATTGACTTATTTGTATTGATTAAATAATATTTGATTAATTTGTTAATTTGTAGAATGTCTGAGGACCTGATCAAAAATCGCGCGGAGAAGCCACGACGCACAGGTGATTTTAATATTATTTCATTGGATTAAATTTTACACTAATTAATTTTAGTTAATCTTGTTATTGAGTAGTTAATGAAGCAGTTCGGTTGTGTAAGATGTGTATTTTTGCTAGGAGATCGCTTACTAGACATCCCTTGCAAAGTCTGCGGCGACCGCAGTTCTGGAAAACACTACGGCATTTACAGTTGCGATGGTAACTATTTTTAATAATAGAAACGCTAGCAGTACTAGAACTACTAGTAGTTTATATGAGTAGTAGTGGTAGTAAGAACGGTAGTAGTACTATAGTGATTCTGTAGTAGTTTAGTAATACAGATACTACAGCAGAAGTGCTAAAGCTAACTAGGATAGTAATAGTAGCTTACTGTGGTAAGTAATGGTGGTAAATAGCAGTGATGTATTAGCGATGTATTGGTAATGTAGTAATGCCATTGTAATGTGCTGAGGGATATAGTAGTAATGTTGTAGCAGTATAGTTTTGAAGTAGTAATTATAATTAGCAAGATGTAGAGATGCTGTAAGAATACGACAATAATGTGGTAGTAGTGTAGTAGAAGTGGAGACCAAATATAAACCGTATACATAACTAGTATATAGAGATAGTATTGATAAGGTAGTCGTAACTTAGTAGTTAAATAGTAGGGAACGTAGTAGTCTTAGTTTGTAGTAGATTGCAATAGCACTTTGATTGGTGTTATGGTGTAGTAGTGCGGCAGTTGCTATCACGAACTACTTCATAATTAAATTCTTACAAATTTCTAGTTTTTTAATCGTTTGAGTGTTGTAAAAAATGTAGTATAAAATAACACCACCAGGTAAAGGTGGTAGAGCAGTAATGTAGGAGCGCGGTAGTACGGTAGCAGATGTAGTTGTTGTAAATTTCTTAGGAAACTTGGGAATTTATTAAACATAACATACTACAACTGAAGAGTGTACGAAGACGGTAATGTAGTAATGTGTCGGTGTTGCAGAGTTTTATACAACAATGTACTCGGATTTTAGAAAATCTATAAAAAGTTGTTGATTATTACAGCACCTCAATAGGATTGGAATGTAGCAGCTATAGAAGTTGTCAGTTGTAGCATAGTTATCGATGATTACAGTTAAGCAGAACAGTTGAGTTATACTGCTACAACATCTACTACTATAGTAGCGTTTTACTGCAAGATAGCAGTGTAGTAGTATGGTGTTGTGGCAATGGTTATACCAAAATATCAAAGGTTTTATTTATGTAACTACAACAACCGCACAATACAACAATCTAGTAGCGTGAAGAATATAGTTACGCTCCAACATTAACACTATACTCGCTGGAGTTATGATAACTGAATACTATGTATCAACAACAATACTCCAACAAACCAATGTAATAGTGTAGTAGGCGTAGTTGTAACAAATGTCACTTAAGAAATCTGTTGTAACTAACAGTAACATACTGCAGACTACAACACCATCGTAGCGCAATCTAGTAATGTAGTCGCAGTACTGTGTTTGACTTACAAACACGGCTTCTTAAAGTGTCACTACTTCAAAGTCGCTAATGTGAATATGACCTTAAGCAAGCTACAACAGCATCATAGCGAGATGGTATTGTAGTAGAGTAGTAGCATCACTGTTGTAGTGTACCAACTTACCATAGTAGTAACTAAAGGTACCAAAGGCAAAGCTTGTGAAACAAATAAAGAAAAATAGGAAACTACAATACAATCTGGCTATGTGGTATTGTAGTAGTGTAATAACATCACTGTTGTGGTGTACCTAGCTAACTCCAATAGTAACTTAAGTTGTCAAGGCAAAGCTGGTAAAACAAATAACGATGCAAACGAGACAACAACAACAATCTCGCAGTGTTGTAGTGTAGTAATGTAATAGTGCAGTAGCATCACTGTTGTAGCGTACTAGATAACCGCAGCAGTACCCAAAGTTACCAAGGCAAAGCTGGTAAAACAAATAACGATGCAAACGAGACAATAACAACAATCTCGCAATGTTGTAGTGCAGTAGTGTAGTAGTATCACTGTTGTAGCGTACTAGTTAACCGCAGTAGTACCCAAAGTTACCAAGGCAAAGCTGGTAAAACAAATAACGAAACATCGGGAACTACCACAACATTCTAGTAACGTTGTAGTGTAGCAGTGTTGTATTATGCTAATTTAACTCAACACTATGAATAGTCACTAAGTAAATTCGTACTCAATCTGAAGGTTGTTCGGGATTCTTCAAGCGAAGCATTCACCGGAACCGCGTTTACACATGCAAAGCCCAGGGCGAGATGAAGAATTGCTGTCCCGTTGACAAAACGCACAGAAACCAGTGCCGAGCTTGCCGACTGAGCAAATGTTTCGCTGCAAACATGAACAAAGATGGTAAGAACTTCATATTTAACTAGAAACTGCAATAAAAGTTACTTATGTTGTTTACCCGTTAGTATGAAAGTTTTGTTCTGATGCCTAGTTTTAAGACTTTTAGCAATTTTGCAAAGCCAATATTGTGAGAATTGAATTAGCATTCAAATTGGTAGCTGTCCAGCACGAGAGGGGTCCTCGGAAGCCGAGACTGAAGGACTCGTTGCCTGATCGCAGTTTCTCGCAGAAAGCTATGGCTTTAGTTTCGGCTAGCGCAGCGTCTTCAGCGTCAACAGCATCCAACGCTATCGTTCCAGCCTCGTCCACAGAACGGCACAGCTTCACTTCTTCTCTGCTACAACAGCAGCAGCAACACCAGCAGCAGCAGCAGCATCCCGTGCAGCACACGAAGCCTGACCTCCTAGCGCTAAACATGATCCCCAACGTTTCGAGCAATCCAGCCTTCTTCATACCGCACCATTTCCCAGCACTGAAT
The DNA here is from genome assembly GCA_002872375.1 of Eulimnadia texana. Taxonomy (NCBI): domain Eukaryota; kingdom Metazoa; phylum Arthropoda; class Branchiopoda; order Diplostraca; family Limnadiidae; genus Eulimnadia; species Eulimnadia texana. The sequence goes on from NKDA01000008.1 coordinate 553,358, forward strand.
GTGTGGCCCACGCTACACCTGCCATCTCTTAACGGTGAAAAAGCACAAGTACGTGATTTCTAAAAATCTCAAAATGCATTAGGCTGATGAAAAATAGTTTTATTTCAAGGAACTTGCGTGGCACTTGCGAAATCCGCTCATCGAGCCCGGCCTGTTCAACCCGATGCCTTTACATCATCTCTCCTTAAGCACGGGAACGTACGAACTCTTACAGGTAAAGCAAATAACTAATAGTAATACAAAAGTAACATAAATTTTCTACGAAACACTAAAACACGTGCGTTTGTTTACTTGCAGGAGACTTCAGCCCGGCTTTTGTTTGCTGCGGTCAGGTGGGTCCATCTGTTGACGCCGTTTCAAACTTTACCGCGCCAAGATCAAGTAAAACATTTCAAACATTCAGTATATAGTAACAAAATAATAATTAATTGGAATATTGCAGTTGATTTTACTACAAGAATCTTGGAAAGAGTTATTCCTGCTTTATCTGGCGCAATGGGCCTCTTCGTGGGACTTCGGAGCGATACTCGCTCCGCGTTTAGCACGGGACAGGCTAACTGATGATCTGTTGCTGGCTACTGAAGTTAAAACAATACAAGTTAGTTTCATTTATATATTTTTACTGTTATTTTTTAATGGATTTTTCTTGTAAATTTTAGGAATTGATGGGAAGGTACAGACAACTGTCGCCAGATGGCAGTGAAAGCGGCTGTTTGAAAGCTATAGCTATTTTCAAATCAGGTTTGACATCCTTCTTAAATTAGCATAATTGTTAATTAAAATAATAATAATTAATTTTGAATTTAGAGACTCCAGGAATCTCAGATTCAAGGCCTGTCGAGATATTACAGGACCAGGCGCAGTGCATTCTTGGCGACTACGTTCGGCAGCGGTATCCTCGACAGCTGACCAGATTCGGTCGATTGCTACTTCTGCTACCTTGCTTACGACTAGTCAGACCTTCAACTGTTGAACTGCTATTCTTTAAAGACACCCTCGGAGAAGTATCGATACTCAGAGTGCTTGCAGACATCTACACCAGCGACAAACACTGCGGGAACTCCAACTGAGAAGTCTAGTCATTCTTCCACGCTTTCGTTCTTCGATCGTTTAAAAACATAGACTTATATTTATCTTTGTTTGCTGCTTTTTTTTAAATTCTTTTCATTATCTATATGTTAGCGTCTTTTCTTGCCGAGCAAAATCTAGTCACGATATGTTTCGCTTGTCAACGTGAAAAACGTAATAAACTGGTAATCGAACCCAAAGCGACAAGCTTACTTCTCGCGTGTCGGAAATTTTCGACCGCTCGAATAAAATGAATAACGCTAACCGCTGCGAGTTTGTTTAATATCGCTTTTGAGAAAGGAACGAGCTGTTCTGTTTCTTTTTAATCAGCTCCGTATGATAAATGCCGGGACATTGCGGAAATTTCTGTTTGTCTCGGCCTTTTTTCCCGGTTATTTATTACTGCTACAGAGCCAGGTACATAAACCAAATGAAGCCGTAACATCTGCGCGTAACGACCGGTTATGGTTCACAACCTCGACAAAAAACTGTAAAATTTCAAAGATAAATTTTTATACTTGAAACTCCAGTACGAATATTGTATTAATATTACAAAACCTGCTGAATCATTGGACAGATAGTGCGTTTAAACAGATATTTCACTCACTGTCCAAGGATTTGACAGATTTGAAATAGCGCTAATACTAGTACTGTTTTTAATAAGAAAATAATAAGAAATGATAATAATTGTTATAATAACAAAATAACAAATCTGCTGAATCATTGGACAGATAGTACGTCTCAACTGATACTTCACATACTGTCCAAGGATTCGACAGATTTGAAGCAGCGCTACTACCAGCACTATTTTTTATAACAATAAACTAATAAAAAATAGTAATAACTGTTATAATAATAAAACTAATAAATCTGCTGAATCATTGGACAGATAGTACGTCTCAACTGGTACTTCACATACTGTCCAAGGATTCGACAGATTTAAAGCAGCGCTACTACCAGAACTGTTTTCGATAACAATAAATTAATAAAAAACAGTAACAACTGTAATAATAATAAAACTAATAAATCTGCTGAATCCTTGGACAGATAGTACGTCTCGACTGATACTTCACATACTGTCCAAGGATTCGACAGATTTGAAACAGCGCCATTCTACTACTACTACTACTTACTAACTAATTTTCATGAATAAACTTATTTAATAGAAATCGAACATTAATATTTTATTGAATTTATATTCACAGGTAAACCGCACTGCTTTTTTCTAAGCTTACAAGCTTTCCCAAATTGCAATCTGTAGGTAAAGATCTCTGGAGCGTGGAAGAATCTGGAGTCCATATGACACCTTTTGTGCTGAAGATTTTGCTTTCACTGTGTAATTAACTGTGTGTGCATCACAAAGAAGAGAAAAATATGAAAAAGAAAGCTTTTTCAAGAACCATTATGAAAGCTTTCGTTAGAAGAGATGTTAACAAAGACGAGAACAAAGGGAAAATTGAAAATTTTCGATAATTCATTAGTTTCATTAAATGTAATTTGAACTTAATTGAGTGAAATTTTACTAATTTTCTGTAAGCAAAATTTTTATTTTTTTGTTTTGGGCGGGAAAATTGCACGGCACGAAACGTATATCCAGGTGAAAACTAATCAATATTCGCCATTTTTTCTTGCTGTTATCAGTGTGTTATCAGGTGTTATCAAGTGTTATCAGTAGTCCCAAGTGGGTAAAGGAAGATTTCAGCAAAAAAGTTTTTTGTCTTGCAAGTTTTTTGTTGAGCCATATAAGAGAAAAACCCAAGGGCTTCATCACAGAAGCCAAGTCTTATCTGGACTCGTAACTTTCTTCAGATTATTGTTATTTGCTTAGAGTTAATGTTATTTAAAATCCTAAAAGGGTCTAGAAGGATCTGGAATCTTCGGTGAACTGTTATCAAAGTGTTATCACCTGTTATCAGCCTGTTATCATGTTGTTATCAAGCGTTATCTTCGATGCGCTTTGAGTCTTTGACTTACAGAATCTCGCCCTTCTTTTGACTCGCCCTTCTTTTGACTCGCCCTTTCGTTTCTTCTCGTTTTTGTGACTGTGGCCCAGCAGAGGAGTGGCGACTAAAAAGAAAGATGGGCGGGAAAAAACGAGGGCGAAGAGAGAGAGAGTCTCTTATAAAGAGCAAACGTGAACGATGTGATGGATTTAGACGCTCGCTGTCTCTCCGCCACTTCACACCGCGCGTACCGGACAACTTTCTCGCCCTGTGGCTGTTATTACGATCATTACTTTAATGAACAAAATCTGGTTCTGAATATCACACGCTGGGGATATAACAGTAATAAAGCTTCTGGAAACTGTAAGTATATTGTTATTACTAAAAACAATAGAAGTAGTAGTAGTAGGAGGAGGAGGAGGAGGAGAAGGAGTACTAGTAGTTGTTGTTATTGTTGTTGTGGTAGAAGAAGAAGAAGTAGTAGTAGTAGGGGTAGTAGTAGGAGGAGGAGTAGGAGAAGGAGTAGTAGTAGTAGTAGTAGTAGTAGTAGTAGTAGTAGTAGCAGCAGCAGTAGTAGTAGTAGTAGTAGTAGTAATAGTAGTAATAGTAGTAGTAGTTGGAGGAGGAGTATAGGAGGAGTAGTAGTGACATTACTAGAAACAGTAATTATAGTAGTAGTAGAAGGTATTAGTAGCAGTAATAGTAGTAGTAGTAGTAGTAATAGTAGTAGTAGAGGAGGAGGAAGAGGAGGAGTAGTAGTGACATTACTAGAAACAGTAATTATAGTAGTAGTAGAAGTATTAGTAGTAGTAATAGTAGCAGAAGTAGAAGTAATAGTAACAGTACTAATAGTGGTAGTAGTAGTAGTGTAAGGGCAGCATTAACATTAGTATAGTATATAGTAGTATCTCTAGTAACACCACAGTAATAGTAGTAACAGTTTCAAAAGTAGATGTAGTTGTAGTGGTAGCTCAGACCCATACTTTTGGCAACGCTAGCAAGAAGTAGTTATTCATAGTATCACTGATAGCGGTAGTAGTAATAGGCTTACCTGCAAAACTACTGGCAACTATTATAAAAGTGTTGATAATATAAGTAGTTGTTATTGTAGTAGTAGCAACGTTAATGGCTTTTATAAGTAGCATATTTAAAGTAACAATAGTTCTAATAGCAATGGAAGTAGTGGTAGTAGTAGTACTAATAGTAGTGATACTAATACTCCATACCCCGTAGTTATTGTAGTAGCAGCAATATTGGTGGCTATTATAATACCAATAAGAGCAGTAGTAGAAAGAACAGTAGTAGTAATAGTAGCTATAATAGTAATAGCAATAGAAGCAGTAGTACTACTAATAGCAGTAGTACTAATAGCTACCATCTCCAAACGTCGTAGCTAATGTAGTAGCAGCAATATTGGTGGCTATTATAATAGCAACCGCAGCAGTAGTACCAAGAACAGTAGTAGTAGCAGTAGCTATAATAGTAATAGCAATAGAGGTAGTCGTAGTAGTAGTACTAATAGCAATGCTACTAATAGCGGTCTCCATACGCCATGGTTATTGTAGTAGCAGTAATATTGGTGGCTATTATAACAACAATAATACTAAGTAGTACCAGCAATAGCAGTAGTTTTAATACTAAAAGTAGTAAGTGTAGTAGTAAAAATTTATGACAGTATCGATTTCGAGCTTTTATTATACGCCAACTTCAGATTCTTTGAAATGCTGTGCAACAAAATTTTATAACATGATGATAACATGATGATAACAAGTTGATAACAGTTAAATTTTTTAAAATATAATCAACTACTTCGAGCAATTCTCAGTTCCCACGGTCAAGCTGGACGTGTGGGATTTTCTTGGGGTATCTATGATACTTAATAACAGGTTTATAAGAAGTGATGACAGTTGATACTATAAAAAAACAATAAATTATTTTAAAAAATTCTCAGTTCCCACGAGTTCCCACGATTTCCCACGGATAGACCAAGCGTGGGATTTTGTTTGGGAAAACAACGAGGTTCGTTAGTTGATTTTTGCGATGCTTGGGGGAAAAGTTTGTTTGGGAAAATCGTGTCTCTTCTCATTTTCATGAAAAAGCAAAGTTGAAAAAAAGAAGCAAATCGATTTTATGCAAAACTTATGGAAACGATGGATTTGGTCCAATAGAATAAATCTGTCGAACACGTGGACAGTATTTGATTTCGGCTATGTAAACTTATGGACTGTCCAACTGTTCAGCAGATTACTATTTTCCTTGATTTTTGTTGTTCTTGGAACGAGTTTGGCGAATCTGTCGATTAATTGGACAGCGTATAGTTCTACTATGGAAGCTAATGGACTGTCCAGTCATTCGACAGATAGCTTTTTCCCGTCCTTACTTTCAGTCTTAAGGCAAATAAAACAAATCTGTCGAATACATGGACATCTTCTATTACATCCCATGTAAACGTGCGCTCTGTCCAACGATTCGACAGATTATTCCTTTCGATCACCAATATCATTTTTAACACATTTACAATAAATCTGCCGAATAAGCGGACATCTTTTTTTCATCCCATACAAACTTACATACTGTCCAATGATTCGGCAGATTATGATTACAAGATTTTTCTCTACTGTTTACCCAGAGTTCCAGAAACCCAGAAAAATCTGCGGTGTGTTTCGGAAAAGCTAAGGAAACGTAAGTTTTTACGGTTTAGAGAAAGGAGTTAAGAGCACATCTGTCGCACTCTTATGTGAGCTTGATGATGAGAATACTGCACAATGCGGTAACCCCCAACAATCTCACTTGATTGCGGCTTCCATTTTTTTCTTCTTTCCCTTGCAAGTCTTTTTCCTTGCCAACTTTCAACTATTTGCTTCGTCTGTACTCATAAAACCCCACAATTACCTAAGATTTCTTGGTAGGAAACTTGGGAATACCCGTGGTAGGGAAGATTGTTGGTACGGAGGATTCTTAGCAAGATTCTTGGTAGGAGAGACTGTTGGTAGGTAAGATTCTTAGTAATGTCAACTTTCAACTGTGCTTCGTCTGTACTCATAAAACCCCTAAAATTACCTAAGATTTCTTGGTAGGAAGCTTGGGAAGACCAGTGGTAGGGAAGATTGTTGACAAGAATCTAGGGTATGAATCTTAATAGGCCAGATTCTTAGTAAGATTCTTGGTAGGAGATACTGTTGGTAGGCAAGATTCTTAGTAAGACTGCCGGTACGGAAGATTCTTAGCAAGATTCTTGGTAGGTAAGACTGTTGGTAGGTAAAATCCTTAGTAATGTCAACTTTCAACTGTGCCTCGCCTGCACTCATAAAACCCCGAAATTACTCAAGATTTCTTGGTAGGAAGCTTGGAAGACCCGTGGTAGGGAAGATTGTTGACAAGAATCTTGGGTATGAATCTTAATAGGTAAGATTCTTAGTAAGATTCTTGGAATGTTAAACTATTGGTAGGTAAGATTCTTATTAAGATTCTTCGTAGTTTACATTGCTGAGAATCATGTCAGTGATTCAAGTATCAAGAATCTTACCCAGGAATCAAGAATCACTCCTGAGGACCAAGAATCTTATCGATAGATCCGCGATTCCCTTGAGGGAATGTATCCCGTAAAAGTTTGGCTACAACAAGGGGCAACTATTTTCTCCTTTCAATTTCCAAGGGATCAACTTTTCAAGCGAGTGTCAACAACAAGATACAACTTCAATATTCCCGATATGTTGCTATACTCTCTCAAAGCCCCTACTCCAGTCCATGCTATACTAAAATTACTCCAGGAATAGCTATATATTCTCTCTCTACGATGTTAACCTGATTAGCGACTTATGCTGGAATAAGTTTCTCCAGTGTGAACTTGTGTTATACTAGAACACTATACTAAAAAATTTTGGGGTTATCTGTATTCTCACTCTCTGATCTTATGCTGATTAGTGCTTCATACTGGAATAAGTGCTAGCCAATGTAAGCCTACGTAATACTACCGCTTCACACTGGAATACTATACTGGTATAACTTTGGGGATAACCTAAGCCGCTATTCCAGTCCATACTATCCACTAGTATAGGTGCGGGGATAATATAGCTGTACTCATTCAGTATGGCGGTAGTCGTATCAGGGGCTATCCATTATCAAGACGTGTGATTTTTCCCTGTTAACTCTACTCCCTACAGCCATGTTTCCGCCATATTGGATGAGCCAAAGTCTTAGAGGTTCTTTGCTGTTGACTTGGTTGAAATTTCTTGAAACGAGAGAAGTCTGTCTTTGAATAAACTGAAAGAGAAGCGAGTGGAAAAGACGCCTGACGCTCATTATGAGCGCTGGTTTACATTTCTGCGTGGCTGGTTCTTAAACCGACATCATAGAAACTTTGCGAGTCAGTGGCCATGTAACCAGGCTGCCTTTTAAGCCTTGCTACCAATTAAAGTGCAGAATTATTCATGCACTCAAGCGAAGAAAATTCTCGTCTGCTCAGTAATGCCCAAGTTGATCTGGAGCTTTCATCAAAGTTCTCACTTGCAGCTTATCAACTGTTATCTACATGTTATACATTATTTTCTCAGTTTACGGTTCTGTAACGTTACTAAGGCGACGATGACATGTTAAGATGGCACTCAACACCCGTTGCTTAGTTACCGAACAACACAGAAACTTTCTAAAATTTTCTCAAAGTTTTTCTGGAGATTCTTTTTACGTACATGTCAGCAAGTTCTAACAGAAAATCGTTTGTCATCTTTTTCTTTTTCTTTTTCTTTTCTTTTTCTTTCAGGCAATTTCAAGGGAATGCTTGTGAGAATCCTATTTCTAATACTCGTCCTGGACGGCGGCATCAATGGAAGTCGATTAGAAGATACCATTCCTGGAACTCCTGGAGAAGATTATCCAGTCCTCAATCGAATTCCGAGGACACAACTTTCCTGTGATGGACGAATGGACGGATACTACGCCGATACACAAACGCGTTGCCAAGTATACATTAAAAGAAATGGAATATTTTATTATTTAATGACATACGACTTTTCCTGCGGCTTTCAGACAACAAAAGACATGACCCAGGAAAAGTATTAGGGTCCTTTTGTAGTCACTAATAGCTAATTATCGATCGACATATCTAAGAAATGACCGCGAGTGGACTTGAAGTGGAGAACTCCAATAAGAGGGTACCTATTCATCGAACAGACTTCTTTTCATGAGGTTTTTTTTCCTGTAGAGGGGGTTTGGATGGAATCAAAGGAAACCACATACAGGAAATTAGGAAGGACTGAACAAATTTACTTGGTCGAGAAGAGATCGACGTGGAAGATATTGACAGGATCAAGAGGGCGGGAAACGAGAGAGGTCCAGAAGTTGGTCCAGCACGAAAAACTCGTTTCACGCATCAATTCAAATAGCCCCGATACTATGGACGATTTGATTGGTACAGATCGTCATATAACAGACGATGATAGAAATGACGACAAAGTCAAAAGCTCGTAAAAATGACAAATATCAAAGAAAGTCCCGACTTGCTATGAGACTTCTCATGACATTAGAGCCATTAAAAGCAGCGCACACAAAAAGCAAAGAAAAGCGAAGAGTACTCATATCTCCGGGGTCTTTAACTACGTACAATCCAACCCTTGTTATCACATGTTATCAAGTGTTACCAATTTTATCAGTACGTTTTGGTAGGATCTCCCAGAGAGACTAAGGTAACTGAATGACTATATTAAGTTACGGAATTGCGGGGAAACACATAGTTTGCTCTATCGATTAGAACCTTGACGACAGAAAGAAAAAAAACTTGAGTATCGATCTGTGATAGCATGATAGTATATTTTCTTTTCCTTACCTTTCGCGGCATTTCTTGCACCAAGTTGTATAAGAACAAAAGATGAGACATGTTTTTGTAGAAAGTAGTTAGATCAGAATTAAATATGAGAAAGTTTCCTATGTTTGGAGAAACGAAATTAATTGAGTGCTTGTTTTCTCTTCGCCAAAGGTTTTCCACATCTGTCACGACGGGCGTCAATCGTCATTCCTCTGCCCGAACGGGACGCTCTTCAATCAGCGATTTTTCGTATGCGATTGGTGGTTCAACGTTGATTGCTCCAAGGCGCCTGCACTTTACTCCCTTAATGAGAACCTCTTCCGTCGACAAAGTCAAAGTCAAACTTTGCCCCTGCACTCCACGGCCGGATTCAATAGCCACCAGCGTCTCTTTCAGGAGCAAGAGCATTCGTCTTCGTCATTGTTCCCAGGGGCAACTTCGCCCCCTTCGTTCCGGTCAACTTCGAACGACTTAGCGCGATCCTCCCTGCAAAACTTCTTTCAATCCTCCCCTCCCTTCGGGCAATCAACCGTTCCGGCCCGCCAAGTTTTTACCAGTCCCCAGTCCTTCCGGGACCCGTCAATGTATTCCAACCCGAGACCCCAGCAGCCGAACCTCGCTCCGGCAACGTCTTCCCCTTGGAATTCTGGACCTTCAACCCAGTCCGGGATAGACGAATTCGATTTTAGCTTCTTGTCGCCTACGCCACCGCCATCTTTTGTCGCCTGGAAGAAAGAGGCTCCTGCTTTTTTCCACCAGCAGAGCCAGGCGTCGAACCACAGAACCCCAGCGTCATCTGCTTACCACGTGCGCCATGAAACGTACTCACAGCCTTGGCATTTCTCGTCTACTCCTTCAGGATCTGACGACAGGAGGGAGTTTACTACGCAGTCTCATAGGTCGTCAGTCTCTCATCCGGAACGTTTAGCGTCGACGACTTTACGAACAACTACGACAATCAGACGACTTACTGAAACTACAGAACCCGGATCTTGGGTCCTGCTGTCTCAGGAACCCAACATGATTGCTAATATACTGAGCAGCTCGAAAGTATACTTACTACAGCGTCAGAACTCTACAAGAGGTGTTGAAGAGACAACTAAGCTACCACCTCCTACTACAACAGTACCCAGAACCATTGCTACAACAACTACTACTACTGAGCAGCCATCGACAACTACTCGTCCGGCTGTGGAAACGGAAGATGTAGAAATCGTTGAATCCGTGACTGTTCGACTGTCACCAGAAAAGCCCGAAAAGCAAGTCGTCTTCACAAACAACAACATCGAAGTCCTAAACATCCACGTTGCCCCTGTCAGTGAACGTGAGATAATAACAGCAGCCCCTGAAGGGTCGAACGCTACTTCCAGTCCGCAGTTTGTCCAGTTCTCTATCGGGAAGCCTAAAGCTGAATTCAAACCCAGCGTTCTATTGAACCCTCAGGGACCGAAAACTGTATTCCAACCTACACCCCCAAAAACGCAGCTACCACCAACGGTCCCAGTAACCCCTACGAACCCTACCCGGGCCCAGTCAGTAACCACGGCCCTTCAGTACACTGTCCAGCGCCCTTCGGTTCAGCCTCTTGTTCAGGTTAGCAATACAGCAAGACCCGTTCTGTATCCGGTTCAGGTCCAGACAGTTCTACCGAGGCCCGTCTCTCCTGCCCACTTGCTACCACAGATCCCTACAGCCATACCCAGGCCTACCCTAGCGGGAAAGCCTGAGTTTTCTGTTCACTCACCCGTCCAGACGTACCAGACAAGCATACCAAAACCTGCTACCACTATCGGTACCATGCGAACTAAGGCAAGTCCCGTTGTCTATGGCACGCCATACAAGCCGGTTCCTCGTCCCGAACCCCAAGTTTTAGCTCTTTCCAAGCCTTCGTCGCTGATCTACTTCGGTGCGGTTCATCAAGTTCCAAGTGTCCGGCCTCAGCAAGTTGTGACTCAGTTATACCCCGTGCAGCAGCAAGTTACCCAGGCCCAGCACACTCGTCCACCTCAGCCCCTGCAAACTCGTATCCCTCAGCAGAGGGTCCCTCAGGCTCAGTACGTCTCACAGGCGCAACCCCTGCAAACTCGAGTCCCCCACCAGCAGATCCCTAAAGTCCAGTACGCTGCCCAGATCCAGCCCCTGCAAACTCGGATCCCTCAGGGGCCTCACCTACAGCCTGGGGCATTTAGTCCTCCGCAACCGATGCCCCTGAGCCGAAACGCTATACCCTTCAAAGCATCGCCCCTGATAAGCACTACGCCTGCGGCCAACTCCATGACGTGGCAACCCGTTTCTGCCTCGATCCACAATCCCAACCGTCCGGTACGCGCTCCTTTGCAGTCGAACATAGTGTACGGTACCCAGACCTTCTCCCGGAAGGTACCAGGGTTATACCCACGCGAATTCCGCGTAACAGGCGTTTCTTATCGATAACTTTTTTTGTTTACTTGTTCTGCTTTATGGTCAGTTTATTAAGTTTTCGTGTTTATGTTATGAATATCGATTCATGTTTACATTGTTTTGTTTGTATATCGATTTGTGTTCAAGTACAAAATAAACCTTTAGAAAAAGTAGGAAATTTTTCTTTCTAAGCCACTTTCTCCGTAGATTTACGGCCAATCGTAACGGTTATTTAACGCCATATGGTTTCCATTATATCATGTAAGAGTTCGAGTTTTCATGCTTTATTTAGAAATAAGGGGTTCGCTACTTTTTAGCCATGAGTCTGGGAATGATTCAGGATTCTTGGAGATTCTCAGAACCAGGTTATACTCTGGGAAAGTGCATTGAGTCTTATGGGTATTTGGGTACTCGAGTTTTTTTCACCGCTGCGGGCAGTCTAAGTACTTAACAACATATGTTGTAGTCAGGCGCTACAACACCCGATTTTTTAATTGTTGTAGCTTTCGTTTTACCAAAATTCGCGTGTCGAAAAGTTGTTTTTCAGAAAAATAAGTAAGTAGCTCCGTCTTACCTGTCAGCATCTGAGTTTGATAACACGTTGATAACAAGCGATAACATGTTGATAACACCTTGATAACAGAGACGGGGCACCGAAGACTCCGTTAGCAGGCCTAGTGATAGATTACAGACCTGGTTCTCACGTTCTGAGATTAATAATGGCACTTGTATCTTCTTACAGTTTTTTGGTTGATTACAGGTTTTTGGTTACATTTATACTTAACCTAAATATTAGAACATACAGTATTATAATTAAAGTTTAATTTATTATACTTAAATTCTAAAATCACCTTTCAAGTTGATCTAGAACTTACGAGGAGTACAGTGTTGCCATTTGCTTCTGAAGGAAAGTTAGATTCGATTGTAATGTAATAAATGTTGATATAATTAATGATTAATTAAAAGTTTTCTATTGCTAATTAAATAGCTTTCTCTGTAGTAATTTGAGAATTAAACAAATCGATATCCAAAACAAACTTCGGGAAAGCTAAGAATCGATAGAAACTGTGTGAAAATCTGCTGAAAGTCGATATTAACCAGTTAAATTAATTGAGAATAATTATAGATATTATAATAATTATAAATAATTATTCAGACAATTGAATGAATGAAACATACTTAAATATAACATACATATCAGTGTTTTCACTTTGCAAGGCAATTCCCTGAAAAAAGGGGAAACTGGGATCTGGAAAGGGAAAATTAAGTGAAGAAGGAAAAGGGAAAGTCTAAACGAACGGCCTGTATTGCAGTTCGGAGGGGAAAATCTAAACGAACGGCCTGTACTGTAGTGCGGAGGGGAAAATTGGGAAAAATAAGGGAAGAGGGAAAAGGGTGGAACTGGGGTCTCGAAAGGGAAAAATAAGTGAAGAAGGAAAAGGGAAGATCTAAACGAACGGCCTGTAGTGTAGTACGGAGGGGAAATTGGGAAAAATAAGGGAAGAGGGGAAAAGGGGGGAACTGGGGTCTCGAAAGGGAAAAATAAGTGAAGAAGGAAAAGGGAAAATCTGAACGAAAGGCCTGTATTGCAGCTCGGAGGGGAAAATCTAAACGAACGGCCTGTACTGTAGTGCGGAGGGGAGAATTGTGAAAAATAAGGGAAGAGGGGAAAAAGGGGAAACTGAGGTATCGAAAGGCAAAAATAAGTGAAGAAGGGAAAGGGAAAATCTAAACGAACGGCCTGTATTGTAGTACGGAGGGGAACTTTGGAAAAATAAGGGAAGAGGGAAAAAAGGGGAAAATGATAACTGAAACTTGTTATTATTATTATTATTATTATTATTATTATTATTATTATTAATTATTAAATTAAATAATATTTTGAAAAAATGCGCGATTGATTTCTGGTGGTGGATCATCAATTGACGTCAGTTGACGTTATCAGCGAAAAGCGAACAGAAAATCACTTGATCGATGAACAAACGGCCTAGGGGTCCGAAACTTCTAGTAATCTTCATACACCTAGACCGTGTTATCACTGTTATCATCCTGTTATCTCCATGTTATCTCCGTGTTATCATATGTTATCACAAATCTTCGTACATTTTTCCTCGGAGTTTCGGACCCCGTTCAAACGGCGACAAACTCTTCTTCTTCCTTTAATTGTAATTATTTAATATATTTATATAATAATATAATGTAAAAATAGTATGATAATAATAGTAACAAGTGATAATACGATGATAATCCGTTGATAATATACGGATAACAGACGAATAATACACCCATAACAGGTTGATAACCATTGATAACATTTTCTTGTCATCTGGAATGCACAATCTAAATACGTATATGAAATCAATAGGCCGCTGACAACGTTGATAACCTATGATAACACGTTGTTAACCACGGATAACACACTTCAAACCGCAAACCAAGAACTGACGATACATCATATGCTCTTAACGTACTGGTAACTCGTTGATAACTCGTTGTTAACCCACTGATAACACGTTGATAACCACGGATAACAGTCTGTTAACCACGGACAACACACTTGAAATCTCAAACTAGGATGTAAACAGGCATCATCAGCTTATAAATCACTAGTAACTCGTTGATAGCACTGATAACAGGTTGATAACCATTGATAACATACTTAAACTCACGCACCAAGAACTAAAAATGTATCATAAGGTTACAAACCACTGATAACAGACTGATAATTCATTGTTAACCCATTGATAACAGATTGATAATCTTGGTAACCCATGACAACACCTTATTCATTTTTAAGTTGGAGGTCACAATCTGAACACTGACAAAAGACTGAAAAATCATTGTTAACCCATGATAACAGATTGATAACCTTGGTAACCCATGATAACACCTTCTATTCATTTTCAAGCTGGAAGTCACAATCTGAAGACAGCTATAAGCTTGCAAACCACTGATAACAGACTGATAAATCATTGTTAACCCATGATAACACCTTCTATTCATTTTTAAGTTGGAAGTCACAATCTGAAGACAGATATAAGCTTACGAACCACTGATAACAGACTAATGACTCAATGTTAACGTTGATAACAAGTTGTTAACCCACGATAACAGTATACGCTATGACCACAGGATAAGCTTTCTCCAGCAGGAGGAGGAGATAATCACCTGCGGAGACATTTGAGGGAAAAGTGAAGTGGTTTTTCTACACAGAGATTCTCAACTATTCTGCGCGCGCCAGGTGATACATTTAACACAAATCAGGGGTTGGCAAACCAGTTGATAACACGGTCGTGTTATCATCATGTTATCAAAGTGTTATCTCCTGTTATCTAGCTTTTACATTGTGGCGAATGTACTACATGCTACCGTGTTATCAAACGGTTATCAGGCTATTGTCATGTGTTATCATGTGGTATGTGTGTTATGTGTGTTATGAAGCTGTTATCACGTGTTATCATCATGTTATCAAAGTGTTATCACTTGTTACCCAGCTTTTACATTGTGGCGAATTTACTACATGCTACCGTGTTATCAACCGGTTATCACGCTATTATAATGTGTTATCAAGTGTTATGAAGCTGTTATCACATGTTAACATCATGTTATCAAAGTTATCACCTGTTACCCAGCTTTTACATTGTGGCCAATTTACTACATGCTACCGTGTTATCAAACGGTTATCAGGCTATTATCATATGTTATGAAGCTGTTATCACGTGTTATCTTCATGTTATCAAAGTGCTTACACCTGTCACCTAGCTTTTACATTGTCGCCAATTTACTACATGCTAGCATGTTATCAACCGATTATCAGGCTATTATCATGTGTTATCACACGTAATCAGATGTTATCGTCTGTTATCGCGTGTTATTTGTGTCTATTTGTGCTACCTGCGTGTTTAAAGCTGTTATCACGTGTTAATCGGGGTGTTATCAAAAGTTATTGGATGTTATCAAAGTGTTGTCAAGGAGTTATCATGTGTTATAAAAGTGTTATCACATGTTATCAAGCTATTATCGCCTGTTATCGTGTGTTATCAGCCATTATCAAGCAAATCCTACTACAGCTCACAGACCTATCACTGTTATCAGTTTGTTTTCAGCCTGTTATTACATGTTATCGCGTGTTATCAGCCTGTTATCAATCATTATCAAGCAAATCCTACTATATCATACAGACCTATCACTGTTATCAGTTTGTTATCAACCTGTTATCAGTAGTTATCAGCCTGTTGTCACATATTATCGCATGTTATCAGCCTGTTATCGTGTGTTATCAGCCATTATCAAGCAAATCCTACTACAGCACACAAACTTATACCTATTATCAGTAGTTATCAGCCTGTTATCAACTTGTTATCGCATGTTATCAGCCGTTATCAAGCAGAGAATACTACAGCACCCAGACCTATCACTGTTATCAGTTTGTTATCAACCTGTTATCAGTAGTTATCAGCCTGTTATCACACGTTATCAAGCATCCAACAGGTGTAATCCAGGCGAACCTAACAGAAGCCTTGCTCCCATTAAGTCAATAGTTTTCATCAACTAATCGTTCACGAAATCTCCCACCATTGTGAAAACACTTGTTAACCACGGATAACACCAACGATAACAGGCGATCAAAAGCAGATGGCAGAAGAAGTTGCTCCCATTTTTAGTCGTTGCTTTCTACAAGCAAATTGTCTTTTTCAAAAAGTCTTAGTGTAATGTGATAACAGGTGATAACACTTGATAGTCTATGGTAACCCATGATAACGCTGGGTAACACTGGATAACAAGGGCTGTTAAGAATTGAATAGTCTAGTAAAATGGAATAATGGGAGAGAAAAGGATGGAAATGGATGATAATGGATGATAAGAGGTGATAACACTTTTGATAACCTATGATAACCAATGATAACACTGGATAACGATGGGCGCTCGGCGGTAGAATAGCTCAGTAAAATGGAATAATGAGAGAAAAGGATGAAAACGGATAATGATGAATGGTAAAAAGCGATAACAGGTGAAAACACTTGATAACCATGATAATAGGTGATGACAGTGAAACTTACGGATAGAACAGCACAGTAGAATGGAATAATGGGAGATAAATGGATGATAACGGATGATAACAAGTGATAACCAATGATAACACTTGATACCAATGTCAGTAAGCATTAAATAGTCCAGTAAAATGGAATAATGGTAGATAAAAGAACGATAATGGATGATGACAGGTGTTAACCGATGATAACACTTGATAACCAATAATAAAGGTGATAACAAGGACTGTTAAGAATTGGATAGTCCAGTAAAATGGAATAATGGGAGAAGAAATGATGATAGGGTATGATAAAGGATGATAAGAGGTGATAACAGGTTGATAACCGGTGATAACAGATGATAATAGATGATAACACGGTCAATTAAGAATAGAATTGCCCAGTAAAATGGGGTACTAACAGATAAAAGAATGAGAATGAATGATAACTTAGGGCAATACTTGTTAACCTGTGATAACAATGTCAATTAGGAATAGAATGGTCCCAGTAAAACGGGAATCGCAAGAGACAATCATGATAATCAGTGATAACAGGTTATTAACACTGGATAACACTTGGCAACGCATCGTGATACTCGATACCCAGTTGATAACCTTCGATAACCCTTAATTACCATAAATAACACACTTGATAACCCCTAATAACACTTAATAACCCTTGCTGAAACCTTACTAACCCTTGATAACTGACTTATAACACTTGACATCCCTTAATAACTCTAGATAACACACTTGATAACACCTGATAACACTTAATAACCCTTGCTAAGACCTTAGTAACCCTTGATAATTGACTTATAACACTTGACAACTCTTAATAACCCTAGTCAACACACTTGATAAGACTTAATAACCATCGATAACACCTTAGTAACCCTCGTTAACACACTTGTCAACCCTTGATAACACTAAAGACCAGCAATTGTCCAAAGGCAAATAGAAAACCTGTTGTTGTGTCGTTTGTCGATGGACACTGGTCAATCGCTCGAGTTTTTTTTTTCTTTTTTCTAATTTTCCGCTGTTGTAGTAGCAACTGTAGCATATGTTGCAGCAGAGAAAAAGCGACAACAGTTTCCAGTTGACGTATAAAAGGAGCAGTGGGTTGTGAAAGTGACCGCATTCACGTGCGAAATCTTCAAACATGCGCTGGTCTTCTCGGTCTTTTGTTTTAGTCCACAGTGAGCTACTTTTGACTTAATCGTAGTTAGTAATAGTTAACTTCTTCAGCTGCTAGCTGATTTTGCTAGTTTCGGGTAAGTTATGGATAGTAGTAAAGCTAAATTTGTGATTTGTTTTGTAGTAGTCGTAGTACTGTCTGGCTGCCATGCGGAACCTACGAAGAAAGCAGAACTACCAACTCCGCTACAGGTTAGTTAGTTAGCTAGTTAGTAAATTAATTAGTTAGCAATTTACTGGTAGATTGGTTAGTAAGTTAGTAAGTTACTTTTATAAGCTAGTTAGTTAGTAATAAGTTAGTAATAAGTTAGTAATTTATTAGTTAGTTAGCTAGTTCATTGCTCAGTTAGACAGTTACCAGTTAGAGCTTCAGCTATGGGTAGCAGCTACTTTTCGCTACTAGCTTACTTACTATTTGACTTGCTAGCCTACTAACTTACTAGAGTACATACTTAATACCTTACTTACTGTTATTACATTGCTACTTTTCTAGCTTGCTTTACTTATATGCTTAACAACTTACTAGTTTTTGCTGACTAACTTACTTAGTACTTACTTACTTAACAGCATAACTTAAGTCTTACTTACTTGCTAGCCTACTATCATGCTACTTCTCTTAAGTTACTTTACTTATTCACTTACTACCCTACTAGCCTTGCTAACTAACTTACTATTACTTACTCGACCATCTTACTTAGTCCTTCTTTTCCTAGGCTACTTACATACTGCCTTATTGACTTGCTACCTTGTTAGCCTTGCTCAGTTAGTTTACTGACTTTCAGAATCACTAACTTACTAAGTGACTTGCTTACAGAAGCGTCAGCTGTTTCTGGATAACGAGGATATTTTCTTGGATGGTCCACCAATGAGTGCTTCAGCCGCCATTATCGTCACAGCAGAAGCTCCGTTCCCGATTCCTGGGGATCCTGGAATCGATTATCCTATCCTGGAATCGATTCCGCTCACTCAGTTCCACTGCAGGCTCAAGCACCCAGGATACTACGCTGATATTGATACTGCTTGCCAGGTAAGTGGTGCAGTAGTGTAGCAGTATAGTAGTAGTAGTAGTGTAGTAGTAGCTTGGTAGAGTAGTTATAGTAGTAACAGTATTAGTAGTTAGTGTAGTAGTAGTAGTAGTAGTAGTACAGTTGTAGTACAGTTGTGAAGCAGAGTAGTAGAGTAGTAGTGTAGTAGAGTTGCAGAGTATTACTGAAGTAATGTAATAGAGTAGTAGAGCAGAAGTGTAGTAGTAGTGTAGAGGAGCAGTAGAGTAGTAGTGAACTAACGAAGGGGTGAAGTAGTACAGTAGTAGTAGTAGTAGTGGTGGTGTAGCAGAGTTATAGTGAAGCACAATAGCAAAGTAGCACTGGTGGTGTAGTAGTGTTGTAGTGTTGTAGTGCAATTGTACTATAGTAGTACAGTAGTGCAATAGTAGTGTAGTAGTGTTGTAGTCTAATATACTCTAGTAGAGAATTATGACATAGAAAAAAGTAATTAGCGAACTGCCAAGTCTTCCAACTAATTTGCTACTTTTTACTTGTAGGTTTTTCACGTTTGCCACACAAGTGGTCGTCAGGATTCCTTCCTTTGTCCCAATGGAACTATATTTAGTCAGCAACTATTTGCTTGCGACTGGTGGTACAATGTTGCTTGTAGTAGCACTGAAGAGCACTACCGACTTAACCAAAACTTATACCTGGTAAGTTCTGCCAGCGTTGCTAGTTTTCAGCTAAACTAGTAGCAGAAGGTTCAACAATGACTTAATAACTTAAGTAACTGGACTAAAGACTTATGGAGAATCAGTAGTTACTAAGTTCTGTTAGCACTGCTAGTTTTCAGCTAAATTAGTAGCGGAACGTTCAGCAAGAACAGTAGCAACCTAAGTAACTGAAACTGCTTATGACTTAACCAAGAACCTATACTTCAGTAAGTTGTTCACATATTGCTACTTTCAGTTAAGCTATAGTAGTGCAAGGGTTAGTAATGACCTAGCAGTAATTTAAGTAACTGGACTAACGACTTACAGAGAATCTATAGCTGCTAAGTTCTGTTAGCACTGCTAGTTTTCAGCTAAACTAATAGCCGGAGGTTTAGTAATGCTCTAGTAGCACTAGTTTTCAGTTAAACTAGTAGTAGTATGTTCATAAATGACTTAGTATAAGTAACTAGGACTGCTATAACGACTTGAATAGAATCCGAAGCTGGTAAGTGCTCTTAGTACTGCTACTTTTCAGCTAATTTCCATGCTACCTACTGTGCTAATAAGCGTCTTACACCAAGTTGTCAACCTGTTTTCACGTGTTATCAACATGTTGTCATATGTTATCAGGGTGGTGACGTTAGTCTGTACGGTAGCGATCCTTCCGACGACTTATGGTCCTGGATGGACGACGATGACGAAGCAGAAGAAGAAGACTACGAACTTCCCGAACGGAATTTCGTCCGACCTTCACCTAGACCAACTACTACAACAACTACTACAACTACTACTACAACACCTCGACCTCCTGCTAGACTCAGGAGCCAGTACCGTCAAAGCAAGTCCCGAAAATCGCGCAGGAAACAGCAATCCGTCATTTCAGCTTCCGCCGAGAAATTCCGGAAGGAACTAGACTGGGAAGACCTCAACTCGGAAGGACCAATCCGGAAGAACGTACTATAATTAATATAATAATTATTATAATTATATTCATTATATTATTTTAAAAGACCGGTTTGGAGAAACCTTCGATGATCCGCTTAAAATCCGACCGCGGATTACGCGGGTTCAAGTCCGCCCAACAGCTGTGCAGGAATCTCGAGAAGTCGACTACGAAGTCGACTACGACGACGAAGACGACTACGAAGACGACTACGAAGTAACAACCACAACCAAACGCCCCAAACGCAAGAAGAACAAAACAAAGACGTCCACTGTTCCCTCGACTACAACTACTACTACAACTACTACCACTACTACGACCACTACAACACCTAGACCGACCACTACTACACCTACTACGACCACTCAGAGGCCTACAACAGTTGCTGCAACACTACAACAAGCAGTTAAAGTCAAGGGGTCTTCGTCGAGGAATGGAAAGAAAAGACGCCAATATGGCGGACGCAAATCTTCGTCCCGTAGTAAAAGTTCCCGCAGGAAATCTTCGTCTATGCGTAAAATGAAAGGCTGGGAATCCACTAGACTCTAAATCAAAAAAATTTTGCCTGATTTTCCCTTTATTTCCCCTGTTTTCCCCCAGGGGAAACTTTTCGAAATTCTCCAAACAAACAAAGATAAGTAGCGCTATTAATTCATTATTAACCATGGTTAATGGTTGTCAACCTTGATTATCAATGGTTAGTAATGTGTTATCATGGTTTAGTAATATTTTTTGTCCCCCAAAGCACTTGTTGTGAGAAATATGTTTAGTGTAGATCCCTTTAAGACTTTCAAGATGGCGGTTGTTTCGTTTCTATATACAAATGCACTGGTTGTATTTCAGATTTTGAATACTGAATTAGTTGAATAAAACCTCTGAAAAATATGTATAAATAAACTAAATCATGATGATGGTAATAATAATAAGTAAACAATAATCAGCAGTAGAAAAGTAAGTCATACTAGGTATCTTAGCGGTCAAGATAGCAGTACTAGCAGTAACGGTAGCAGTAGCAGTAGTAGTGGTCATACCTAGGTATCTTAGTGGTCAAGATAGCAGTAGTAACAGTAATGGTAGCAGTAGCAGTAGTAGTGATCATACTAGGTATCTTAGTGGTCAAGATAGCAGTAGTAACAATAATGGTAGCAGTAGCAGTAGTAGAGGTCATACTAGGTATCTTAGTGGACAAGATAGCAGTAGTAGAGGTCATACTAGGTATCTTAGTGGTCACGATAGCAGTAGTAGCAGTAATGGTAGCAGTAGCAGTAGTAGTGATCATACTAGGTATCTTAGTGGTCACGATAGCAGTAATAGCAGTAACGGTAGCAGTAGCAGTAGTAGTGGTCATACTAGGTATCTTAGTGGTCAAGATAGCAGTAATAACAATAATGGTAGCAGTAGCAGTAGTAGTGGTCATACTAGTGGTCATACTAGGTATCTTAGTGGTCAAGATAGCAGTAGTAACAATAATGTTAGCAGTAGCAGTAGTAGTGGTCATACTAGGTATCTTAGTGCTAACGATAGCAGCAGTAGCAGTAACGGTAGCAGTAGCAGTAGTAGTGGTCATACTAGGTATCTTAGTGGTCACGATAGCAGTAGTAGCAGTAATGGCAGCAGTAGCAGTAGTCATAGTAGGTATTAAAGTAGTAAAAGCGGTAGCAATGGCAGTGTCAATAATTGCTGAGTAGCTACAGTAATAGTAGAGACCCAGCAGAAAATTAAGGTTACTTTCAGGACCCTGAAAATATCTTGAAAAGGACATTTTCAGGATGCCAATCAGGACTCTGAGCGTAGTGAAATTAGCCCACTTCCAGGGTGTTCAGGACCCTGACATTGGAATGCCTGAATAATACATGTTCAGGGTACTTAACAGCGTCCTGAAAAAAACGCCTTTCAGGATACTTAATGATGTCCTTAATAATCAAGACTCACGATTCTCAACACAATTTTTTTTTTACTCATCCACGATCGGATGTGGTTCAGGATATTCAGGATATGCTACGGATATCGTTCAGGATGTAGCCGTTATCCTGAATTTTCCGCTGGGGAAGATAATAATTATTATATGATATAAATATAACAGATGACCGCGTTATCCGCTGTTATCAGTGTTATTCTATGTTATCATGTATGTTATCAGATGTTACTAAGTGTATGACTGCCAGAGTTAAAGTAGAACCGAGTTATATTGCCCTGCAATTAAGCAATTAAAACGAGTTAAAGTTATCTGTTGGACTTTAACGTGATTTTTATTACGGGGATTTAATTATTGTGCGAAAATATGCGGAAAAATTGCTTCTTATCAGGTATTATCAAAGGTTATCAAGTGTTATCACAGGTTAACAACTGTTATCCGGTGCTATCATCCATGTTCTTACGCGCCTTTACTACTTCCAGAGTTTAAAGTCTCGAAATGTCTTTAAAAATAACATGCTATCAGGTATTATCACAGGTTACCAAGTGTTATCATAGGTTAACAACTGTTATCCGATGTTAAAATCCATGTTCTTACGCGCATTTATTACTTCCACAGTTTAAAGTCTCGAAATGTCTTTAAAAATAACATGCTGTCAGGTATTATCATAGGTTACCAAGTGTTATCATAGGTTAACAACTGTTATCGATGTTATCATCCATACTCTTACGATCTTTTACTATTTTCGGAGTCTAGAACCTTGAAATAACTTTAAAAATAACATGTTATCAACTGTTAACAAGTGTTATCATAGGTTAACAACTGTTATGCGATGTTATCATCCATATTCTTACGAGCCTTTAGATATTTCCAGAGTTTCAAATCTTGAAATATCTTTAAAAATAACATGCTATCAGGTATTATCATGGGTTAACAGCATACATTTGTTTGGCAAGGGTATCAAGCGAAAGGTTTTCTGATATCTAAATCCTAAAACAAATTTAGACATTCTTGATTCCGTGATTCTCGTTGACCTTACCGGACTTGATAACCTCAGATAACAGGTTGATAACCAGCGATAACAGGTGATAAGCAAACATGATTTCAAGCACGTCATCGAAAAAAATGTTACAAAGTTCGGGTTTTATGTCAAAAGTGACGCAAATCGTTATCAGTACATGATAACCAAGTCCGGATAACAGTTGTTAACCATGGACAACAGGTTGGTGACACTGATTTGGTAACATATGATAACAGAAACAAGTGAAATAACGAAGATAATCACAACTAAAGATGTTAGCGGGCGATGATAACCACTGATAACAGGTTGATAACCAATGATAACAGTTGATAACCACTGATAACAAGCTTCAGATCGTGAAATTTACGAATAATCGTCAGTCTGTTTGTGTTGGAGGAGATAATAGGGTGATAGAGCACGGATAACCTATGATAACATGTTGATAACCAATGATAACAGGTTGATAACCATTGATAACAGGTTTCAGATGTTAAAATTTAAAAATAATTGTAAATCTCTGTGTTCGAAATGAATACATTTGGATGATAGAGCATGGATAACCGATGATAACAGGTTGATAACCATTGATAACACAGACTGGAGATACCAAAACTGTTTTATCGTTATCTGTAGATTAACACTTGATGAAAAAGTTCAAACTTCACAAGTCATTCTTCTGTCAAAACAAGTTTCAGGTCGCATGACCGTGTGTTATCCAGTGTTATCAACCTGTTATCATCGGTTATCAATGCTTTATCAGCCCTATAGGAATACGTACAAGTGATACAGTGTTGTGCAACTAGAAAATTAGATTTTAAGCCATGATAACACAGTGATAACACTTTGATAATACTTTGTTAACATATGATAACAGTTGATATCAGATGATAACACCGACAAAATTGATACAGGTAAATCAAACAAAACAAATTCGACACATACATTTTGATAACACATTGACAACAGTTAATAACACACTGATAACAGGTTGATAACATGCGATAACACTAGTCTGGTTTTCCCACTGAAACGTGTCAACGAAAACGAAATTTTCATTTATTATAATATTATTAATAAACATAAAGATTATTCAACTACACGTTTCTTGTATATGATTATTATTATTATTATTTATGTTGTTATGAAATCTGTCGAATGCTTGGACAGTAGTTAAAGTGTACATTCTTAAAGCTTGCGTGTCCACTTACTCGACGGATTAAATATTGCTTTGTCACATAGTCAGTTATTATTACTATAATCAATATAGTAGTAGTAGTAGGAGCAGCAGTAGCAGTGATAGTAGTAGTAGCTGTTGTAGCAGTAGTAGTAGTAACGCTATTATTACTATCGTTATTATTATTTCATTTATTGTTATTAAATCATTATTACTATTAATTACTCATACCTAGAAATGATTACTCGTAACGATTACTCTGTTACGGTTACTGATTACTTCAGGTCCAAACAAATAAACACAAAATCTAATCTTTCCAGTCGTTTGTCTGTCAGTATCTCTGTGGCTTCTAGCAGAGCCACATCAGACTACAGTCAACAGTCACAGCATCAGACAGACAAGGGTAGCAATGAGTGGTAGCGGCTACGGACCTGGTATCGTACGCGGCTTCTTCCAGCGATGGAGTCGCATCAAGTCGTACGGACTCGAGGAACCGGTTGATACCCACGGCGGTGGTACCAAACTGGCCAAAGTTCTCAGTACCTTGGACTTAACCCTTCTGGGTATCGGTAGCACCCTTGGTGTGGGTATCTACGTGCTGGCTGGGTCGGTAGCACTCGATACCGCAGGACCGGCTGTGTGTATCTCTTTCTTGGTAGCGGCTGTGGCATCTGCCTTTGCAGGTATCAAATTGTAGTAGTAGTAGCATTACAAGTGGAAGAAGTAGTATTTATTGTTGTTGTACTAGTAGCAGTAGCATTAGTAGTAGTAGTCGCAGTAGTAGTAGTATCAGTAGTAGTAGTAGTAGTAGTAGTACTAGTAGTAGTAGTAACAGTAATAACAGTAGGAGTAGTAGCAGTAGTAACAGCAGCAGCAGCAGCAGTAGCAGTACTAGTAGTAGTAGTAGTAGTAGTAGTAGTAGTAGTAGTAGTGGTAGTAGTAGTAGTAGCAGTACCAGTAGCAATAACATTAGTAGTAGCAGTAGGAGTAGTAGAAGTAGAAGTAGCATTAGTAGTGGAAGAAGTAGTATTTATTGTTGTAGTACCAGTAGCAATAGCACTGGTATTAATAGTAGTAGCAGTAGTAGTGGTGGTGGTGGTGTTGGAAGAAGTAGTATTTATTGTTGTAGTAATAGTAGTATTTATTGTTCTACAACCAGTGGTGGTGGTGGTGGTGGTGGTAGTAGTAGTAGTAGTAGTAGCTGTTATTGTGTATTGATCAGTAGTATTAGTAGTAGTAGTAGTAGTAGTAGTAGTCATAGTAACATTATTCGTATTTATTCTAATTTATTCATTTTGTTTATTCTAATTTTTATATTCATCATTATTAACTAACTACTATTTCCAGTAATGGTACGTGAAAATACGTTAAAACTTGGATAATAAAATTTTAAATTTAATTCCAATTTTAATCAGAATTTAATTAAACGTAATTTAGTTTTAAAATTATCTCACTAAATATAAATAGAGTTCGTGTGGGGCTAGAGGTCCGAAAACTTCCAATAATCTTGGTTCATGTTATCGCTGTTATCAACCCGTTATCTCCATGTTATCTCCGTGTTATCACATGTTATCAAATAATCTTCGTACACTTTTCCTCGGAGTTTCGGACCCCCTGGTGTGGGGGGTTCCCAGTGACAAAACAAATCGTCTGCTGTTATCAGTGATAGACTTGATCGCCCATCGACAGAACTTTGACTGAAGAAGATTACAACATGCTCATTTCTGCCGAGGCCTACATTCTTTCACTGATAACAAATATAATTTATTATTTAGAAATGTCTATTTATATACTGATCGACGTTAGTTATTATATATTAATATATTACGTATATTTGTAAGTCTTAATATAAAAGAGTTAATATTAATGGATTTATTTCCATGTTAGTCCATTCATTCATTCACTCGTTCATTCATTCATGCTGTCTTTCAGTTGTTCATTCACAAGTTCATCCAGTCGTTCACCCACCCCTTAATACATTCACGCACCCATTCACTCTTTCGTTCTTTCACTTACTCATTCCTTCTTCATTCACTTACCCATTCATTCGTGCTGTCATTCAGTTGTTCATTCACTCGTTTGTTCACAAGTTCATCCAGTCGTTCACCCAGCCCTTAATTCATTCACGCACCCATTCCCTCTTCCGTTCATTCACTTATTCATTCATTCTTCATTCATTCAGCTATTCACTCACGCATTGATTCATTCATTTTTATAAACTCTCATTCAGTTGTTCATTCACTCGTTTGTTGACAAAAT
This sequence comes from Eulimnadia texana, assembly GCA_002872375.1. Classification (NCBI taxonomy): domain Eukaryota; kingdom Metazoa; phylum Arthropoda; class Branchiopoda; order Diplostraca; family Limnadiidae; genus Eulimnadia; species Eulimnadia texana. The sequence continues at coordinate 579,806 of NKDA01000008.1, forward strand.
TCATTCAGTCGTTCACCCACCCCTAAATTTATTCACGCACCCATTCATCCATTCACTCATTCGTTCATTCATTTACTCATTCGTCCTACATTCACTCACCCATTCATTCATGTTGTCATTCAGATGTTCTTCATTCATTCGTTCACACATTCTTGCAATCACTCACTCACTCCTTAATTCAGTCGTTTACTCAGTCACTCTTCAGTTCATTCACTCGCCCATTCAGTGATTCACTCACTCATTCATTCCTTCATTTACTTATTCATCTAATCGTCCACTCACTAACGCATTCATTTGATACGCCAATTCAAACACTTCCAATACTCCTTAAAATACTATACTTAAATCAATCAAATTCAAATTACCCAAATCATGTAATTTACTATACTATTAGAAATTTTCCATTAAACAAATAATAATTTTTTTTTTTTCATAAAGCTATGTGTTACGCTGAATTCGGAGCCCGGGTTCCCAAAGCCGGTTCCGCGTACATCTACAGCTACGTTACAGTCGGAGAATTCATCGCCTTTGTCATCGGCTGGAACTTGATTCTCGAATACTTAATCGGTAACTTTATAATTAATCCACATTAAAGGGCGCCGATGGCGCATTGGTTAAGACCTTAGGTCAAGACCAGTGTTTCCACTATTGCAGGGAAACTCCCTGAAAAAAGGGGAGAAATGGGGGTCTGAAAGGGGAAGAAGAAGAGAAAAGAGTAAAGAGGAAATCTAGACACTGTATATTCTTACACGGAGGGGGGAAAAAGGGGAAAGATAAGGGAAGAGGGGAAGAATGGAAAATTGAAAAGTGGAAACACTGGTGAAGACCTAATCGTCCCTCTTTCCCTTGGGGTCATGGGCCTACGCCTGCATACCCATCAATAAGATGTGTTATCATCGTGTTAACAATCCATTATCATCACATGTTAACACTTGTCACTTGCTGGGTTGGGAAATTCCCTTACAAAGGGGACTCTGGATCTCAAAAACGAAAAATAAGGGGAAAATGACGTAGAAGTATAGCTTGATATCTGAGATGGAGGGGAAAAAGATTCTTGATATCTACAAGGGAAGGGGAAAGAAAGGGAAAACCGTGTCCTCTTTCAGGGAAAACGGAAAACTGAAAGTGGAAGGACTGTTTGGTAAGGCTATAAGCTTTATATGCCAAAGCAAGAGGCTCTATCTTAATTCAATGAATATATAATATAACACTTGATAATAACGATAAAACACTGTTAACACCTGATAACAGACATAGCAACACACCTCTCTATCACACTTTAATACAAATAACTAATTAAATATAATTAATATCAACGATTTTTAGGTACCACTAGCGTCGCCCTGCGCGCTGAGTTCAAAAGCTCCTTACAAAAATCCCTTAAATTAAATATAACACTTGATAATAAGGATAACAGACTGTTAACACTTGATAACAAACATACCAATACACCTTCCCGTCACATTTTAATACAAATAACTAATTAAACATAATTAATATTAACGATTTTCAGGTACCGCTATCGTCGCCCGCTTGTTCAGTTCAAAAGCTCCTTACAAAAATCCCTTAAATTAAATATAACACTTGATAATAACGATAAGAGACTGTTAACACTTGATAACAGACATACTACTACATCTTCCCGTCACATTTCAATACAATAACTTAACCAACGGCACGATGAGCGCTGCTTTCCAGTCAGTTTTCCCCATCGATGCTGATGGATTATCAGCTTATGCAGATTTCTTCTCATTCATTATGGTCGTTGTACTTGCAGGTACAAATATTTTTTGAATGTTTTGAATATTTTATATTTGAATCTTTTTTTATTAAAGTTCTACTGGGCGCTGGAATGAAGTCGTCCGCTATTTTCACCAACATTTTCACCTTTGTCAACGTTGCCGTCGTGATATTTGTCATCATCGCTGGCTCAATCAACGGTAAATTAATTAATAATAAATCAAGTTAATTAATAACGGTTATATTATTATGAATTAATTATGTTTTTTGTTAACAAAATAATATTCATATCAGTGTTTCCACTTTGAATTCCCCTTTTCCCCTCCCGTGCTAGAATACCGACTGTACTTCTAGATTTTCCCTTTTCCCTCTTTTCCTATTTCCCCTTTTCAAATCCCGTTTTACCCTTTTTCCCCTCCGTGTTAGAATACTGGCTGTATACTTCTAGATTTTCCCTTTTGCCTCTTTTCTTATTTTCCCCTTTTCAGATCCCGTTTTCCCCGTTTTCGGGAAACTTCCCTGCAAATGTGGAAACACTGATTTATATTAAACCTAATATAATTACAGAAATTTGAAAGGTGCTACTATGAGAAATACTTATTAAATTTATTAATTGTAAAATATTTAGTTAATTAATTATATAAATTATCTTTAAAACTGTATTGAAATCTTAATTTCCTTTTTAATTCATCTAATTAGCTTATTTAGTCTTTTCTAACTAATTGTATTAATTTACTATAATATCCAGTGTTTCCACTTTGCAGGGAAGTTTTCCGAAAAAGGGGAAAACGGGATCTGAAAAGGGGAAAATAAGAAAATAGGGAAAAGGGAAAACCTGGAAGTATACAGCCAGTATTCTAGCACGGAGGGGAAAAAGGGTTAAATTAGGGAAGAGGAAAAACAGGGAAAATAGGAAAAGAGGGAAAAGGGAAAATCTAGAAGTACAGCCGGTATTCTAGCATGGAGGGGAAAAAGGGGAAATTAAGGGAAGAGGGAAAAAAGGGGAAATTGAAAGTGGAAACACTGGTAATATATTATCATTTCGAAAAAGCTATCTTAAAATATTTATAAAATTAATTATACAAATCATCTTTAAGTCATAATAAAAACTCTTAAATTCATCTGACTAACATTTTTTTAACGTATTTTACTTAGTTTTATGAATTTTAATACAATATTTTTTTATGAATGAAAGCTGACCCCAAGAACTGGAGTATCCCGCCTGAAGAGGTTCCTCCTGGTTACGGTACCGGAGGCTTCGCGCCGTACGGAGTCGGAGGAATCATGGCCGGTGCTGCCAAGTGCTTCTTCGCTTTCGTCGGATTCGACAGTATCGCTGCTACAGGTATACAAATTAGTCTTAAAGGGACAGTCCGGACTTTTTGGAAAAAAAATATATGTTGTAGAACTTTTTACACTGATTCCGAATATATATAGTGTCCCTATCTCAATTTTCTACCGTTCGGCCGCAAAAATTAATGAAAGTTCAAAGTGCACATGGCAACGCTGGAAATTGAGCGGACGATCTGATTGGTGGCCACTGGTCACGTGATTAAAAGAGCCAATGAAGAAGTTTGTCGCCTCCTAGTAATAGACATGCAGCATGTTGTAGGGAGTAAACAGTAGTACGAAATCGTTTGCTACTAGGAGGCGACAAACTTTCTCATTGGCTGATTTGATCACGTGACCAGTGGCCACCAGTCAGATCGTCCGCTCAATTTCCAGCGTTGCCACGTGCATTTTCAAACCTTCATTAATTTTTGCGGCCGAACGGTAGAAAATTGAGATAGAGACACTATATATATTTGGAATCAGCGTAAAAAGTTCTATAAAATATGTTTTTTTCCAAAAAGTCCGCAGTTGCCCTTTAACTGAAGTATTTCACGTAGATTATTGATGTATCAATTCATTAGTGCAGTGTTTCCACTTTTGCAGGGAAATTCCCTGGAAAAGGGGGGAAATGGGGTTGGAAAAGGGAAGAAAAGAAGGGGCTAAAGGGGAAATCTTAGACCTGTACATACTAGCACGGAGGGGGGAAAAGGGGAAAAATAAGGGAAGAGGGGGAAAAAGGGAAAATTGAAAAATGGAAACACTACATTAGTAATTCTTTTATGTTTTGTTATAATGATTATTATTATTTTCGTACTCCTCTGTATATATATATTATAATTATTATATTTCTTGCTAACAATAATCTTAAACATTATTTATTATTAATAGTTCGTTGGTTTATTATTATTATTATTTTTATTATTAACATTATTCATGTTATACTATAGGCGAGGAAGCCAAAAATCCGAAGAGGTCGATTCCCATTAGTATCAACTTGACTCTGCTGGTCGTATTTCTGGCTTACTTTGGAGTATCGACTGTCATTACCCTCATGTGGCCCTACTACTTGCAGGTACTACTACTACTATACTACTACCACCGGTAATCGCGAATGTTGCTGATACGGTTACCGATACTGTTTCTACTACCATCCTATTTAAGTGTCGTTACTACTACTACTACTGCTACTACTTCTACTACTACTACTGCTGCTACTACTACTACTGCTACTACTTCTACTACTACTACTCCTACTAGTACTGCTACAGCTACTACTACTACTACTACTACTACTACTACTCCTACTCCTACTCCTACTATTGTTCCTATTACTGCTACTACTACTGCTACTAATACTACTACTACTACTACTACTCCTACACTACTACTACTACTACTGCTGCTACTACAACTACTACTACTACGGCTACCGTGGTTGATACTTATATTGATACTATTTCTAGTATTACGGTATTAAAATTTTACTTCTACTGAGACTTACTTCTAGTACTACAGCTACTACCTATGCTACTATTGCTATAACTCATGCTACTTATACGAATTATGGTAGCAAAACCACATGACACCATATTATTACTACTGTTGTTAGTACTACTACACTAACATACTACCAATACTTCTACACTGTTACTACCACAACTACGTCAATTCACATTCTTATTACTACCACTACTACCGCCAAGACATGTACTAATAACTATTTCCTACTGCTAAGCATTACTAACCCATTAATATTTCATAAATATTTCTATTATTAATATTCAGGATCCTGAGACTCCCCTGATTTACGTGTTCCAGCAACTGGGTTGGATAGCTTCATCCTGGACCATCAGTATCGGCTCCCTCTTCGGATTAGCAGCAAGGTAGTAGCAACAACAACAACAACAACAACAACAATAATAATAATAATACTTTAAGCTATATATAGCAAATGTGTACTGATACTGAAACATTTGCTCAAGTTCTTCCCACTTTCAATTTTCCCTTTCCTCTTAAAAAGGGCTCTTATTTCCCTTCTTCCCCTTTGCCTGAAGATATGAATTTCCCCTTTCCCCCCTCCATTCTGGGATATCAAGCTCTACTTATACACTTTCCCTTTTCCTTCTTCCCTTATTTATCCCCTTTTCCCCTCCGTGATAGAATATAAAGCGTCTTTTCTTAATTTCCTTTTTTCCTTCTTCCCTTGTTTCTCCCTTTTCCCCCTCCATGCTAGAATACAAAGCTACGCTACTAAAATTCCCTTTCCCCTTTTTCCGTTATTTATCCCTTTTCCCCCTCCATGCTAAAGTATAAGCTACACTATTAAATTTCCCTTTTCCCCATCTTTCCTCATTTTTCCCTTTGGGGCCCAATTTTCCCTTTTCCAGGGAATTTTCCTGCAAAGGTGGAAGCACTGCATTCACTACTACTACTATTATTATCTATTATCATTTAATACGATTTTTTTTTGGATAATAATAACTTAATTCCTTAATAGTTTGCTTGGTGCCATGCTACCGCTACCCCGCGTCATTTACGCTCAAGCAAAGGACGGTTTGGTCTTCCGCTTCTTGGCGTATCTCAGTCCGCGATTCCAGACGCCAGTCATCGCTACTGTAGTTTCTGCACTTGCTGCTGGTAATACTATTGTTGGTGGTAGTAGTAGTAGTAGTAGTAGTAGTAGTAGTAGTAGTAGTAGTAGTAGTAATAGTAGTAGTAATAGTAGCAGTAGTTATAGTGGAAACAATGGTGGTAGTAGTAACAGTAGTAGCAGTAGTAGTACAAGTTGTAGTAGAAGCAATAGTGGTTGTAGTAATAGTAATAGCAATAGCAGTACTAGTAGTAGTAGTAGAAGCAATAGTGGTAGTAGTCATAGTAGTAGCAGTAGTAATAGGAGTAGTAGTAGTACTATCAGTAGTAGTACTAGAATAACTAATTAAAGTATGATAACCAATACTACTACAGCCACTAATACTATTACTACTACAGTCACTACTACAACCACTTCAATTATTATTTAGTTAGTACTATTAACTTCTACTACTACTACTTACCTTACTACTACTACTATACTACACATACTACTACGATTATTACTAATACAACAATACTGCTACTACTACTACTAAACTAATACAGCAATTATTACTACTACCACTTCTACAGCCACTACTACTAATATTATTACTACTACAATTACAATTACTAAAACTACCACAGCCCCTACTAGCAGTACTACTACACCCACTAACTGCTACTTCTTTCAACATTCCAGGTGTGCTAGCCATGATCTTCGACTTGGACTCGTTAGTAGACATGATGTCCATCGGCACTTTGCTAGCTTACACACTAGTAGCAGTTAGCGTGCTAATCCTTCGCTACGAACACATCGACCTCAACGACCAGTCCATCGAAAAGGCATTCAGGGAAAGTCCCCGCTACTCGTGGGACAAGTATCCTACCAAATCCACGGCGCGAACCGCTACCCTCGTCACGGCCCTCTACTGTAATTATAACACAAATAAGATATAATTTAATTAAATCATGTAATTAATAAAAACAGATTAAATTCAAAAATCCAATGAATAGTAAAAATAAATTAAATTAAATTAAATAATCTAATGAATAAAATATTACTCAAATTAAATCATAAAATGAATAATAAAAATAATTTCAGGAAAAAATTTGATTATTATATTATTTTATGTATTTTACATAAAACTAGAATTATTTTCCGTCTTTGAATATAAATATTTACTATTTATTATTAATTACTTTTATTTTACTCATTTCATTTACTCTAATAAAATCATTAATTAAGTCAAATTTATTTAAATAATTTTTTTTTATTTTTTATTAATAATATATTAATAATACTATTTAAATACCTAGGTGCTTTGGCTATTATCCTGTGTGGTATCGGGGTAGGCCTAGGTGAACAGATGAATGAATGGGTCCTGTTCGGCCTAGGTTTAATCCTAGGTATCATGGTAGCAGGCCTAGTCTACTTGGCATTACTACCCAGATCCCTTCGTAAACTCTACTTCAGGGTAAATATTATTACGAAAACTAATAATATAACTCATTCAAATTTAAAATATTTTCAACTATTTAATTACTTGATACTTGACACATTTTTGTTTTATTTTAATCAATTAATAAATTTTAATTGTGATTATTTCATCTTATTTTTATCTTGTTTTAGTTATTATTTACTTATTTTAAATCTAATTAATCTAATTATTTAATTAATTAATGTATTATTTATTTTGTATCCTATTTTAATCAATTAAAAAATTTTAATTTTGATTATTTCACCTTATTTTTATCTTGTTTTAGTTATTTACTAACTTATTTTAAATCTAATTATTTAATTAATTAATTAATGTATTATTTATTTTGTATCTTATTTTAATCAATTAATAAATTTTAATTTTGATTATTTCATCTTAGTTTGATCTTGTTTTAGTTATTTATTAACATTTTAAATCTAATTATTTAATTGATTAATTAATGTATTATTTATTTTGTATCCTATTTTAATCAATTAATAAATTTTGATTGTGATTATTTCATCTTATTTTATCTTGTTTTACTTATTATTTACTTATCGTAAATCTAATTAATCTAATTATTTAATTAATTAATGTATTATTTATTTTGTATCCTATTTTAATCAATTAATAAATTTTGATTGTGATTATTTCATCTTATTTTATCTTGTTTTACTTATTATTTACTTATCGTAAATCTAATTAATCTAATTATTTAATTAATTAATGTATTATTTATTTTGTATCCTATTTTAATCAATTAATAAATTTTGATTGTGATTATTTCATCTTATTTTATCTTGTTTTACTTATTATTTACTTATCGTAAATCTAATTAATCTAATTATTTAATTAATTAATGTATTATTTATTTTGTATCCTATTTTAATCAATTAATAAATTTTGATTGTGATTATTTCATCTTATTTTATCTTGTTTTACTTATTATTTACTTATCGTAAATCTAATTAATCTAATTATTTAATTAATTAATGTATTATTTATTTTGTATCCTATTTTAATCAATTAATAAATTTTGATTGTGATTATTTCATCTTATTTTATCTTGTTTTACTTATTATTTACTTATCGTAAATCTAATTAATCTAATTATTTAATTAATTAATGTATTATTTATTTTGTATCCTATTTTAATCAATTAATAAATTTTGATTGTGATTATTTCATCTTATTTTATCTTGTTTTACTTATTATTTACTTATCGTAAATCTAATTAATCTAATTATTTAATTAATTAATGTATTATTTTTTGTATCCTATTTTAATCAATATACGATTTTAATTTTGATTATTTCACCTTATTTTTATCTTGTTTTAGTTATTTACTAACTTATTTTAAATCTAATTATTTAATTAATTAATTAATGTATTATTTATTTTGTATCCTATTTTAATCAATTAATAAATTTTAATTTTGATTATTTCACCTTATTTTTTATCTTGTTTTAGTTATTTCTTAACTTATTTTAAATCTAATTATTTAATTAATTAATTAATGTATTATTTATTTTGTATCTTATTTTAATCAATTAATAAATTTTAATTGTGATTGTTTCACCTTATTTTTTATCTTGTTTTAGTTATTTATTAACTTATTTTAAATCTAATTATTTAATTAATTAATTAATGTATTATTTATTTTGTATCTTATTTTAATCAATTAATAAATTTTAATTGTGATTATTTCACCTTATTCTCATCTTGTTTTAGTTATTTATTAACATTTTAAGTCTAATTATTTAATTAATTAATGTATTATTTATTCTGTATCCTATTTTAGTCAATTGATAAATTTTAATTTTGATTATTTCATCTTATTCTCATCTTGTTTTAATTATTTATTAACATTTTAAATCTAATTAATCTAATTATTTAATTAATTAATGTATTATTTATTTTGTATCCTATTTTAATCAATTAATAAGTTAATTTTAATTTAATTTTAATATTTTTAGGTCCCTTTAGTACCTCTGGTACCTGCAATCAGCATTGTAATCAACGTATACCTTATGATGAAGTTGTCTTCAGCAACTTGGATTCGGTTCGCAGTCTGGATGGCAGTGGGTAAGTCAGAAAAATTACGGTGCCTTTTACGGTGCCCTTTTGGTAACCCTGAACTGATGGTCTGAGGATTGTTTAAACCGTTAAGTTAATGCAAGCTACTGTAAAAGGAAACTGTGGAACTACGAAAAGGCACTGCAGTGGTGCCTTTTACGGTGCCTTTTTGGTAACCCTGAACTAATGGTCTAAGCATTTTTTGAACCGTTAGGGCGATGCAGGCTACTGTAAAAGGTACTGCAAAAAGAAACTGTGGAACTACGAAAAGGCACTGTAGTGGTGCCTTTTACGGTGCCTTTTTGGTAGCCCTGAACTAACGGTCTAAGCATTTTTTGAACCATTAGAGCGATGCAGGCTACTGTAAAAGGTACTGCAAAAAGAAACTGTGGAACTACGAAAAGGCACTGTAGTGGTGCCTTTTACGGTGCCTTTTTGGTAGCCCTGAACTAATGGTCTAAGCATTTTTTTGAACCGTTAGGGCGATGCAGGCTACTGTAAAAGTCACTGCAAAAAGAAACTGTGGAACTACGAAAAGGCACTGTAGTGGTGCCTTTTTGCAGTGTCTATTCAGTAACCCTGAACTGACGGTCTCAGCATTGTTTGAACCGTTAGGGCGATGCAGGCTACTGTAAAAGGCACTGTAAAAGAAACTATGGTACTTTTTTTTTACAGTGTTTTCTACGGTGTAAAATACCATAACTCAAATTTAAAGTTTCCCCAACTTTTTATTATATTCTTCTATAGGTTTCGTGATTTATTTCGGTTACGGGATGTGGAACAGTTCCGAGGAGTACGTCAAGAAGGGCAAGCCTGTCCCAGGTTCAGGAGACGCTCGGCAAGGTGCGGATAACGAGGCCTTTACCGGAGTCGAGACCGAGCTTTCACTCACCGTTCAAGTCGAGAAGCAGCAAACGCAGAAAAACGAAATCCTGGCTCTCGAGATCCTCCACAACGAACTGCAGGAAATTTTCGATCAAATCGCTAACGAGAAGAGGAGCTCGAGAAAAAGACAGAAAGTCAAAAGGTACAGTTGGCTGAATATACAGCGAACCTCCACGTCAAAGCTCAAAACGTTTTTGAAGCTATTCGAGACTCGAAAAAAGCTGAAGAAGTATCGCAGCAACAGGCAATGGCATTGGCTCTCGAAGGAGCTAAGGAATTAGACAGAAAAATTCAGGAAATCTTCGATCAAGAGGCTGGAAAGCGAGACGTTGCGAAAAACGAGGAAAATCGAGAACTGAACGCAGACGAGATGTACAGAATCGTAACCGAATGTCGTGAAAAAGCGGAGGCTGTCTATGATTCCATTAAGGACTTGGTAGAAGAGGAAGAGTTATTGAACAAAGCGGAAATTGCTAAAAATTTATTAGTTATTAGCCAGCTTCACGAAAAGCTGCGGGAGGTTTTCGGTAGGAATCAGAAGAAGGAAAACGTTAAGAAAGGTCCCATGAGCGCGGTTTTCAATGAACTGAAAACGAAAATAACCTTAGCTCCCGAAGAAGCTGAACTGGATCCCGAAATACTGGAAGCTGCTAGGAACAAAAACGAAGACTCTGTCCCCTCGACTCCGAAAAGTCCGGCAGTTTCTCCGGCAGCTGCGGGAATGCTGGAAGAGCTCAAAGAAACGTTCAAGCAACGAAAGAACAGTGAAGATTAATTTGTTTTTTTCTTTTCATTTTTATTTTGGTAATACATTAACATGGCCATTGCAGAAATTAATAAACGAGTTTAAAAAAGGAGACGAGTGGTGCGAATCAGTTGCTGTTTGGATTCAAAGAGCTTTCGTTCGTTTTCAGAAAGACGAAAGCATCATTCGAATCCAGGGAGCAACTGCTGCGTTATTTTTTTCCTTAATATTAATTTTCATTAAAATCTTTAACTTCATTAAGATTTCCCGTGGCGTTCTTCTCCTCTCAGTTTGTTTCCTTTGTAAGAGTCCATGCCGTTCTTTCTATGTAAAACAAATGAAATAATTAGAAAAGAACCACAAAAATTATAATTTTACTTATGAAGAATTCAATGCCAATAAGTTTTATTTGAATAAGATTCCACGATAGAATAACGAGACTGATATCGACGTTCGAAACGTGGTCGACCACGTGGTCGGCGTTCCAAACGAAAAAGAACACATTCCTAAAATTCCTTTCCGAGTTAAATTTCTATTAAAATAACTGTTTGAAATAATGATTGAAAAGTACAATTAAATATAATGATACAAATTATTTAAATTTTAAAAATGGGGAAAAGTGAGTCAGGTAACTTACTTGGACGTCTTCTTTCGACCAAGTCTTCGAAGATACAGAAAAAATTCGAAGGTTCTGTTTGTGTTTCTTTTCACTTATTTGAATTTATTTCCGAAGCCCGCTCATAGATGGCGTCTTCAACAAAAACTTCTTTCCAAAGGGCTCTGTTTTCCCTTTTTTCCCCTCCGTCACTGTTCCTACGATCAAGATTCCTCTACGTATTAGGTTCATTCCAGTGCTTCCACTTTTTCCCCCCTTTTTTCCCCCTCCGCTTGAAAATATCAGTTTCCCTTTTCCCCCTCCGCGATACTGAGTAAAGCTACATTTGTAAATTCACTTTTCCCTCCATTTTCCCCTTTCTTAGCTGACGTCAGAAGCCATATACTTCCGTAGGAAACCTAGCAATATTCACATTAATTTTACGTTAAAAATTGATTACATAAAAATTATTTCGTTAGTTTTTTTGAATTTGCAGATTATTTTTTTTTGTATTTCATACTAGCATAAAGGCCTAAGTCCATGGCTTAGTTACTATTTGAGTGCAAGAATTTCTTAATGAAGTGCAAAAAGGATTCGATTAACAAGCAGTGATATAAAGTAGAAAAGAAAAGAAAAGACAAGAAAAGAAAAGAAAAATTAAATTAAAATAATATAAACGAACTACACGGTTATAAATTCGAGTACAGTCTTGTTCATTAAAAAAGGATACAGCATGGGAAAGCTAGACGCAGTGTTTCCACTTTTCAATTTTCCCTTTTTCCCCTCTTCCCTTATCTTTCCCCTTTTTCCCCTCCGTGCAAGAAAATACAGAGTCTAGATTTCCTCTTTACTCTTTTCTCTTCTTCTTCCCCTTTCAGACCCCCATTTCTCCCCTTTTTTCAGGGAGTTTCCCTGCAAATGTGGAGACACTGGCTAGACGTCACTCTTGTTTAATTTTTGCAAGAATATTAGAGTATTTCTTGAAAATATTCATTAATTTAGTTAAAGTACAGTTACTTTAATCTATCTTAACTAGAACTTATGCATAAATAATTTTATAAACTGCAAAAAGGACTCTTAAACTTTCCCATGCTCAGTGTTGCCACTTTTCAATCTTCCATTTTTCCCCTCTTCCCTTATCTTTGCCCTTTTTCCCCCTCCCTGCAAGAATGTACAGGGTCTAGATTTCCTCTTTACTCTCTTCTCCTCGTTTTCCCTTATCTTTCCCCTTTTTCCCTCTCCCTGCAAGAATGTACAGGGTCTAGATTTCCTCTTTACCCTCTTCTCCTCGTTTTCCCTTATCTTTCCCCTTTTCCCCCTCCCTGCAAGAATGTACAGGGTCTAGATTTCCTCTTTACTCTCTTCTCCTCGTTTTCCCTTTTCAGAGTCCATTTCCCCCCTTTTTCAGGGAACTTCCCTGCCAAAAGTGGAAACACTGCCCATGCTGTACAACTTTTTTTAATGAACATTACTGTACACTTTTTTGGCTTGCTTGATGAAATTATGAAATGGGAATCAACAGTTCGTGGGTGATCACGTTGATTCAAATTCAGATTACGTTTCTGAATAATTAAACCAGAACAGTTTTCTGATTCAAATTTCGCGGTATTTGTTTAGCAGCCGGGAACGAGAATGAAGAGGTGGGCGATCCACTGTTTCAGGTGATCTGAGCAGAAGGATATCAGGTTGTCACGTTTCTTAATTTTGCGGAGATATTCATCGGTCCGGAAAAAACGACTGGATGTTGTCTAGTAGATTGTAAAGCTTCCAGTACTTTTGCTTGGCTGTTGGAGATTTTCTTTCTTTCCTCGACGTTTTGAAATTTGGCATCCCGAGTATTTCCTTTTTTTGATTCGGAGGCAGTGTTTCCACTTTTGCAGGGAAATTCCCTGAAAAAAAGGGGAGAAATGGGATTCGGAGGCAGTGTTTCCACTTTTGCAGGGAAATTCCCTGAAAAAAAGGGGAGAAATGGGGATTCGGAGGCAGTGTTTCCACTTTTGCAGGGAAATTCCCTGAAAAAAGGGGAGAAATGGGGATTCGGAGGCAGTGTTTCCACTGTTGCAGGGAAATTCCCTGAAAAAAAGGGGAGAAATGGGGTCTGAAAAGGGAAGAAGAAGAAGAAAAGAGAGTAAAGAGGAAATCTAGATCCTGTATATTCTTGCACGGAAGGGGGAAAAAGGGGAAAGATAAGGGGAAGAGGGGAAAAAGGGAAAATTGAAACGTGGAAACACTGTTCGGAGGACTAGACTATGTGTTCGAATTGTCTTTGCAGTTTCCAAATTGCTTATGGAGGATGTTCCACTACTTGATTCGTATTTAAAAGTCCAAATCTGAGCAAAGCATCTGGATAACGGTTCTTGGGAAAATTGTTGAATTGGAACTGCAACGTCGTTTGAATTTTAGTTATAGTGAATGATTGATAAGATAATAATATAGTGAATATGAATAATAGAATGAATGAATAATATTTACGAATATATAATATAGTGAATAGAATCACATGGCTACTGAATGTTTGGCGAGGTAGATAGAACCCGACTGAAAATTCTCATAGAGTATGTAGAATTTGGAACAGAGACTCAGTGAGATCTCAGTGAGATACTCTAAAAAGTTCTGAGATCTCACTGAGTCTCTGTTCCAAAATTCTACATACTCTATGAGAATTTGCAGTCGGGAAACCTCAAAGGTATATTTCAAACGCTTGCAGATACCGTTATTAAATCAACTTCAAATGTTTCCACCATTATTTTTGTATCCAAACGTTCAGTGATTTTTGTGTAATTTTTAGGGATACTTTCAAACGACATTTTGCTACAAAAGTACAGAATATGTCTGTCCGCATTAGACTCCAGTGCCGGACTTCCCTATGGGCCAGTATGGCGACGAGCCACAGCCACGGACATAGAATAGGCCCACTAAACTACTAGACTTGACATGTAGATGAATTTTTTTTCAAGTATCTGGTACACCCACTTCAACTTTAAGCCATAGGCCTAGAAAGGCTCGGATCCGGCCCTGGGTTACTCATAAGCGGCAAGTATAGCGCCGTACGCCAGGCTTCGACCTAACGTCATGGATCCGAGCTTAGGCCTATTCCCTAGTGTATCCGAGGCCGGACGAAGGAACCTGACAGAATAAAGGAATCTTGGCCTACGATCTTACCGTGTTTCCCCTTTTTTCCCCACCGTGCTGAAAGCTAAGCAGTGTTTCCACTTTTGCAGGGAAATTCCCTGAAAGAGGGGAGAAATGGGGACTGAAAAGCGAAGAAGAAGAGAAGAGGGTAAAGGGGAAATTTAGACATTGTATATTCTAACACGGAGGGGGGAAAAGGGGAAAGATAAGGGAAAAAGGGAAAATAGAAAAGTGGAGACACTGAAGCTAATGCTTTCTTCCAAATTTCTCCTTTCCCCTATTTTTCCCACGGAATTCTATTTTCCCTTTCTTTTCAGGGAATTTCCCTGAAAAGTGGCGGCACTGGTGATACAGTATTACAGTTGAAGTTTATAAAAAAATATCAAGAGATTCCAGTACATGTATTTAGCCTTCACTGTTTCCTTTGTTTTTCTTTTCAGAAAATACTGGACAGCGTTTCACATTAAGAGAAAAAACACAGCAAAGCACATTTTTTCCAAATAGTGAAATAAAATCAAATCAAACTGAAAACACGTGAAACAGAAATACAAATACGCATTTCAGCTCTCAAAGAAAAGTGAATAAATTAATTAGTAAACTCAGAAAACATAGCGATGGAAGCCCCACAACTAAATTGAAGTTTTCTTTTTTGAAGCTCACCGGAATAGCTAAACTCTGATTTTTATCGTATTCTTCCTTAACGTTTAGTTCTTGTTTTCTGTTTAGGTGGCAAGAATATTTTAACGTGAAAAACCAACGACGGGGGCCCTGACTAGCCGAACAGCAAACGAGAAATACAAAATATACGTTACATTTTGCAAGAGAATTTCAGAAGAATATCACATAACAGTGAAAACAGGGCGAAACTTATTATTTTTTTTTTCAGCAAATTTTCTTGATTACTAAGAATTTTTTTGGTGAATTTTAAAAAACCGTGTCTGCGGAAGAGAACAAAGCGACGGGGAAATGACGAATGTGCGTCTGCCACTGCGAGGAAAGCTGGAAAAATTTGACGTTGTTCCACTCCACGCCGTCGATGACCACTAAACGAGAAAAGTGTTGCTTTTAGTAGCGAAATAATCAATTCATTCATTCAGTCGTTTGTACAATCATTTTTTTCATTCATTAATTCATTCAGTCATTCTTTCGTTGACTCCTTTTATTCACTCCTAAATTCATTGACCTACTAATTCGTTAATTCACTCACTGACTTACTCAGTCTTTCGTTCATAAATTCACTGATTCATTCACTCGTTTGCTCATCCATTGAATCACTCATTCATTCACTCCTTCATTCGCTCGCCCGTCATCAACTCATTCATTCACTCGCTCATTCATTCACTCACTCACCATTCCATTCATTCACACATTAGCTCATTCGTTCACTCGCTCGCTCATTCACACTAACCTTTTTACTCACTCATCCAATCAATTCATTATATCTACTAATTCAGGACCCAAAAATTCTTCACGTATTCAATATACTTGCAAACTAAAACAATTTTTTATACCTTTAAGGAGCGTGTGATGGCTCTTCGCTTGACACACCAGTCGGTGAATCCCGTCCACGACCTGGCTCTTCGATTCTCCGTCTTTTTCTTTCTCCTTCTTTTTGCCCAAACGCATAACTACAGACAAAAAATTCATTAAAATCAAAACAATTAACATTTATTAATACCAGAAAAATCAATATTAATTCAGCATACGCCAATTAAATATGTTAAATAATGCTAGTAATGACAGATAGTAAGAAATAGCAAAATAATAAGAAACACATACATGTACCCTGTTATTACATTATTATTCAAATAATAAGAAATCCAGCCAATAATTGTTATTCATAGTAAATAATAACACCAAACTTTGAAATAATAAAATTATTAAAAATAATAACAACAACAAACAGAAGTTTCATTTAAATAA
The DNA here is from genome assembly GCA_002872375.1 of Eulimnadia texana. Lineage (NCBI taxonomy): Eukaryota > Metazoa > Arthropoda > Branchiopoda > Diplostraca > Limnadiidae > Eulimnadia > Eulimnadia texana. The sequence continues at coordinate 596,286 of NKDA01000008.1, forward strand.
AATTAATTTGTATTTGTTAATTCTAGAAAAATTATATTACTACAACATTTATTCAGCGTATACCAACACATTATGCTAAATACTGATAGTATATAAGAATAAATAGTAAAATAACATTAACTATGAAACAAACACTTTTGACATGTTCTTATTTTATTATATTACTTTATTATTATACTATTAATACAAAAGTCCGAAAAGAGGATATAACTAAGAACAACACATTGAAATATTGTTATATACAAAAAAATGATGTGCAAGTAAAGTACAAACCAAAAATTAATTAAACTTATATTAATGAATATTTATTAACGTTAGAAATACTTTGTAATTACACTGGTTCATGAAATGCTAATTAATTATGTTAAATAAAAAATTAATAATATATAATAAAAATTGTTAAAATAATATTACTAACTATTCCAAAACAAATAAATGCGACGCTATTATATTAATATTATTATTATTGTTATTATAGTACGAGCAGAGAATATAACTATTAAGTTATTAATACATTTTTTAAATTAACATTTCTTATTATAATTTACTACTAAGTAATTATATTTGTATTCAAATTTCATAAGAAAATACTTTTCTGTTTCTTCTCTTTTAGGCCGTAGGTCATGGTGAACAGCGAGCCACTCGATTCAGTATTGCCGCTAACCAGTTTGCGAATAACGATCCAGCGGAAGGACTTGACCGTATTTTTCCCGCTTTCGCTCCTCTCTTTCTTCTGGGGCCTCCAGTTCCCGGCAGGGTCACTCCCGCCCCTAGACTGTCGCTGCGGGACGCGGGAAGGTTCGGCGATAACCAGTAATCAACTTGCAGTTCCAGAGGCTCTGAACCGCTGCCGAAACCCGTCCCTACCCAAGAGTTGCTCAGCTCGCGTCTAATAGCCAAAGAAAACAAAGGAAAAAAAAAAAAAACTAATACCACGAAAATGTTAAGTTTTGACTATAGACTGACATGGCAGAAATGTTTGGTGAACTCGGCGGTGTGATTTTTTCTTTGGTTTTCTCTTTGTCTCGGTCTCTTTCCCGCTCTTTGTCCGAGGACATGATGGCCAGGCTCGACGATCCCTGCGGGGGAGACCCTGAAGCTGGAGCCATCGTTCCCAGGGCCTGTCCGTCTTCGACGTCCACTGAACCGATGGGGATATCGGCAATGCCAATACGTACTTCCTATAGAGACAAAACAAGAGGACTTCAGTATAGTCTTAGATGGGTTTGGATAATAAATAAAAAAGAAGATGGACAGTCTAGGTAGATAAGAAGGAAGATAAGTAAGGTAGGTGGGTAGATTAGATAGGTAGAGATTATATGGTCTCGATAGATAAAATGGTAAGTTGATGGTCTAGGTAGGTAGGTTGGTTAGTAGGCAGATTGATAGAGATAGAAAGAAAGATACATAGATAGAAAGATAGGCAGAGAGATGAACAGACAGACAGACAAACGGATAGACACACTAGATAGGTAGAATCTATGTGGTCTAGATAGACAGATAGACAGATATTTAGGTAGAGAAACAGACAGATAGATTAGATGGAATCTATATATATATATATATATATATTTGTAGATAACTTTAATTCTTTAGTTCAAGCGAGTGTATAACTTACGCTGATGAACGGAATGAAGACTTGAGTCGAGTCGTCATCAGAACTGCTAAATCAGAAAAAAAGTACAATTAATAGTTGTTCTGTGTAAGTACAACTAGTGTTCCACTTTCAATTTCCACTTCCCTCCCCCCCCAGTGCTGGAGCATAAGGATGTACTTCTAGATTTTCCCTTTTCCCTCTCTCTCATTTTTCCCTTTTCAGACCACATCCCCCCCAAATTCCAGGAAATTTCCCTCCAAAGTGGAAACACTGAGTACAACAACAATAATAATAATAATAATAATAATAATAATAAAGGCAAATATAATGAAATAACATGCCAATTTATTAGTATAATTTAATAGGATATTTTAAGTACCTAGGTTCGCGATACGTGACCATGGCTTCGGCAATGGGTATCTGGAGCACTCCTCCGCTGCCGCTGATAAACCGAGCCAAACGGTGAATGAATTCCTGGACGTCGGTCTTGCAGGATCCCTCTCCGTTCTTCTCCAGACGGTCCAGCAGTTCCTTATACGTGTCTGAGCAAAAGTTCGCACTAAAAAAATATAAATAATTAAATAATACTTCTTAATAACATAAATATAATATAAATAATACAAATTTAAATAATACTATACTAATACTAATACTAATAATAGTAAAAATAATAATAATAATACAGATAGTAATAATAATAATAATAATAATAATAATGCTACTACTACTGCTGCTGCTGCTGCTACTGCTACTACTACTACTATTTCGTACCAATAGTAACGATCCAGAGTAGCCAAGTGCCTCGACAGTGAAACAGGTCCGGTACCGTACGGTACTACAAAAAACCTGCAGTAGTTCTGCCAGTCGGGAGGCTTAATAGAAAACTGCTCGACGTAGCAGCGTAGCAGAGCGTTGACGTAGGTATCGCTACCCACCAGGACGATCTTGACGGCGGGTGGGGTTTTGGCGTTACTGTTGCAGAACTTCTGGATCTTCCCCACGATGCAGGCCAGGGTAGCGCGGGTATCAGCGCTACCGCTGGTGCACACCACGCGCTGCTGACGCTCTACCAGCTTCGAAGCCAGGACGCTACCCGACGAATCAGATCCGTCGACCAGGATCACGTGATCGGGTATAGCGTCGTCTGCTGGTAGGTAGCGAGATAACTGCTCCAGTAGCATCTTTCTCGGCTACGATATAACGAAAAAATTAATCTGAAATTTCACTTAAACCAGTGTTTCCACTTAGCAGGGAAATTACCAGAAAAGGAGAAACGGGGGTCTGAAAAGGGAAAAATAAGAGAAGAAGGAAAAGAGAAAATCTTGAAGTAAAGCCTGTGTTCTAGCGCGGAGGAAAAAAGGGAAAAATAAGGGAAAAGGGAAAATCTAGAAGTAAAGCCCGTATTCTAGCGCGGAGGGGAAAAGGGAAAAATAAGGGAAGGGGGAAAAAGGGGATATTGAAAGTGGAAACACTGCTTAAACTATTAAAGATGAGTTAAATAGTAAATTCGCTATCACTTTAAGTGAGAAATAAAGCGCATTCCGTTATTTTTACTATTTATATCGTAATAAAGTCTAAACGAGACGTTCCAGTGCAAAAATTCCATGCGTCTGTGCTTTTATTGCTTTGATGATTTTATAGAAAATTTCCAAAGTTTAAAATGTAAAAAATAATTTAAAGGGAAAAGTGCAGCATGCGACAGCCAGATTTGTCATTCTTCTTCATATCCGTCCACATAAATGACAGTTTTTTGTTTTGCAGTTGCAAATACAAGCGATCGATACTATTCCAATCCGAGCGATCGATTCCTAACGATCTTTTTTTTCAAACATTTTATGATTTAATAAATAATAATAAAATCGACTGTGAATCAAAATATTATTTTTCGTGTTTTCTATAGACCTAAGACACTGATAGACGGTTCACGGTTCGGATCTCGCTCTTATCTTTCTTGTAGGAAGTTCATGGGAACCGTGAACCGGATCAAAAAACGGTTCACAGCCTCTGAGATACGGTCTGGTTTAACGGTTCGGTTCAACTGAAGTTAAGTCGTTCAAAAAGCGGTTAAAGCCGTTTATCACTGGCCTTCCAAATTAGTTGGAACTAAATCGGAACTCTGAACTGGTCCAAGAAAAAGGTTCATGGTTCAGGTTCAACGGTTCGGTTCAAAAACGGTTCACAGTTATGAGGTAGGGTTCAGGTTCACGGTTCATAGATCAGTTTGTCAGAGTACCGGTTTAACGATTGGGTTCAACTGAAGGTGAGCCGTTTACAGTAACGGTTCAAACCAATGTTTCCACTTTGCATGGAAAATTTCCTCAAAAAGGGGAAAATGGGCCCTGGAAAGGGGAAACATAGGGGAAGAGGGAAAAGGGAAAATTTGGAACTACAGCCTTGTTTCCTAGTACGAAGGGGGGAAAGGGAAACATAAAGGAGGAGGGAAAAGGGAAAATGTGGAAGTACAGCCTCGTATTCTAGTGCGGAGGGAAAAAAGGGAGAAATAAGGGAAGAGGACAAAAAGGAGAATTTGTATGTTCAGCCTTGTATTCTAAAACGAAGGGCGAAATAAGGAAGAGGGAAAAAAGAAGAATTCGGAAGTACAACCTTGTACTCTAAAACGAAGGGGTAAAAGGGGAAATAAGGAAAGAGGGAAAAAGGGATATTGAAAGAGGGAACTGATTCAAACCGCCAATCATTGTCTTTAAATAATTATGATAACTAGTGCAAAATAAGCAAAAATTAATACTCGGATCGGAATAGTTCGAGTATAGCTTTGGTTCTTGCGGCATTCATGTGATTTATTATCATTTTATTATTTTTTTCGGCGGAGAATGTGTTTGATTGGATGCCAAGCGTTGTGCAACTTACGCTGGTGTCGCTGGTTTTGTCTTTGTCTTTGCAGGCGACGCCGACGACTTTCTTGTCGCGAACCGACGACCTGTCGCCCTGTCGCTCGCGATTAAACAAGCGGGTCCTCCGCGTTTCGCTCTTTTCGGTTTAAGCCCCCACGATATTACAATTACACGTTATTCAAAGACGTTATCAAGGTACCCAACAATGTTGTCAAATATTATCAGCATTAAATTCGAACTTGAAAATTTAATAGGATCTTCCTAAGTTACATGATTTTGATTAATATTTCTACTATTAAGGTACCCAGTGATCTTACGAAAATGTTATCAACTGGTTATCAAGGTACCCCTCCATGCAGTCAAGTGTTATCACAAGTAAGTCTGTGAAGAAATACCTTAGCTTTTTCCTCTTGAGCAACTTTGGGCGGGGAAGAAGTACTTGGAGCAGACGAGGTGAAAAACAGCGGCGGATCGCTATGCTCCTGATCAGTCCAGGCTTCAGGGTTAGAGTCTGAGTCCGCGCGTTTCGAGCTCTCGTCACTGCAGTGTTTGGTAAATCGAGGCCCTTCGTTATTCAACGCCTTGTCTGTTGAAAGCCAATGAGATTTTTAGATGATTTTTTATAAGGAATTCGATTGGTTGTTACAGCTGGTCATGTAGGGCTCGGGAGCCAATGAGCGACTAGAAGCGAAAAAGGGTCGTAGCGAAGGTTTGGGGATGGAGGTGACACTTAAAGTGTCCATTTCAGGTCCTGAATCGCTGATGTCTTCCAGTTCGTCTATCAGATCTTCGATTTCTCCAGCGTCCATCCCGAGATCCGCTTCTGCAAGACCCGAGAATAAATAATGAAATAAACAAAATTATCATAAATATAATCACAAAATTAAAAAATAATAGAAAACAATAAAATTAATATTAAAATAAGTATAATATGTAACAATTTTATGACAGTAAGATAAAATTATAATTGAATAATATTATAGGATATGAAAATACAACAAATAGTAATAAAACAAAATATAATCAAAATAAATAATATAATAGCTAATATATAACAATACATTATACGAACAAAAATAAGAAACACTATCCTATATTTAATGATTTAATAATGAAGGAAAATTAATTTTAATAATTACTAAATAACATTAAAATGTATATAACGCATAATACAGTGAAAATAACATAAAAATAACAAATAAATAATATTACCCCCTTAATAACAACGAAATAAAATAATGAAACAAATTAGTACAATACATACAACATAAAATATATAATCTATTATGGATGCTTTCATTCGTATATTTTTACCGGCAAGTTTCGAAGGGTCCATTCCTCCGGCCTCTTGTTCGAGGCCCTGAAGATCCTCGGTGATTTTAAATCGTTTCAAAAGCGCGATAAACTTCTGCTTCAGGTTTCGTTGCTGGAACTAAAATAAGTAAGATTAATTATAGTTCATAAACTTCAACTGTCTATCCACTAAACTTTCTATTTTCTGAATTATTATAATAAAAACTTACCCTGGCGTTTGAGGGTGAAATCTTGGCTCGACTCGATTTGCGAGCTCTGCGATCGGCCACTCGCTCGTCCAGGCCAACGGGTTCGGACTCTGAGCCGTCTTCGTTGCTGGTGAACTCGTCCTCTTCGTCGGAGTAGCGGAATCTCTCTATGGAGGAAAGGTTGGGAGGATTCTTGGCATGTCGTGATAAGTAAACTAATAGAGGCTTCAGTGATGCCGCTGCTGTGTTCGTATTTTGCAAACGGAACCCCCGAGTTTGTTAGAACACACACGAATAGCAAATGATGGAATAGAAGGAGATGTAACAGAATGAAGACGAATAAAAGAGATTATAAAAAGCAGGGAAAAAGTAAAGGAATATAAAAGAATGAAGAGAAAGTAGATGAAGAAAAAGTAGATGATAAAAAGCATGGGAAAAGTAATGGAATGATAAAACGAGGGAGGGAGATGTAAAAGAATGAAGAGAAATGGAAAGATGATAAAAAGCAGGGAAAAGTAAAGGAATGATAAATGAGAGTGGGAGATGTGGAAGAATCGAGAGGAATAGAAAGATGATAAAAGCAGGGAAAAGAAAAGGAATGATAAATGAAAGGAGGAGATGTGGAAGAATGAAGAGGAATAAAAGATGATTAAAAGCAGGGAAAAAGTAAAGGAATGATAAAAAGAGAGAGGGAGATGGGACAGAATGAAGATAAATAGAAAGATGATAAAAAGCAGGGAAAAGTAATGATAAAAGAGAGGAGTAGATGGGGCACAACGAAGAGAAATAGAAAGATGATAAAAACAGGAAGAGTAACGGAATTATAAAAGAGAGGAGGAGATGTGAAAGAATGAAGGGAAAATAGACGACAAAAGCAGGGAAGAGTAAAGGAATGATAAAACGAGGAGGAGATGTGAAAGGATGAAGAGAATAAAAGATGATTAAAAGCAGGGAAAAAGTAAAGGAATGATAAAAAGAGAGAGGGACATGTAAAAGAATGATGAGGAATAGAAAGATGATGGAAATAGAATGATAAATGAGAGGAGATGGGACAGAATTAAGAGGAATGGAAAGATGATAAAAGCAGGAAAATGTAAAGGAATGATAAAAGAGAGAGGGAATAATACGAAGAAAACGGAAAAAAGTCAAAAGCATAGTTAAGACCCAGTCACCTTTGAAATTTTACATACACATATTTTATAATCGTTAATTATTAATGATTTAACGATTCCGCAATATATTGTGACTAAGTAACGATTAATCACGCATTGATTACCAGTGTTATCGCTGAGGTTGACCGATTTCAGTCGCTCAGTCGCGTCTTCGTGATTCACGGGTTTGCTGTTGAGGTTCTGGATTAGCACTTTAGCAACAGGCCCGTTTTTGTCTTTTTCCTCTGGATACAGTTCCAGCTCCAGATCTGTTTGTCTCTGCATGGCCTACCAAATTTCAATAAATCGATAATTTATTTTGTAATTATTTAAAATGTTAACAAATGCTCAAAAACGCACCATGGCCATGCTTATCACTCCAACGCAGAGTGTCTTGAAGCCGAGAATCGTGCGATTTTTGTATCGTTTACGTCTCTGCAGCATGATCTGCAACTTATTGCCATCCTGTTTGAGAAAGTGCGGGTACTGCAGCGTGAAACTGATGTCCAGCTCAGTGTCGAGCAAACCACTGGCCGGCAAAGGGATCTCGTTTGAGCGGAGGGTTCGTTTCGAGCTCTAAAACCAAAATAAAAAAACGTTAGTTTCACAGTTAACTTTTAAAGAATGCAAAAGATGTTACCTGCATTTTGACAGCCAGGATGATTGAACTCATGTCTGAACCCAGTGGTTTCAGTATCGATAAGTTTGCGACTGTCAAAGAGCACAGTCTGGAATATGAAAACAATTCTTAATTATCATGTTTAGCAATATTATGAATTTTAACTAACCTCGGGATACATGTCGGATTTGTGCGATCCACTTCCCAGGCAGCAAATAGCCTCATAGGAACAGGTCTTCTTTCAGCCATGGTTAGCAGAGGATTAATTTGTCTGTGATTTTTTTTTCTGTTTTCCTCCTTGGTACAAAAGGTGTGACTCTCAAACTCGGAGCCTTTTCCAAACGATACTGCAGGGATTTCCAATAGTTATTATTAGTTTTATTCGACCACCTCTCTCTAGTCCTGACTGCGCAACATTTTCCTTGTTTTAATGCTTTGGTGGCAAAGGCCTTTCCATATTTTTTTTTTCGGCTCGGCTCACGGCTCACGGCTCGGGGGCCTCGGGCTTGTGATTGTGTTACACGACCAGCGCCGTACTCTGCCGCTTGACACACTTGCGTGTTACACTTAATGGCAGGCAAAGAGTTGATTTGGCCCCACAGACGTCCGCGCCACCTAGCGGTAAAATCTATGAACTAAATATGGTACTTCAGGGCTAGACCGACTCCTCTACTACGGACAGACGTATAAAATACATTTACACAACAATCTCAATTAATAGTGGGTTTAAAAATCATAGAAAAATTCAAGAAACATTTTGGTGCAAAGAAAGTTCCAAAAATCTTTGTGGTTGATTTGATAATGGTGTCCGCTATAGAGAGGGTCGGGTTTTATTCAAAACGCTGGACCCTGCCGTTGTTTGTTCTTTTGATTATTATTATATTTATAGCATTTTATTGATATTTATGGATAATATAATTAAGATGATCAATTATGATAGCTGAATTATGTTTTGATTTTGATTAGTTCAGTATGAAATAATATGAGTAAATAAAAACCTCTGGACAATTTGAAGGTCAGTTCACTACAGGCAACTTGGGTTTTGAATTTAATTAGAATTATTAAATCTTACAACATCTAAACCGAATGTTGGACAACGTTCAACTTCACATTACAATTTCACAATCTGTCCAGTCATACGACAGATTTAACCCTAAGTTTCGTCAACGTTTGAACAGCGTAACACGTCTACCATGCTGAACTGAATAATGTATACAATAATGTATTTCTAAATCTGTCAAATCCGTGGACACCATGCAGTCTAACAAACACATATCTACGACTGTCCACATATACGACAGATTCATTCTTAACGTTTTAATCCCCAACAAATAGACGACTAAATACAAGTTGTTATTGTTTACATGTCACTTGGCTATTGCAAAACCCTCTCTACTTCTAGAATCAAGCAGACGTTTAAGATGACCTTTGACCTCGGATGGGTCGTGACCTTGCTTTGACTTGTACTATAGCCTTTAGTCTATCCTTTCCAGTGGTAGTTTCAATCGGGAAAGCAACAGACAAACACATACGACTGAAAAACGTTGTATACTTTTTACAAGGTAATAATTCTGGTTAACTGTAGTTGGCAAAGCGATAAGAGATTACGTTACTATGGTTACCCACATTATAATTGTATTTTCACACTAAAATTATCAAGGTTTTCTTTATAACGCAATCAGAGGTTTTTTCAGAATAATAAAAACCACAAAGATAACAGGAGTCATTTAGTTTCAATAAATCTACGCTCTAAGCTGATAACTTATTAGCTGTCCACACGTACAGCAGATTCGGTTTTAAGTGGTAAATTCCGTTAATGATAACATCCGCATACTTTCAGGTTTTCTTGTATTTTTCTCAGAACAGTTATTTTTAGAGTCTTGCGGTGTCCCGTAAATATTGTGGGGATGCGAATTCTAAGAAATGAGATTTTATTTTAGATTTTTCCAGGCAAATAATGGCCATGGATGTTTTGGTCGAAAGTCCTCGAGTTCGCTATTCCAGAAGATACATCGAAGCAGATTACGATTATCAAACAGCAAGTGTCCGAGCCGAAGATGACAGATGCACAGTAAATAATTAGTTTATCATATTCATCTTTTTATTAATTAATGTGATGTATTATCATAGGTCATCCCTCAAGTTTCACGACTTGTCATCCGGACTGAACGCAGGGTTCCAAAGATAGGTGTTATGTTCGCTGGATGGGGCAGTACGACAGGGTCAACACTGACAGCAGCCATCTTGGCTAACAAACTAAACCTTTCATGGTCTGCGGATGATGTGGTGCAGCATCCCAATTACTTTGGTTCTGTACTGATGTCCTCGACAACCTGTCTTGGGACGAGCCCTGATGGTAAACGCGTCTTTGCTCCTCTCCATAAGCTTCTTCCAATGGCGAATCCCAACGATCTGGTTCTCGATGGATGGGACGTGTCTTCAGCAGATCTTGGGACTGCGGCAGAGAAAGCTCAGATCTTGCTTCCACAGCTGTTGGTAAGTTTTGAGGTAGAATACAAGGATAGTACTTAAAAGGTCAAATGTGTGGACACCTGTACTACGTTCAAGGCAAAATCCCTATCTGTCCACTTATTTGACATATTTGTTAAGTTGAGTCTGGTGGTAGAAGAAGTCATTTTAGTGTAAACTTCACTTAATCTGTTGAATACGTGGACGGCCATTATGCGGTACAGCCTAAATCCCTATCTGTCCACTTATTCCATGATTTTGTTAAATTGAGTAAACTGTTGAAAAAAGCCACTTTGGTGTGAATTCCGCCTAATCTGTCGAATACGTGGACACCCATTATGCACCCCGGCTTAAATCCCTATCTGTCCACTTATTTGACAGATTTGTTCAGTTGGGTATAACAGATGGGAAAGGTCACATTATTTTGAACTCATCCTAATCTGTCAATTCCTTGGACACCCATGATACGGTCCAGCCCAAATCCCTATCTGTCCACTTATTCGACAGTTCTGTTGAGTTGAGTTGACTGTTGAAAAAATCATTTTAGGGTAAAATTTACCTAATCTGTCGAATACTTGGACACCCATTACACGCCCCGGCTTAAATCCCTATCTGTCCACAGACTCCACAGATTTGCCCTATCTTCATCACTTACCCCCTTTATTTCATTAATCTGTAAATTACAGGAGCAATTACGTCCACACATGTGTAAACTGAAACCTAAGCCTTCGCCATATTCAGCGAACTTCTCCACAAGCGAAAACCAAACGACTCGTCTCGACAACGTCTTACGAGGAACCAAACGAGATCACATGGAGCAGATTCGCAAGGATATACGCGAATTTCGTGCGTAAGGCTCCAGTTTATAACTTCCACACATGAATCTAACAATAAAATAATCTAATTAACTTAATTGTTGTAGAGAGAACGATTTGGACCGTGTGATTCTGGTCTGGGCCGCAGAGACGGAACGCTCGTCTAACGTCATGTCAGGTTTCAACGATACCGCTTACAACCTGATGAGATCTCTCCGGGCTGATAATAGCGAGATTTCACCCTCAACACTCTTCTGCATTGCCAGTATCCTAGAAGGGGTATTCTAGAACCTTTTTCTCAAAACTATGTTATTTCATGGTTTTATGTGCTTTTAAAACAGTGCCCGTTCCTCAACTGTTCGTCGCAGAACACGTTCGTCCCGGGTTGTATTGAGCTAGCATTACAGAATAATGTATTCATCGCTGGAGATGACTTAGAAATCGCCAGTGCAAAACTCAAATCCGAAGTCCTGGACTTTCTGACTAGTTTTGGTTTGAAAGTAGTTTCAGTCGAGTCTTCAGCGAACAAAGAATCGTTGAAAGAAGCGAACGAAATCGTCACGGAATCTCTATTGGGAGTCAAGAATCGTGTAGAGATTCATGGATCTTTGAAAGATTCTTCGCAGTGTGTTTCAGTGATGTTGGATTTGATCCTGCTTACGGAACTGTGCCAGAGAATCACGTTCCGAACCCACGATGAATCAGCGTTTTCCAAGTTCCATCCGATACTTTCCATACTCTGCTACTTCTTCAAGGTATTATTATTGCTATAATAATAATAATTAACTATACACAGCCAAGAGAAGCATTTTCGTAAACCCTCTGTTACCAGGCGGCTGTAGTTACAAACTTTGTGTCGTCTGCTGGTGTTGACCAAATCCCCTGATTCTGTTAAGAGTTGGCATCAATGCTTCCACTTTCAGTTTTCCCTTTTCCCTTATAGAGGACTGGTCCTGTTTCCCCTATTTCCCCAATACTAAAATATGAAGATTAAAATACCTTCTTCCCTTATTCTCCCCTTTTTCCCCTATAGTGTCCTTCTAAGGTTTCCCTTTTTGCTCTTCCCTCTTTTCCCTTTTCAGTCCCCATTATCCGTGTAACGGGGAATTTCCCTCTAAAGTGGAAGCACTACTTAACACGGCGAAACGAGATCGAATAAATAACAAAATACGTTTTAAAGTCAATTTTGAAAAAAATGTAGTATACATTATGCATAAACAAATTAAAATTACACAGATAATTTCATAGCAGAAAATTGTAGCTTTGGTCAGCACCAGCAGACGACAGAGGTTAGCTTCTATCTGTCTCCGCCAGGGGCTAAATTTTTCTTAGCATAACCTTTCATAAAATATCGTAAAAATTTTCCTTGTTTGTTATGGCAGACTCCAGTTCAAGCAGAAGGACGCGTCCCGATTCATTCCGTTGACCAAAAGCGTTCAAGTATCGAGAATTTTCTTCGGGCCTGTGTCGGGCTGCCCCCGCAGAACCACCTGGTCCTCGAGAACCGTTTGAAAAACCCGCATATCTTGCAGCGAAGAGAAGAGCAAAGTCTAATAGAAGTTTCCAGTTACTGCAAAAGTCGAGAAATCATCGACCACGGCGGACATATCTGCGATTTCAGTTTCGCCAGCGAAACAGTTCTATCGAGAACTTGAAGATTTTGAAATTCCCGCTTTTCTAAACAAGTGTTATTATTTTGATTAGTGCGTTACGACGGTATTTTTTTTTTTGCGTGAAATAAATCTTATGTACCTAAGTTATTTGCGCATTTATTATTGGCAAATATTCGGCCAGAATACTAATCCATCATTTTTGAATGAAATGATAAACTTTCATTCCACTTTGCAGGGAAATTCTCCGAAAAAGGGGGAAATGGAGTCTGAAAAGGAAAAAATAAGAGAAGGGGAAAAGGGGAAATCTAGAAATACAGCCCTATATGGTGGCACGGAGGGGAAAAGGGAAAGATAAAGGAAGAGGGAAGAAAGGGGAAATTGAAAGTGGAAACACTGCACCAGTGCTTCCACTCCGCAGGGAAATTCCCTTGTGAAGAGTTTCTCTTTGGTCTGGGTCTCACTGGGTCTCGAAAAGGAAAAATAAGGGAAAAAACATACTTTATGAAGAAGCGGAGGATACTTGATATCTACAAGGGCAGGGAAAATAGGGAAAAACGTGCTCGCTTTAAGGGAAAAGCGGAAACAGCGGTTGCCATGGTTACAGCGCGTGTTGCCATTGGTTACCGCGTCTGCTAGAAACGCAGGAACTTCCATTTGTTTGTTTACTAGCTGGAATGTAGGAGTTTTAACGTTTGCTTACACCTTAAGATTTTCAACGCAGTTTGCGAAAAATAATAATGATTTGCAATGTGTGCAATACACGGCACGTTACAGGATCTAACATTAACTTTTTCAGGTAATCGGCGTTTTTTTAATCGAGAAGAAACGGTCGAAGAACAACACTACTAAGGGCACCATTACAGTACAGTACATTTTCGTGGTTTCTCAGTTCCTCTTTACAGTGCCTTTTCTCAGTTTCCTTGTTCTAAAGAGTCCGAATTTTGAATTGTGTTCAACTGCTTATTTCAAAATAAGAGAAAAGGCACTGTAAAAGGCACCATCTTAATGTCTTATTAGTGTTTTTTTCTGTGCAGTTTTCCTTTAAGTGATCCTGAAAAACTGGGAAAGTGGCTGGAAAATCTTCCATCATTGAAAAACTGGAAACCAACAAAAAATTCGAGGATCTGTTCCCGCCACTTCACAGAACGGGAAATTAATCGCCATGGTGATCGCTGCAAACTTCACCCGTTCGCTGTGCCAACGTTAAACCTGCAGAAAAATACGGCCGCAGGTAATTACGTAATTTTATAATATTGTTTAAGCTTTTATTTTCTTGTAAAATCTTGTGTTTTCCTAGGAACGTCAGACAAAAGGCCTCGTTCGCCCATTGAAATTGTCGAGTGTTACATGGCTGGGGAAAATTCAGATTTGCTTTTTGTATTATATTTTGTTTTATATTTAATAGTTCAACAATTTTACTTAATTTCTGTCGAAATTTTAGTCTAGAACGACAGAAAAAGATAACGCTACGACGAAAATGAGCGAAGGAGAGAGTTCGGAAAACTGCAGAAATTCGACTGTACTTGTATTCCCACATAAAAATGATGGTGCCTTTTACAGTGCCTTTTTGGGCGACCTCGAACTAATGGTCTAAGCCCTGTTTAAACCGTTTGGGCAATGCAGGCTACTGTAAAAAGAAACCAAGAAACTACGAAAAGGCACTGTAGTGGTACCAGAAAAGGCACCGTCATTTTACTGTCATTATTACACGAATTTTGTTTATTTTCAGGCTAAAATAGACGAGAGTTCAGTCCTTCGAAAGAAACTGGATCGTTTGTACAAGGCCTACACGAGGGAAAAGCAGAAAAACAAAAAGTTGAGGAATTTTAACAATTACTGGGAGAAAAGAGCTGCCGTTCTCAAAGGCGTACTCAAAACGATGAAACGAAAACGGGAAACGAGAAATAACGAAACGTGTGCAGAGATTTCAGATAGTGCCAGTCATTGTGGAAAGACTGAACCGCTTGAAACAGAAGTACAAGAATAAATATTTTATTTCTGAGATTTTATGTGTTAAAGATAAAATTTATGTTAACATTCACTAAAAGAATCGTTAGTCGAGTGTTGATACTTTGTAATTTTGTCATGAAAATCAGTTAACTTGTTTGCTTAACAAACGAACAATTCAAAATTCAAGTTTATAAATCATTTGATTGTATTAAAGTCTCCGTGTTATTTTATACAGATTTTTGAAATTAAATGAAATTTTATCTGTCTGCATAAAATCCCGATTCGGGGAGGCTCAGGTATCGAGCGCTTCGTCATTGAGAAATTGGTTTGGAAGATTTTTTAATTTCTTATTATAATAATAAAAACATAATTAATAATTATTATTCAAGGATGATTTCGGACGAAAAAACATTATTTTCTACAAATCAATAATTTTTCTTGCATGAGGATAAAAGTCTGGCAACGTAGCAGTAATATGCTGCATGCAAAGCACAGTGCTTCCACTTTGCAGGGAATTTCCCTGAAAAAGGGGAAATGGGGGATTCCTAAGGGAAGAATAAGGGAAAAGGGTAATGTTGAGAGTGTAGAGCTTTCTATCGTAGCACCCAGGGGAGAAAAGGGAAAAAGGAGGAAAGTGGGAATAGAGGGAAGAAAGGGAAGAAAGGCCCTCTTTAAGGGAAAAGGGGAAAACTGATAGTGGAAGCACCGGGGAACGCTGTCACCGCCATTACCACTGTGGTGGCCGATTGACGCGTCCTAAACGAAATACGGAAATATAAAAATACGAAGACATCTGCCGAAATAAACATAAGGTACCGTACTCGTGTATTATAATGTAACTCGGTTAAGTTACCGTATGATTATTCCAAAGTTTTGATAACTGAAAGCAAGTTTGAATTATGTTTATTGATGGCGGACTGTATAATTCTTCCAATTCTATTTGTTTTCATAACTTCTTTAGCTTCGATTGCCTAACTTCTTGAAAGCGGAGATCTCTATAATGCCAAGCGGCAGGTCATCGGGTAGTGGGTGGAGATCGTCAGGTGGCTTTGACGGAGGATACGATGACAACTCGTCAGGTTCCTACCAGTATCACTCTCATCAGGAATCATATTCGCGAAAACGGGAAAACGAAGATCATCACAATTCGGACAGCAATTCCGCAAGCAACGAGAGGAGACGCAAAAGACGTGCACGCTGGGGAGATGAATCGGAAAAAGCGTTTATACCTGGAATGCCGACGATTCTTCCGGCAAATTTGACGAAAGACCAGCAGGAAGCCTATCTTGGTATAACTAAACATTTAGCTGCTAATTTGAACGTTTGTTGCAATACGCTGTATTTTTGGGGTCTTTATGCACGTACTAATGTTGAATAACCCGTTTTGTAACCAAATTTTGACATTGCAGTGCAATTCCAGATCGAGGAACTAACTCGCAAGCTTCGCACAGGAGAACTAGGCGTCCCGGGCGATCATGAGGAAAGGTCTGACATTTCTGCTTCACTCTACGCGCGGCTCGAGAGCAGCCACGGAAATCGATAATTCCGTTTCTTATTTTATTTTCCAGAATTTTCTAAAAATTAGCACTTCATCTGTTCGACCATAAGCATACTAATTCAGTTTTACAAGAGGGAATACTTTGTTATTAATTTGAATTTTGATCGAAAAGTTCCTAGGCATTCTGCGGGAATGGATCAGTTATTTAAAAAATTTTATTATTCAATCTTTTTAAAGTTCTTAGGCTTCCCATTGGCAAATTAATTAATTTTTCTTTGCTAAAAAAAATTTTTATTTTGAACAGATGAAAATTTCAATTAATGTTTTTCTTCTTCACTAATAAATTTTTAGGCAAATTTTTAAAATTAATTCAACTGAAATTTTTACTAAAATTCCCCAACTTTATCGCAAAAATATTTGGAATTTTTTTTTTTTTTTTGCTCAGATCTCCTTCTCCGGAGCCGATTTACGGGGCTGACGGTAAACGTCTTAACACGAGGGAGTATCGCTATCGAAAGAAACTGGAAGAGCAGCGACACGAACTCATTCAGAAGATGCTGGCCATGAATCCGGAATTCAAACCGCCTGTCGATTACAAGTATTTCGTCCAAAGTTTGTTAAATAGGATTGAACTAAATCTAATACTTAATTATACAGCAAACTAATTAAGTAATAAAGTAAATATATGACTTAATTACGGCTTGATTTGTTTTTACTCATTTCTTATTACCAATTGATATTTTTACTATTTCTAATTTAGGCCACAGATGACCCGAGTGTCGGACAAGGTGATGATTCCGCAGGAAGAGCATCCCGAAATCAATTTCGTCGGGCTGCTCATTGGACCGAGAGGAAATACTCTGAAATGTAATTTTTAAAATATATGTCAACTATAGTATTGATATTAGACTAGTATTACTATTTGGCCATATGAGTTATTATTTATTTTATCCTTATTATTCAGTATGCAGTTACTTTATTAGTATGGTTTTGCTATTTAAATTACGATTTATTTTATTTCCTGACTAACGTTTGACGTGTTCTTGTTCAGCTATGGAGAAAGACACCGGAGCCAAAATCATCATTCGAGGCAAAGGTTCGGTGAAGGAGGGAAAAGTCGGCAAACCGCTACCAGGAGAAGACGAACCCCTGCACGCCTACGTCACGGCAAACAGCATGGACGCTATCAAGAAAGCTGTCGAGAGGGTAAACAATATTATGAAACAATAGATTGAATACGGTATATGACAATCATAATATTTGATTGCTGACTTTGTAATTTCTAATTTCAGATTAAAACAATCATCAGCGAGGCCATTGAAGTGCCTGAAGACCAGAACGATCTGCGAAAAATGCAGTTGCGGGAACTGGCCATTCTGAATGGAACTTTCCGCGAAGGGGAGTTCGGCCCCCGCTGCTCGAACTGCGGGTCGACGGCTCACAAGGCCTGGCAGTGTCCTGACAAGCCCAATGTTACGAGCAACGTGGTCTGTTCGCTGTGTGGAGGTGCGGGACACATTGCCAAAGATTGCAAGAGCACTGGCGAAAATAACGCTCAGGGAAGCAAGATTGATGAAGAGGTAAAAATGAGATAAATAATAAAATTTCATAATACAGATTACAGTTTGTAAGATTAATTGAAGATACAAAATTATTCACCAAAATTTTGAAGATTAAAATATGGAAAATTTCTCGAATTAATAGGTTTTTTATTAGATTGAAATTTCAAATTATTACAGTTAATAATTTGACTAATAATTAAAATTAAAAGAAATATTCAAATTAGAATTTGTAATTAGTTAATGCTCAACTCTTATCCAAACTAAAAATTTTTATTACATCGTTGAACAGTATATGTCGCTGATGGCCGAACTGGGTGAAGGTACTCCCACCAAAGACTCTTCCTCGGCCAGCACATCTTCAACCGGCTCCTTCCAGCGAACCTCAGGAGGAGGAGGAGGAGGCCCTCACGGGATGGGTAATCGCCCCAGGGCCCCTTGGGGTGGTCCTCCAGCTTACGGCATGGGAGCTTGGGGCCCCCGCCTCCTGGCACCACAGCCCCTCCTCCCCCCGGGACGGAAAACACCTCCTCCGCCCAGCAGCAAGCGGCAGGTAACTACTGGATGCCACCTCCTGGACATGGTCAATGGGGGTGGCCCTCCCAGGGACCCCCTCCACCACCGGGGTAGCACCTCCTCCTCCCCCAGGGGCTGGAGGGCCTGGACCTGTACCTCCACCTCGGGCTGGAGCTCCTCCTCCCGGGATGGGTTACTACCCACCGTGGGGTGGTCAACAGGGGTATTATGGGGTCCCCCGCCTCCCCCAGGACAGGTGGCCCCACCACCCCCTCCGCCACCCGGTGGGGAGGTTGGGATGCCAATGATGGGAGTACCTCCCCCGCCTCCTCCGCAGTAATGAAGGTGAAGGAGGGAAAAATTTTTGAAAAATTTTCTAAATGCATCCTTAACATGAAAGTAGGTTTTTTTTCCCAAAAAAAAAACAAAATTCAATACACACTGATACGGAGACGAGAAAAAATATTTTATTGAAACAGCAAAAAGACACCCAAAAATACGGAAAATTTATCATATAATCTTGATACAATATAATGTGTAAGAAAGAAAAGTTGTAATATCTTATGGAAAGAAGAGAAGTCGTAATCTCAGTAAGCAAAAGAGACTTTAAATTAGGAATTTTTTGAATTTTTCCACAACTAAATTTGAAAATCATGTATTCATATAACATATAATAAAATCTTGATACAAAGAAAAATAGTGTAATATCTTCTGGAAAGAAGAAAAGTCATAATCTCAGGTAAGCAAAAGAGATTAAATTTTCTGAATTTTTTTTCAAGATTTAAATTTGATAATATAGTAATTATGACAACTAGGTTTTCTACAACAAACAGCTTCCAATACACTAATACGGAGAGAGAGAAAAAGAAATATTTTATTCAACAGGGAAAACGCGTAAAAAATATAATCTTGATACAAATGAATTGTATATTTAAGAAAAAAGTTTATCTTCTCGAAAGAAGAAAAAGTCAATCTCATGTGAGCAAACAGATTTTAAACATTTAAATTTGCAATAATGCAATAATTATGACAAAAAAGAAAAATTTTTAGAATTGTGCAGCTTCAGGATCAGGTGGTAGGTTGAAATGGTCGTACCTGGGAGGCTTGGGAATCACGTTATTAGTTTTCATGAAGCCAAGGAACTGTTCTGGAATCTCCTGGAGAACTTCCCGCGCTAAATGAAGTCGTGCGAGTGCAGGATCAGTTCCTGGAACTAAATATTTGCTGAAAGGGACAAACTGGACGATATCCCGAGCTGCTTTCATGCCTGAAGGAGCTGTTAGTAGCGAAGCGTCTGAATCGAGTTCCTCCATTGCGGAAAAATCAGCGCTACCGATACCGATGATGATGATAGATAGTGGTAAGGAGGAAGCCTCGACTATCGCTTCCTTGGTATCGTGCATGTCGGTTATGACGCCGTCAGTGAGGATCAGGAGAATGAAGTAATGCGAACCGTCACGGTATCTACGCAGAAATAGAGTAGTAGTAGTAGTGGTAATACTTATAGCAATGCAGCTAATACTACAGTTACTACTACCACCACTGCTACTAACAACCAAGAAATAAACAGTACAACAGGTAAATAGCAATACTTAGACGCGAATCGGGTAACGTGTCGGATGCAGGGAGAGAAGTTGGTCGGCCCGTACAGTTGAACCAGAGGCAGACAGGCCCGATAGGCGCTTAGCACACCCTCCACTCGGTCGCAGTAGGGATTGGTAGGATTCATGTTGACGAAAAATTCGTGCGAAACTCGGCCGTCAGGTGGCAGCCTAGCGCCGAAGCCCAGCACTGTTGATTAATTTTATTATTATTTATCATTATTACTTTTCTTCACTATTCTTACTATTAATTTTATTATCACTTATTATTATTATTCAAAATTTTCTTATTTATGTACTATCATAACTTAACAATCTTTCACCCGGGAATTGTTTATCGGAATCGTAGTCCTGGATGATCTCGCCGACAGCCGACAATGCTCGTTCGTAGAGAGTCGGTCCCGCTCCGAAATAGTGAAGAGATGTCGGGGAAAAAGGATCACCATTCGAAGCTAAAAATTTATCAGAAAATAGTTTATTTTCTGCTATAAGGAATAATAATATTTGATTAACTAGCAAAATTTAATATATTTAGATTATTTATTATTTCATTATACTGTAATTATTATGAATTATTACATTGACACAATTTTTTTACCAGTGAAATCAATGGCAACTGTACAGTGCAGTTCAGTTCCTCCCCGAATGTAATCGAGAAATGAGTAGATCGGCTTGACTTTGCAGTAAACGACTTCCAGTTGTCCCGAGTCCTTGTAATTTTTCTTCTTTTTCTATTTTTCCAAAATTCTATTTTAATAAAACATGACAAAGATTAAGATTATTAATAATTCAGTTACCTGAATATTTGGATTAACACAGGAAAGAGTCAGCGGTAACGGCCCATCGAGCAGCTTTCGCAAACTGGTAAAAGTCGAGCCTATGAGTTCGTGATCCCCGCTGCGGTTCCAGTCGAAACAGTCAATCCTGAGTGTTCGTTCGTAGTCCGCGTTACAGAGCGAGCGAACGGGAACAGTGAAAACCTTCAAAAAATAGTAGTGGATAGCAAAAATAGGGTAGTAATAATGGATATATATACAGCGCTTCTACTTTGCAGGGAAATTTCCAGAAAAAATGAAACAAGGAAAATGGAGAGAAAAGGAAAGCTTGGAAGTATGGCTTCACATTCGAGCACGGAGGGGGGAAAAAAGGAAAGACGGAAAATGGAGGGGAAAGGGAAATTAAGAAGTACAGCTTGACGCAAAGAGGAAAAAGGGGAAAAAGGGAACAAAGAGCCCTCTTTTCGGGCAGAAGGGAAGCTGGACAGTGGAAACATTTTACATATGATACAACAGAATAATATTAATACATTAATAGTAATGATAGTGAATAGTAGAAACCTTCCAGACTGGATCGAGGGTCTTTTTAATGACTTCGCTTTTGTGGACTGCAGTATAGTCGCCCATTTCCGTCGACTTGTAAAAAACGAGAAAAGGGTCAGACTTTCCGAAAAAATCTTTCTTGTCGAGTTTATGTCCAACGATTTGCATTTCGACTTCGTCTTTTCCGCTCGCGAGTTCTTCAGCGACCAGAACGATAGTCCCTCTATTCAAATTACTGTTAAAATACTGAAGTTTTGTTTTTAGCACGCCTTGCGAGACGAGTTGTCCCAGCGTCATTTCCACCCAGCCAATGAAATCATGATCTTTCAGGTTTGAACTGGACGAGTCGATATCGTAGACCTCAAAACGCAGCTTCTGCTGCTCCTCGAAACGATAAACGATGTTGACCTTTTTCATGAAATCGGGGTTGCGAGAGTTGGATACGACTTCTGTTCTCGCAATTTCCTGCCATCGATTTTCTCCAAACGGCTGCGAGTAAACCACACACAACGGGTCAGATTTGGAGAGATAGTCAAGGTCGGGTAGATTCCTGTCGCATAAAAAAGAAAACGATAATACGATAGTTAGGACTTTCAACGATAGTTAGGTAATTGCGACAGCACCTTCCTTTGATACTAATTTCAACCAGTCTTGACAAGGACTGCAAGCTCTGAACGCTACTTCTGTCAGCGACAGACGTCATCGTGCAATGACTAAAATAAAATTGTTTTTGGGGCGGAAGAAAATTTTACCGCAGAGAAATGGTAATTTCTATAACGGACGAGGGGTTTACTGAAGATCCAGGTCTGAATCGGCAACTGGAATCTCTGCTGGAAGTTTGACTGAAATCTGAAAAAACGCTCATTTCAGTAAAAAACCATGAAGAAGTTTTCAAGTAGTCGGGTCACGTTCAACTTTGTGAATGAAATGCCAAATGGACCGGGCCACACTTTTTTCTTTTCACTTGTTCAATAATTTTCCCCAAGCGTCACTGGACTTTGGTGACGTAAATCTTGCGCGGTATTTTAGTGACGAAATGAATTATTTAAGAAATCTATCGATACTAACGCCACTCTGCTGGCATTTCCCAATATCTTATCCACTTGCGTTTGACTAGAAGTTTATTTTTGTTTACATTTCCTTTCCGTGTTTTCCCTTTCACTTTTGCCTTGTAGAGGGCGTGATTTTTCCCTTTTTCCCCTCTTGCCTTGTAGATCCTTTCCTTCACCCCCATCCAGGTATAAAGAGTTTTCTTTCTTCCCCCTGTTTTTCCCTTTTGAGACCCAGTTTTCCCTTTTTAAGGGAATTTCCCTGTAAAAAAGGAAGCACTGTTTGCTTTGCTTATTTTCGCCTTAGGAATTTTGCCATGTTGCCAAGCTGATGCGCCATGCACGAGACGTTCCACTTAATCAATTACAAAACTAATTAAGCAAAATATAGTTATATTTTTCTATAACATCATGTAATATTAAGGGTTTAAATGGCTCAAAACGAATGTGTGGACAGCATGGGGCATGCCAATGCAGTTGTCCCATCTGTCCACATATTCGACAGATTGAGTTATTTTGTTCTAAATTTCGTCACTCAGTATCATTTTGCAATCCTGGATAAATCTGTCGAATATGTGGACAGCATTGACCCTCCCAATGCAGTTGTACCATTTGTCCACACATTCGACCGGTTGAATTATTTTGTTCTACATTTCGTCACCCAGTATTATTTTGCAATCCTGGACAAATCTGTCGAATATGTCGACAGCATTGACCCTCCTAATGCCTTCGCCACATCTGTCCACATATTCAATATATTGCTCGATATTTCGTCATCCAGCATTATTTGCAATCCTTGACAAATCTGTCGAATGTCTGGACAGCACTGACCCTCCCAATGGATTCGTCCCATCTGTCCACATATTCGACGGATTGAGTTATTTTGTTCTATTTCGTCACCTAGCATTAATTTGCAATCCTGGACAAATCTGTCGAATGTGTGGACACCATTGACCCTCCCAACGCATTCGCCCCATCTGTCCACATATTCGATATGTTGTTCTATATTTGGTCACCCAGCATTATTTTGCAATCCTTGACAAATCTGTCGAATGTCTGGACAGCACTGACCCTCCCAATGGATTCGTCCCATCTGTCCACACATTCGACAGTATTTTGTTGGGTAGCGTTGTTTTGCAGTCCTGGATAAACCTGTCGAATGTGTGGACACCATTAACCCCCCAATGCATTCACCCAACCTGTCCACACACCCGACAGATTGAATTACATTGCTCTATTTTCTTCATTCAGCATATATCTCGTACTCTTGGGCAAATCTGTCGAATGCGTGGACACCATTGAACTAATCCATGCATTCGTCCCATCTGTCCACACATTCGACAGATCGAGGTTATACGGCATTTTATAGTAATCTAGCATAATCCGTAATCCTGGACAAATCTGTCGAATATGTGGACAGCATTGACCCTCCTAATGCATTCGTCCCATCTGTCCACATATTCGACAGATTGAATTATATTGCTCTATTTTCGTCATTCAGCATATATCTCGTACTCCTGGGCGAATCTATCGAATATGTGGACACCATTGACTCTCCCAATGCATTCGTCCCATCTGTCCACATATTCGACAGATTGAATTATATTGCTCTATTTTCGTCATTCAGCATATATCTCGTACTCCTGGGCGAATCTATCGAATATGTGGACACCATTGACTCTCCAATGCATTCGTCCCATCTGTCCACATATTCGACAGATTGAATTATATTGCTCTATTTTCGTCATTCAGCATATATCTCGTACTCCTGGGCGAATCTATCGAATATGTGGACACCATTGACTCTCCCAATGCATTCGTCCCATCTGTCCACATGTTCGACAGATTGAGTTTTATTGTTCTAAATTTCGTCATCCAGCATTATTTTGCAATCCTGGGCGAATCTGTCGAATATGTGGACACCATTGACTCTCCCAATGCATTCGTCCTATCTGTCCACACCTACAACGGATTTGGAATCCTACCAAAGACACTTTACTTCTTGTTAAATAGAAAGAACTTGTCACTTTGCCAGATTGTAAAGCAAATGCCATTCAGAAAACGTTGACTCAAGGTTTCAAATACAACGGTTGTATATGACGCAAATGGTAACGCTATATAAATAATTTATAAAATAATAAATACACTATTATTATTTACGATATTTAATTCATTAATAGTTCATTAATAATTAATAATAAATTAGCATAAATAAATTAGCATTAATAATTCATTATTCCAAAAAGGCCTCTGTAGACCAGCCTCTCTAGTGCGGACACTCGTATAAAATAATTTTGTCACCAAATGTGACTGGAAAAAAATTCTAAAAATCACAGAAAAATTTGAGAAACATTTCGGCACCAAGAAAGTTGAAAAATATTAATAAGCTGATTTAATATAAGTGTCCGCTGTAGTGAAGTGTGCGTTTGGAATATGCCCTATTAAGTTAACTTAGGTCGCTCAATAATTATTATTATTATTCAAACTTTTAAATTTGTAATGAAAGAGACAGGTCATGTAAAATTCAATTGTAATGCTGATGTATATCAGTGTTCCCACTTTTGCAGGGAAGTTCCCTGAAAAAGGGGGGAAATGGGGTCTGAAAAGGGAAGGACAAGAGAAGACAGTAAAGAGCAGTGTTTCCACTTTCAATTTCTCCTTTTTCCGCTCTTCCTTTATTTTCCCCTTTTTACCCTCGGTACTAGAATACAAGGCTTTAGTCCAGATTTTCCCCTTCTCCCTCTTCCCTTATTTTCCCCTTTCTCAGAGAATTTCCCCGCAAAGTGGAAACACTGGTAAAGAGGAAATCTAGACCGTGTATATTCTTGCACGGAGGGGGAAAAAGGGGAAAGATAAGGGAACAGGGGAAAAAGGGAAAATTGAAAAGTGGAAACACCGACGTATATAGACTTACGAAAGCGAGAACCAATGAAAAGATAATTTTACAAATTTTTTCGTTAAAATAATAACAAACTAATTAAATATTATAATAATTAAATTAATATTAATTGACTGACATTAATGACGCAATATTATCATAGTAAATAAATATGTTGAATTTATGAAATTATTTTTAGAATGATTGATACCTCGGATCCCACTACGGTGCAGTGCTTAGGCAGTGGCGCAAGAAGTGGGTGGTTAGGAATCCACCAAGGGGTCCGAAACTTGCAATAATCTTCGTACACCTGGGTCGTGTTATCACTGTTATCATCCTGTTGTCATCCTGTTATCTCCGTGTTATCGTGTGTTATCAATTAATCTTCGTACACTTTTCCTCGGAGTTTCGGACCCCTTGGAATCCACCGTAGGATCCCGGCCCCGAGAAATAAGTTATTCTTTCAATACCTCGTCCAGTAAATTAATTAACTTTCTATTTTTCACTTAATCGTATAGTCGTACGAGTCACAGACCTAAATCCTATGGGTATTAATCGGTATAAAGCTTCATTCATATACCTGCCCCAATGAAAAATTCATAAATATCCAGTATCCTGAACAACGTCTGGACAAGTTCTGAAACTGTGCCTACTGTGCCTATGACGTCCAAATACATAAGATTATGGTCAATGGTCAGGCCCCAATGAAAAGTTCAGAAATATCCAGTATGCTGAAAAACGTCTGGACAAGTTCTGAAACTGTGCCGTTTCAGCATGCTGAAGGTGCTGAAATTTGCCGTTTTTCAGTACGTGTCAGCATGCTGAATTGTTTTCGGCGAAAAGAAAAGAAAAGAGAAAAGAAAAGTTAGCAAAGTTGAGGTAGGATTGAGGATGCTGAACAATTTCAGACTTTGTTCAGCATCCTCAATCCTACCTAAACTTTTCGCCGAAAACAATTCAGCATGCTGACACGTACTGAAAACCGGCCAGCACCTTCAGCATGCTGAAACGGCACAGTTCCAGAACTTGTCCAGATGTTGTTCAGCATACTGGATATTTCTGAACTTTTCATTGGGGCCTGACTATTGACCATAATTTAATGTATTTGGACGTCATAGGGACTAAGAAATTCAGCGTTTTACTTAAAATAATTTTTCCCGGATTAAACCACATTAGTAATGCTTTGGAAATTCAAAGTTTTTGTGAAGAACCCAGTTGTTTACTGAGCTTCCATTCAATTGTTTGGTTCCAAGGCTAGAATGATGCTGTACGTCGCCAAAAGTTCGATGTTTTTGTAGAATTTCGTATCCTCCCAGAGAAAAATTAAGGACGTCGGCTACATCCTGAACGATATCCGTAACATATCCTGAATATCCTGAACCACGTCGGATCGTGGATGAGAAAAAGAAATTGTGTTGAGAATTGTTAATCTTGATTAGTAAGGGCATCATTAAGTATCCTGAAAAGCGCTTTTTCAGGACGCTGTTCAGTACCCTGAACATGTGTTATTCAGGCATTCCAATATCAGGGTCCTGAACGCCCTGGAAGTGGGCCAATTTCATTGCATTCAGAATCCTGATTGGCATCCTGAAAATGTCCTTTTCAGGATATTTTCAGGGTCTTGAAACTATCCTTAATTTTCTACTGGGCTTCCCTGTGATCGCAGTTCTTGGGTGTATCTCTAGCCAAAAAAGTGGATGAACGAAAGCCAGAAGTCAGCATGAAACTTCCGTGCGGGGTAGGCCTATCTAGGTAGGCCTATCTAGCCTCGGAATTCAGGTAAAGTTAAGAGAAAGTCTACTTCAGAGTTGAACCCAAAATTCTGAATCCTTGATCGTGTGCTTAAGAAAGAAATCCATAACGTGTGAAAATGCCGCTGAAAGTTCGTCGAAAATTAAGAGCAGCTCAAACTCAGAGAACAAAGACGCTGAAAGTATAAGAGTACCCGACAGAAAATTCTCATAGAGTATATAGAATTTGGAACAGAGACTCAGTGAGATCTCACAACTTTTTAGAATTTCTTACTGAGATCTCACTGAGTCTCTGTTCCAAATTCTACATACTCTATGAGAATTTTCTGTCGGGATATGTGTAATGAACTGGGGGTTCACTAACAATTAAAAGAAAATCTAGTTAGCATTACAGATAGTTTTATTAAAATTAAAATTTAATAACTAATTATCTTGCATAGTGTGATTCCGCCCAGTGAAATTATACCAAGTATCATGATAGACAGTTTCCTGGATTTTCGGTATTTCGTTATGTAAAACGGCACTAAATGACCTTAACTTGTACAGTTTTGGAATCAGCATAAAATAACGGATATTTTGGTGCCAAAATCACAAAATAATAGAAAAAGAAAAATATCTACCTGCCGTCAAGTTAATCTGGGCATCAAATTAAAATATCAAGTCTAGTACCAAAATATTCCTTATTTTATCCTGATTCCAAAACTGCATAGTTTAAGGTAATTCAGTGGCGTTTTACTTCATTTAATAATGAATTGGAAAACAAAATTAGGGCTGCCGAAACTTGGTTCTGGAGACCACCCTAAGCACTGTGGCTTATGGAACAGTGCTTCCACTTTGCAAGGAAATTCCCTTAAAAAGGGAAAACTGGGCCTCAAAAAGGAAAAATAAGGGAAGAAATAACGTAGAAGTTATAGCTTGATAACCTAGATGGAAGGGAAAAGGGTACTTGATATCTACCAGGGAAGGAAAAAAAGGGAAAACCGTGTCCTTTTTAAGGGAAAACGGAAAACTGAAAGTGGATGCACTGTTATGGAAAATGAGCCGGCTTCCTAGTTCTTCGGTATATAATTATGTAAAACAGCATTAAATGACCTGAACTTGTACAGTTCCTGAAACAGCATAAAACAAGGAATATTTTGATGCTTTTCTTCGAATTTCAACTTGTCGCCAAAATTAACTTGACGCTAGTTACATATTTTTCCTTTCGTAATATTTTTCAAGTTTGGCACCAAAATATCCGTTACTTTATGCTGATTCCAAAACTGTACAACTTAAGGACATTTAGTGCCATTTTACATAACGAAGTACTGAAAATCCAGGAAACCGGCTCCTTCTTCCATAAGCCACAGTGCTTAGGGTGGTCACCAGCACTAAATATCGATTCTTAAGGCTAAGCCGATTCTCGATACATGAAAATGCTCTATAAGATACCCCTATGTGAGAATTACATGAAAATCTAACCTACACTCCGCAGAGAGCACCTCTGTACACGTAAATAGCACGAAGGGCCATGGAGAAACTACCCCGATGTCTACTTGGAGAGAACGTATATAAAGTGCTCTCAAACCTTGACACCAGCGTTTCCACTTTTGCAGGGAAGTTCCCTGAAGAAGGGGAGGATATGGAGTCTGAAAAGGGAAGACGAAGAGAAGAGAGTCAAGAGGAAATCTATACCCTGTATAATTCTTGTACGGAGGGGGAAAAAGGGGAAAGATATGGGAAGATGGGGAAAAATGGAAGATTGAAATGTGGCAACACTGCTTGACGCTTCGCTTCTTCGCTTATTCGCTTCTTCCTAGTTAAACCGTACAGTTGAGTGTTTCTTGTTAGTATTTCTTCTCGTAAACCAGAGTCTCCAAAATACAGTACTGTTGGACCCAAGTGATTCTTTGTTTAATTTCTTCTTATTAAACGTTCTTAAGTAAAGGTCCCAGATCGGTACAATATGAAACGTAAAGGAACTCATGAACAGTGGTACTCACGGGGGGTTTCGTGATGAGCCACTTACCACTGGATCCTTTGGGGGTCATCTGAGCCTTTCTGGGCCTATGGCTTAAAGCTGAAGTGGGTCTACCAGATACTTTAAAACATTCATCAAATTGTCAAGTCTAGCAGTTTAGCGGGCCTATCCCATGTCCAAGCCTGTGGCTCGTCGCCATACTGGCCCATAGGGAAGTCCGGCACTGGGTGGGGATGGGGAAGGTCGTAAAAATGAACTAGTTGAAGACAGTATCAGAATGTTGAAAAGGAAAGGCAGAAAACAGAACAAAAATCAAAGACGGTAGCAGTTACGTTGGAGAGGGTAGAGGCTTCAAGGGAAAAAGTTTGAATTGTAGTACAGCCCCCCAGACCCTCCCCGACAGAAAATTCTCATAGAGTATGTAGAATTTGGAACAAAGACTCAGTGAGATCTCAGTGAGAAACTCTAAAAAGTTGTGAGATCTCACTGAGTCTCTGTTCCAAATTCTACATACTCTATGAGAATTTCCAGTCGGGTCGCTAGCCATATTTTCTTTCATAATCTTATATTTCTAATTTATATTATTTAATTTAATTTATATTAATTATAATTATTAATTTAATTTACATTATTTAATCTAATTTATCTCTTTTATAATCTTATATCGTATCTTGTCATAATCTGATCTTATTTGCTTGTAGTACTTCACTCTACATCAAAACCGTCATTTCTATTTTAATGCGGTTGCACCATTTCAATTCTTAAGTGGATGAATGTAGAGTCTCAACCCTCCCGACTGAAAATTCTCATAGAGTATGTAGAATTCGGAACAGAGGACTCAGTGAGATCTCACAACTTTTCAGAGTTTCTCACTGAGATCTCACTGAGTCTCTGTTCTAAATTCTACCTGCTCTATGAGAATTTCCAGTTGGGCTTGTGAAAATCGCTGTTCAGATAATCGAACTACAGGGACAGTTGGCAGAATCCAACGTAGTTTCGGCTAGGTGCAATATGCAAGTATCTCTTCCACCAATTCTTAGGGTCCATGGTTTATTCGAAAGAATACAATATCTCTGAAAATTTTAGGAAAACACATTCCTGCAGTTCATAGCGGGTGGAGGGGCATGACTCTCGATCCTCGCGAAGTGTTTAATATACCCCCGTGGAAACCGCTATCTTGAAGAACAATATTTCCTAAATATTTATTTTCCTTGGTAATTTGTAATGATCTAAAGTTCAGTTTCTTCGTGCATGTGTTGGAATTATTATAGGGCCTATTCCAAACGTGCACCTCACTATAGCGGACACTTATATCAAACCAATTTACTAGTTTAAAATTTTTTTTTGGTGTTAAATTGTTTCTCAGATTTTTTGGCGATTTTTAGATGCATTTTCAAGTCGATTAACTGAAAAAGTTAATTTACACGAGTGTCCGTAGTAGGGGGAGGGGTCTGCAGAGGTCTTTTTGGAATAAGGTCTATAATAGTTCACGTTTCTGTTAATAGATGGCGCAGAACTAGACTCACTTTTAAACATTCTCTTTATGGAATTTTATCATCAATTGTTCTTTGCTGGACTAAATTTTAAATGTTCATCAGTATTTAAAGGAATTCTTGCGTTTAGTCTGCGTTAAATGTTAAATCATATAAAATACCATCTAGCGGCTCTTTTATGAAACTAGTAGGTCACCTTCGTTTTTTCCTTCCTATGTCAACAGGAATAGCCGAACAATATTGTTCTTGGTGTCAAAAGACGCGTTTTACTACGAAGATTTCATTTCCAGAGGTTTCATGAGTTAATCTGTGTCCCTCTTCCGTAGAATCGCGATAAACCTTGAATTTTTCAAGCCGCCAAAACAAGAAAAAAATTCTGGCGTCTTTATTTTTCGTCCTACAGAAACCATTCGAAAACGATTGAATTTTTCTTGACAAGACGATTAATTTGGAACAGTAAAATATCACCATGGTTCCAGAGAAAACTTGGAAGGACTCGTAAAATTGCTTATTTTTTCTTTCTTTTCAAGCTCACTTTACTACTGTACCACTTGATAAATTTCAAAATCCGTGTAAAGAACTTGTTAGAGCAGTCTTCGAACTATCTTAAACATATTTTTTCATATTTTTAAGTCACACGGGGAAGCCCCACGGCACGATCAACGAGAAGTCACTTTGATGTCTGGTTGCGCATCTGAAAATAGCGTGGCGTGGGGATAGTCCCAGCACGTCTAGCGGACATAGTACAAACTGCTGTACGCTTGTATATACTACAGTAGTGTGGTAGGAATGGTAGTAGTAGAAGAAACACCAGCGCTACCCATCATATTAGTAGTTGTAATGCTGACTATGATTGTTAAAAGTACTATAAAGTTACGGACGGTAAAAGCAGCAACATAACGTAACAGTAAGCAGCAGCATTCATAATAGATAAATAACAGTACCACTATCTGCATAAGTTCGTAATGTTAGTTCTATCACAGAAGAAGTTATTTCAGTACCAAATCAAAAAGCATCGAAGCATCTTGGCACTCTTGCAGTCAACAGTAGCATCACTGTAGCTCCGTGGTAGCTGGTAAGCGGTAGGATCTGTAGCAGTAACAGTTAACAACAGACTTGTGATTAACAAGAGTATAGTACGAGTAGTTGATAAAATAAGTATACTTACTACTAGATGTTAAGTTATACTGAACAATGCAAGTAGCAGTAGCATTAAATGTAACCAGCAAGGAGATGTTCTTAAAATTTGTAGAACAACGCGTATACGTACAGCACATTACATTCAGGTAATATCAGCAGCAGCAGCAGCAGTTGTAGTTATCAGACTAATATATGTATTTGGACCAGGAAAACTAGCATTAGTTAAAGTAACATTTAAAATACCACGAGCGAAAACTCACGGAGACTAGTTCCAAGAGTTATCGGGTCTCGTTTTTTAAGCTCAATGAATGCACTGAAAACTTTTTTGGTCATGGAAAGAATACACTGGTTCCTTTTATTATCGAAAAATATACTAGTTCTACCAGACTACTTATACCATAACAGAAAGAACTTCGATAACTTTCGATAACATCACAGAAATTTACGCGAACAATATCAATTAAAAAATCATGTACGTTGCTGAAAAAAAAATTAACTATTAAGGACACGCATAACAAAACTACACTTTGGCGAAACGTACTGGAAGAAAAGGTTTGACTGA
Source organism: Eulimnadia texana (assembly GCA_002872375.1). Lineage (NCBI taxonomy): Eukaryota > Metazoa > Arthropoda > Branchiopoda > Diplostraca > Limnadiidae > Eulimnadia > Eulimnadia texana. The sequence goes on from NKDA01000008.1 coordinate 628,180, forward strand.
GAAATTCAGAGGTCCGAAGAAAAGTTAACTGTTGTGTTCTGACGAGTCCTTAAAACACAAGCAGTTGATTTTCGTAACTTTCCTTGAGTAATCAGTGCTTCATGCGAAATAGCTACTGCAACGCCAAGCTGGGCTATCTCTCCTCACCAAACCACCCGGTCCCACCAACTTTTGAAAAAACCCTGAGATGCTTGGTCCCGACTCGCTACTCCAGAAGAAACAAAATACTATCGCTTAGTATAAACAGAAAACCAGACGAAGTCAGAGAGAAAGTGAAACCGCGCCTGTGAGTAAATCAAATATTGTAGCAGACAGCGTTCGTCATTTGTTTCTTCTGTTCTAAGCCACTCCTACAAAGTGGGTGGTTTAGGGAGAAGTGTGTGCCTCCTGAGGCCGGGATTGGCCGTAACAAGGGCCACTCCATTGTTTTCCTACTCGAAAGAAAAAAAATATACTTAAAAAACAAAACAATAAAGGTTACACTTCTGTTTCTTGTTTTGTGTGTGTGTGTGTGTGTGTGTGTGTGTGTTTTGCTTACTTTTCCACATGCGAGCTAGAACTAGCACACCAGTAACAGCAGGAACACCAATACCAAAGCCTACTTTCATCCAGAACCAAATGCCTATTTTCTCCCGGGCGCAGTCGGGGACGGATCCTGACCATTCTCCAGACGCCGTGCAAAAACCCCTTACAAACGTATCTCGAGGCGTGAAACCAGGGGCGCAGAGATACATGGCCATGCTGCCGAAGGTTGTCGTCCCGTTGACCAGAAGCACGAACCCGTTACGCACATCTGGCGGCGTCTGGCAGTCTATCACTGAAAAATACGAAATAAATCGCGAATTCAGAAATGTGTTAGTAACTTAACACAGCTATACTTAGACTACGGTATGGCAGTTTACTGTTAGTAACTTCCTAATGCTAGTTCATCTATTCCGGAATAATGGATAGTCTTTAAAAATGTAAAAAATTTTAATGAATATGGATGTTACTACAACTATAATGAATACGAATAAATAATACTTTTCAGTATTCATTTTAATGAATATGGATGCTATTAAAACTATAACGAATACTAATAATTAATAATTTTGAAACTAATTTTAATTAATAATTAGTATTATTAGATTTATTTTTACGTGCGCAGTTGGGTAGTATTCCGGACCAGCTTCCATTCTCTTGGCAAATTGTCGTATTCGTGCCATTTAGTTTGTAATTTTCGTCACATGAGTACACAGCTACGCTGGATAGGGTCGTACTTCCATTCAGCAGTTCGAATCGGCCGTTAGTAACCTCGGATAAAATCCCGCAATCGACAACAACGCAACGAGGAGGAGCAGATGACCATTGTCCACCCGATTCGCATTTGAGTACCTGTGAAAATAATTTAAAAAACTGATTTAGTTTTTGAATCAAGTTATCTTTAATGTTAAAAATTGTACCTTCTCGCCTATGAGTTTACGGGCTGGATCGCAGGAATAAATTGCGGAATCCCCAGCATTTAATCCAGTGACGTTGAAAGTTCCGCCTTCAAACAGTGGCAATGGTTGACAGCGGTTTGCTATAAATTTTTAAATTTAAAACCACTTTATATTTATTGCAATGGTTTTTTCTTAACATTGCTATTAACAAGCTAACAACGGAACAGAAAATTCAAAATAATTCAAAACAAGGCAAATTTCGTAGTTTGATATTTAATTTAACCGATTATGGTTTTATCAGTGAAGAATAGAGTTTTGATTAATATGTTAATTATTATATTATGTTCATTGTATGTTACTGTGTTATATTATATGTCAAGTTTTTGGTATATTCCTAGTTTTTTGTAATTAACAATATCATTAGAAATCGTGAAAATTAAACGAAATATTGCAAGATGCGTAATTATGTAGTTATTTTACGTTGATGCCTGCAAGTTACATATATTATAATATATATCATAAGTATTAAAGCTAAATCACATGTAAATATTCTGTTACATGATTTTATTATAGTTAATGAACTGTATGATTAAAATTATGAACTAAAAATAGCCCAAAGTCCTGAATGAAGTAAATTTTACAGAATATTCATGACTAATTCTGTAATTAAATCTGAAACCTTTCATTTTCAGGCCGCACCAAATCAGAACCACGTGACACAATTAATTTAATAAGACGGATTATTAATTAATAAATCGTTAATTAAAGGCTTTTATACCTGCCGCTGTAAGGATGGAGAGCGACAAGACGACCAGAATTGCGATCTTCATGGTAGCGGACTGCGAAGCTTCCGGAGATTTATTTTCTTGCAGCAGTGAAACGCTATCGTCAACTATGTTCACACACAAAAGGATGGAAATTAGAAACCTTTATCAATCCGGAACTTCTTTGGTGTTATGGCTCTTCCTTCGGTTACCTTCTGTATCCTTACGCAACTTGGCAGCGCCGCGTAGAATAGGAATACAGAAGGGTGTTTCTTAACTGTAACCTAGGGAGATTCTAACCTGCTACCTTAGCTCTAATTATTGAGCCTTGTATTTGTTAGATTGTAATCTATTTCTGTTTTAGAGTTTTATTTTACGTTTTGATATATAGTTCAGTTGAAATAGTAATAATAATTTAGGAGACTGTATAAGTTTAATTTTGTAGTGTTATAGTACTTATGAATTTTTTTTTGGTATCCTTGGTTTTAAGTGTTGAAATGATTAAGTTTGTTAAAAGTTTTGGTGTGAAAAGTTTTCACTTTGTTTTGTTTCGAAATTTTTGTAAACTTTTTGTCATATTGTTATGGTCTGAAGGTCGACGAAGTACTGATTGGGATGTTTCTTGTTTGGATGTTGATGTTCTCTGGAAGTTATATTACTTTTCCCGAAAAAACGATTATTGCGACGTTTTATGATCGGTAATCTCGTTCTTCGTCTATATTTGTTGCGTATTGCTGTTGTTTATTCTTCGTTGATGTTCTATAAGTTGTCTAATGTTAGAGGTGGTCTTTGATTTTGCTGTTAGTTTTGGAGAAAAATTTCTTCGGTTTGATTTGAAATTTTTGCGATTTCGATTTTGAAGGTATACATTTACGAATTATAGTTGGATATTTTCCTGTGTTCTGTTATTTAATTTTTCCTTTCTAGACATGTCTTCTAAAAAAGTTTAGAATCCTTGGCTTGATGTACAAGAGTTTATAGGTCCTGCTAGGTTTTATCCTCTATGTATTCGACGTCTTTTTTTGGCAGAAACAACTATCTCATTCGGAGCCTTTTACAATAACATTGTTCTGCTGGGCTAACGGACTTCCCGTGGATATGCTTTTCGACGTTTTCAAGTTCACTGGATGTTTTCTAGACCGGGATGGAGGCTGTTTCTGGTTTTAGAAAGCGTTTTTTGTAGTTTCGATACTATAAAATTCCAATGGAATCTTGCGAAGATGTCATAGGGCACGACAACGTTTCTACTAGTTAGAGCGCGATATTTTTTTTTTTGGGCGATGTCAAGGTTATTGCAGAAAATTATGTTTTCGTCTGTTTGCTTTTATAAATGTAGTGTCATTTTGTTTTAGTATTTCGTCATGGAGAGATTTATTGCTTACGAAAATTACTCTAACGTGAATATAATACTTTGTTTCCATACGTTAAATTTTTAATCTAATTTTACTCTGTTATAGTTTATGGAACGTTTGTTCCTGAAGTATGGATTTAACGATGGTCTTTCCGATACGGAAAAGCGAGAGTTATCGAATCTTCGAGATTCCATTTTAAATTGTGCTTCTTCTTGTAATGTTGTCGACAGTAGCGTTCAAACGGGTATTTTATTTCCTGTTTGTGAACCGACAAAAGATTTTAAATGTTGGCGTCGTGTTCGCCATTTCTAACACTTTTCTGGAAATGTTTTTGGAGATGTTCGTCCTGGCAGCAATTTAGAAGAAACCTCTGTTATAAGAAATGTATTGCAGCATACGTAGTTAGTTTCAGTTCTATGATTCTGACTTTTCAGGTTTTTTTTTTTTAGGATTCTTCAACTTTTACTGGTGTTCAAGAAGACCGCTTGACAGATGATAGCAGGTTAAGTGTAAATTGTTTACATCGTTTGAGATTATCTAGAGGTAGTCTGGAATCGAATGTTATTTTCTACAGAAGATAAAGAAACTCTATTCTTTCGAGAAATGCGACGTAGTCTTCGTGGAAATCATCGACAATCAGTGTTGCCACTTTTCAATCTTCCATTTTTCCCCTCTTCCCCTATCTTTCCCCTTTTTCCCCCTCCGTGCAAGAATGTACAGGGTCTAGATTACCTCTTTACTCTCTTCTCTTCGTTTTCTCTTTTCAGACTCCATTTCCCCCTTTTTCAGGGAACTTCCCTGCAAAAGTGGAAACACTGTCGACAATAGATTTCTTTCTAGATTTGTGTCTTTATAAACTTCGTAAATTTCGAATTTGTTTTGATTTCGTAAGAATATAAGGTTTTCAGTTGACAATGCTTCTAATCTGCTGAAGTTAAATATAATGTAAAGAAGAGAATTTAATAACACAAAAACTAAATCAAACCGTTTAGTGGTATGCTACTTCCCTTTGGGAAAGTATCATACTTCTTATTCGCAATAATATTTTAAAAAGGGTTTTTTTGTGATAATTTTTTTTTTTAAATTTTGGACACGTTCAAGTTATAGCCCTCCGGGAAAGCTTCATAGTTGTTTTAAACGTTGATCTCTTAAATTGGAGTATTGTTGTTGAATTATTACAATAAATTGTAGTTTTGTGTTGAAAATGTATTAATAAATACGATGGTTTCCCGAAGGGTATAGTAAGTGTGGGGAAAATGATTGTAGTATTTGTTTTGTTGTTAGATTTATTGATATTACTTATTAAGTATGTTTTCTTTCTTTGTTCCTAATTACGTTTCTCATATTTTTCTATTCTGTTCAAGGTCTTAGGTAATGAGGTTTCCGAGGAATTATTTTAGTGGAAAAGTCGTTGTGTTGATGACGTTGACTGACTTTTCTTGTAATTTCATCTAGATTTTTGTGGTTTAGTTTGATTGCAAATTTGTTGTATTGCTTAGTCTTATTTCAGTTATCTTTGATGATGGAGCGTAAGTGTTTAGGTTTTTTTTTGAGTCACAGTCATAAAGTAAATGTAGCGGAGTGGAATTTTGGTAGAGTCGTAATTGACTTTGGGAGTGACCAGAAAAAAGCGATTGAGAATTTGATGGAGTTAGGATTGATTGCTTCATCTCGTGTTTGCAAGAAATGCGGAAGAGAGATGAAGTTGTGTGCGGATGCGATTCCAAGTGACGGTTACGTTTGGCGATGTCAAAAGGTTGAGCGAAAATCTAAACGAAAGTGTTATAGACCTTATTCCAAAAAGGCCCTTGTAGACCATCCCTCTACTATGGATGCTCGTGTAAAACAACCTTGTCAATGAATCGACTTGAAAATATGTCTAAAAATCGTCAAAAAATCTGGGAAACACTTTGATACCCAAAAAAGTTAACAATTTTAGTAAACTGATTTAATATAAGTGTCCGCTATAGTGGGGTAGGCGTTTGGAATAGGCCCTATACTAAGGCTCCTTTTCGTGAAGGATCTTGGTTTAGCAAATCGAATTTGACTCTTGTTGAAATGATGCTTTTCACTTATTTGTGGTGGTGTAACATTCCTGGAACTTTTTATTATGGCGCAAATAGGAATCCAAAGCGAAACTTTGTGTGATTGGACTTCTTATTGCCGAGAAGTACCTATTCACGCGTGCTTGAACAGTTCTGGACGGGCGAAATTACCGCCTAAGGCGATTAGCCTTGAAGTTGTTTTGTTCGTTTTTTTGCCTCATTTGCATTTTTTGATTTCTTTTCTACAACGTGTGTGTGTTCTAATTTTATGTTACTCAGGGTGCAAAATTATCATATAAAAAGGCCACAATTTTTTGGGCTGAGAGCAGTTGCTTCTCAGTCGCTGAAATAAACGGCTGAGTTTTTTTGAAAGCACCAACTTTTCCTTAATCTAAGTTCTGAGAAAATTGGAGAAGGTCCCGGGAAGATTGTTGAGATTGACGAATCGAAGTTTGGAAAAAGGAAGTATAACAGAGGCCACAGGTAAGAGTTGTTGCAAAAAATGTCTTTAAAATTTATATCGTATATGAAATAATAACTACACTGTGGCGAAGAAGACACTTTCACTGGGTAAAACAGAGGTGAAAGTTTTTTTTCACCCCCTGAATTTGTGGTGAAAGTCTTTTTCCATCCCCTGAATTTGCGGTGAAAGGGCCTTTTTTCGCCACAATGTATTGCCTTTGTAAGAATTTCTGCCATTCGGGAAAGCGTCATGTCCGTGATTGTTATTGATGGTTTTAAAGTAATTGATATTCCATTTATTTACTTTATTATGAAATTTTATTATTAATACTACTCCGAAATAATACAAAACTGTGAAAAACAACTATGACGGTTTCACGAAGGGCTTTAATTCTTGTACCCGTCTTTATTATTATACATTTGAATTTGACGCTAATTTGTATGATGTTTGTAAAGAGTTAAAGGTCAATGGGTATTCGGCGGAGTGGAACGAGGTAGCGGGAAGTGCTTCTGTAGTTCCCGTGGAAGACAGAACTAACGCACTCTGATAAGGATTATAAAGGAATGGATCCTCCCGGGAACGACAATAATATCAGACTGCTGGAGACACTTCTGCTGGAGACTGGAAGACTGCTGGAGGTCTTATAATACTCTTAATCAAGAGGATTGTGAACATTTTACGGTGAATCACAGTGTCACTTTTAAAGATTCTGGTACTGGAGCGCACACCAATACCATAGAAGGTATTGTAGTACTTGTTCAGTTATACGTACTGCAATAACTGTACTTAATTTTTTTTTTTAGGCTTTTGGCGCCATGTGAAGGAAATTCTTTCGGTATACTGTAGAAGGAAAGGATTTTTTGCGGGATATTTGGCGAAATTTATGCTTCAGCAAAGAGCGAAGTATAGTAATATGGACAATTTTGATTTTTCTAAAAAGAGTATAAAAAGTTTGTATAATACTTCTAACTTGAATCGTGAAGAAGAACACTAAAAAGAGAAAGACAAACCGAAGGTAGAAATTCATGTACAAGAATTTGCTGTAGAAATGTCTGTTATTTCGATGGAAGAATTTATTAGTAATGAAGAATTTGAAAATGTTGGTTTGTTTTATTAATTCATTTAACCTGTTAAATTTGAAAGTGTGATATTTTTTTATTAATTTCTCATGTAATTCATAAAGTGTGTATTTTTTATGATGTAATTCTAAATTGGAAAAACTGTACTATTAAATGACTTTTGGATGAATTTTACATTAACGAATATACGAAAAATATACATTTTCCATATTTTCGTTAAACAGTACTTATTACAACAGAAGAGGAACAGAGATTGTGAAAGAGAATTAAAAAAACCGATTTCACAATACAGTTTAATAAAAAAGACTTGTAACAAGACTGAACAAGACTCCAGGTTGCGCTTTAACAACGGAGAACAGGTTGGAGGATGCATTTTAGGAACATCCAAAAAACCGCGCTGCCTCCGCGGAGGAAAAATAGCGCGACTTTAAACGTTAATCTTTAAATAACGGTTTATTTGCACAAATAAAGAGTATTTGTCCCGTGACGAGGACAAAAAGTTCTACATAATAATATACTTGAAATTTAAAAACTCGAGGAGCCATAATATCAAAGATATGCCCAAATAAGTCTTAAAGTTTTGCTGATGAAAGTGTCGCCCGTCGCGAGCGCTCTGATCGCTTCGTTCAAAAAAGTCCATGGGAAACTCATGGTGTTGCAAGAAATGCGCATCAGAAAAAAAATCATTAAAATTTGAAAATTATAGTCCTAAATATTTTTTAATTATTTGAAAATTTAGCCAGAAAACATGTCTGTAAACAGACATTGTTAGAAATAGTGTCAAGGTTGTAGATGTTCCATAAGAATAGCATGGGGAAAGTTTAGAAATTTTTATTAAAATGTCTGCTCATTAAACACAAACTCAAACAAACTTGGTTGGTGACCAAGTCTTCCGGCTACAATTTGCAACAATTCGCAGATTTTTAGGGCTATTTTTGTCATTTTGGCAAATTTTTCTCCAAGGCGGACTTCCCCGGACGCCATCTAGCGAAATTTCTTACGGACTTTTTGGAACGAAGTTGCTACTGACATTGCTATTCCACTCCTCTTACACCTACGTCGTGTTATCACTGTTATCAGCCGGTTATCTTCCTGCTATCTACATGTTATCGCATGTTATCACATGTTACAAATAATCTTTGTACACTAGTTCTCGGGAGTTTCAAAACCCCTGTGTAACACTGACAATAAAAACTTGATCATTCGACACATGCCTAGCCGATTGCCAGTCAAAGACCCAGTATATCAGGTCAGGATTAAATGAATTCGACATTAAAGTAAATGCCATGAGTGCTAATTACTGCATTTTCTAGGGACACATACAGAAATATATGAACTGATGTTACTTTTACATAAACCTTATTCTTTGAAATGAATACATTTTGTAGGTCGAGCTGGGGCCAAAAGTTCCAGCGCTCCGGATACTCACTAAAAATATTAACTATGATAGATTTCTTATGCAGTTCATTAACGTATCCTAAGTAAAGGAGCGTTGGAAAACTAATCCATGCATCAGAGTAAGTTCATTTTGTATAATTGACTTGAGTTGAAAAAGAAATGTTCGTTCAGAAATTCGCGCTTTTTAAAAAAACTCACTGCAGTGACAATAAAACATTAACAACATTACAACAGTAAAATTAGATTGTTTAGCGAGTATATCGAACAATTTCTGTTAAAGAAGATTCTAGAGAGTACTTACAAAAGGAGGTCCAAGGATCGTACTGTATCAAAGACTTGCAGATGCGCAATTATATCCTTGGCGTCTTGAACTTGCCCCGCACAGGCTGAAACCGCTTATCTCCGACCACAAGAACCTCAACACTCTTTACCAATTTTATATTTGGATTAAGACATAATTTGCATAATCATCCTGTGGTGGCAAGAATTGCTCAGTACAAAATTGCGAAATCAATATCAAATTGGAAAAAACCCAGTTTCCCTTGAAAGCAACCAGAAACCGACAGAATATTCCCCGCAATCAGTTTGGGAAGTCCCCGTCTGGTTAAACGCAACACTTCCCTTGTTTTGTAAGCCGATTAGAACTTATCAATAAAGCTGTGCTTCGTGTGCGATCTTAATACAGAAAATTGTTCCAGTGACAATCCGTCTGCAGGAAAAGATTCTCTACTCAATAGCCTACTAGACGTCGCCCTTGTTACGTGTGAAGATATTACAGCAAAGTTAAATTTCAAGCTTGAAATTTTCTGACTTTTTAGTCTTACAAGAATCAAATGCTTATCGGAAACGTGAATTCTTTCAAGAAAGATAAACAAGTTAAAGAGAGTAGTAAAAATAGTAAAATGGCACTACATACATATTACGAAAGGGGTGTAGTTTGAGCAAATCATACAAAGTTCAGATGCTGTTCGGAAATTTGTAATCCGGTCTCGTATAACGAGAATAAAACTAAACAAACTCCCTGTTCCCCCGAAGTAAAGATAATACGATATTTAAATCTGATATGCTTACCTAGGACATGGTACGAGCTTGAAAATGTCACAAAAAGTTTAGAGGTGGAAAAGCATATTAGTTGTCCTCCTTGTAACGTCTATTTGGGGGTCGTGGAAGAAACTATTAAGTAGGTCGTGTGTCGCGTCTGCAAAAAAGTTCACAACATCAAGGAACTTCTTTCCCAGGGATGTTTCTTTGTGCTAGTTTCACTGGAATCGCAGCTGAGACACATACTGGAAACAATGAAACTTGGCAGACACCTCAATTACAGATTTCAACGTAAAACATTACGTGGAACTCTAAGCGACATCTACGAAGGTGGACTCTAAAAAGAACTCCGCGGCGGCCTGCTACTAAAGGACCCTGACGCAGTCTCCCTCAGCTGCTCTACAGATGGCGTCGCTACCTCGAAATGCTCCAATAAATCATTCTGGCCGTTTCTTTTTACGATTAACGAATTACCCCCTGGACATCGGAAGGTTCATAAAATCGTCGCGGGAATCTGGGTTGGCAACAAACCACATTTTAAAGTATTTGCCGAGCCAATTTTTAATGAACTGAAAGCGCTCGGAGAGAATGGCTTTGTATGGGCCAATTCTGTGGGACAAAGAATTACTTCAAGAGCTTTCCTTCTTTATTGCACAAGCGACAGCGTGGATCGATCGTACCTTCAAAATATAACATCATGCAAATCCCGGCACGGATGCAGTTGGTGTTACAGTCAAGGCATAACCATTTCCAGGGGTGTCACCATCTACGAACCTGCGGAGACTCACCGCCAACGAACGGCCGAGGACTGACTGTATACGCAATGAACGGGTTGATAATGATTCAAAGCCCGACAAGATTTCGAGATTGGAATGAAAGCAAGGAAAGGACGAAAAGAAAAAAGAATAAGCAGTGGGATTGGGTGGACAAGTGGGAGTCGTCGGGAGAAAAAGCAAACCACCCAAAAGTAAGATATTGCCAGTGACAGGCAGAAGAAAAATGTTGCTAGCGGCAGGCAGAAGAAGAACCAAACGACGGAAACCAGATTTCATGGTTTGAACTATACTGGGCTTCCATGGTAGTGGAAGCCCGATAAACAGTACTGAGCTGTACAGTGTGGTGCACAGTATAGAGAACATCCAGTACAGTGCTTCCACTTTCAAGTTTTGGCTTTCCCTGGTAGGAGCCTCTATTTTCCCTTTTTTACCCTCAGACAAAAAATTTTTGATTTTCCCCTATTTTCCCCTCTCAGTTTCCCATTTTCCCTTGTTCTTCCCGTCCATTTATAATCAGTGAAAAACACAGCTATTGATTTGTAAGATTTATTTCACGATTAATTTGTACTTCCAAAGGGAAATGTTATTATTGTTGACAAAAAATGCGTCAAGTAACATGTCGCTATAGAAACAAGTCAAATTTAACGACAATTTTAAGATTTCCTCACTTTCTCTGGTTTTTCCCCTCTTCCCTTCGTTTTCCCTTCCTAGGGCTATTTTTCCCTGAAAACAGGGGATTTCCCCTAAAAGTGGAAGCACTGATCCAGTAACACGGCTAGTCCTATCTCCCCATGTTAATGCTGCAAGCGCGAAACTAGCGCTAGATTTCTGCGGATGAGTGTTGTCGGTACTACGAGCGCTCAAGGCCTCAGCCGCCCACCCTTAGATTTTCTCAATGCAGCCTTAGTTAGTACCAGCAGCAGCCATCCGCAAAAATCTTGGCGCTTTTTCTGCTCGCGGCATTAACATGGAGAGATAGGACTTGCCGTGTTCTTGAATGTTCTCTATACTGTGCTATGGTACTGAGGCTCTCCTGTCTCCCCATGCTGAGGCGACGAGCAGGAAATCAGCGCCAGATTTATGCAGACGCCAACCATCGGAACTACGAAAGCCTTCGCCGATCAAGGCTGGTTCCCTGACCTTCGTTCTAGATACCCTGAACTGTTGATCGCCAATTAATCTAAAGCGTAAGGTATCTAAACCGTAAAGTGTGCGTAGACGTTGTATACAGCACAACAAGAGTTCAATGCAAGCCCTGATTACCTGAAGCATTCATAGTTCCGATGATCGCCACCGCAGAAATTTGGTGCCAAGTTCCTGCTCGCCGTTTCAGCGTGGGGAGATAGGAGAGCCTCAATACTGTTTATCTATCTTCATTTGGCTTTCCGGATTATCTAATAATTTAAATCACATCGTAGGTTTCTTATGGAGTTATTGTTGATTAATTTAAGAGATTTAAGATTTCGATTTGGATTTAAGAGATTAACATTTAGGAGATTCATTCATTTCCGTGGAAAACTAAACCTTTCGTAGGAATTGCTAAGATTCACAAATCAGCAGATATTGTACAACTTTATAACTTTTTTCCTTTTGCATGCAGTTCAAATCATCTGTTCAGTAGGATGATTTATTGAAATTCTGAATACATATATATCATAGAAAAGATCAATGTGAATACGAAACATTGCCTGCTAATAAAATGAAACTACTGGCTGTTTGGTATTGATTACTACGAAATACCCTGGTAAAGCGAACGGGTTGGCCTCAGGAATGGTAACAAAACCGGCAGCATGTTGGCGCTACCGAACTATCCGCCATAGACTACGGCTTGTTTGTATGGAGAAACACCAGCAGCACGCTGAAAAATTGTAATAAGTTTAGTTTTAGACAAACTGTGTTACGGAGCACAGTGTTGCGCATTAGATTTTCGCCCGTCGAAAAGGCACTGCTGAAAAGACTTGGCTTGTGCCAACTCGAGGCCGAACAGTTCAAATTCTCTTTCTGTGCAGTGGAGCACACCTTCCAGGCGTCGGAAGATCTACAAATTAAAGAATGATTTCATGGGATTCACGAAACTTAGACGTAGGACTTACATCCGTTCAAGTTTTGATGAAAACAGTAAATGCCCTGGATCGATACATTCAATCTTGTTCCCCTTTAGTTCCCTACCAAATTGAAAGATGCGAAAAATATCAACCTTAATACTGTAACATCTGCGTAACAAAAATATTAATAATAATTATTATTAGTATAATATATATCGATTACATAAATAACGTTGATATTTTAATTCTCTCAATTGAATCAAAATTAACTACATTAATATTTTTGTGTTTGTAAGACTTACAAAGTAATCAGGTTTTCTAATCCGCGGAATAATTCCGTCTCCATGTGGGTAATCGTATTGTTGTCCAAGATTCTAGATGATAAAAATATGTAGTAACTCTTTGATTTTGATAACGACACGTGGGACTTACAAGGTTTCAAGAGATCGAAGTTCAACGAAAGTTCTCGGCTGGATGGATGCAATCTCATTTTTTGTTAGGTTCCTGCATCACAAAGAACAAAGAGAATATAGTTGCAGCTGATCAAAATAAGTTTGGTCTTTTTCATAACTCACAGCTCGGTTAAGTTAGTGAGACCAGTAAAGATTCCGGCTTCCAACGACGTAATTCTATTCCACGTCAAATCTCTGGATTGAAATGATTCAGGGAACATATGATTAATAATTGCTAAGATTTACGCAATTCGTGTGAACTATAGTAATTTTGGCAAGCCTACACGAACTGAACATACGAATAAACTAATACAAGAACCAGAAGCGGGTTGCGTAAAGGTTAGCATTGCTCGTAATCCATAAAGAATATTGATGAAGTTCAGTTGATGTTAAATGCCAAGGAACGCAGGAAAAATTTTAAGTCCACATTCATTTTCAGTTCTGTTTTAAGACTTCATGGTGGAAAGTTTCAGGAAAACTTGCGCAAAATGCGTTCATTGACTGTTACTGGAAAATGTATTCACGAAAGTGAAGGAACCAAATGCCTGGAATAAAGGAGCCTCAGGTTGTGCGTTGGACAGAAGAGACTTGATGCTATTTACGGATTTTCCTGTCAGTTTAACAGACAAACAAATGGTAAACTGTTATTTTCTCGGAAACAAGTTATGAAATAACTGTAATGTTCGACTTGAAATGTTTACTGCATGAAATATCACATTGTTCGAGTAATATCAGATTTGTTCTTTCATACGATATATAACGTCTGAAGCGTCAAAACGAGTCAAGTATTTATCCTCAGCATTGGGCCTTTGTCCTATGACTATTAAGAAGCAAAAATTATTAATAATAGCAGGAACTTAATAAGGTTGCTTCCATATTTAGATTAACGTGAAAGGAGTGTGAAATATTCATAAATTACAAGTATTGCAGTGACGTTAGATGTTTGAAGCTTCCTCTCTCAATGGAACGGATCCTGTTGTTCGACAGCGACCTGAAACACAAAGGAATCGCTGCTTATCACCACAGACTCTTTTATAATTTGACATTATCTCAGAAATGAATACTTACAATTCAAGAAGAGATTCAAGTCCCAAGAAGTCGACTTCACGGATGGATGTGATATTGTTGTCATTTAATTGCCTTTTCGATAATAAAATTAGAATGAATACAAGTTTGCATCAATACATGGCTAAGTGTTATTAATTTATTAATCAACTCTTAATCCGTTATCTGTGTCATATCTACTGGAACTGATAGGTAAAATCGGGTAATAAAAAACATTATTATGGTTTCACACTATATGGAGTGATTTTTCACTTCTTTCATTACGAGCAATGCAGTACAGTATCTGTTCACGACTTGGAATTTTTAAGGATTCTGTCGCAAAAGTCATTGAAACGGGCTTTATGAATATTTGTGGACACTTGGCCCTGTTTAATGATTGGATGTACTTACAGTTTTGTAGGACGTAGGTCAGAAATATTAGGAAACACAGAAAGTCCTATACATTTTATCCACGTCCTGTCGATATTCCTACACTCGCCGCCTCCTAAAGTAAACCAGGTACACATTTACGATCACTGAAAATCATTCTGAAACTAGATCACATGTGAAACACCAATAGGAAGATTTCTGTACACGAATAGTTAAGTTAAGCACTGCTATAACCAATAAATGAAGTTAATTGCTAGAATTCAATAGAAGACAGCCAATTTTCTAACTGTCAAGTAACATTCTCTTGGAATCTGCTTCTTTAGAGTTCTTACCTGGAAATTTTTTCACGAGGCGCTGTGCAGAGCTACAATTTACTAATAAAAAAAAACTGAATTAGTGGATTAAAATTAAATCAGCAGTCCTGAAACACTTGAAAAGACTTCAGATAAAATAAAGACTTGAAAAATACTGAAAATACCTATCGAAAAGGCACTGCTGAAAAGACTTGGCTTGTGCCAACTCGAGGCCGAACAGTTCAAATTTTCTTTCTGTGCAGTGGAGCACACCTTCCAGGCGTCGGAAGATCTACAAATTATAGAATGATTTCATGGGATTCATGAAACTTAGACGTAGGACTTACATCTGTTCAAGTTTTGATGAAAACAGCAAAGCCCCTGGATCGATACATTCAATCTTGTTGCCCTTTAGTTTCCTACCAAATTGAAAGATGCGACAAAATATCAACCTTAATACTGTAACATCTGCGTAACAATTATAGTGATAATAATAATTATTAGTATAATGTATACCGATAACATAAATAACGCTGATATTTTAATTCTTTCAATTGAATCAAAATTAACTGCATTAATATTATTGTGTTTGTAAGATTTACAAAGTAGTCAGGTTTCCCAATCCGAGGAATGATTCCGTCTTTATGTGGGTAATCGTATTGTTATCCAAGTTCCTGGAAGATAAAACTATCAGCAACCATTTAAATGATGAAAACGATACACGTGGGACTTACAAGGTTTTGAGAGAACGAAGTCCAACGAATGTTCTTGGCTCTATGGATGCAATCTCATTTCGAGGTAGGTACCTGAATCACAAAGAACAAGGAGAATATAGTTGCGGTTGATCAAAACAAGTTTGGTCTTTTTCATAACTCACAGCTCGGTCAAGTTATTGAGACCAGTAAAGAATCCGGCTTCCAACGACGTAATTCTATTCCCGTCAAATCTCTGGATTTAAATCATTAAAGGAACACTTGATTAAAAATTGCTTAAATTTACGTGATTCGCGTGAACTATAGTAATTTCGGCAAGCTTATATGAATTTAACATAGGAACAAACTCATACAAGAACTAAATGTGGGTTATGTGAAGGAAAGCTTTGCTAGTACTCCATTAAGAATATTGACAAAGTTCACTTCATATTAAATGCCAAGGAACGCAGGAAAAATTTGAAGTCCACATTCATCTTCAGTTCTGTTTTAAGACTTCATGGTGGAAAGTTTCAGGAAACTTGTGCAAAAAGCTTTGATGGACTGTTACTAGAAAATCTATTGATGAAAGTGGAGGAACCAAATGCCTGGAGTAAAGGAGCGCCAGGTTGTGCGTTAGACAGAAGAGACTTGATGCTATTTCAGGATTTTCCTTTCAGTTTAGGAGAAAAACCAATCGTAAACTGTTATTGCCTCGGAAACAAGTTATGAAAATAACTATGGTCACTACAGTTCAGCTTCTAATCTTTACTCTATGAAATATCACATATTGTTCGAGTAATTTCAGATTTGTTGTTTCATGTGATATGGAACATCTGAAGCATCGAAACGAGTCAAGTTTTTATCTTCAGCAACTGGACTTTTGTCCGTATCAATATTAAGATCCAAATATAATGAATAATAATAAATAATAATGAATAAAAATAATAATATATATTATTCATAAAATAAAAATTATTTTATTAATATTATTAAATTATATTATATATATTATTATATAGTTATTAAAATTAATATATATAATTTTATTTAATTATATATTACATAATTAATAAATATATTTAATTCATATAATATATTTAATTCATTTAATATTATATAATAAATTATTATTTTTTTTACTATATATTATTTTATATAATTAATTTTATAAATATTAATATTAGATATTATAATTATACTAAATTATAGTATTATATTATATTATCACTATATTATTTATATTATTAATGTAATATAAATATATAATAAATGAAATAATAACGAATAATAGCAGGAACTTAACAAGGTTGCTTCCTTATTTAGATAACGTGAAAGGAGTGGGTAAAATTCAGAAATTACAAGTATTTCAGTGACGTGAGATGTTTGAAGCTTCCTCTCTCAATGGAACTGATCCTGTTGTTCTGCAAATGCCTGAAACACAAAGGAATCGCTGCTTATCACCACAGATTCTTTTATGATTTGACATTATCTTAGAAAATAAAACTTACAAGTATTGAAGAGATTCAAGTCCCAAGAAGTCGTCTTCATGGATGGATGTGATGTTGTTGTCATTTAAAATCCTTTTCGAGAGTAAATTTCAAATGAATACAGGTGAACATTTAAACATTGTTAAGTGGTTTTACGTTACGAATCGATCATCAGTATAGACACTAAACTGATCTGTCATAACCCGCAATTACCTAACTTAAAAAAAGAATGAAAATAAAGACATTACAAATATGGCAGTGACGTGAGATGTTTGAAGCTTCCTCTCTCAATGGAACTGATCCTGTTGTTATACAACCACCTGAAACACAAAAGATTCGCTGCTTATCACTACAGACTCTTTTATAATTTGACATTATCTCAGAAAAGAAAACTTACAAGTATTGAAGAGATTTAAGTCCCAGGAAGTCGTCTTCGTGGATGGATGTGATGTTGTTGCCTTTTAAACGCCTTTCGAGAGTAAAATTCAAATGAATACAGTTGAACATTTATACATTGCTAAGTGGTTTACGTTACGAATCGATCATCATTATAGACATTAAACTGATTTGACATAACCCGCAATTACCTAACTTAAACAAGAATAAAAGTAAAGACATTACAAATATTTCAGTGATGTGAGATTTTTGAAGCTTCCTCTCTCAATGGAACTGATCCTGTTGTTCGGCAAATACCTGGAACACAAAGGAAATCGCTGCTTATCACCACAGATTCTTTTATGATTTGACATTATCTTAGAAAAGAAAACTTACAACCATTGAAGAGATTCAAGTCCCAAGAAGTCGTCTTCATGGATGGATGTGATATTGTTGTCATTTAAATGCCTTTTCGAGAATAAAATTAGACAGAATACAAGTTTTCATCAAAACATGGCTAATGGTAATTAATTTATGAATCAAATCGTAAAACGTTATCCGTGTCATATCTACATGGATGGATGTGATGTTGTTGTCATCTAAAATCCTTTTCGAGAGTAAATGTCAAATGAATACAGGTAACATTTATACATTGCTAAGTGGTTTACGTTATGAATCGATCATCATTAAAGACATTGAATTAATTTAACATACTCCACAATTAGGTAATTCAAAAAAGAATAAAGATAGACATTACAAATCTGTCAGTGACGTGAGATGTTTGAAGCTTCCTCTCTCAATGGAGCTGATGCTGTTGTTCTGCAAAGACCTGAAACACAAAGGAATCGCTGCTTATCACCACAGACTCATTTTTGAATTGACATTATCTCAGGAAAGAAAACTTACAAATATCGAAGAGATTCAAGTCCCAAGAAGCCGTCTTCATGGATGGATGTGATATTGTTGTCATTTAAATGCCTTTTCGAGAATAAAATTAGACAGAATACAAGTTTTCATCAAAACATGGCTAATGGTAATTAATTTATGAATCAAATCGTAAAACGTTATCCGTGTCATATCTACTGGAACTGATATTTGAAATCGGGTAATGAAAAACATCACATTGGTTTCACACAATGTAACGATTTTTAGTTCTTTCATTACGAGCAATGCACACTGTTATCCGAAAGATCCTGTTTCTGGCCTTAACCGAGGTCCGACGTTTTTCAGGACCTCACTGTAAGAAACCGGACGTCAGGTTTAGAAACCGGACGTCATGTTAAAAAACCGGACGTCATGTTAAAAAACCGGACGTCTTGATAAAATTCTGGACGTCACGATAAATTTCGGGACGTTACGTTAAAAATCCGGACGTCACGTTAATATTCTGGACATCGGTTTAAAAATCCGGGCCCCAACCCGTTTGGGATGTCAATTTAGCGGCGGACCTCACCTTAATAGGACCATACTTTAAAATGGGATGTCCTTTATTGGACGTCATTTTCCCCAATAAAAAAAATGATTCGATTGGTTGGAGATTCAACATAAACCTTCCTTCTCAATTGCAGAAAGTAATTCGTTTTTCCTCCCGAACGAACTCGAACCTGGAATCCTTTGCTTCGTAGGTGAGACCTTTATCCACTTCACCACCTTGCTACGCAAAATCATCCATATTTAATAGATGGAATGACATTTTCTGCTTCTTAACTGTGTTCTTTCAGGTGGTGTTCAGGCTATTGTTCAGGTGGTCCCAGACCACCTTAATTTTCTTTTTAGTAGCACCGGACCTCTCTTTCATATTACGTCTCATTGGACCCCTCGTTTATCGGACCTCTATGATTAGACCATAATAAAGCTTAATATGTTTAAAAAACTTTACAGAAATGTCATGTGTTATGAAAGAAATGCGACCATCTTCGTATTCTGTTTCACTCTATGCTATTATAACGAATGAAAATTGCCAAATTACCAAGTTAATTACAAAATTTGCCCCAATTAAGTCCTTAATTAGCATTAATTAGCTAGTCAATTAAAATTTATATTATTGATAATGTGTAATGTAAAAAAAATCGGAGATCAGCTTAAGATTCTGGGTCTCGGTGTGAAATGTGGGACCTTACATTAAAAACCAGACGTCATTTAACATTCCGGATGTCGTTTCTAAATTCGGGACTTGAGTTTGAATTCGGTACTCCGTTCATTAATGGAACCTTGTCTTTACCGGACATCTTCTTCAAAATTTGGAACTCAGTCTTAAAATTCAGGACGTCATTTTCTCAAACCGGACCTTCGGGTTGGTCGGACGTTGTTTTAAAAAATCGGACCCCGTCCTTTTGGGACGTCAGTTTTAAATTCAGGACGTCAGTTTTTCATTTCGGACGTTAATTTGAAATATCGGACGTCGTTTTAAGGAACCGGACGTCTATTTAGATTCCGGACGTTAAAGCTTCAATTCCGGACGTCAGTGTAAAATTCCGGACGTTACTCTAAAAAACTGGACGTTGACTTAAAATTCCGGATGTTGACTTTAAATTCTAGACGTTGACTTAAAATTCCGGACGTTGACTTTAAATTCTGGACGTCACGATAAAATTCCGGACGTCACGTTAAAATTCTGGACGTTAACTTAAAATACCGGACGTCGCTTTAAAAAACCGGACTTGGACCGAGAAAATTTTAGGACCTTTGGGATAACAGTGCAGTATAGCATCTGTTCACAACTTGGAATTTTTAAGGATTTCGTCCCAAGAGTCATTGAAACAGCCTTTATGAATGTTTATGTACACTCAGCACTGTTTAATGATTGGATGTACTTACAGTTTTGTAGGACGTAGGTCAGAAATATTAGGAATCGCAGAAAGACCTTGACATTTTATCCCCAGCCAGCCGTGATCCCAACACTCGCCGCCTCCTAAAGTAAACCAGGTACACATTTAGAATCACTGAAAATCATTCTGAAACTAGATCACATGTGAAATATCAGTAAAAAGACCTTTGTACACGAATAATTGAGTACAGTACAAGTATAGCAAATGAATGAAGTAAAGTGTAAGAGTTTAATAGACGACAGCAAATTTTCTAACTGTCAAGTAACATTCTTTTGGACTCTGCTTCTTTGGAATTCTTACCTGGAAATTTTTTCACGAGGCGCTGTGCAGAGCTGTAATTTGCTAATCAAGAGAAACTGAATAAGTGGATTAAAATTTAATGAACGAATAATTGAGTACAGTACAAGTATAGCAAATGAATGAAGTAAATTGTAAGAGTTTAATAGACGACAGCAAATTTTCTAACTGTCAAGTAACATTCTTTTGGACTCTGCTTCTTTGGAATTCTTACCTGGAAATTTTCTATCGATGCGACTTGCACAGTTGCAATTTACTAATTAAGAGAAACTGAATAAGTGGATTAAAATTAAATGAACAGTCCCGAAATACTTGAGATGAAAAAACAGGCAGCAGTCATCCACAAGACTCTGAACCACAGGGACATTTTCAGCTATCGATCCCAAGTGGAGCTATTCAAACAGGTATCTAGTTGTTGCCTGCAATAGTGCATTTGTGACAGTAAAACATGAACAACATTACAGCAGTAAAATTAGATTGTTTAGCAAGTATATCGAACAATTTCTGGTAAAGAAGATTCTAGAGAGTACTTACAAAAGGAGGTCCAAGGATCGTACTGTATCAAAGACTTGTAGATGTGCGATTATATCCTGGGCGGCTTGAACTTGCCTCGCACAAGATGAAACCGCTTATCTTCGACCACAAGAACCTCCAGCACTCTAACCCATTTTATATTTGGATAAAAAAATAGAGATTTGCATACCTCATCCTGTGGTTGTGAGAAGTGTTCAGTACAACATTGTGAAATCAATATCAAACTGGAAATACACAAATTTTCCTTAAGAGCAACCACAAACCGACAGAATATTCCTCGCAATCTGTTTGGCAAGTTCCCGTTTGGTTAAACGCAACACTTCCCTCGTTTTGTAAACTGGTTGGAACTTATCAATTAATTGTGCCTTTTGAGCCACCTTGATACTGACATAATACTATTAGCTTCCTAGTAGACATTGCGCTCGCTACGTTTGTAGTTAGTACAACAAAGTTAAACGTCACGCTCGAAAATTTCAGACTTCTTAGTAATTACAACAATCGAATGGTTATCGGCAACGTGAAGTTCTTACAAGAAAGATAATAAAGTTAAAAAGAATAGTAAAAATGGTAGAATGACATTACACTCAGATTATCTTAAAGGTAGTTTGAACTATTATAGTGATTTCAGATGCTGTTTAAAAATTTGTAATCCGGTCTCATTTAACGAAAAGAAAAACTAAACCGACACCTTGTTCCCCCAATAAAAAAATTACATTCCAATCTGATATGCTGTTGTTAAAAGCATAAAAAAAATTAAAAACACAAATTAAGAAATAATTCAGAACAGAAGACTATTCGGTATCGGCCGAACGAAAGGTTGCCGCAATTCCTGCCAGTAGGAAAGTTACCATCTACACAAGGTCCAACTTAAATGGACAGTCCGGATTCTTTTTGCGAAAACATGTGTTATAGAACTTTTTACTGATTCTTGAGGTATATACGCTCGCAAAGTGGGCGATTTTCCGCCCATCCCATGGTGCACAAAATTTTCGCCGATTTACGCGTCAGTTTGTGCTCGATTATCTCAGGAAGTTAAAGGACAATGCCAAAAGCAAAAATATATTCAAATAGCTCTGTCTTCCTGATCTTTTACACATTAAAAACTTGTATTTTAAACTAAAGTTTTCACATTTTAAAAAATTCACAACTCAGGGCCACTTTTTGCATCAAATTTGAGAGTTTTTTCGTTCATAACCCTGTTAAGTGGTCTGTAACCCCAAATTTTTATCACAGAAACTTATTCTACTCTTCAAGACGAATCGACTGATGTAAGAATGCAAGATTTTGGGTCAAAAGCAAAGAAGAAAAATATTTTTCGAAATTAGAAAAAGAATTCGACATAACAGAAAAACTAAAAGGAAAAATGAAACTAACGAAAACTACATCTGTGGGAACTAGTCCATGAGGCTACCTCCCAACGATAGCCGTACGAATGGGGAACGCCCACGCTGACTGTCTCAGATGCGGGTCCGGGCGGAGGTACAGAATAGCAAAGCTAAAGACCAAGGGACGCCCAGCGGAAAATTAAGGATGTCGCCTATATCCTGAACGATATCCGTAACACATCCTGAATATCCTAAACCACGTCCAATCGTGGATGAGTAAAAATATTGTGTTGAGAATTGTGAATCTTGATTATTGAGGGTACCTTTAAGTATCCTGAAAAGAGTTTTTTCAGGACGCTGTTAAGGACCCTGATCACGTATTATTCAGGCATTCAATGTCAGGGTCCCGAACACCCTGGAAATGGGCCAAATTCACTGCACTTAGAGTCCTGATTGGCATCCTGAAAATGTCCTTTTCAGGATATTTTCAGGGTCCTGAAACTATCCTTAATTTTCTGCTGGGACAGAGCTACGGTCAAGCTACGACAGGTGCGGACGGCAGGGGCTTAGGATTCAAATTGAGAATGAAAAATTAACGCATAATGAATTTAGATGTAGCTTTAACAGAAATAATAGAGTTAGCACTAAAAGTCGCAAGTCGATCAAAAGTCGAGACAGTCCGTTGTAACTCATGAGATGTACAGTCATGTTCATTAAAAAAGGGTACAGCACGGGAAGGTTCTACGCCACTTTTCCCTTGTTTCTACGAGAATGTTTGAATACTATTTGATGATACATGTATACTTAGTCAAAATATAGTTTGTTTTATCAATGAATACATTATGAATGAATACATTCATTGTAGAATAACTTAATAAATAGCGAAAAACGACTTTGAAGTTCACCCATGCTGTACCATTTTTTTTATTTGAACATGGCTGTACATCAAATGTAATATACAAACAATACAACCAACAACAAACAACACAAATAAACAAACAATATAATCAAACAAATACAAACATCAAAAGTAAACTTGTGAGACCCGCTAAAACCCGCGCCTGGATAAAGTTTTTAAGTTTTGCAGAAAAACTTATCGAAATAAGGAAAATAACACCTGGAACCTTAATTAGCAATGAATTTCCTTCAAAAATGTGTATTTCTTTAATTTTCTGGAGAGACAAATCGCCAGTTTCGTCCACTTAAACTTGCGCGTAACATTTCTTCCCATATATCAGCATATGGCAACGCTGTACAAGACAAAAAATAGTACACCAAATTTGAATCCAACAATGAGACCTAATCAAAATTAGTCGATTTCTCATGTCGTCAGTAAACCTACGAATTTAATGTGAATACAATACCCGTTGTAAAATAACGAAGAGCTGAGATCTTTTCATTCGGCCATTTATTCAACTGAATACTTATTCACTCAAAAAGAAAAAAATGCGAACAATGAAAACAGAAATGTGATGAGAGAATAAAAAAAATTTACAAGTGTTAAAAGAACAAAATGCAAAACGGAACTTAAATGTAGGAACAATTCACCAACGACAAAGTCAAACAATCGTCAACTAAATTTTTCTTAACGTAGCCCAGTTCGAGTTCAACATGCATATGGTTTGCGTTTCAACTTTTTCTATTCAGAAAGGACACCAATGGACTGTGCCTGCATAGGTTTAACTTATTTTAGTTGCACGGTGTTTTGTCTCAGGAGGTTTCGGGTCCATTGCTGGGAAATTCTTCAGGACTCGCTGACGAAATGTCGCGAGCAAACTCTGTTTCCCGTCAGTGCTCTGTGGTAACTCTAGTAACAATAATACAATTGTAAAAGTTAATGGAGGGATATAATATTTAATCATAACGTTTAAAACCTTAGCTGCAGCTTTTCATCCAAAGTGCAGTGTTTTCCACTCATGAGACGGAAAGCGAAATTAACTTGCAATTTTAGTTCTTTCTCCCAGCTCTATCACTGGGCCCGACAGCATACAGTGCACAATTTTTGTAACTCTCTGACATATCTTTTTAGCTCGTAACGATTAATATAGCAACCACAGTATAGAGAATAGACAGTAGTGAAACTCACTGGAAAAAGTGGTTTTCTAACAGACGCCATCTATACTTCATTTTTGGAAGGTTTTGCACATGGAGCTCTCATCGCGAAGTCCTGAAACTTTAAAAATTTATGTAAAATCAAATAACCGACAGAACGTTTTGAAATTCATCCTGACCATCCTCCGTCATGTGGAAATTACGTTATAGCAAAAATGTTACGCCTCATTTGATGTGTTGCTACGATATTGATGGATTAGTTGAAAACTTTGCACGGGCATAATTGCAAAGAAATGTGATATTATGAAATGTTTTTTGAGCCACCAGATAGGAAATTTTCTTAGCTACCCGCCAGTACCCAGTTTTGTGCTCTCATTTGCTTTCTTCGTCCAAAATTACTCTGAAACGCTCTGGCGCATATCGCAGTGCTAACGAACAGAGACCAGCATACTATGTTGGGTGACTCCCAGGTTACATCTTATGTTTCTCTTGCTGAATGCAAATTGTCCCAAGTAAATAAAGTAACTGATAAAAAAAAGCAGTACACGGATCAATCAATGTATTATTCTTAACTTTTATATTTAATATTTTAAACTAGCGTGTGTCAATTGCGAAGGCAGAAAAGGGAAACAAGAAGATGGCAGATGACGTTCACAAACATGAAAATTGTAATGTCCTGTGAGCTTCTTCATTTTTTTTCACTCAGACGCATCTTTTTGTAACTGAGAAAATGAATTGTTCGGAAATTTGCAGATGAAGTGGATCCGCAGCCTACTATAAACACCAAACAAGTGAGTTCTACTGAAGTCGGCATAAACAACAGGTAATTGTGTATTCTCCAGAAGAGAACTCATTTTTGCAACTACTCCTCCGCTTGTTACATGCTTCAAAAAGCTTTGTTGAAAAAGTTCTTCGGCGCTTCGAAACCAGTCAAACATTGATTCACTTGGAATGCACAGATTTCCAAAATCGTTTGGAGATCCTTCGTATGCTCTACAGAGGGTATAAAGTTGATGGTTGTGCTGGAGGTTATCAGGGTTGTCTATAAAAGTTATTCCACACAGTTCACATTTGTGATGAGCCAGGATTTCGCGCGTGACATACCCGCATACGTAGTTAGCTACGTTAGCTTCGGTTGCAACAAGTGATGTATGTGGTGATTCTTTGTTAAGGTCACTAGGTATATTTTCCGCTAGAACAAGATCTGAGAAAACAGGTGTTTCAGGAACTTCTGCTTGAGCTCTTACTCCTCTGTGGATATTCTGGATCTCAAGCAAAAGCCCCGCGCTGTCTTCCTCACAATTTCCAGTCCCTATCGATTTGATCAACTTGGAAGTAAGAGATTGCGAGAAAAGTTTCTGGAAAGCGCGAGGGGTCGGATTATCGCAAAGCTCCCCGCCTTTTCTTAGTGCTCCGAAGTAGTTTTCCAAGCAATCCTGATGAAAATGCCAACAGCAAATGAATCTGATGTCAGGGTTCTCGAAGACTTCCTTCTCCAGTTCCTGAATACACGCAATACTTTGCCTCCATCCAGAAAAGCATCGTATTTTTGAAGTGCTATCGGCTTTAGTTGACCGGTTAATGGCCCGAATTTTGGAAAATAGCTTTCTGCCCTCTGCTAGAAAGCCCATTTGTTTTGGACTGAGTCTCTGCAAAGGTCTCCGGAAAAAGGAGCGATCGTGGAAAGAGCTGGAGTTACATACACCGAAGAGACTGTTCATAAAAAGAACGAATTGCGCGGTTGGTTTTGCGTTAGCTGGTAGCGATCTTCTGGAAGTTAGGAATTCTAGCCCTTTTCCAACAGTACGGCTAAAAATTCGTGTAGCGAGCTTCACGCGCATTTTCTTAGAGTTAGTTAGTCTTATGCTTGCCATGTTAAGTTTGGGGAAGAGGCGGAATCGTCGCCTTTGGTCCTGTTGAATAACGTCTCTGAGATATCCCCAGCGTATAATGTCATTTCCGATTTTTAAATCATATTTTACCATGTTATTTCGAACACTTTTCAACAGATGAGGGATGTCAATCATGGTATAGACTTTTTTGTTGCTGACGGTGAAATATGTCTTATCTTCTGTAGCTCCAAGAAGGCTTGAGGCGCTACAGAAGCCGCCCCCTTGGTCTCTTCACGCAGACTTTGACGTCTAAACCGGCTTCGTGACAAAGAATCATGCACTCCGAATTTTCTCTGCCAGTACGTGTCCTGTGTTGTTTCTTGAACTGAAGAAATAACCAACCGGGAATTTCCACGACGAGAACAATCCTCGAACCATGAAGACTGTTGCTTGAGTGACAAAATTATTTGGGTCTTTCAAGTCAGCCGTCGGCGTTCCAGTTAACCCAATTATTTTATCCTCTTTTTGGCTGTGTTCCAAATTTGGTTTAAGGCTCATCTCGTCAAAACACAGTACAACAAATTTTTTCCAGCTGTTTCATTCCTTTAACTTTTCTCGCTATTAGATCAAAAATCACCTTCTGAAATCCTTCGCTAACGTGCATCTTACTTAGCCGAAGTTTTAAAGTTCTTGCGGTTGGCACACTGAACAACCGAGACCATTGAACATAAGCCCTAGGACTCCAAAAGTAAAGAGACAATTCCATTAGTCGGTCGTTGGGAGAGTACCTTCGCCCTTTTTGTGGGTCCCGGCCAACCGTATCTGATCCAAAATAAGATTTGTTCCCTCTCCAGGAGGTAGCACTTCTCGAATGATTGCGATCGCTCTTTGCTTTTCGTCGCCGATGCTTAGAGTTTTGCGCTTGCGTTTTAACTTCTTCAGTGCAGCGCATTGCTGCTCCTTTCTCTTTAATTTTTTCTTGAGAGTGGCAACCTCTAATCTCAGTTTTTTAAACAGTCTCCTCGGTGTTGGGTTCAATTTTCCGCTTCCTTCTCTAAGGGCTAGTTGAATCCGCGGGATCTGCTTCGGTCCATGATTTGGTTACTTTAGATTATAATATTTCGTATTATGAAGCATACGTAATGCAGCACAAGTGAACGATGACGACGGAATCAAAAGGGGTGCCATTACACTTTCCAAATTCAAAATATTTGGCGACTGTGACGGCTTGGGCCTTACTTCGCCGGAGAATTCTTCTGTACTTTGAGGTGGCAAAATTTTATGGGTTAGAGCAGCATTTGCTGAAAGATTTCAGTTACCTGTAGTGCTGTTAAGCATTATTCCGCGGTGATGCTCTCCTTCCTGGATGGCGTTTGTGGACTCTGTACCACAAGGGCTGTCATCTAGAACTATAACTAAGATTAACTTAGCATTATATGTTCGGAATCAGCATCAGTTTACTTACTTGCTGAACTGTCCAATATAGTAGGTACAGGAGCTGGTATATTTTTGATGGCCTTATTGACGAACATCTTTTATTCGAAGTGATGGGCACAGAGGAAAAATTTTCTCTCATCTCCTGAAATAAGCCCGAACACATCCGGCCCTGCTGTTTGAAATCCATTTTTCTGCCGTCTCGGTATCTTTGGGAAACTTAAACAAAGTAACGTGCTGCTCAGATACGTTCGTAATACAGCTATTCACCACGCACTCTCTTTCCCGAAATTTTCGGGTAGTGTGGGAGGCTGTAAATGCATAAATACAGAGTAAGCACAGAGTTTCTGATAAAACTGTTCGCATACCTTGGTTAATAGTCGATAGTGAAGAACTTGATACATTTTTTCTGGAAGTTTACTAACTCAAAACAAGCATTGCAAAGCAGTTTTCCAATTTTGAGAGTTGATGACATTCTTGAATGTCTTGAAATAAGATCAGTAGTAATTTTTCGAACACCGTATGGAAACTTTTTTCCGTGTTTTTTTAATGGATTACAACACTTGGCGCTCTTTTTTTTCACCCATTTTACTTTTCCATTGAATTAATACGAGAGCAAACTTTTTCTCGAAAGGGCTCCGCAAAAACTGGTCTGCTTTTAGTACTTCATGATTAAGTTTTTTTTGCAAGTATGCAAAAACTAGTCAAGGCTCTGTGAAAAAGAGATTCCCAATTTCCATATTTTTGGACAGACTAATTAGCACCAAAAATTTCAAGGGGCTAGTAAATAAGAATATTAAATCTATAAGTTAAGAATAATACATTGATTGATCCCGTGTATACTGCCTTTTTTTGATCAGTTAATTTATTTACTTGGGACAATTTGCATTCAGCAAGAGAAACATAAGATGTAACCTGAGAGTCACCCAACATAGTATGCTGGTCTCTGTTCGTTAGCACGGCGATATGCGCCAGAGCGTTTCAGAGTAATTTTGAACGAAGGAAGCAAATGAGAGCACAAAACTGGGTACTGACGGGTAGCTAAGAAAATTTCCTATCTGGTGGTACAAAAAACATTTCATAATATCACATTTCTTTGCAGTTATGGCCGTGCAAAGTTTTCAACTAATTCATGAATATCGTAGCAACGCATCAAATGAGGCGTAACATTTTTGCTATAACGTAATTTTCACATGACAGAGTGTGGTCGGGATGAATTTCAAATCGTTCTGTTGGTTATTTGATTTTATATGAATTTTTTAAAGTTTCAGGACTTCGCGATGAAAGCTCCATGTGCAAAACCTTCCAAAAATGGAGTATAGATGGCGTTGTTTAGCTTGGCCAACTTTTTAACGAGGAGGATATACAGACTTTCACTACTGTCCATTCTCTATACTGTGATAACAACATTTCATATAATGAAGCTGAAGATTGTTTCTCATGGCTAGCAGTATGATTTTCTTCTCTTTGTTTACATTAAGAAAGCCACATTGCCACATTGCTTCATAGCAACATTCATTGAAACGATCGCAGTTTTAGTTCATTTTTTCGTTAACTGATGCCCACAAAAATTTTTTATTTTTGGAAATCATTACCTTTTTTGCCTTTACATAACAATTTGAAAAGTTTTTTCCTTAAATATGTTTCACTGTTTTATAAAAATTAAATATCTTTGCCCCGATGCGAGTTTTAGCAGGACCACGCGCGCTTCAAAAAATATTTTACTACTAAATTTCAACCAAAAACCATCAATAATTATACCAGTCAATTCATCTTGAAGAGCAGAACACGTTTCTTTGATAAAAAGTTGGGGTTGCTGATCACTTAACAGAGTTACGAACGAAAAACTCTCAAATTTGATGCAAAAAGTGGCCTCCAGTTAGGAATTTTTTTGAATACGAAAACTTCAGTTTACAATTCTAATTTTACTGTGGAAAAGAATAGGAAGACAGAGCTGTTCGAATATATTTTTGTTTTCGGCATTGTGCTTTAACTTCCCGAGATAATCGAGCACAAACGAATACGTAAATCAACTAAAATTTTGTGCACCATAGCCGAGGGTACAGCCACACACTTCACGAGCGTATAAGGAAGAAAAATATCTTTTGTACAAATAGTTCGGAATAATACCGCTAGATGGCGTTTGTGTAGCTAGCTGATAAACCCACTGCAAGTAGCTGACTACAATTCTTCATAAACGTTGACTTCACGTGTGTAAGTTTCGGTTTTATTTGTTTTTATGGGTGGCAGTCCGAGCGTCCAAATTTCAGCTGTCAACATGAATGGCGAAGTGGCAAATTCCATTAGGCAGCAAATTGCCCAAGAGAAAGTCGTAATCTACTCAAAAACCTATTGTCCCTACTGCACCATGGCGAAAAAGGTATACAGATCAAACCTTATGTAACATACACTTGTTAATTCGTATCTATTATCACTTTTAATATTACTATTTGTCTAATTATATGACAGGTTTTTGACGACATAAAGTATCCGTACACTTGCGTCGAGCTCGACCAGCACCCAAAAGGACGGGAAATGCAGGACGCACTCGATTTGATGACTGGTGCCCGAACGGTAACTCTCGTTTTGCGTTTTTTCGAGCTGTTTGATTGTGACGTTTGTTATCGCAGGTTCCTCGAGTATTCGTCAACGGGAAATGCATTGGCGGTGGTACAGACACGAGGCAGCTGTTCAAGGAGGGAAAGCTCCAGGAAATGTTAACGAGTTAGAAAACGTTGCTGTTCGTTTTGTTTGGAAAGTGCGGAGAGCAAATACATTCGATAATATCTATTAGCAACACTTCCATCGTCCGTGAACTCGCAAACTATTTTACTCGCCAAAATTATTATTTTACGACTAAACAGATAATTCAACTTACTGATATGAATAACTGAAGAGTAGCGACGTTTTGCACAAGGCCAGCCATCATCTTATTTCTCGGGATCCAAGATGGCGGTTCCAACATTCAAGATGGCGGCTGTTGTACAAACCAAGATCCATTACTGAGAAGAATATTAATCCTTGCCGGCTTAAATATTCACATAATATCAAACAAATCCATTACTGCTGTCCGTAAATAATCTTAACAATTTATTACATGACAAGGGGACGTTGGCTAATGGTGCAGAATCTCCTTAGTGGTTTTGCGATATGCAGATGCAATACTTGTCGATTCCCTCTCATTATACTTTGCTCAAATCTGCAAATAATTCAAGAAAATTGCCATTAACTTGTACGTACGCGGACGTGACTGAAATTTTAGTCTCGCCTATTGAATTATACACAAAGTTTCCGCGAAACGGACCACTCGTTCGGACATTTGCTGCTTATTTAAAACATGGCGTTCTTCAGAGAAAATCCAGAGAAAATTCTCGAACACTCTGAGATCTTGCTTTAATGGAGCAAGAGTCGCCAGTGCATTGAAAAAGTGGAGAAATTTTTAAATAGACGAAATGCAAGGTGACGATCTCTTGCTAGTTTTACATGGGTTCGCTTCTGCAGGCCGACACACTAAGCAATCCATTCACCATTACAGCCAAGTCACGGTTCAGTTTCGGTTCATGGTTCAAGAAACGGTTTAAACCGTCTACTAACTGCATTTTAGAGATAGGAGGTTCTGAATCAATAGTTTTGATTCTTTGAAACTTGATATAAGATCTCCATTGCACGAGTTTCCACGGGTTTTAGAGACATTTGAAAAGCAAATCACGTTGCTTATAGATTCCTTGTTTTATTGAGTTTTGTCTTGTCAGAAAGAAGGAATAATAATCTGATTATTTCAGTTTTCTTCATTGTGCTCTTCTTTTTATTCGCTTCTTGCGTTTGGAAAGCTGATTTGGATAGAAATTCATTTGTTTCATGCCCAAATGACGTCCTGTGCAAAGCAAATCTCGCCTATCGATTTCGTCAACTTTCTCAATTTTACAAGAGAACGAACAGAGCTTCTTGAGTAAAGTAATAATTTTTATGTATTGTATTCTTAATAGATGATAATTATGATGATGTAGTCACGCTGATAACAGCAATAATACTGATAACACTGAGAGAAACATTGGTAAAGTAGAGAATCTATAAGTTTTAATGGAGTTGAAGTGTGGAAGACCTTCAGAAAGTAGCGATTAATCTGCTACGTAATGATACCACAATGATACCTTCGATACCAGGGATACCTCAGTCATCACTGATGATATTGATAACAGTAGTAACCCTGACAAAACTGATAGAAACCTTGGTAGTTTGTCACAAAGTTGTCGGAGCTTCTGGTAAGGAGAGTATGGATGTGAAGAGACCCTTGTAAAGTAGCGAATACTCTGCTGCGTAATGATACCACAATGATACCTTTGATACCAGGGATACCTCGGTCATCACTGATTATATTGATAACAGTAGTAACCCTAACAATACTGATAGAAACCTTGGTAGGGTGTCACAAAGTTGTCGAAGCTTCTGGTTAGGAAATTATAGATGTGAAGAGACCCTTGTAAAGTAGCGACTAATCTGCTACGTAATGATACCATAATGATACCTTCGATACTGGGGATACCTCAGACATCACTGATGATATTGATAACAGTAGTAACCCTGACAACACTGACAGAAACGTCGGTAGAGTGTTAGAAAGTTGTCGAAGCTTGTGTGTTATGAGAGTATGGATGTGAAGAGACCCTTGTAAAGTAGCGAATACTCTGCTACGTAATCATACCACAATGATACCTTCAATAACGGGGATACCTGAGGTATCACTGATGATACTGATAACAGTAGCAACTGACAACATTGACAGAAACCTCGGTAGAGTGTTAGAAAGTTATCGAAGCTTGTGGTTAGGAAATTATGGATATGAAGAGACCCTTGTAAAGTAGCGAATACTCTGCTACGTAATGATACCACAATGATACCTTCGATACTGGGGATACCTCAGACATCACTGATGATATTGATAACAGTAGTAACCCTGACAACACTGACAGAAACGTCGGTAGAGTGTTAGAAAGTTGTCGAAGCTTGTGTGTTATGAGAGTATGGATGTGAAGAGACCCTTGTAAAGTAGCGAATACTCTGCTACGTAATGATACCACAATGATACCTTGGATACCAGGGATACCTGAGACATCACTGATGATATTGATAACAGTTGTAACCCTGACAACACTGACAGAAACTGGTAGAGTGTTAGAAATTTGTTGAAGCTTCTGGATAGGAGAGTATGGATGTGAAGAGATCCTTTTAAAGTAGCGAATACTCTGCTACGTAATGATACCACAATGATACCTTCGATACCAGGGATACCTGAGGCATCATTGATGATACTGATAACAGTAGCAACTGACAACACTGACAGAAACCTCAGTAGAGCGTTAGAAAGTTGTCGAAGCTTCTGGTTAGGATAGTATGGATGTGAAGAGACCCTTATAAAGTAGCGAATACTCTGCTACGTAATGATATCATAATGATACCTTCGATTCCGGGATACCTCAGACATCACTGATGTTATTGACAATAGTACTAACCCTTGATAACACTGATAGAAACCTTGATCGAGTGTTAACAAAATTTTCAAGCTTCTGGTTATGGACGTGAAGGACCCTTAGAGAGTAGCGATAAGTTCGCTACACTGGGTATCAAATCCAGTGCTTAGGAACGCGGATCTTTTCAAGTGGGAAGAAGGTTGTCTCCAAAGGAAAACACACAATGGCGTCCATTATCCTACATTACAAAAGATAAACAGTCAAAGGAACAAGATTTCCTTCTCATCGGTTTGCACTTACGTCATGTGCAGTAAATGTCTGTTTGGAATTGTCCCAACACGAACTGCTAAATCTCTCTATTTTCTTTAATATTAAAGATTACAACTTAATTTTACGGTTTAATCTAGTTAGAATTAACTTTATTTGTCATCGTGTTATCGAGTGAAGTTATCAGTGGGGCCAAAAACAAAAGAGACAAAAGAGCAAAAGACACTGGATGACAGTTTGGCTTGTCGTCGTGAAGTTCGCCATAACTCTGTTCGAGCTTTTGTTGGAAGTTTTCTGGAAGTTTCTCGTCTCCTTTTGTGAGCAGAGTGTAAAAGAAGTGATAAATATGCATCTTATACGTTTTTCCATTTACAAAAGATACTTGGTAGTCACTTCTTTTGTCTGTCTGTCTTGTCTGTTATCTGTGCTGGCTTGCTTGAGAAGTAAATGGCAAGGGACCATACAGTAGAACTCTTATACGAAATACAAATAACTAACTTACTACTTACTAACTACATTACTAACGAAGAGTATATAGGCTTTTCTTTTACTAATATTATTAATAATTATTATTATCGTCGTGTTGATTCGTTTGTTAATTGGATATGACAGAAGGTAACTTCTAAACGACGTCTCTGAGGACTTGCGAAAAGCGTTTGTGTGTTTATCCAAAGGGGGCTGTCAAACTTTCCGGCACACATCCACTATTATCGTAGGTTATCAACTCGTTATCAACCTGTTATCATGGGTTAACAACTTGGGATTCGTACGTTCGTGTCTTGAAGTTCGGATGGATCGCCTCATGCGATCAATGGCGGAATAATCGCATGGTGAGTTTACGTAAAGGACTCTGTTTGAACCACACAAACAAACTTTCCTAGAAAATTATCCCTGATAACACTTGATAACCTATGATAATAATTATATTTTTTAATTTGTTAAATATTTTACTTAAATTATTTAAATTTTAGGAGAAATGGCGCCAAGTTTTCGACGTGGGTCTTCATTCATCTTCAAGTGAATTCATTACGGAAAAACTCCAAGGGAGGTGGGTGGTGGTGGGTGGGAGGAAAGAGGGTGGTGGGGAGGTGGGGGAGTGAAGGCGATTGGCTGAAAGTAGGGTGGAGTGAAAGGAAAGAGGGTGGTGGGGAGGTGGGCGAGTGAAGGTGATTGGCTGAAAGTAGGGTGGAGAGGGAGGAAAGTGGTTCAGGATTGGAGGGCGATGTGGGAGGTGGGTGGTTGGGTGATGGGAGGAATCAACAGGTGGATGGAACGAACGTGATTGGTTGACAGCAGGGAGGAAGTGGGAGGTGGGTGGAAACAGTAGTAAAAGGGTTAGTGGGTGGAAAGGAGGGTAGGATTAAGATTCTTGATTGGCCGCAGTGTGGGTGGAAGTGGGTGGGAGGTGAGCGGGCTGGCGCATTTGATTGGTTTAAACTGTGGGAGGTGGCAGGTGATTGGAGAAGAAGGAGCGGGTGTGGGTGGATAGTGGGTGGTGGGTGGATGAAAAAGGCGGGAAGCCCCTTGCAATCAGTCCGCAGTTTCAGTTATGTAAATGAAGCAAGTAGCCGAGGCTGCGGCGCTGGAATGCAATTAGGCAATAATAGGCCAAGATGAATCTGAAACATATCGGGGTAATTTCAAATCTAATTTAATTATTAACTAATACTAACTATTTTTACTACTTCTTACTATTTTCTAGTCAGCTGAGAAGCTATAATACGATCTGATGATAGTAGTAGTAAGCAAAATACTAACTTAGTCGAAGTGAAACTTACTATTGTTTAGTCAGCGGAGAAACTTTAATACGATCTGATGATAGTAGTACTAAGCAAAATACTAACTTAGTCGAAGTGAAAGTTACTATTGTTTAATCAGCTGAGAAGCTATAATACGATCTGATGATAATAGTAGTAAGCAAAATACTAACTTAGTCGAAGTGAAACTTACTATTGTTTAGTCAGCTGAGATGCTGTAATACGATCTGATGATAATAATAGTAAGCAAAATACTAACTCAGTCGAAGTGAAACTAAGTTACACGAGTGCTAAGTCTTGACCATAAGCAAGCAACTTTGAAGTCAACAAAGCTGCATCACGCACCTAATCAGCAGGGGTCCGAAACCTCCACCAAAAAAGTGTTATCATGTGTTACCAGTCCATTATCAACCTGTTGTTACCTGTAGTAGGTGAAATCTAGCGTGTTATCGTTGTTATCAGTGTTATCAACCTGTTATCATGTGTTACCAGTCCATTATCAACCAGTTAGCAGCCGTAAGTAGTTGAAATCTAGCGTGTTATCATGTGTTATCATCATGTTATCAGCATGTTATCACATTGCTTCGTTAGCACGGAGTCCCCTGCTTCTCCATAATCAGTTTTCAAGTTGTGCATGCGACTAATTGACTACGCTTCTAGTAGCTTTTGATTAGTCGCTATTATCCAAAGTCTAGTTATCAAGTGTTATGAAGTGTTATCAGTGTTATCACATGCTATCAGCGTGTTATCGTATAGTACTGTGATCAGTCAAGTTTTGATAGTAACTTTACTACTACTACTACTATTGCTAGTTTGCTATTAGTAGTATAACTGTAGATGCTAACTAACTACTACTAAGTGTAACAGTACTTGCTACCAACTAGAAACTTTTATTTGCTAACTACTATTTACTACTAAATACGAATTACTATGTACTGATTACTACTACTTGTTACTAACTACGAACTAATATATGCTAACTACTACTATTACTACTACTACTGCTGCTGCTGCTATTACTACTACTATTGCTAGT
This sequence comes from Eulimnadia texana, assembly GCA_002872375.1. Taxonomy (NCBI): domain Eukaryota; kingdom Metazoa; phylum Arthropoda; class Branchiopoda; order Diplostraca; family Limnadiidae; genus Eulimnadia; species Eulimnadia texana. The sequence goes on from NKDA01000008.1 coordinate 664,127, forward strand.
ACTACTGCTACTGCTGCTACTACGACGACTAATATTACTACTGCTATTACTACTACTATTGCTAGTACTACTACTACTACTACTACGACAACTACTACTACTACTGCTATTACTACTGCTATTGCTAGTACTACTGCTACTGCTACTAATACTGCTACTACTACTGCTGCTACTACTACTACAATTACTACTAATGCTGCTACCACTACTCATACTGCTATTACTACTACTACTTGCCACGAACTACAAACGACTACTTACTAACAACTACTACTTAGCTAGTTATCAATTACTGTGTGCTAACGACTACTTACTACCAACTACGAACAACTGTCTTGCTAACTACGCATTGTATTGTTGAATGCTAACCACTATCTACTAACTGCTTAGCCTTTTGTCTTAGTTTTCGTAATTATCTTTGATCTGAAGACTAGTTTCTTGAAGTTTTCACTTTCTCGGTAGTTTTTTTAGTCGACTAACAAATTAGCATTCAGTAGCTCTTCGCCGAGTGCATACGGCAAACTATCTTCTGTTAGTTTTCCACCGCAAACTTTTTAATTGCACTTTTGCCAGTCCGTAATCTAAGTTCCGAAGAAAAAAGAGAAAATAGTCAGAAGTCGAAGAGTAGTGAGTAATAAGTAGCATTAGCAAAGTAGTAGTAATAGTAGTAGTAGCTGTACTCTAGTAGTATATTTTACTCTCAGCATTTGCATTGAAATAGTAAATATACTCAGTAGTAAGTAGTTAGTAATTATAAGTAAAGTTAAAGAAGTAGTGGTAGCACTAGAAGTAGTAGTTAGAGTAGTCGTAGTAGTAAAGGTAGTAGTAGTATCTTCGGTGTAGCAGCTTAGTAAGTAGCTAGTAATAATAGCAAAGTAGTAGTAATAGTAGTAGTAGCACAACTGTAGTAGTATCTTTTACTCTCAGCAGTGCTACTTTTACGTACTTTTAATAGTCAGTAGTAGTGTTAGCTAATAGTTAGTAGTCAGTAGTTATTAGTAAAGTAATAGTGGTAGTATCTACCTACATACAATGGGTATACTCAGTAGTAAATAGTTAGTAGTTATAAGTAAATTTAAACTAGTAGTATTAGTAGGAGCAGCAGCAGAAGTAGTAGTTAGAGGGGAAGTAGTAGTATCTTAGATACACTTACTATGCTTAGTAGTAGGTGGTTAGTAGTATTAGCAAAGTAGTAGTACTAGTAGCAGTGGTAGTGGTAGTAGTATTACTTCCCTATCTTATTCGACAACTTTTATCGTTGTCAGTACCATCCTTATTAACGCAGTGCCAAATCTGTCGAATCCTTGGACAGCACGAAAAATTTCTGTACTCCTTCAAGATCTGTCCACCTATTCGACATATTTATTATAATCATTATCAAAGCGGTACCAAATCTGTCGAATCCTTGGACAGCACGCAAATTTCCAGTACCCGAACAAGATCTGTCCATCTTTTCGACTTATATGTTATTATCATTATTAAAACTGTGCCAAATCTGTCGAGTGCATGGACAGCATGCAAAATTTCTGCATTCGTTCAAGATCTGTCCACCTACTCGACAGATCTATGAATGGTACTGTTATTGCTAATGCGGTACCAAATCTGTCGAATCCTTGGACAGCATGCATAATTCCCGTACTCGTTCAAGATCTGTCCACCTACTCGACAGATACATTACTACTTGTTACAGTTACTGTTGTTATTGTACGTTACTACTGCTGATATTTTTCTTAGAGGGAACGAAGGTTTTTCCAGCAGGTAGAGCAGCACTTGTAAGCAGTAGTGCAGTAGCTTAGGCAAATAGTCAAAAGTAGTACAAGCACTCGACTACTTACCGGGGCTAGCATATTCACACTACTACTACTACTGCTTCTACTACTACTACTACTACTACTACTTGATCTTCTACTTCTAGTACTTCTACTACTACTACTTCTACTACTGTCACAACTCCTCTCACTACCCTTCCTCCTCCTCCTCTAATACTACTACTACTACTTGATCTTCTGCTTCCAGTACTTCTACTACCCTCACAACTCCTCTCACTACCTCTTCTCCTCCTCCTCTACTACTACTACCACTACTACTACTACCACTACTATTACTGCTACTACCACTGCTTCTTCTTCTTCTTCTTTTTCTTCTTCTACTACTACTACTACTACTACTACTACTTCTAATACTACTACCGTTTCTACTAACTACTACTCTACTACTACTACTTACTGGTACTAATACAACTCCTGCTAACTACTACCACTGCTATACTACTACAAGTACCACTATTGTTCTCCTTCTTATTATTACTACTATTATTATTATTAAAAGAAAATCCAACGTTTTTCTTCAGTAGGTAAATAGCTGCTCGTCTAAGCCATTGAGCAATAACTTAAGCAAATAGTAGCAAAAGTACTACAAGCACTCGACTACTTATTGCGGGCTGGTATAGCGCGTGCTTTTTACTCAGGGACGCGAGTTTTCCTTCAAACTAACGTCATTTTTAAGAAAACAAGCAGGATACATTTACCTTGTATCAATATCTGAACCAAGGGGTCTGCAACTTACATCCTGTTATCACTGTTATCTACGTGTTATCATGTGTTATCAAATAATCTTCGTACACTTTTTATCGGAGTTTTGGGCCCCTTGGTTCAGATCAAGGGGTCTGCAACTTCAAATAAGCCTCGTACAATCTGTAGGTCATGTTATCACTGTTATCAACCCGTTATCTCCGTGTTATCATGTGTTATCAAATAATCGTATACTTTCTCTAGGAGTTTTGGCCCCTTGGTTCAGATCAAGGGGTCTGCAACTTCCAATAAGCTTCGTACAATCTATAGATCATGTTATCTACGTGTTATCTCCGTGTTATCATGTGTTATCAAATAATCGTAAAATTTTCCTAGGAGTTTCGGACCCCTTTGATCTGAACTTTACAAAGGAGCTTGGTTCACTGATGGATCTGTGTTATCATTAAGGGGTCCGAAACTCCGAGGAAAAGTGTACGAAGATTATTTGATAATATATGATAACACGCAGACAACATGGAGATAACAGGTTGATAACAGTGATAAAATGACCTAGGTGTACGAAGATTATTGGAAGTTTCGGACCCCTTGGTTATCATCGTGTTATCAGCTGTTATCAACTAATTATCCGTTTGAAAGATAAAACCAGTATGCTTGTACTAAACTACTAATATACTATGCTACAACAACAGCTACAACTACTACTAATGTTAGTAGTAGTATTACTACTATTACTATTGCTATTGCTACTACTCCTGGTACTGTTGCTATTTCTACTGCTACTATACAAATACAACCATAATAATAACAACTTCGGCTACTTCTACTACTACTGCTACTACCACTATTACTAAAGCTGTTATGATTACTACTACTACTACTTGTACTACTACTACCACTTGTATTACTACTACCACTTGTACTATACTACAACAACAACAACAATAAAACAACAGCTATTACTACTACTTTTAGTACTATTACTACTGCTACTCCTACTACTACTACTACTCCTACTACTACTCCTCCTACTTATACTACTACTACTTCTACTACTACTTGTATTACTACTTCTACTACTACTACTATTACTACTACTACTACTACTAGGAATATTGCTTGTAGAATCCATGAATCTGGGGAATCTAGGTTTGGTTGTGCCAAGCCCTTGTTGGTTTGATTGTAAGTGTCATGTGGGTAGTATTATGCTTTGATAGGGTCACATGTCACCAGCGGAGAATGGCCACATGACATGTCACCTTCGATTATGACCATGCAACATCTATTTCTACGCTTTGCTTTTTCCCTCCTTTTCTCGTTTGCTTCTTTTATTCACAGATAGTTTCCGTAACATGTAATCCAGCCAATACATTCATATTATGTATAGAAAGATATTATTCTTATTACAAAAGTAGTAGGAGTAGGAGTAGTTGAAGTAGTACAAGGAATAGTAGTAATAGTAGTAGTAGAAGTGTAAGTATCAGTAGTGGTAGGCATTAAGAATCATGAATATTCTTATTGCAGAAGTAGTAGGAATAGTTGAAGAAGTACAAGGAATAGTAGTAATAGTAGTAGTAGTAGTTTTAGAAGTACAAGGAATAGTAGTAGTAGTAGTAATAATAATACAAGTAGTAGTAGAAGTAGTGGTGGTAGGCACTAAGAATCATGAATATTCTTATTACAGAAGTAGCAGGAGTAGGAGTAGTTGAAGAAGTACCAGGAATAGTAGTAATAGTAGTAGTAGGAGTAGTAGTAGTAATACAAGTAGTAGTAGAAATAGTAGTGGTAGGCACTAAGAATCACGAATATTCTTATTACAGAAGTAGTAGGAGTAGTTGAAGTAGTACAAGGAATAGTAGTAATAATAGTAGTAGTAGCAGTAATACAAGTAGTAGTAGAAGTAGTAGTGGCAGGCACTAGGAAACATGAATATTCTTATTGCAGAAGTAGTACGAGTAGGAGTAGTTGAAGTAGTACAAGGAATAGTAGTAATAATAGTAGTAGTAGCAGTAATACAAGTAGTAGTAGAAGTAGTAGTGGCAGGCACTAGGAAACATGAATATTCTTATTGCAGAAGTAGTACGAGTAGGAGTAGTTGAAGTAGTACAAGGAATAGTAGTAATAATAGTAGTAGTAGCAGTAATACAAGTAGTAGTAGAAGTAGTAGTGGCAGGCACTAGGAAACATGAATATTCTTATTGCAGAAGTAGTACGAGTAGGAGTAGTTGAAGTAGTACAAGGAATAGTAGTAATAATAGTAGTAGTAGCAGTAATACAAGTAGTAGTACAAGTAGTAGTGGTAGGCACTAAGAATCATGAATATTCTTATTACAGAAGTAGTAGGAGTAGGAGTAGTTGAAGAAGTACAAGGAATAGTAGTAGTAGTAGTGGTAGGCACTTATAATCATGAATATTAACCACTAAGAATCTTGAGAATCCTGACTTTTAACCAGTGTTTCCATTTTGCAGGGAAGTTCCCTGAAAAAGGGGAAAATGGGGTCTGAAAAGGGAAAAGTAAGAGAAGGAAGGAAACCGGGAAAATCTAGAAGGACAACCTTAGATCTTAGCACCGAGGAGAAAAGGGGGAATAAGGGAAGAGGGGAAAAAGGGGAAATTGAAAGTGGGAACACTGCTTTCAACTACTAAGATTCTTGGGAGCTATGAATCTTGGCAAATCCGAGAATCTTGAGAATCCTGACCCTTCACACTAAGAATCTTGGCAAATCCGAGAATCTTAAGAATCCTGATTCCTTACTACTAAGAATCCTGGAAAATCCGAGGATCTTAAGGACCCTGACTCTTCACTACTAAGAATCTTGAGAACTAAGAATCTTGGCAAATCCGAGAATCTTAAGGGCCCTGACTCTTCACTACTAGGAATCTTGAGAACTAAGAATCTTGGCAAATCCGAGAATCTTAAGGGCCCTGACTCTTCACTACTAGGAATCTTGAGAACTAAGAATCTTGGCAATTCCGAGAATCTTAAGGATCCTGACTCTTCATACCAAGAACCTTGGAAAACCGAGAATCTTAAGGACCCTGACTCTTCACTACTAAGATTCTTGAGAATTAAGAATCTTTGCAAATCCGTGAATCTTAAGGACCCAGACTCTTCACTACTAAGAATCCTGAGAACTAAGAATCTTGGGCAAATCCGGGAATCTTAAGAATTCTTACTCTTCACTGCTAAGAATCTTGAGAACTACGAATCCTAAGAATCCTGACTCTTCACTACTAAGAATCCTGAGAACAAAGAATCTTGGAAACCAAGAATCTTGAGAACTAAGAATCTTAAGAATCCTCACTCTTCACTACCAAGAATCTTGAGAATCATGAATCCCATGAATCTTGAAGAGTAGCCAACCTCTCCCTCCTTCAGTGGGATGATGTATGATGGAAGTAGCGGCTTTCTCTCTCGATGATTCCTTGTATCCCTCTCGGAGCGGAAAAATTAATCCCTCATTTATGTCATCACATTCTGAGCACATCCCTGTTATCCACGGTTATCAATACTATCATTGTTATCAATATTATCACACAAATGAATCATATTAAATATATTAAATTCATTTTTTAAAATTGGTGAATGAACTAATCAGTTCATTTGGTACCGTGGTTCCACTTTCAATTCCCCTTTTTCCCCTTTCTTCCCTTATCTTTCCCTTTCCCCCTCCATGCCAGCATATAAGGCTGTATTTCTAGATTTTCCTCTTTTCCCCTTCTCTTATTTTTTCCCCTTTTCAGCCTCCATTTTCCTCTTTTTTCGGGAATTTCCCTGCAAAGTGGAAACACTGATTTGATACTTTACTAAACTAATTAACTGCTTTGTCCTCACATTCTGAGCACATCCCTGTTATCCACGGTTATCAATACTATCATTGTTATCAATCTTATCACAAAAATAAATTACATTAAATATATTAAATTCATTTTTTAAAATTGCTAAATGAACTAATCAGTTCATTTGGTACCGTGCTTCCACTTTCAATTTCCCCTTTTTACCCTTTCTTCCCTTATCTTTCCCTTCTCCCCCCTCCGTGCCAACATATAAGGCTGTATTTAAGATTTTCCCCTTTTCCCCTTCTCTTATTTTTTCCTTTTCAAACTCCGTTTTCCTTTCTTTTTTCCGGGGAATTTCCCTGCAAAGTGGAAACACTGATTTGATATCTTACTACTCGTTCATAAACTAAACTCTAATCGTAACAATAATAAACAAGCCTTGATAACCTTAGATAACACTTTACCAAGTAGTTGATAACCAGAAATTGACTACTTGAGAAGTAGTTCAATAGCACATTGTGGTTTTTCGCTGGCTGCAGCGAAAACTTTTCGCCACTTGAAGCGTTTTTAATTAACAGCTTCCCTCCTTTTTCTTTTGCTACAAGATACGACTGCAAAAAAGGCACCCAAAAAAGCACTGGAAAGCACAAATAAAAAAGCACAGAAAAAACTTTCCATCACTTTATAAAGGCAATTCAAAGTCTGTTTTTCGCTTTTATGAACCGTTTTTTTGCCACTCTTTAGAGGCAACCTTCGATTTTCGCTAGTCGTCAGCAGAAAGCCTTTGATTGGGAGGAAACGGGTGATAACATGATGATAAGACTGATAAAAGTGATGATAGGGATAGAGAAGATAATGAGGATAACACTGATAACCCTGATAACAGCGCTAGTTTGAAGTTATCAATGTTAACAACGTTTATCTTTCTGCTAGAAGAAAGTGGAAAGGCTCTTGGCCTTAATAGCAAGGAAACAGTTGATAACACGATGATAACACTGATAACAGTGATGATAGGGATAGAGAAGATGATGAGGATAACAGTGATAACCTTGATAATTCTGTTATTCCTATGTTATGAACGTGTTATCTTCGGTTAGTAGTCAGCAGAAAGACTGTATTGGGCTTTGATTGCAAGGGAACGGTTGATAACACGATGATAACACTGATGACAGTGATGATAGGGATAGAGAAGATTATGAGGATAACAGTGTTAACCCTGATAACAACGCTAGTTTGAAGTTATCAGTGTTAACAACGTTTATATCTCTGCTAGAAGAAAGTGGAAAGGCTCTTGGCCTTCATAGCAAGGAAACGGTTGATAACATAATGATAACACTGATAACAGTGAAGGTAGGGATAGAGAAGATTATTAGGATAACAGTTTTAACCCTGATAACAGCGCTAGTTTGGAGTTATCACTGTTAACAAGGGTTATCTCTCTGCTAGAAGCAAATGGATAGGATCCTGACTTTGATTGCGAGGAATCGGTTGATAACACGATGATATCACTGATAAAAGTGATGATAGGGATAGGGGAGATGATGATGATAACAATGATAACCTTGATAACTCTGATGATTAGGTTATTCCTATGTTACAAACGTGTTGTCTTCGGTTAGCAGTCAGTAGAAATGCTATATTGGGCTTTGATAACATCCTGATAACATCCTGACACCATATTGATAACAAATGATAACATTCTTGTCCGTACTGCTAGTGTTATCACATATTATCAGGGTGTTATCACTCTGTTATCCGATGTTATCAGTGTATAATTGCTTAAGAGACTAGTAAAATTATGCTATCTCAGCTTACTATCATCATTATCGCCCCTTTATCAGGATGTTATCCAATGTTATAAGTCCATATATGGAACTGTGTTACCTGAGCTTACTATCCATGTTATCACTCTGTTATCATCTTGTTATCTCTGTTATCCAATGTTATCAGTGTATATCTGCTATAGAGATTAGTAAACTGTTATCCAAGCTTACTATACCTGTTATCACCTTGTTATAAGCATGTTATCACTCTGTTATCCGAAGTTATCATCATGTTATCAATCGTAGTTTACTCCGTGTTTCCACTTTCGATTTCCCCTGTTTTCCCTCTTCCCTTTTTTCCCCTTTTCTCCCTGGTTGCTAGAATCTCAGGCTGTCCTTCTAGATTTTTCCTGTTCCCTTATTTTCCCCTTTTTCCCCTTGGTGCTAGAATCTAAGGGTGTCCTTCTAGATTTTCCCTTTCCCCTTATTTTCCCCTTTTTCCCCTTGGTGCTAGAATCTCAGGCTGTCCTGCTAGATTTCCCTTTTTCCCTCTTCCTTAGTTTTCCCTTTTTCCTCTCTGTGCTAGAATCTAAGGCTGTACTTCTTCATTTCCCCTTTTCCCTCTTCTCTCATGTATCCCTTTTCAGACCCCATTTCCCCTCATTCCAGGGAATTTCCCTGCCAAGTGGAAACACTGAGTTTGCTACCCTTTCTAATCAGACATGCGCAGTTCTGTCCCGGGGAACGGAGGACTTTGTTCCACTGTGCGCCACAGACAAGTCGACATTTGCTTTCTGCCGGCAGACAAGACAGTCGTCCTGACCGGTCCTGTCTGAATCTGTGCTTTACGTGGACAGACATTTCTTTACAGTCAAAATCGACATTGTTTGCGTTTTTAGGCTGTGGAAAGTTAGAAATTTGTTAGTGGAATTTGGTGGTTGTGTTTTTTTTATTGACTGTATTCAATCTGTCGAATACGTGGACAGACAACTTTTCGATTCTTACAATCAAGCCGCTTGTATTGGTGGTTTCAGAAAAACTAACCTGCGCTTTACGCGGACAGCCAATTCTTTGGTAGCTCTGTTTGTGACGGCTTGGATTTTCAATCTGTCGAATACGTGGACAGCATTTATACACTTCTTAAACCTTCACCTGGACTTCCAGCTTCAAAAAACTAATCTGACGATTACGTGGACAGCAGTTTATGTGCTTCTCAAACGTATATATACACTTCTAGCTTCAAAAATCGTAATCTGTCGATTGCGTGGACAGCCAGTTCTTCACTTTCAAATCGAAAAACTAGATTTGTAGCTTACGAAACTCTAATCTGTCGAATACGTGGACAGCCCATCTGACTTACCAAATCGCCACTTGCACTTCTAGCTTCGAAAACCTAATCTGTCGAACACGTGGACAGCCACTTCTTCACTTCTAAATCGAAAAAACTAGATTTCTAGCTTACAAAAATCTAATCTGTCGATTAGGTGGACACGTGTACGAATTGAAATAAAATTCTTCGAGTGTCTCACTCTTTGACTTTGATTCAATTTTCGCGATTCCCAGTGAGAAAAGCTTCAAGCAATTTCGCACCGAGTTCCAACACTTTGGTCTTCACTAGCGGAATGCCAACGAGTGCAGCTTAACTCTTGAAAAACCAGGGAAAAAAGGGAAAAAAAGAAAAGTGAGAAAAACTTATTCCAGAATAAAAAAAAAAGAAGTAGAAAAGAAACGTGGTTTGTATCTAAAAGTTATTCACATGCAAATTTCAATGGCTCGTCTTCGTTCAGCAGCGTTCCTCTTGTTCTCCTCCATCTTGGGTAAGACACAAAAGACTCATTCATTAACGTAATTAACGTAATTAATGAAGTTATTTATAGTTAAATCGATAGTTCATTGGATAGTTCATTCGATAATTCAATCGATAGTTAAATCGATAGCTTAGTCGATACATTGATTATGTGGTGTCGAGTTGTAAATCTTGGGTGACACCAGTATTTCTTTTTCGATTTCCCTCTTTTTCCCCATTTTCCCTTATTTTCCCCTTTCTCCTCCATTCTCCCTCTTCTTTCACTTTTCCCTTTTTCCCTAGGTACTAGAATATATGGCAATATTTCTGGATTTCTCCCTTTTCCGTTTTCCCTTATTTTCCCCTTGTTCCCCTCGGTGCTAGAGTATAAGGCTGTACATCTGGATTTTTTCCTTTTTCTCTTCTTCCCTTATTTTCCCCTTTTCTCCCTCAATGCTAGGATAGATAAGGCTGTGCTTCTAGATTTTCCCTCTTCCCTTATTTCCCCCTTTCTCCTCCATTTTCCCCTTGTTCTCCTCGGTGCTAGAATATAACGCTGTACATCTAGATTTTTTCCCTTTTCTCCTCTTCCCTTATTTTCCCCTTTCCCACCTCAGTGATATAATATATGAGGCTGTACTTTTAGATTTTCCCTTTTCCCCTCTTCTTTCACTCTTCCCTTTTTTCTCTATATAAGGCTATACTTTTGGATTTCCCCCTTTCTCCGTTTTCCCTTATTTTCCACTTTTTCCCCTCGGTGCTAGACTATGTAAGGGTGTACTTCTGGGATTTCACTCTTCCCTCTCTTCTCTCATTTTCCCTTTTCAGACCATATTTTCTCCCATTAACAGGGAATTTCCCTGCAATGTGGAAACACTGGGTAACACGCAAGAGACTCATTCATTAACGTAATTAATCTAATGAATCAAGTCACTTAAGAATAATCGATACTTGAATCGATACCCTGAAAAATCGATACCCTGACAAATCGATACCCTGATTCTGTTCAATCGATTTTTACGTCTCTATATCGATAAATGAGGATTTGATTTATTAATGCGGGGATAGGACGTATAAGATAAACGATGGTTTCAAATAGATTGCTTTTTTCTAAAACCCAGAAGAAAATGAAGGATAGTTTCAGGACCCTGAAAACATCCTGAAAAGCACATTTCCAGGATGCCAATCAAGACTCTGAGTCCAGTGAAATTGGCCCACTTCCAGAGTATTCAGGACCCTGAAAATATCCTGAAAAGTACATTTTCAGGATGCCAATCAGCACTCTGAGTGCAGTGAAATTGGCCCACTTCCAGAGTATTCAGGACCCTGAAAATATCCTGAAAAGTACATTTTCAGGATGCCAATCAGCACTCTGAGTGTAGGAAATAGGCCCACTTCTAGGGTGTTCAGGACCCTGACATTGGAATGCTTTGAGTAATACATGTTCAGGATACTTAACAGCGTCCTGAAAAAACGCTTTTTCAGGATACTTAATGGTGCCCTCAATATAATCAAGATTCACAATTCTCCACCACAAGATTTTTACTCATCCACGGTCGGACGTGGTTTCAAGATATTCAAGATATCGTTCAGGATGTAGCCAACATCCATGTAACGAATCGATTAAGTAATCGATACACTCAGATTAATCGATTACTTTGTCTATAGTGCGTCGTTTTTCACATGGCAAACTCGATTTTGGTGAAAAGTTTATGTTCTTCCCTTAGTTCTTGGGATTGTCCCTCTCGCCCATAACATCCCCAACACAATAAAATATATCGATAATAGTTTAGAACGATTAGTTAATCGAATTAAGTAAACTGTCGCGGAAAAGGCACTTTCACGGATTTTGAATCCGTGAAAGTTTTCTTCAAGGATTCTACTCCGTGAAAAACCCCGTGAGATAGCTTAAATAACACGGAGTTTTACTGATCCTTGAAAAATTTTTCAAGGTCTGAGAATACCTACCCGTGAAAGTACCGTAGAGATAAAAAGCCCTTTCAATTTTTCAAGGTTTGAGAATACAGACCCGTGAAAGTTTTCTTCAAGGATTCTACTGCGTGAAAACCCCCATGAGCTTAAAAAACAGGGAGTTTTGCTGATCCTTGAAAAATTTTTCAAGGTTTGAGAATACAGACCCGTGAAAGTTTTCTTCAAGGATTCTACTTCGTGAAAAACCCCGTGAGATAGCTTACAAAACACGGAGTTTTGCTGATCCTTGAAAAATTTTTTCAAGGTTTGAGAATACCTACCCGTGAAAGTACCGTAGAGAGAAAAGCCTTTTACGTGTTTACCCTAAAGTGCTTACGTACGACTACTTACTACTGATACGTACTGATACGTACGTACTACTTACTAACTGATTAATTTTTTACTGGGAAATCGATTGAAAAGAATCGATCTTTTTAGAACATCCCTAACGCCATGAAATATATCGATTAGCCCAATAGAAAATAGACGTCCCGGTCAAACGTCGGAATGAATGAATGGTGCATGATTATCACGGATTCCAGCTAGACGACACTGTGAAATTTGCCCACTTTTCACACGGTTCGTACGCTTGATTTATTTTATTTTTTTTTTTTTGTTGAGAACCCACTAAAGAAAGTTCAGCTACTATTCAGCTAGTGATTCAACTGCCTAGTCATTCGGTACTCAGCTGTATGGAGTTTTATTGGTTCAGTTCGACCAAACTAAAGTAAGTTCAGCTACTATTCAGCTAGTGATTCAGAGGGAAGCTCATGTTCAGCTACTTAGTCATTCGGTACTCAACCGTATGACTTTTTATTGATTCAGTTCGAGCAAACTACAGTATGTTCAGCTACTGTTCAACTAATGTTTCAGCTACCTGGTCGTTCGGTACTCAACCGTTTGACTTTTTATTGGTTCAGCTTGAGCAACTAAGGTAAGTTCAGCTACTATTCAGCTATTGATTCAGCTACTTAGTCATTCAGTACTCACCCGTATGACTTTTTATTGGTTCAGTTCGAGCAAACTAAAGTAAGTTCAGCCACTATTCAGCTAGTGATTCACCTACCTAGTCATTCGGTTCTTAACCGTATATGATTTTTCTATCTCGAGTTAGTAATCGATTTAAATGAATCGATGAAAACTATTGGCTTTGGCCAGGACTGAAAGAGTTGTCAACTGAGATTACTGAAAATCCTCGTTGGAATTAACCCACAATTGGACTGTGTCACTCAAAACACTATCCCGGTTGTGCTGAAACGTCTGATTTAACTCAGAAAAGTTGGTTAGGAGTTTGAGTAACACTATCTTTGCACTGCAAGAGGACTTGTTCCGGTATAAATGGTCTATTTGGGGATAAATTAGGTGGTGAAGAGATAAGTTATCCCTGAAAGTTATACCAGAATAAGTATAATTATGTGAATGCAGTGTAAGAGCCCTGTTAATACTACAGTGACTTATTCCGGTGTGAACGGTGAATGAGGGATAAATTAGGTGGTGAAGAGATAAGTTATCCCAGAAGTTATACCAGAATAAATACGATAGCGTGAATGAAGCGTAAGAATCAGTTAACACTGCAAAAGAACTTATTCCGGTATAAACGGTCAAAGAGAGATAAATTCAAACAGTCAAAAGGTTATCCCTGAAGTTATACGAGAATAAGTACGACAGTGTGAACGCAACGTAAGAACCAGTTAACACTCCAAGGACTTATTCCGGTATAAATGGTTAATGGGATATAAACCAGACAGTGAAAAAGTTTATCCCTAAAGTTATACCAGAATAGTATGACAGTGTGAAGTGTAGCGGAGAACTGAGTTAAGTCATAATTCAATCTAGGATGAGCTTTATGGACCGTTGGAAAGTTGTCCAACACCAAGTTCACACTGCAGGATTTATTCCAGTATAAGTCGCCAACGGGAGATAAATCAGACAGTGAAGAGATATAGTTATTCCCAAAGTTATACCAGTATAGTGGAGTATGAACGTACTGTAAAGCTTAAATACAAGTTAGCCGAGAAGTGTAACACTACGAGTTCATACTATACCGGGATAACTTCTGGGATAACCTATCTATTCATTATTTGATTTATCCTCGATTGGCGATTTATACTGAGATAAGTTATATACTGGAATAAATTCGGCAAAAACCTACCTCTTCACTGTGTGATTTATCCACATTGTCGCTTTTATACAGGAATAAGTCTTATACTGGAATAAATCCTGGAATTTGAATATAGTGTAAGTCTTCTATAGTATGCAAAGACTTCATTCTGTATGAGCTGAACATCTCGCCCTATCTCGCCCCTGACACAGACTCGCCCTTAACCCAGTTTCACCTTGTCCAGCTTAACCCTAGCTCTTCCCTATCTCTTACCAAACTCGCCCTACTCACAGTTTCGCCCCTGATGCATTCTCGCCCCTGACCCATTCTCGGCCTACTTCGCCCTGTTGAATTTCGCCTAATGCATCGCTCGACAACTCCCATCTGATGCATTCTCGCCCTTGACCCCTATCTCGCCCTAATCTCGCCCCTGACACAGATTCGCCCAACCCAGTCTCGCCCTCACTCTATCTCGCCCTACTTCGCCCTGTTGAATTTCGCCTTATCCAGCTTCACTGTAGCTTTTCCCTGTCGCTTCCCAAACTCGCCCTACTCACACTTTCGCCCCTGATGCATTCTCGCCCCTGAAATCAATGTCGCCCTATCTCGCCCTACTTAATCCAGCTTCACCTTAGCTCTTCCCTGTTGCTTTCCAACCTCGCCCTACTCACAGTTTCGCCCCTGATACATTCTCGCCCTTGACCCATTCTCGCCCCTGAAATCAATGTCGTCCTACGTCGCCCTGTTGAATTTCGCATTATCCAGCTTCACCGTAGCTCTTCCCTGTCTCTTCCCAAACTCACCCTATTTCCAGTTTCGCCCCTGGCTCTATCTCGCCCTACTTCGCCCTGCTTAGTTACGCTTTATCCAGCTTCACCTTAGCTCTTCCCTGTCTCTTCCCAAACTCGCCCTACTCACTCTTTCGCCCTTGACCATTGTCGCCCCTGGCTCCCCCTCAGTGGCACTTGAAGGCCATTTCCTATAGTGAATGATGACTTACTCAACGCCGGAGTCTAGTGGATGAGATGTTGCAGCCAAGCATAACGTGCGCCCATAATGCACAATCAACGCTCCAAGGCACGAAAAACTGAATTATGTCGTTAAGTAGTAATTCATCCAGCACTACTACTACTTTGACTACTAGTCGTTGAGTAGTAATTCATCTAGCACTACTACTTTGACTACTATTACTGCTTACAGCATGAAAGATATATTAGCAGTTACTATTGTCTAGTTCATATTACTATTATTGTATCATTAGTATAAGTTGTAGCTTCTTATAAGTGTGCTAGTTGCTAGTCAACTAATCTTACAACTGGTTTACCACTTGCTTAGCAGCTTTGCTAGTCCACTACCTACTACTAGTTAGTTAAGTGCCTTGCTAGAATTTGAATAAAAATAATAACGAGTGCTCCTTTTACTGCTATAGCTACTACAATTACTAGCTTGCTGCTACCACTAGCCTTTCTAAGTACATTTAGTAGTATGCTACTTTCAATTCCAGTATAAAAGAACTATCAAACGACATAACTTAACTAGTAATAGGTAGCAGACTTGAGCAAAACTAACTAACTAACTAAACTGGCAGTTCAAATAAATCCTGCTAGCAACTACTTCATTTGAAGCGAACACATTCATTAGTTACTACAAGTTACTAACGACTAGATCCGTGTACTAACTAAGCTGTAATGAAAGTTAGCATCCATAAACTAGTTGACTAGTCACCGTATTTTAACTCGGACTGAAAGGTAAGCACTGGAGCGTTCGAACAAAAGCTTTTGCTCCGTGAATCGTATATTAATAGCTTGCTTACTTCCCAAGTGCTAGAATTACTTATTCAGAGCTCAGAAAGACAGGTTAGCTGAAGCTAAGCAGTTAGTAAGAGCCAGTAATAGCTGTAGTCGTAGCAGCTGCTACTTTTGTACAGAGTTAGCTTACGTCTATAAATTGCTAGAATTAGTAAAGATGTTTTCAGGTTACCAGTTAGCAATAGTTGAAGTAGCATGTCGCTACTACTCGACTACTGAATTTTAGCAGTTAGCAAAAAACTGGGTTGACTAATCAACTAGCAATAGTGTAAGTAGCAAGTCATATACTACTCAAATACTATCTGCCAAGTGGTACTTAAGGGACTAACTGACTTAAAATTAGCAAAAGTAGATGTACTACTACTAGTCTTCTACTACACTGTTTTTACTACTGGACTATTGGTTTCTAGTAAGCCAGTAAAGGTCTAGATTGACTAAATAACTAGCAATAGTAGAAGTAGCATATCGCAACTACTCGACTACTGATTTTTAGCAGTTAGCAAAAAACTGGGTTGACTAATCAACTAGCAATAGTGTAAGTTGAATGTCACATACTACTCAACTTCTATCTGCTATAGGTGCCACTAAAAGACGAAACTGAATTAGTAGTAATTAGCAACAGTGGAAGTAGCGTGTCATTTACTACTTGACTACCACTTGTTTAGCGACTTGAGAGTGAAAAGAAACTTAGTGAAGCGTTCAAACAAAAGCTGACTCATTTTAGCAAGTGTACTCAAGTAGCTTATTAGCTTGTTCAGTGTCGTGGTTTAATTACTTACTTAGCAGTCCCTAAACTGTTTTTCACGAAAGCTAATAACTAAGTTCGTTAGCATCAGACCAAGTAGTAAAACTAAATCAAGTTCTTAGTTCAAAGCTACTAACCATACTAGTTTAATACAGAATTTACTCGCCGTTAGTAGTAGTAGAGTTACTAGTCAAAGTTAGTTAGGTAAAAAGCTAAAGTCAGACTAGTTAGTCTTAGTAGTAATAGTTAATAAGAACTAATACTAGTTAGCAATAGTAAGTTTTGACCGGATGGAAAAATCATACGGTTGAGTACCGAATGACTAGGTAGCTGAACACTAGCTTCCCTGTGAATCACTAGCTGAATAGCAGCTGAACTGACTTTACTTTGCTCAAACTGAACCCTCTGAATAAGGGCTTGAATACTGCATGACCAAGTTCCTTAATAATTCAAGCGTACGTACCGTATGGAAGTGGGTAAGTTTCATACTGTCATCTAGCTGAATCCGTGATAATCATGCACCATTCATTCATTTTGACGTTTGACTAGCGTATCTTTTTCTATTGGGAATGATCAAGTTGTAGATTTCCAGTGATTTTTAGCGACAAATTCCATTCTCAATTTCCCTTTTTTCCCCTTTTCCCGTATTTTTCCCTTTTCCGTTTCCGTGCCACCATACGAGACTGTGTTTCTAGGTTTCCCCTTATTCCCTCTTCCCTGTCTTTCCCTTATCGCCCCCGTGCCACCATACGAGTTTGGATTTCTTGATTTCCCCCTTTTCCCTCTTCCCTTATTTTTCCCCTTTTCCCCTCTTCCCTTATTTTTCCCTTTTTTGCCTCCGTGCCACCATATGTGGCTGTGTTTCTAGATTTCCCCTTTTCCTTCTTCATTTATTTTTCCCTTTTTCGCCTCCATGTCACCATATGTGGCTGTGTTTGTAGATTTCCCCTTTTTCCCTCTTCCCTTATTTTCCCCTTTTTCGCCTCCGTACCATCATACGATACTGTGTTTCTAGATTTCCCCCTTTTTCCCTATTCTCTCATGTTACCCTTTTCGCAGAACCCAATTTCCCCCTTTTTCAGGGAATTTCCCTGCAAAGTGGAAACACTACTTGTGGAGGATCTAATCCAGTGCTTCCACTTTTTTCCCTTTTTTTCCCCCTCCCCTTAAAAAATATCAGTTTCCCTTTTTCCCCCTCCGTGCTACTGAGTACAGCTACATTTGTAAATTCACTTTTCCCTCCATTTTCCCCTTTTCCTCTTCCCCATTTTCCCTATTTGAGGGAATTTCCCTGCAAAGTGGAAGCACTAATCTAATCTGCTAGAGGTATATACGCTAGAGTAGAGGATCATATACTACTCACTGAAATTATATTTTCCCGCCATTCGCCAAGTTTCCCGATGAATAAAATTCCATAAAAATGTCCTATTGAATAGAATCTGCAATTTGTTCCAAGTTCTCTGCAACTTTTTTGATAAAATTTAAATTTAAATTAATGTTAATATAATTTTTATTTAATAATACATATATTTTAATGTATTTTAAGTTTTCCCTTTTCCGCCTCCGTGCTACCATACGATGCTGTGTTTCTAGATTTCCCCTTTTCCCCTCTTCCCTTATTTTTCCCTTTTCCGCCTCCGTGCCACCATACGAGGCTGTGTTTCTAGATTTCCCACTTTTTCCCCTCTTCCCTTGTTTTTCCCGTTTTCGCCTCCGTGCCACCATACGAGGCTGTGTTTCTAGTTTTCCCACTTTTTCCCCTCTTCCCTTATTTTCCCCTTTTTCGCCTCAGTGCCACCATACGATGCTGTGTTTCTAGATTTCCCTTTTCCCCTCTTCCCTTATTTTTCCCGTTTTCGCCTCCATGCCAACATACGAGGCTGTGTTTCTATATTTCCCCTTTTCCCCTCTTCCGTTATCTGTCCCTTATCGCCTCCGTCCCACCATACGAGGCTGTGTTTCCAGATTTCCCCCTTTTTCCCTCTTCCCTTATTTTTCCCTTTTCCGCCTCCATTATTATTACTATTTTCGTTGGTATCGCCAGCGTTGTAAGGAAATTTGTCGTATCCTTGGACAGTGCGTAAGCTTTACATACAAGCATAAGATCTGTCCACGTATTCGACAGATTTACATGTTTCATTACCTGCTATCTCTATTTTTTTTACTGTTATTACTAACTCTTTTCTAAATCTGTCGAATCCCTGGACACCACGTACGTTATTTCCACACCCCCTAGCATCTGTCCAGCTATTCGACAGATTTACATGTTTCATTACCTGCTGTCTCTATTTTTTTTACTGTTATTACTAACTCTTTTCTAAATCTGTCGAATCCTTGGACACCACGCACGTTATCTGCACACCCCCTAGCATCTGTCCAGCTATTCGACAGATTTACATGTTTCATTACCTGCTGTCTCTATTTCTTACTGTTATTACTAACGCTTTTCTAAATCTGTCGAATCCTTGGACACCACGTACGTTATCTGCACACCCCCTAGCATCTGTCCAGCTATTCGACAGATTTACATGTTTCATTACCTGCTGTCTCTATTTCTTACTGTTATTACTAACGCTTTTCTAAATCTGTCGAATCCTTGGACACCACGTACGTTATCTCCACACCCTCCAGCATCTGTCCACCTATTCGACAGATTTATATCTCCCTCTATTATCATTACTATCATTACTTTCACATAATTCATTTTCCCGCCAAAAATTTTCGAATCAGCTGATTTTGTCGAAACTTCGTCGGTTTGTTGCTTTACGTGAAACATAAAGGCGAAATTTCATTGAAAACTGGCACTGAAAATCTCCTTTTGTTCAACACTGAAGCCGGGTTCACAATATGTTTCGACCAAACTGTTTTGGTCATTATTAATATTATAATATCATATATAATCATATATATCATATTATAATTATCATTATTATTATTATTATTATTATTATTATTATTAAAAGACTAAAGGTGGCTTTACAGAACTTGTACTATTTATTATTATTATTATTATTATTATTGTTATTATTATTACTATTATTATTATTATTATTATTATTAAAAGACTGAAGGACTTATTACAGAACTTATACTATTAATTATTATTATTATTATTATTATTATTATTATTATTATTATTA
The DNA here is from genome assembly GCA_002872375.1 of Eulimnadia texana. Lineage (NCBI taxonomy): Eukaryota > Metazoa > Arthropoda > Branchiopoda > Diplostraca > Limnadiidae > Eulimnadia > Eulimnadia texana. The sequence continues at coordinate 683,749 of NKDA01000008.1, forward strand.
TTATTATTATTATCAATATTATTATTATCTATCTTATATTATATATTAACTTAATTATATTATTATCTAACTTATATTATTATCTAACTTATATTATTAGAACTTATACTATTTATTATTATTATTATTATTATTATTATTACTATTATTATTATTATTATTATTACTATTATTATTATTATTATTATTATTAAAAGACTAAAGGACTTATTACAGAACTTATACTATTTATTATTATTATTATAATTATTATTATTATTATTATCATTATCACTATTACTATCATTCTTATTATTATTATTATTATATTATAAAGACTAAAGGTAGCTTTACTATTTATTATTATTATTACTATTATTATAATTATTATTATCATTATTATTATTATTATTATTTATTTATTTATTTATTTATTTATTTATTTCTCTCGGCCAAGGCTTTTCGCCTATTATTAATATTACTATTATTATTATTATTATTATTATTACAAAAATTCTATAATTATTATTAAAGGAATTAATTGAATTAAAGATAATTTTCCAGATTTTTTTTTCTATTTTTTGGGACCCAATTGAAGAGAATACTCAAGGGAATTTTTTAAGAGAGTCACTCTAATCCCATGAAACAGCTATCAAGCTCCATTGCATTCCTTCTCAAAGGGGAAAAACTTTTCCCCTCCAACTTTTTCTCAAGTCTTATCCAATCCTTCCCATCTTTTCCCCATGTTTTCCCTGAATTTCCCTGAAATTTCCCCCCTACAGTTTTCCCGAGTATTTTTTTAAGAATTTTTTTCTTCAGTTATTTTTTGAACCTTAACTTTCCACAAATGAACTTTTTTTTATAAATTTTACAATTTTTCCCTATTTTCCCCTTTTTCCACTAATTCCCCGAAATTCCCCCCATATTTTTCCCTAGTATTTTTTCAGAATTTTTTCTTCAGTATTTTTTGAACTTTGATTTCTACAAGTGAAATTTTTACCCAATTCCCAACGTTTTCCCTATTTTCCCCCTTTCCCCCTAACTCCCCGAGTTTTTCCCCATATTTTTCCCCGACACTTTTTCCAGAACTTTTTCTTCAATATTTCAAATCTTCAATTTCCAAAGTTGATCATTTCCCTCGATATTCCCCACTTTCCCCATATTTCCCTGATTTTTCCCTCCAAATTTCCCCCCTTTTTCCCCCATCTGTTGCTGAACATTGGCAAAGTTCCATTTGCAAGTTTTCGCTGGGAATACCAACAGCTACGCCGTAAATCAATTAAGTTTAATTGAAATTTATTACCGCATACCTTTTTGCCATTTTTTAAAAATATTTTTATTATAGAAATAATTAAGGGGTCGGAAACTCCATGGAAAAGTGTACGAAGATTATTTGATAACATACGAGAACACGAGGATAACATGGATATAACAGGTTGATAACTGTGATAACAGGAAGGGGTCCGAAACTCCGAGGAAAAGTGTAGGAAGATTATTTGATAACATACGATAACACGGAGATAACTGGTTGATAACTGTGATAACAGCAAGGGGTCCGAGACTCGGAGGAAAAGTGTACGAAGATTATTTGATAACATACGATAACACGAGGATAACATGGAGATAACAGGTTGATAACTGTGATAACATGGCCCAGGTATACGAAAACTATTGGAAGTTTCGGACCCCTTGCTACAGAGCAATGTAAAATAGAGACAAATTGCTTGCAATTGATAACACTTGATAACACTGATAACATTTGATAACATTTTTCAAGTGTAGGGCGGGTGGGGGGGTTGGATATTCTTATGTAAAAGATCCACATTGGAGAAGAGGAGAAGGGGTCCGAAACTTCGAATAATCTTCGTACACCTAGGTCATGTTATCACAGTTATCAACCTGTTATCTCCATGTTATCATATGTTATCAGATAATCTTCCTACACTTTTCCCCGGAGTTTCCGACCCTTCCTATTATCACAGTTATCAACCTGTTATCTCCGTGTTATCTTCGTGTTATCATATGTTATCAAATAATCTTCGTACACCTAGGCCGTGTTATCACAGTTATCAACCTGTTATCTTCCATGTTATCTTCCATGTTATCTCCGTGTTATCATACGTTATCAAACAATCTTCGTACACTTTTCCTCGATGTTTCGGATCCCTTCCTGTTACCACAGTTATTAACCTATAGTCTCCATGTGATCTCCGTGTTATCGTATGTTATCAAATAATCTTCCTACACTTTTCCTCGGAGTTTCCCACCCCCCTTGGGAGGGCTGCATTGTTGCGTCATTAAAATTAATGAAGTTGAACGTCACGGACGAGACTAGACGCTGACGTCTCCGACGCTCACATAAAGACAAATGACGGATGATCCTAAAGGGGGGGCAAACCACCCCACCACCCACCCACCCGCCCACCCACCCACCCGCCTATCCTGGTGGGTGGGAGGCGGAGCCTAGTGGGTGTGTCGAACCAATAGGAAGGAGCGTGGGAGGGAAGAAGGAAAACGCTATTGGACGGCCGGTGGGGTGTGGAGGGGGCGGACGGGAGGGAAAGGAAGAGGCCTGATTGGATGGCCTGAGGGTGGGGAGGTGAACACCACCCACTTTTTCACCAATCAAATGTCAGCTTCTTTTACTACCCGCTCCGTATTCTTGGTCCGTAAATAAGATTCTCAAGATTCTTTTCGTGATTCTTGATTCTTAAATAAGATTCTCGGGATTCTTTTTCTATGATTCTTAAAATTCTCATACAAGGATTCTTAAAAAAGATTCCCAAGATTCTTTTCTATGATTCCCAAGATTCTTAAGATTCTTATAGAAGGATTCCCAAGATTCTTTTCGTGATTCTTGATTCTTGAATAAGATTCTCGGGATTCTTTTTCTATGATTCTTAAGACTCTTATACAAGGATTCTTAAGATTCTTCTCGTGATTCTTGATTCTTAAAAAAGATTCCCAAGATTCTTTTCTATGATTCCCAAGATTCTTCTCGTGATTTTCAGATTCTTTTTCAAAGATTCTTAAGATTCTTATAGAAAGATTCCCAAGATTCTTTTCGTTAATTTCAGATTTTTATGCAAGGATTCTTAAGATTCTTTTCGTGATTCTTGGTTCTTAAATAAGATTCTCGGGATTCTTTTTCTATGATTCCAAAGATTCTTTTCGTAATTTTCACATTCTTATTCAAAGATTCTTAAGAATCTTTTCGTGATTCTTGGTTCTTAAATAAGATTCTCGGGATTCTTTTTCTATGATTCCCAAGATTCTTTTCGTAATTTTCAGAATCTAATTCAAAGAGTCTTAAGATTCTTTTCGTGATTCTTGAATAAGATTCTCAAGATTCTTTTTTATGATTCTCAAGACTCTTTTCGTAATTTTCAGATTCTTATTCAAAGATTCTTAAGATTCTTATACAAGGATTCTTAAGATTTTTTTGTGATTCTTGAATAAGATTCTCAAGATTCTTTTCTATGATTCCCAAGATTCCTACTCAAAGATTCTTATTCAAAGATTCTTAAGATTCTTTTCGTGATTCTTAAGATTCTCGAACCCTCAGGGGATATCCCTCGCCAATTTGTTCGGTAGGAAATCCAGTTGAGATGCGATGAGGCGTATCTGCTACCGCTTTTTACCCCAACACAATAATAATAATAATAATAATAATAATAATAATAATAATAATAATAATAATGATAATAATGACAATAATAATAATTATAATAATAATAATAATAATGATAATAATGATAATAATAATATTGATGATGATGATATTAATAATAATAGTAATAATAATAATATTAACATTAATAATTACAATGATAACGATAGAAAAGTCTGTATAATCACATTATTATCATTTGTTATCATCAAGGGGTCCGAAACTTGCAATAATCTTCGTACACCTGGGTCATGTTATCAGCTGTTATCAACCTGTTATCCACATGTTATCTCCGTGTTATCATATGTTATCAAATAATCTTCGTACACTTTTCCTCGGAGTTTCGGACCCCTTGGTTATCAGCTGTTATCAACTTGTTATCTCCGTGTTATAGTATGTTATCAAATAATCTTCGTACACTTCTCCTCGCCAGTTTCCGACCCCCTCGGTTATCAGCTGTTATCAACCTGTTATCATGTTGTTATCAGTGGATATTAACGTCGATGGGCTTTTGCACCCTTGATAAGTGACAATGAACGATAACAGCGCAGAGGGAGCGATTCTGGCTCCCGTGCTAAACCATAAATCCCAATCTGGACATTATACCAAGTGCTACCCGACCCCCCTGACACTACCCTGGGGTATCAAGAATCTTAACTAAGAATCTTGAAAGAATCTTATGAATCCAGAATCTTATGAATCTTAAGAATCTTAACAAGATTCTGAAGATTCCAGGGATTCTTCTGGAGTAGCGAAACCCTCGAGGATCTTGAGAATCTTAACTAAGAATCTTGAAGAATCTTATGAATCTTAAGAATCTTAACAAGAATCAAGAATCTTGCATAAGATTCTCAAGAATCTAGGAATTCTTCTGAGGTAGCGAAACCCTCGAGGAATCATGAGAATCTTAACTAAGAATCTTGAAGAATCTTATGAATCTTAAGAATCTTAACAAGATTCAAGAATCTCAGGAATCTTCTGAGGCAGCGAAACACTTGAGGAATCTTGAGAATCTTGAGGAATTTTCATATACGAACAAGAATCTTTAAGAATCTTATGAATCTAGAATCTTAACTAAGAATCTTGAAGAATCTTTAAGAATCTTAAAATGATTATTTTCAGTTCGCTTATCTGATTACATTTTAATTTTAATTTTTTCCTGATTTATGCGTTTCATTTATATGAATAATAATAATATATTATAATATATCATATAATAATATAATATAATATATGTATATATATATTATATTATTATATTTAACGTATATATATTATAATATATTCATTATTAGTAATTTATATAATAACATATGAATATTAATATATTTTTATAATAACATTATAACATAATATTATTTTAAATGAATAATTTTAAATTTTATTTATAATTTTTCCATTTTTAATCATTTTTGAATTTTCATTTACTTAACTTTTCATTCAATAGTAATAATTTTAAATTACATGTATATTTTTTTTGGTATTTCAGACTAGTTACTAATTAATACTAGTTCATGGCTAGTTACTAACTGAGTGCAAGAATTACATAGGGAAATGCAAAAACTATACGGTTAACTAGGAATGATAAAGTAGAAAAGATAACTAATATTACAATAATATTAACGACTAAACGGTTATAAATTAATTTCATCATATATATATTAATTCAAATTCAGATTATGACGTAAATATTATTATATATAATATATTATAAAATAATTCTCTCATTTAATTGTATTATTATAATTACATTAATTATTTAATATCTTTTAATCTCCTAATTATTTTCTCTTCCTTAATCTTCTCTTCATTTCTGGATTATTTTTCTTTTCATTTATATTTCTCTCTCTTATTTAATTTTATTAATCTATTATTACTATATTATTATTACATTAGTATTATTATTATTATTAGTGTATTATTATTTTTTATTATTATTATTATTATTTTTCTATCATTGATAATTTTCTCTCTCTTATTTAATTTTATTAATCTATTATTACTATATTATTATAATTACTATTATTATTATTATTATTATTATTATTAATATATTATTATTACATTACTAACATTATTATTGTTATTATTATTATTACTAATTCTTTTTACATTACCATTATTATTATTGTTTTTATTATTATTACTTTATTATTATTACATTACTATTATTATTATTATTATATATTATATATATTTATATTAATAAATAAATAAATAAATAATTTTTTTTTCATTTATATTTTTCTCTCTCATTTCACTTTACTAATCTATTATTACGTTACTGATTTTCTATATAATATATTCTAATATATAATAATATGTTATTATATTGTATATATATAATAATTGTCAGTGGTAGAATGACTGTTTTAATTAAGCAGTCAAAAGAAAAAGCCAATTGTATTTCGTTGAGTTAACAGAAGAAGAAGAACAACAACAGAAAATTAAACTTTGGAATTAATGTTAACTTAGGAAATTTTTAACTGCAACTAAACTTAACTTTAATTAACTTAACTTTAACTTTTGTCAATGCAAAATTTTTTATTATCACCAAATTAATCGATGAGTTGGTAGGATTTGACTAAACTTAGGCCTGTTGGCCACAATAATAATTTTCTCTCTCTTAATTTCTGAAATATTTTTATTTCTCTCTCATAACAATTTATTATTATTATTATTATTATTATTATTATTATCATTATTATTATTATTATTATTATTACTAATATTACTATTATTATTACCATTATTATTATTATTATTATTATTACTAATATTACTATTATTATTATTATTATTATTATTATTATTATATGCGGTAATAATTTTTTTCTTTTAATTTCTCGATTATTTTTCTTATCATTTATCAAGCGGGGAGGGGAGGGGTCCGAAACTCCGTGGAAAAGTGTACGAAGATTATTTGATAACATATGATAACACGGAGATAACATGGAGATAACAGGATGATAACTGTGAGAACATGACCCAGGTGTACGAAGATTATTTGGTAACACATGATAACACGGAGATAACACGAAGATAACAGGTTGATAACAGTGATAACACGGAGATAACATGGAGATAACAGGATGATACCCAGGTGTACGAAGATTATTTGGTAACATACGATAACACGTAGATAACATGGAGATAACAGGATGATAACTGTGATAACATGACCTAGGTGTACGAAGATTATTGGAAGTTTCGGACCCCTTGCCCTTTGCCCACTATCACCTTGTAAAAGTTGCAATGAATTAGAAGTGCTAAGTTATTGTTTCCTTAATTAATATTTCTCATTCGGATCGGAGAAAGATTTTATCAAATAAAATATTATTTATTATTAACTAATTATTTATTATTTATTATAATTATTATTATTTTTATTATTTATTATTAATTATTATAATATATTATTATTATTAACTTAGTTATATTATTTTATCACATTATAATTGCATTTTAATTTTTTTTAAATTTTCAGGGTTCCCACCGACCTGGGAAACCGGGGAAATCAGGGAAAAATTGTCAGGGAATACAGGGAAAATATCAGGGGAATTTGAATTGTCAGTCCACTCAGTTTCAACTATACAACTACTATACTACTATATACTATACTATATATATACTATATATATACTATACTACCATACTACTATATATATAGTATACTACCATAGTACTATATATATAGTATACTACCATACTACTATACTATATATACGCTGTACTACCATACTACCATACTATATATACGCTGTACTACCATACTACTATACTATATATACGCTGTACTACCATACTACCATACTATATATACGCTGTACTACCATACTACTATACTATATATATATACTATACTACCATACTACTATACTATATATACGCTGTACTACCATACTACTATACTATATATATATACTATACTACCATACTACTATACTATATATACGCTGTACTACCATACTACTATACTCTATATATATTCTATACTACCATACTACTATACTATATATATACTATACTACCATACTACCATACTATATATATACTATACTACCATACTACTATACTACTATATACCATACTATATATATACTATACTACCATACTACTATACTACTATATACTATACTATATATATACTATACTACCATACTACTATACTACTGTATACTATACTACTATATATACTATAATATACAACTACTACAATTTATTTTCCTTCATCTAGAACTGCATTAACCTTAACAACACTTAATACTAAAAGAAATAATCATTTTCTCTCATTATTTTCACGATTATTTCTTCATTTTCCTGTAGTTTTCCTCATTCGGTTATTGAAAATTTTTTACTAATTTACATTATATTGCATTATTGTACATAACATTTATAACATTGTATAACATAGATGTACATATTGAAGATTTATAAAAATTTTATACAAACGTATAAGCTGGGACCATGAGCAAAAGCCTGGATACCCTTTCTGAGCAAAATAAAATAAATAAAATTATGTAACATAACATATATAACATATATTGCATTAATATATATATATATATATATAAGTATATAAATATATATTAATCGATATATTATGTATCTAATATAAATTATTTTCCTTCATTTAGAACTGCATTAATTTTAATAATTCTAATATTAATTCTAATGTTAATGTATGTATATATTAATGCACTATATTATATAACTAATATAAATTATTTTCTTTCGTTTAGAACTGCATTAATTTTATAATTCTAATATTAAAAGAAATAATAAATTTCTCTCTTTTATTTTCACGATTTTTTTCTTCATTGTAGAGAAATTTTTGCTAATTTGTATTATATTGCATTATTGTACATAACTTTTATAACATTATATAACATAACATATATAACATATATTGCATTAATATATAAGTATATCAGTGTTGTGTAATTGTTAATTTGTAATTGTAATTTTTGCAATTGCAAATACTTTTTGAAAGTAATTGTGATTGTAATTAATTACTTCTTCCTCTAATTCATTCAAACTAAATTTAATTACTTTTTTTTATCCACTATTGTACAACGCTGTCTCAGCCAGTGTTGTGTAATTGTTAATTTGTAATTGTAATTTTTGCAATTGCAAATACTTTTTGCAAAGTGATCGTAATTGTAATTAATTACATCGAACACTAAAGTAATTGTAATTGTAGTGTAGTACGCAATTACACAACACTGAAGTATATTTAACATATATTGCATTATATTATATAACTACTTACAATTTATTTTCCTTCGTTTAGAACTAAATTTATTTTAATAATATTAATATTCAAAGAAATAATGAATTTCTCTCTCTTTGTTATTTTTCTCTTTTTTATTTTCATAATTTTTTCTTCATTTTCCTGTCATTGTTTCTCTTTATAACAATCAATAAATAAATATATAATATAATATAATAAATATAATAAATATAATTTAATATATATATAACAATTAATTTCCCTCTCTATTATTTCCACGATCTTTTTCTCCATTTTCCTGTCATAGTAATAGTAATTTATTTATAACGATAAATAAATAATAAATAAATAATATATATAATATATATAATATAATGTAAATGTAATATATATATCACAATAAATTTCTCTCTCTATTATTTTCACGATTTTTTCTTTATTTTCCTGTCATAGTAATAGTAATTTATTTATAACGATAAATAAATAATAAATAAATAATATATATAATAAATATAATAAATATAATATATAATATATGTAACAATAAATTTCTCTCTCTATTATTTTCATGATTTTTTTTTCATTTTCCTGTCATTCTTTCTTTTTATAATAATACGAATTTACTGATAACAATAAATAAATAAATATACATAATATATATAATAAATATAATATAATTTAATATAATATAAGATATAATATATATAACAATGAATTTTTCCCTCTCCATTATTTTCACGATCTTATTCTTCGTTTTCCTGTCATTCTTTCTTTTTATAATAATACTAAACTACTGATAACAATAAATATAATACATTTAATATAATATAATAATTATCATAAATATAATATATAATATATATATATATCACAATACATTTCTTTCTCCATTATTTTCTCGATTTTTTCTTCGTTTTCCTGTATATAATAAATATAAATTATTTACATACATAATAAATAAATGTACATGATAAATATAATATAATAATTATAACATACAATACATATAACAATAAATTTCTCTCTCCACTATTTTCACGATCTTATTCTTCGTTTCCCTGTCAATGTAGTAATAGTAATCTATTCATAACAATAAATATAATAAATATAATAATTATAATAATTATCATAAATATAATAAATAATATATATATATCACAATACATTTCTCTCTCCATTATTTTCTCGATTTTTTCTTCATTTTCCTGTCATATTTCTCATTCGATTGTGGAGAGATTTATAACTGCGCTTTTTTCCATCGATAAAAGCAAAGATTTCTCACAAATATTCCCTGCAGCACCTACGATTTATCACAAGGGGGGTCCGAAACTACGAGGAAAAGTCTACGAAGATTATTTGATAACATATGATAACATGGAGATAACAGTGATAACATGAATACTTGGACTAAGTATATAGCAAGGGGTCTGAAACTCCGAGGAAAAGTGTACGAAGATTATTTGATAACATATGATAACATAGGGACAACAGGTTGATAACAGGTTGATAACAGCGATAACATGATGAGATTTCTCACAAATATTCCCTGCAGCACCTACAATTTATCACAAGGGGGGGGTCCGAAACTACGAGGAAAAGTCTACAAAGATTATTGGATAACATATGATAACACGGAGATAACATGGAGATAGCAGGTTGATAACAGTGATAACATGATTAGATTTCTCACAAATATTCCTTGCAGCACGTACAATTCATCACGAGGGGGGTCCGAAACTTCGAGGAAAAGTCTGCGAAGATTATTTGATAACATGTGATAACACGAAGATAACAGGTTGTTAACAGTGATTAATAAATATTCCTTGCAGCACCTACAATTTGTCACAAGGGGGGGGGGTCCGAAACTTCGAAGAAAAGTCTACGAAGATTATTTGATAACATGTGATAACACGGAGATAACAGTGATCAACAAATATTCCTTGCAGCACCTACAATTAATCACAATGGGGGGGTCCGAAACTCCAAGGAAAAGTGTACGAAGATTATTTGATAACATATGATAACATGGAGATAACAGGTTGATAACAGCGATAACATAAGCTGGGCGTACCAAGATTATTTGATAACATGTGATAACACGAAGATAACAGGTTGATAACAGTGATAACATAACCCTAGATGTACGAAGATTATTGGAAGTTTCGGACCCCCTTGATTTATTATCTCCTTCTCCCACCCCCAGAGGGCCGACCCCTTTGATAAAATAGGTGATAATTTATGGCCTGTTATCAACTTGTTATCAACTTATTATCGACTGTTATCAGCGCCCACTTTCCGCTGAAGCATTACATAGGGAAACACAAAACAAATTTATCACATTTCCTACTGGCAGACACAGGTCACGTGACCCACCCACCCCCCAAACGACCCAATCACTGAAGCGGAAAAATATTATATTTTTTTGAAATATTATTGGTCAGTATTTATTTACTCAACTTTTATTATTATTATTATTATGAAGAATTATAATGTTGTTGATTGGCATAAGGGCGAGTTTGTCATGTAATCCCTACTTAATAACGTCCTTATTGATCGTAATGATCTTTTGAATGAACCTACCGACAAGAAGACCCAGTGAACTTGGCTGATAACAGGTGATAACATGTGATAACATTTGATAACATTTCCTTATAATTTCAGTGAATATAATTAACTCAATTTTTAAATCACGTGACTGAAGAGCAGCTGTGTGATTGGTCCTTGATTCGAGTGAAATTTCGTAACTAACGAATCACTAGTGTTTCCACTTTCAGTTTCCCCTTTTTCCCCCTTTTTTCCCCTTTTTCTCCCCTCCGTACTGGAATCCAAGGCTGCATTTCCAGACTTTCCTCTTTCCCTCTTCCCCTTATTTTCCCCTTTTCCCCTTCCGTACCAGAATACAAGGGTGCACTTCCAGATTTTCCTCTTTCTCTCTTCCCTTATTTTTCCCTTTTTCCCCTCCGTACTAGAATATAAGGCTGCACATCCAGCTTTTCCTCTTTCCCTCTTCCCTTATTTTCCCCTTTTTTCCCCTCCGTATACTAGAATATAGGGCTGCACTGTCAATTTCCCCTTTTCCCCCTCCTCTCTTATTTTCCCCTTTTTTCCCCTCCGTATACTAAAATATAACACTGCACTTCCAAATTTTCCTCTTTCCTTCTTCCCTTATTTTTCCCTTTTCAGACCCAATCTTCCTCTTGTTCAGGGAACTTCCCTGCAAAGTGGAAACACTTGATAACAGATGATAACACTGTATAATAATTTTAATCAATAATTAAATTATTTATTATATAATTATAAAACAAAAGTTTTCTTCTTATTTTCCAAGGGGTCTGAAACTCCGAGGAAAAGTGTACGAAGATTATCTGATAACGTATGTTAACACGGAGATAACACGGAGATAACATAGAGATAACAGGTTGATAACAGTGATAACATGACCTAGGTGTACGAAGATTATTGGAAGTTTCGGACCCCCTGATCTGAATAAACAGCAAGGGGTCCGAAGCTCCGAGGAAAGGTGTCCGAAGATTATCTGATAACTTGTGATAACACGCAGATAACACGGAGATAACAGGTTGATAACAATGATAACATGACCTAGGTGTACGAAGATTATCTGATAACTTGTGATAACACGGAGATAACAGGTTGATAACAGTGATAACATGACCCAGGTCTACGGACATTATTGGAAGTTTCGGACCCCCTGATCCGAAACTCCGAGGAAAGGTGTCCGAAGATTATCTGATAACTTATGGTAACACGGAGATAACATAGAGATAACAGGTTGATAACAGTGATAACATGACCTAGGCCTACGAAGATTATTGGAAGTTTCGGACCCCTTGTTATTTTCTTTAGTAATTTAATAAATTATTTCTCTGCTGGAGCAAGACACGTCCGTCCGTTTACGTACAGCGGACATGTCACGTGCTCAAAGGGCACAGAACCTTTAAGTACTGATAACAAGTGATAACAGCTGATAACAGGTGATAACATGAGGATAACATGATGATAACAACTATCACAAATCTCTTAGCTATCTAAAATAACCATTTGTGACCTTTTAAAACGTGATACCAAGGTTGAAGACGATGATAACACTTGATAACATGTTGATAACAGCTGATAACACGCTGATAACACACTGATAACACGCTGATAACACCTTGATAACATGTGATAACACCCTGATACCATGCTGATAACACACTGATAACACTTTTATATCATGTACATACCACATTGATAACAGGCTGATAACACGTTGATAACATGATGATAACAACACTTCTTACTCTCATCCACCTAAAACAACCTTATTACTTCTTAGAAACATGATAACACGCTGATAACATGTGATACCATGTTGATAACACCTTGAGACCATGACGATAACATATGATACAGTGTTGATAACACGTTGATAACACCTTAATAACACTTTGAGACCATGTCGATAACATATGATAACACCTTGGTACCATGTTGGCAGCAATTTAATAACACGCTGATAACACTTTGATAACATGTTGATAACATATGATAACACCTTGATAACATATGATAACACCTTTATACCATGTGATAACACATTGATAACACCTTGATAACACCTTTATACCATGTAAATACCACATTGATAACATGTGATAACACACTGATAACATATGATAACACCTTTATACCATGTGATAATATATCAGAACACCTTGATAACACACTGATAACATATGATAACATTTTTTTTTCTAGAATATCCCGTGGGATTGTTCGGGGAGGCGGGGGTAGAAGTTTCGTGAAGGAATCTGTGTCAGTGTCATTTATCATGTCATCAATTAGGAAATTGTTTCTTCTTTTCCTTCACTTGTCAACGCCGCCGCCCCATCATAATTGAAAATCTTCCTTCTTGATTCTCTGAAGCAATACTACTACTACTACTACTACTACTTTTATTGGTACTACTACTAGTATTGCTACTGATACTACTAGTACTACTTGGAATATTGCTAGTTTAACTGCTACTACTATGACGAATGCTACTGATACTACTACTAGTACTTCTACTAGTTCGAATATCACTAGTTTAACCGCTGCTACTGCTATGACTACTACTACTACTACTACTACTACTACTACTACTACTGCGTCAACTTTTACTGCTACTACTACTAGTATTGCTACTGATACTACTAGTACTAGTTCGAATATCACTAGTTTAACTGCTGCTACTGCTATGACTACTACTACTACTACTGCTTCAACTTTTATTGCTACTACTACTAGTATTACTACTGATAGTACTACTACTACTTGGAATATCGCTAGTTTAATTACTACTACTACTACGACTACTACCACTACTACTACTGCTGCTTCAACTTTTATTGCTACTAGTACTAGTATTGCTACTGATACTACTAGTACTAGTATTACTACTGATACTGATACTACTACTATTACTCTGAATATCACTTGTTCAACTGCTACTACTACGACTACTACTACTACTACTTTAACCACTACTACTACTTCAACTATTACTACTTTAACTGCTACCACTACAACTACTTTTACTAATACTACTACTTTAACTACTACTACTACTTCAAACAGAACAACACTACTACTTCTACTACTTCTACTACTCGTACTAATATTACTACTCCTCCTTCTCCTCATCCTTCTAGTTCTACTTCAACCATTACTACTACTATTACTACCACTACTCGTACTAATATTACAAATCCTCCTTCTACTACTTCTCCTTCTACTTCTACTTCGACTACTACTACTATTACTCTACTACTCCTTACTACTACTACTACTATTACTCTATTACAACTACTACTCCTCCTCCTACTACTACTCCTCCTTCTACTACTAATTCTATTTCAAGTACTACTACTACTGCTACTACCACTACTCATACTACAAGCTTTAGATATTATAACAACAAACTAAGGACTTAGAGCTCAAGATTTTGTATTGTGAAACTTTGTCTATTCACCACAGGAACACGATCCGCTAATAATGTAACCTCTATCATTGCTCCTATACTACTACTATTACTGCTACTTCAAATAGAACAACAACACCACTACTACTACTACTCGTGCTAATATCACTACTCCTCCTTCTACTTCTACTTCTACTACTACTACCACTACTACTATTACTACCACTACTCGTACTAATATACTACTCCTTCTACTTCTACTTCAACTACGACTACTACTACTACCACTGCTCATACTAATATTACTACTCCTCCTTCTACTTCAACTATTACTACTACTATTACTACCACTACTCGTACTAATATACTACTCCTTCTACTTCTACTTCAACTACTACTACTATTACTACCACTACTCGTACTAATATACTACTCCTTCTACTTCTACTTCAACTACTACTACTACTGCTACCACTACTCATACTAATATTACTACTCCTCCTTCTACTTTTACTTCTCCTTCTACTTCTACTTCAACTACTACTACTACTATTACTACCACTACTCCTCCTTCTACTTCAACTACTACTACTACTGCTACTACCACTACTCGTACTGCAAGCTTTAGATATTCTAACAACAAACTAAGGATTTACAGCTCAAGAGTTTGTATTGTGGAACTTAGTCTATTCATCGTAGGAACACGATAACTTTGACTAGCTTAGTCTTTCTCAATTCAAGTTTTCGGCTTTCATGACTTCACAAAGGCCTTGGTGAATCCTTCGTAAGCAAAGTTTGAATCTTGGAAAAAGAATCTCAAGATTCTTGGACAACTATAGAGTTGCGTGTGTGCCTTAGTTCAAAGGGCCAAACTGAAAGTTTCTGGCCAAAGGGACAACTTTCTATGGAAGTAATGGAGGAGAAAGAATCCTGGAAGAATCCTGGACTGTAGTAGAGTATCATGGAGTATCATAGAATGTCGTTGGTTCGTCATAGAAGATCATAGGGTATCGTAGAGAGTCACAGGGTATCATAGAGAATCATAGAGCATTATAGAATATCACAGAACAGCATAGAGCGTTATAGAATGTTGGATGTTCGTCTTAGAAGATCATAGGGCATCATAGAACGTCATAGAACAGCATAGAGCGCTATAGAATATTGGATGTTCGTCTTAGAAGATCATGGAGTATCATAGAGCATCATAGAATGTCGTATGTTCGTCATAAGACATCATAGGGTATCATAGAGAATCATAGAGTATCATAGAACAGCATAGAGCGTCATAGAGTGTCACAGAACAGCATTATAGTATGTTATAGAATATTGGATGTTTGTCTTAGAAGATTATGGAGTATCATAGAGCGTCATAAAAAATCATAGAATGTCGTATGTTCGTCATAGAACATCATAGGGTATCATAGAGAATCATAGAGTCACGTGTGTGCCTTAGTTAAAGGGCCAAACTGAAAGTTTCAGGCCAAAGGGACAACTTTCTATGGAAGTAATGGAGAAGAAAGAATCCTGGAAGAATCCTGGACTGTAGTAGAGTATCATGGAGTATCATAGAATGCCGTATGTTCGTCATAGAAGATCATAGGGTATCGTAGAGAGTCACAGGGTATCATAGAGAATCATAGAGCATTATAGAATATCACAGAACAGCATAGAGCGTTATAGAATGTTGGATGTTCGTCTTAGAAGATCATAGGGCATCATAGAGCATGACAAGAGTATCATAGAGAATCATAGAGTATCATGGAATGTCGTAGGTTCGTCATAGAAGATCATAGGGCATCATAGAGCATGACAAAGTATCATAGAGCGTCATATAACAGCATAGAGCGTTATAGAATATTGGATGTTCGTCCTAGAAGATCATAGGAGATCATACAGCATCACAGAGTATCATAGAATCATAGAGTGTCATAGAACAACATGGAGCGTTATAAAATGCTGGGTGTTCGTCACAGAAGATCATAGAACATCACAGATTATCATACAGCATCATAGAATGTCCGGTGTTCATCATAGAACATCATAGAGAGTCATAGAGCGTCATAGAGGGACACAGAATGATGTACTGTTCATCACAGAACATCATAGAGCATCATAGACCAGAACTATAGCATCCCAGAACATCATAGAGCATCTTAGGGCGTCAGAAAATATCACAGGACATCATAGAGTATCATGGGCCAGAGTTATAGCATCCCATAATATCATAGAGCATCACAGGGCTTTGGACAATATCACAGGTCATCATAGAGTATCATAGACCAGAACTATAGCATCCTAGAACATCATAGAGCATCATAGGGCTTCGGACAATATCACAGGACATCATAGAGTATCATAGGGCGGAATTATGGCATCATAGAACATCATAGAGCATCATAGGGCTTCAAAAAATATCACAGGACATCATAGAGTATCATGGGCCAGAATTATAGCATCATAGAACATCATAGGGCTTCAGAAAATATCACAGAATATCATAGAGTATCATAGGCCAGAATGATAGCATCCTGGAACATCATAGAGCATCATAGAGGCTTAGTATGAATTCTAGAGAATCATAGAAACTATTTTTTAAGTAAGCTTTTCAACTGTCTATTTACTCCACACAAGTTTCACATAGTTACAAAGATCTCTCGACTTTTTTTGTGAAGACTTTTCAACTTCAAAGTTTCTCTATGGAACACAAGTAGAAACTTCTTGTTTTTGCCGGGGACACACCACAAGATAGAGGAGATAAGAAGCCAACTGTTCATGTCCCAGGACAAACTTAATGAACATCAAGTGGAAGTTCATCTTTATAAAACAAGGAAAATACGAAAATTTTAGTAAATCTGTCTTAAGAGCTTCCTTTAACTTTAAATAGACTATAAGACTATCTAAAAATTTTTATTCTACTTTGTGGAATAGAGTTGCAAAACGCTGTTGAATGTAAAGTTTTGTTGCAAATGGCTTGGATCACTTTCCTTAACCCATGAACCGATCGAAAGTCGCGAGTCTAAACGGATCATACTAAACTAAGAGAAATATTTGATTTTTTAAAAAAAATATTTTAAGACCTCTCTTTAACTTTAACTGAACTCTAGATTTTTCTATAAATCCAGAAGTTATATTGAAGAATAGAGGTTAAAATTGCTGATGAAGTGGGCTCTTTTGCTTCAGTCTAAATTTAACCAACTTTCTCTACTGAAAACAACAACGCAATTGTAAGATAAATCCTAAAAATTCACTAAAATTACTTTAAGACCTTTCTTTAAGGTTAACTGAACTCTAGATTTTTCTATAAATCTGTGTTGTATTGAAGACTGTAGATGTGAATCGCTAAAGAACGTTGCTGTTTTGCTTCAATCTAAATCTAACAAATTCCCGCTGCCGAAAATGGACTACGAAATATTAAGAAAAATCCTGAAAATTCACAAAAATTATCTTAAGACCTTTCTTTAACATAAACTGAACTCTAGAATCCTTTAGAAATCTAGATTTACTGTTGAAGACTAGAGCTACAAATCGCTAAAGAACCTTGGTGGTTTGCTTCAATCTAAATCTAACAAATTTCCGCTGCCGAAAATGGACTACTTAATAATAAGAAAAATCCTAAAAATTCACCAAAATTACTTTAAGACCTTTCTTTAACATAAACTGAACTCTAGAATCCTCTAGAAATCTAAGTGTTGTATTGAAGACTAGAGTTGCAAATCGCTAAAGAACGTTGCTGTTTTGCTTCAATCTAAATCTAACAAATTCCCGCTGCCGAAAATGGACTACGAAATATTAAGAAAAATCCTAAAAATTCACAAAAATTGTCTTAAGACCTTTCTTTAACATAAACTGAACTCTAGAATCCTTTACAAATCTAGATTTATTGTTGAAGACTAGAGTTGCAAATCGCTAAAGAACCTTGCCGTTTTGCTTCAATCTAAATCTAACAAATTTCCGCTGCCGAAAATGGACTACTTAATAATAAGAAAAATCTTAAAAATTCACAAAAATTACTTTAAGACCTTTCTTTAACATAAACTGAACTCTAGAATCCTCTAGAAATCTAAGTGTTGTATTGAAGAGTGTAGATGTGAATCGCTGATGAAATGTGCTGTTTTGTTGCAGGCGGCTTGTGTTCTATTAGCCAGGGCTTGAGACTGACGGCCGTCAAAGTGCCATCAGTGGCGGTGGCCGGCCAGAATGCTGTGCTCGAGTGCCGCTACGCCCTGCAGGGTGACGACGTCCTCTACGCTGTCAAGTGGTACAAAGATTCCGATGAGTTCTATCGCTACGTGCTTGCTGAAAAGGCGCCTATCACCTTCTTCCCTCTACCAGGAATCGTCGTTAACGTAAGTACCTCATTTTCCCAACTTTTTTTCCCCTCTTTTCCCTTTTTCTCTCTCTCTACTCCCCGCTTTCTACCTTTTCGCATTTGTTTTCTTCTTATTCTCTAATAAAGTTAACACCCAGGCTTTGCCCTGTTAGTAATATATGATAACAGTGTTAACCTGTAATAACATAACTTAAATTTATCTTATTTCAATTTAGATTGTCATTATTTATACCATAAGGTTCAAAATCGCATGCTAATTTCAAGCCTCAGCCTTTAACTTTCAACCTAGATTCCACGTCTGTTTCAAGCGAAAATGACCTTTATGTCTTTTCAAACTATAACGTTCAAAATCACATGATAATTTCAGGCCTCAGTCCTTAAATTTCAATCTTGATTCCACGTCTGTTTCAAGCGAAAATGACCTTTATGTCTATTCGCAGTATAAAGTTCAAAATCGCATGAATGTTTCAGGCCTCAGTCTTAAAACTTTCAACCTAGATTCCGCATCTGTTTCAAGCAAAAATGACCTTTATTTTGATGGATGCTTGAAATAGCCAATAAAGTAATCTTTAATCGTAAGGGTGAAAATCCAGGTTTAATCCTATTAATAACTGATGATAACAGTGTTAAACTTTGATAACAAAACTTAGTTTAGTTTATCGACCCTTCCCAGCACACAAAAGTTTGTCCAACGTCACGTGATCTGAATGAATGACTTGCTTGTTCGATAACCTAACTTTTGACTGTATGATTTAACGTATTACTGTATTGAAATTTCAGCTAGCTGAATCGAATGACACTCGAGTGACTCTGCAGTCTGTCGACCTGAACACATCAGCCACGTTCCGCTGCGAAGTTTCAGCAGAAGCTCCGAGTTTCCAGACCGTTTCGCGAATGGCCAACATGACTGTCATCCGTAAGTCAACTCCAGCATTCTGTCTGACTGTCTGACTAACTGAATGACTGGCTGAATGACTGACTGAGCAAATATCTCACCTGGAAAATTGACCGTTAGACAAAAACTAACGGTCCTTGACTCAAAGTCCACTTGACTTTAATGGCTCTCTCGAGAAGCACACAACTTTGGCGCTCTTTTTCAAATGCTTAAATAGATTAGTTAAGTTTAATTGAATGTTATTTCATTAGTATTATGTTTGATAGTTGCTTTAGATGTCTCTTTTCGGCACTTGTAATACGTTGGTTCGTCCAATATCCCGTACAAACAGACCGCATTTGTTCTACACCGTTTAACGCTGCAATGTATAACTCCACTCTTGCCAGATGAAAGTTTTACGAGCCTTACGCTTTAATGTAACAAACCATTCAACGATAAAAAAATATTTGCAATTATAATTCTGAAGGAATCTTCAAGTTTTTACCCTGTTATCAAGTTTAAAGATTCTATAGTTTATTTAAAGGAGAAATGGGAAAATTAACTTTAAGGGTCAAAATCGCATCACATGTTGGTATACGGAGCTAATGGTTTTTAACGAAGCTTTCATGTAATCAATTCAAGCGAAAATGACCTTAACGTTTTGTTCCGACTATAAGGGTCAAAGTCGCATGCCAATATCAGGCATCGGCCTTAGACTTCCAATACAAATTGCTATATCCATTTCGAGCGAAAATGGCCTTTATGTTTGAGGAATGTTTAAATGACCATTAAAGTAATATTAATCGTAAGGGTCAAAATCGCATGACACTATCAGGTCTTAGTCATAAGTCTTAGGGAAAGTTTCTCTGTTTGTTATAAGCGAAAATGACCCTTATGCTATGCGAATATTTTAAAAGGCTTTTAAGGCAATATTACTCATAAGGGTCAAATTTGCACGACAACATCAGGCTTCAGCCTTAACTTTTCCCTCTAGGTTGTTATATCCATTTCAAGCGAAAATGACCCTTATGCTAGGTGAATGTTTTAAAAGGCTTTTAAAGCAATATTACTCATAAGGGTCAAAATCGCACGACAACATCAGGCCTCAGCCTTAACATTTCGCTTTAGATTATTATATTCATTTCAAGCGAAAATGACCTTTATGCTAGCTGAATGTTTTAAAAGGCCGGTTTTTTCGTTTGTTTGATTAGGAGTGGCGGGTAATGGACCTTTTATAATTGGATTAAAAGAGGATTACTCGATGGACGATGAGTTGGATCTGAATTGCACGTTCCCGCCATTAGCATTGGAAACAGGACCACAGCTGCGACTTAATTGGCATTTAAATTATCAACCGGTAAGTATCATTCAGAGTAATTAATTCAGACCACTAATAAGGGCACTTTGTAAACTTTGCCCCACTAATTAGTTTTATTCAGTCTTTTGCTTACTTACTATTCCCACCTAGCGAAAAGAAAATCAGTCTGTTATCAGTTGTTATCAACCTGTTATCGCATGTTATCAAACGAGTCCGTGGAGGTTTCGGTAAATGGATAAGAGGCAGAGATAAAAGTTGTCGGAGGTTTTCTGATCGCATCTCTCGGGAAATAAACTCAACAACTTTCTCCACTACCACCGCCCCAAAAACTCATACACCGTCTTCCTATTTTCTTCTTATTTTTTTATTATAATTACTAGTGGTGGTAGTAGTAGTAGCAACAGTAGTAGCAGTAGAAGTAGCAGTAGTAGTAGTAGTAGTAGTAGTAATAGCAATAGCAGTAGTGGTTATAATAGTAGTAGTATTAGTAGTAACAGTAGTAGCAGTAAAAGTAGCTGTAGAAGTAGTAATAGTAGTAGCAATTGCAGTAGTGGTTATAATAGTAGTAGTAGTGGTATTAGCCAAAGTATTAGTAGCAATAGTAGTGGTACAGTAATAGTAGTATGAGTAATAGTAACAGTAGTAGTAGTAGTAGCAGTAGTAGTAGTAATAGTAGTAGCGATTGCAGTAGTTGTTATAATAGTAGTAGTAGTGGTGTTAGCCAAAGTATCAGTAGCAATAGTAGTGGTACAGTAATCGTAGTATAATAGTAGTAATTGTTGTAACGGTGTTTGCAGTAATAGTAACAGTAGTAGTAGTAGCAGCAGTAGTAGTAGTATTCTTGTTTTTTCATTATTGTTATTATTATTATTAGTAGTAGTAGTAGCAACAGTAGTAGCAAAAGTAGTAGCAGTAGAAGTAGTAATAGTAGTGGCAATTGAAGTAGTGGTTATAATAGTAGTAGTAGTGGTATTAGCCAAAGTATCAGTAGCAATAGTAGTGGTACAGGAATAGCAGTATGAGTAATAGTAGTAGGGAGAGAAGTAGTAGTCGTTGTAACGGTGTTTGTAGTAATAGTAGCAGTAGTAGTAGTAGTAGTAGTATTAGTAGTGGTATGGTAATGGTATGAGTAATAGTATTAGGAGCAATAGTAGTTGTTGAAACGGTGTTTGTAGTAGTAGCAGTTGTTGTTGTTGTAATGGTGATAGTAGTAGCACCTGTAGTGGTTATGATAGTAGTAGTGGTGATAGTAGCAGTGGTAGTAGCAGTAGTTCTGTCCACGTAATCGACAGATTTTTTGTTTCCATTGTTACGATTATATTATTGATATTATTAATTATTATAGATTTTATTTCAGCAAAGTAAGCTTTACTATTAATCTAGCTAATTGCTAGATACTACTCACCATTAGTGCTTACTATTACTCGTGCTAATTGCCTTAGTAATGGCAGTAGCCATATTACTCGTTAAGGTGGCATCATTAATACTGCATATGCTAATAACAGTTTCGTCAATGCTTACCACTATAGAGCAGTTGTGATAGTAGTAGTAGTAGTAATAGTTCTTGTTGTTGTTGTTTTTGTTGTAGCCGTAGTCATAGCAGTGGTAGCAGTGATAGTAGTAGTGGTGGTGGTGGTAGTAGTAGTAATATTAGTGCTTGATGTTGTTGTTTTTGTTGTAGCCGTAGTCATAGCAGTAGTATTAGTAGTCGTAAAAATGGTAGTAATAGTAGTAGTAGTGGTAGTGGTAGTAGTAATAGTAGTCTTAGTAATAGTAGTGATAGTAGCAGTAGTAGTAGTCATAGTCGTACAATACTAGTCATAGTAGTAATAGCAGTAGTAGTAGTATTCGTAGTCATCGTAGTACTGGTAGTCATCATAGAAGTAGTAGTAATAGTAGCAATTGCAGTAGCAGTAAAAATAATAACAGTATAGTAAAATCGTAGTACTCTACCAATGATACCACAATAATAAATAGTAGTAATCTAGTTACTATACTAGTTAGTGAGCTTGACTACTTTCTATATCAAATTGCTTCTATAGGTCCAATAAAAATCATAGTACTCTACCAACGATATCACACTAATACATAGTAGTAATCTAGTTACTATACTAGTTGCTTTGCTTGACTACTTTCTGTATCAAATTGCTTCTATAGTCCAATGGTCATCGTAGTAAAAGTAGCAATTGCAGTAGCAGTAAAACTAGCAACAGTATAAATAAAATCATAGTACTCTACCAATGGTATCACAATAATACATAGTAGTAATCTAGTTACTATACTAGTTGCTTTGCTTAACTACATTCTATGTCAAATTGCTTGTATAGGTCCAATAAGTTGACTGGCAACCACCTGCTAACTGGAACAAGAATCCTTGGCTAAACCTAGTAAAAATAGTAACAGTATAAGGAAAATCATAGTACTCTACCAATGATATCACAGTAATACATAGTAGTAATCTAGTTCCATGGCTGTTGCTTAACTACTTTCTATACCAAATTACTTGTATAGTTCCAATCCATTGACTGGCAACCACCTGCTAACTGGAACAAGAACCCCTGGCTAAACCTGAAGTTTCGGCTGAGCAAGGAGCATTTGGACCCGTCCGGCAAACTGCACGTGTCCTGCATCGCCACTCTGGGAACCAATTTCCGGCGCAGCACCGAAGGTTGGACTAAACTGCGCCCCGCCGTTCAGAGCGAACCTTTCCCTACCCAGCAATTACGCACCGGAAGAGAACGATCCGCTTCTTACGCTTCCGGTGAGCAAACAACAACTGTTGTAGAGTGTTGTAGGTGGTTGTAGTAGTTTAGTTGTAGTAAACAAACAAAACCACTGATAGACAAGTTACGTAGATTAAGTTGATTTGTCCAGGGAACAACAGATTGGAAAAGGCACGCTTCACTAAAGCGGACACCTATATTAAATCACTTTCCAGGAATTTTGAAACTTTCTTTATACCGAAATGTTTCCCAGATTTTTCTAAGATTTTTAGACACATTTTCGTGCGAAATGTTTCCATTTAAATATTTTATACTAGTGTCCGCAGTAGAGGGGCTGGTCTTTAACGGACTCTTATGGAATAAGGGCCTCACTATAGCGGACACCTTTATTAAATCATCTTGAATTAATTTTGAAACTTCCTTTATACCGAAATGTTTCCCAGATTTTTCTAAGATTTTTAGATGCATTTTGGTCGAAATATTTCCATTTAAATATTTTATACCGGTGTCCGCAGTAGAGGGGGCTATTCTTTGAACGGCCTTCTTGGAATAAGGTAACGCACTATAAGCGGTTAGAGCGGAAATTTAGCGTTGCTATGGTAACAGTAGGATTCCTGAATGACTTTTGTGTAATGCAACAATGCAAGGAAAGAGAAGTTTTTGCTATTGTAGGTTTTGTCGTTATGTATGTGGGAAAGAATAGGCGCCTGGTGTTTGATATAAATGTCGCCATGACAACACTGTGGACTATTGACAACAGAACACCTGAGTGCTTGCCTTGCCTTTGATATGCCCCTCACCTATTCAAGGAAGCATGAATTCTAAGTAGATACATAGACCAGTTAAACGGATAGGTGGATTACGTGGATAGAGAGATGGATGGATGGATGGATAATTCTGTATAAAATAAATGACTATGTATTTTGTCTGTCTGTCTGTCTGTCTATCTACCTGAATGTCTGTTGGTCTGTCTCTCTATAATTGTCTCTCTATATGTCTGTCTCTTTATTCTTTATCTATCGTCTCTCTATCTGTCTGTCTGTCTCTCTCTATCTGTCTTTCTCTCTGTCGGTCTGTCTGTCTGTTTGTACGTCTCTCTCTCTCTCTCTATCTGTTTGCCTGTCTGTCTGTCTGTCTATCTACCTACCTGTACTAGTCTGTTGGTCTGTCTCTCTCTATATGTCTGTCAGTCGGTCTGTCCCCTTATCCTTTATCTATCGTCCGTCTGTCTGTTTACTTACCTGTAAGTCTGTTTGTCTGTCTCTTTATTCTTTAACTATCGTCTGTCTGACTGTCTGTCTGTCTATTTACCTACCTGTACGTCTGTTTGTCTGTCTCTCTCTACATGTCTGCCTCTTTATTCTACATCTATCTATTCTTAGATCTGTCTATCGTCTGTCTGTCTGCCTGCCTGTCTCTCTCTCCCTCCCTATCTGTCTTTCCATCCATCTACAAATACAACCATCTACCATAAACTATTCCACAATAAGAAAACAAACCCAGCAATTCACTAATTCAACATACTAACGAACCATTGTCCTCAGGATCTACAACCTGGATGACCAGCAGTTGGACACCTTCACTCTTGATGCTTGTCTGCACCGCTTACATCAGTTTTTAACTTCAAATTAAATTATTCCAGAATGGATAACTTTATCCCCGCTTTTTGCTCAAACTAAAAGCGGATCTCCCAAATAACAAAATCTTCGATTCTCGTGGACATTTGCCGATGATTCGTAGACTATCAATGTATTGATTTGACTTAATCGATACAAATACATGGAAATTGACGTATTTATCTCGTGTTTCCATTGATAAAAGACTTAAACCAGGTTAACTAACTCGATTAACTTAATTTATAACTTACCATTGACGTAGGATTCTTGAAACTTTATAGTTGTTTGTATTCTAGTCCTTGTAAGCTAATCGATCTCCGACATAATAGAATTTCAATACTCTCTAAGTCGAGGATAACGTTTCTCTGTAACTAAATACTAACTAGTATACTAGCAGTGACTAGTAGTAGCTAGTACTAAGTAGTTTAGATAATTTATATTCTTTCCGGATTTTAGACTGTCCGATATAAATCATGTTGTGTGCAGAAAACCAATGTCGACCAGTGTCAAGAACAGAAGGTGTTTTGTTTAAAAGGCTCTTGCTTAACGTAAGGAAATAGTTACGTTGATGTTATCATCTAAAAATAATTTATTTCCCAGAAAAGTATAATTATAATTCAATTTTGAATTAGTAATATTTTTCACTGCGTTAAGTTCGATACCTCCAAGAAGAACACGTAAAATACTACATAAATGTTTTAGAACTAAAGTAAGGTGTTTCCAGTCAATTCCAGTTATACTATAAAACTTGCTAGTTGACTTAAATAATGTATAATTTAATATTAGTTCATTATCTCACCGCTAGATGGCGCGAGAATTTTACTTTAATCAACGTCGCATTGCTGTAACTGTAATTTGAAACTAGTTCATTATCTTACAGCTAGAGACCGCTAGCGTGTTACCTTAACTGATGTTGCATTTGATAATAGTTCACTATCTCACCGCTAGAGGGCGTAAGGGTGTTACGTTGAGTAACGTGGCACTACTTTAACTGTAATTTGATAAACGTCTTATTGGTAAAATAATAAGTCTGGATCCAACAAGTTTCCTAGACGATAACTTCGTTCTTTTTTGAAACTATAGAATATCTAATTCAATAGTGATAATAACGAGTTGATGATAGCCATTTGGATTAATAGGGTATGTTCACAAACTTTTGATTATTTAAGGAAAACTGTGGGAAAATGTTAAGATTTCTTGGCGTCCTTTGAAATTCGAAGTGGAACCGCTTTAGTTTTTATTTCGTCTGAAATTATATCACAATCACCACTACATTTACCGCCATTAAAGGCGCTGGTGCCGCAATGGTTAAGACCTCAGGTCAAGACCATCGCCCGTCACCTCTGGGACTGTGGGTTCGATCCCACTCGACTCCAAGTGAGGACTTTTTTTTTCCAGACCAGCGATCCTTAGCAGCAGTGCTTCCACTTTGCAGGGAAATTCCCTCAAATAAGAAAAATGGGGAAGAGGGAAAGGGGAAAATGGGGCGAAAACTGAATTTACAAATGTGGCTTTACTCAATATCACGGAGGGGAAAAAAAGGGAAAAAAGTGGAAGCACTGCTTAGCAGTTGAATCTACAATTCCTCCCCTTGGGGTCATGGACTATAACGTCTGCTTACCCGTCAATGAGATTTTCAAAAAAATACTACCATTCAATTACCCACCGTTTTTCGAATAAAAAGTACATCGGACCGAGTAGTATAAGTTCTCAAGTTGACCGTTACTCTGTACCCGGACATCAAAAGTACACTACCATTACAATTACGAATAAAAAGTATATAGGACCGAGTAGCATAGTTCTCAAGTTGACCGTTACCCTGTACCCGGACATGGAAAGTACACTACCATTACAAATACGAATAAAAAGTACATCGGACCGAGTAGTATAAGTTCTCAAGTTGACCGTTACTCTGTACCCGAACATGGAAAGTACACGGACTATGAAAGTTCCAGGTTTCTAGTTGGAAAAAGTGTGGGACAGAAATTGTGCAAGTCATTGTAAGAAACTTTTTTTTATCAATGTGTACTTTACTAACTCGTGTTCCACTTACACATCCCGAAATGTAGATACTAAGGTTTCAGTGGCGATTAGTAGTAGTAGTAGTAGTAGTGGTAGTAGTAGTAGTAGTAGTAGTAGTAGTAGTAGTATAGTAGTAGTAGTAGTAGTAGTAGTAGTAGTAGTAGTAGTAGTAGTAGTAGTAGTAGTAGTAGTAGTAGTAGTAGTAGTAGTAGTAGTAGTAGTAGTAGTAGTAGTGTAGTAGTAGTAGTAGTAGTAGTAGTAGTGGTAGTAGTAGTAGTAGTAGTAGTAGTAGTAGTAGTTTCGCGAAAAGGACTTGCTACGTGAATCGTCCGAAAAGATTCAGTAGTTGTAACTCAATGTTTCCACTTTTGCAGGGAAATTCCCTGAAAAAGAGGAGAAGAACAGAAGAGAGTACAGAGGAAATCTAGTCTCCGTATATTCTTGCACGGAGGGGGGAAAGGGGAAAGATAAGGAAGAGAGGAAGAATGGAAATTTGAGAAGTGGAAACAGTGCTGTGACTTCCAGTGTTTCCACTTCACAGGGAAATTCCCTGAAAAAGAGGGAAATGGAGTCTGAAAAGGGAAAAACATAAGAAGAGGGAAAAAGGGAAAATCCAGAAGTGCAGTCTGGATTCTACAGCGGAGGAGAAAAAAGGGAAAATAATGGAAGAGGAAAAAATGGGAAAATTGAAAACTGGAAACACTGCTGTGACTTCATCGTAACATGGTAAGTAACCAGTTCTCTTCGTAAACGTCCATACGAGGGTTCCATTAGTTGTTGCAGGTATTTAAATGGCCACCTATTTTTCTATTATCTATTATTATTACTATTATTTCTCCATCGGGGACTCTTGAAATTTCTTTTACAGTCATGTTCATAAGAAAAAGGGTACACAGCACGGAAAGGCTAAACGTCACTTTTTCTTAATTTCTGCAAGATTATAATAATATTAATGTACAAAATGCATTGATTTAGTTAAAACACAGTTAAATTAAATCTATCCCAACTAAATTTAATGCACAAATAATTTTAAAAACTGTTAAAAACGACCTTCAGACCTTCCCATGTGTACATTTGTTGTTCTTGGAATGGTTCTAGTGGTATGTAAGGTACGAAGAAATTCAGATTGCTGCCACAAGATGGCGGGGGGAACCCATCCCTAGCGTAGGAGGGTAGCCCACTGAGGGTTCCAGTCAGGAAACAGACGCCGGAATGTTGCGAGTCGAATTCCGCTTTTTTGTGGTTAAGAGAGCTATTTATACTATTTTCAAAATAATCCCGACTGAAAATTCTCATAGAGTATGTAGAATATGGAACAGAGACTCAGTGAGATCTCAGTGAGAAACTCTAAAAAGTTGTGAGATCTCAATGAGATCTCACTGAGTCTCTGTTCCAAAGTCTACATACTCTATGAGAATTTTCAGTCGGGTTGTCAAAGTGAAATCTCTTGCAATTCGAACTCAACTTGTAATATCTTCGGAACGTACCTATGTCGTCGAGGAGATCCTCCACCGAGGCCTCAGCTACCCAAGACTTCGAACGCTGAGCTAGGTTTGATTAAACAGTCGCCAGAAATTACGGGATAAAAAGCACATTCCAATCTATAGCACCAAAATCTCAGCTTTCTTATGTATTTCTCAGTTGCACCAGTCTTTAAATATCCTAGTTCCATTTGGCTTCTGTTCTTTTGAGTGATGAAGTCTTCTTGACACTTGATTGACACTTGACACTTGATTGACTTGACACTTGACACATCTTGACACTAGATTGCGAATTATTCCAGGCCCTGTTCATCGCTTCTAAGGGTTTCAGGTGACGATTCCTTACAAGAGTCATTATGAGGAAACAGTCGAGTCCAACAGGTGATCGGGAAACCGACGACGAAGACTTGAAACACACTCAAGCGGAACACACGAGACCGGTTTGCGGAAGGGGAAAGGAGGCGGAGGATAATCCAGGGACTAGAGGATATCAAATCCAGGAGACAAATGGATAAGTTACTGTACTTTCTGTACTTCCTAAAATTAATTAGATTTAATTAAGTTAAGTAATATCTGTCCGTTACAGGCCGCTCCAGGTATCACCGAAGGCGTTAACTATTAAACTGTTAACTGAACCTCAAAGAAAAAAGTTCGTAAAATTTCAAAAATTGTCCTAGACAATTGTGAAGGTATCTGGAAGAAACGGACCCTCGCCAAAATGTACCCCCAAAAATGAATCCTTAGAGAAATATCACTGGGGATGTAAAAAGTAGGCTAGACCCTGCAAACCGAGTAGGCCTATGAAGGATCCATTGTAGGGCTGAGGTGGGGATGGTAGGGCTCGGACTGAGGGCGAAATTGAGTAAGGTCAGGTCAGGTAAGGTATAGTAACTTTTTGTAAAGCAGACAGAGAAGGGTCCATTTTAGAGGGTCCATTTTGGCGAGGGTCCATTGTGAATTGATACAAATTGTAAGACAAGGCCAGTATTTATATACGGAGTTATTACGAACTTAATAGATACTTGATTACATTTTCTAAGTTTTTTCGTATATCAGCTTAATGGGATGGGAACCTAAAGTGTTGCAACCACATAACACCTATCACACATACACCATTTTTTATAATATACTTCTCTTATATATTATTTCTTTATTCTAGAGCATTTTATAATTTCTTACGTTTGGGAGATTTTTCCGTAGTGATAGGCAATTCTGAGTTTATTTAGTCTTGACCTGACATTAGTGGTAATCCTGAAAATGAGTAATAGTCCTGGGAAAGTGTTGGACGTAAATTATCGACTCTAGCTGGGGTGAAAAATGTAGATAGGTTTTCTGAAGGACAGGTTCAAATTCGAAACGGAGAGGAGCACAAAACACCCAAAGGGTCTAGATGGGCCTAGCGTCGATTTGGAAACAAGTTATTTCGTTCTGAAGTTCAGTTCCCCGTCAAGTGGGGGATTACATGTTTTTACCCAGTGGTACACGTTAATAGTTAATGTATAGTTCATGTAATGTATCTGTTTTGCTTAGACGATTACACAGCGCTGCTCTTAGCAGAAATAGCAGATTTGTATGTGGCTGTCATTAACCCAAAGATACTCCGAAGGTTTAAGGCCAATGACAAGTAGCTCTTGGTTCAATCTTGTTCTTCCGTTTTCGGTGAAATGACAAAAGCAATAGAAAAGCTTCATTCTATCCTCCTTGATGCCACTGGGTATCATGTCTCCAGTTCGTTGTGCAAGTCCTAATTGATTTCTGTTTCTCATTTAATGCTCACACACCTATTTTATTTGTTCTCACTGCTGTAGAAAAGACTTGTTCTCTCCTCTACAGAAGAGACTTGTACTCTCTATCGGGAAAGAGACTGGTAAACTCCGCTGTAAAAGACTTGTAAACTCTGTTGCAGAACAAACTTGTTCTCACTGTTGTAGAGGAGACTTGTTCTCTCTGCTGTAGAAGAGACTCGTAAACTCTGCTGTATAAAAGACTGGTTAACTCTGCTTTAGAAGAGACTTGTAAACTCTGCTGTATAAAAGACTGGTTAACTCTGCTTTAGCAGAGACTTGTACTCTCTGCTGGAAAGTAGACTTGTAAACTCTGTTGTATAAGAAACTTGTTCTCTCTGTTGTAGAAGAGAAAAGAACACTGTTGTAGGAGAGACTTGTTATCTTCGGTGTAGAAGAGACTTGTTCTCTCTGTTGTAGAAGTGAGTTATTCTCTCTGCTGTAGAACAGACTTGTAAACTCTGCTACATAAAAGACTTGTTCTCTCTCCTGTAGAAGAGACTTGTTCTCTCTACTGGAAAATAGACTTGTAAACTCCACCATAGAAGAGACTTGTAAACTTTGTTGTAGAAGAGAAAAGAACACTCTATTGTAGGGAAGACTGTGTTCTCACGTTCTCACGTGTGTTGTTCTCACGGCTCCAAAAGAGACTTGTGAACTCTGTTGTAGAAGAGAAATGTTCTGGCCTCTAAAAAAGAGACTTGTAAACTCTGTTACGGAATAGACTCGTAGACTCTGTTGAAGAAAAGAAATGCTCTCTCTGATGTAGAAGAGATAAGTACACATTGCTGTAGAAGAGACTTGTTCTCACAGCTGTAGGAGAGACATGTTCTCTTTACTGTAAAAGAGTACTCTCTGCTGTAAAACAGACTGGTTAACTCCGCTGTAGAAGAGACTTGTAGTCTCTGCTGGAAAGGAGACTTGTAAACTTAGTTGTAGAAGAGAACTGTTCACTCAGCTTTAAAAGAGACTTGTTCTCTCTGCTGTAGAAGAGACAAGTACACTATATTGTAGAAGAAACTTGCTCTCTCTGCTCCTGAAGAGACTTGTAAACTCTGTTGTAGAGGAGAAATGTTCGCGCTGCTGTAGAAGAAACTTGTTTTCTTTGCAGTAGAAGAGACTTGTAAGCTCTGATGTAGAAGAGACAAGTACACTCTGCTGCAGAAGGGATGTAGAACACTCTGCAGTAAAAGAAACTTGTAAAGTCTGCAGTAAAAGGGACTTCTTCTCTCTGCTGTAGAAGACACTTGTTATCTTTGGTGTAGAAGAGACTTGTTATCTCTGATGTGGAAGGGACTTGTAAACTCTGTTGCAGGAGAGAAAAGAACACTGTTGAGGAAGAGACTTGTTCTCTAAGCTGTAAAAGAGACTTGTAAACTCTACTGTAGAAGAGAGTTGTTCTCTCTGTTGTAGAAGTGAGTTATTCTCTCTGCTGTAGAAGAAACTTGTTTTCTCTGCCGCTGAAGAGACTTGTAAACTCTATTGTAGAAGTGACTTGTTCTATCTGTTGTAGAAGTGAGTTATTCTCTCTGCTGTAGAAGAAACTTGATCTCTCTGTTGTAGAAGAGACTTGTATGGTCTGTTGTAGAAGAGCCTTATAAACACTCTGTTGTTGTAAACTCTAACTGTAAACAGACTCTGCTGTAAACTCTATGTTGTAGAATTGATTTATTCTCTCTTTTGTAGAAGAGACTTAAATGGTCTGTTGTAGAACAAACTTGCTCTCTCTGCTTTAGAAGAGACTTGTAAACTCTGTTGTAGAAGAGACTTTCATGGTCTGTTGTAGAATAGACTTGTACACTCTGTTTTAGAAGAGACTTGTTCTTTCTGCTGTAGAAAAGACTTGTTAACTCTGTTGTAGAAGTGACTTGTTCTCTCTGTTATGGAAGGAACTTGTATGCTTTGTTGTAGAACAAACTTTTTCTCTCTGCTGTAGAAGAGATTTGTAAACTGCTGTAATCTCTGTTATAGAGGAGATTTGTACACTCCGTTGTAGAACAGAATTGTTCTCTCTTCTCTATAAGAGACTCTGTACAGCCTGTTGTAGAAAAGACTTAAAAATCTGTTGTACAAGACACATTGTTCTCTCTGCTGTGGAAAAGACTTATAAATTCTGTTGTAGAACAGACTTGTTCTTTTTGTTTTAGAAGAGACTTGTACACAGAGAAATGGATGTGTAAATTATGCTCAGAAGAAAATAAATAACAAAATACGCTTTAAGTGTTTGTATGTTCTTTTTTTCTGTACTTAAAAGCTTCCTAGTAACTCATCGTCAAAGTAAACATCTTTGTCTGTCGTATTTAAATTTTAAGTTCAGTCTTTCAAGTGATGACATTCATTTCTTGAAGCAGAATGTCTTGAATTTGTTCTTGCTTAAGTGATTTCGTAGGTAGTGGCTTTTTTTTTGGCCTGTCACGAAAATCCTAACCGACTTAACGGCGAACCTATTGTTCCTTACAAATAACATACCTATATTTTTTCTTAAACTATTCTAACTCAAATGGTTTCGTCGTTTCGGCCCAATCTTCGTTCCGTATTCTTCCACCTTGAACATTGAATTCCACCAGCCTTTCCGCGGAACCTTGGTTTTTAAACATTAATTTCGCGTTAACTCCCAACGTTATTTTTCGACGATTCGCAATAATCTTTTTCTCGGCAAACGGTGATCTCCTTGATAAATAGTCACATATTAGTGTATAGTATATTAAAATTTATCCATCGTCCTGTTATTTTTAATTGTATTTATTCCGAAATAAGGTTACGCTATATTGATTCAACACACAAGAAAGGTTCTTCTAATCGTGTAATCTGTGCCACGGGATGAAATGCATTGCGAGTACATCAAGCAGCAGCAAACAACAAATTGAGCAAATAAACTGTTAAATCTCAGTAAAAAATTTTGAAGCTGCCGTTTAAATTGCACGTGAAAATTGCGTAAGCACTTTTGGTGAACCAATCAAAAGATTCCGAAATGGTAAGCGACCAACAGAAAGGTTAGGAAATACAATAAAATTACATCAATAAAGCAGCCTGTGTATAATACTAAGAGTTTCAACCCTGGATTTCGTCTTCGTTGCAAGGTCCGTCTCCGGGGTAGTGGCGTCTTCTCCGAGAAGCTGCAGTAGAAGGTCGTAGACGGGCTCGAAAACTTTGCTGTAGCCCACGGGTGTCAAGTGCAGGTAGTCGTACATGTCCAGATGAGAGATGGTCCCGTCAGGCTGAACCAGGCTCGACAAATCCGTGCCAATTAACTGAACGCGGCTCAGTGAAGAAAGCGACTTTCGCAAAAGACTGTTGACTTCTGCGTTGCGTTCCCGCAGAGGGTTCGGGTACTGCCCTCGAGGAAGCAGAGACTGGAAGAAATAAGAAAACGTTTAAACGTAGTTGAGATATGATAGGATTTCACGGAGAAGAAATGGGGGAGAGGGGGAAAATAGGGAAAATTGAGTCAAAACCGGGGAAATCGGGAGGAAAATGAGAGCGCAATTTATTCCTTAGAAAAACACCTCCAACGAAGGAGTTATCCATTTTAACGTTTAAAAACTTTGCAGTTACGTGGTTTACGTACCTTGCCTGCAAATTACCTTACAAGGTTTGTTTTCCAAGACTAAAAAAGTGGGAAAATGCACCAAACTTGAGTTTCATCTTGAAGGAAAATGGGGGGAAAAAGTGAGGGGAAACTAAGGAAAAAGTTGGATGGGCGAAAATGGGGGAAATCTGTGATCCTCGACATAAAGTAGAAAAACTGGTGTGGAATAATACTGGATAACGTGTTACCAGTGCTTCCATTTTACAGGGAAATTCCTTAAAAGGGAAAATGAAGGGAAAACGGACATTTCCAAATATGAACGTGCACACTTAAGCAGTATACGGCTGAAGTAGGTTTATGAGCTCTTATGAAGAGTGGAAAAAGGGAAGGAAAACAGACATTTTAAAAGGGGGAAAAAAGGGAAATCAGGTTGTGCCGGATGAAGGAGGATAAAAAAGGGAAGACAGAGGCTTCTCGAAGGGTAAACCCAAAACCTAAGGTGGAAACACTAATAACGTGTTACCATGACGATAATCTGAGCCTGCGGCTGGCGTTCCAGCAGAAGATTCACTATGGCGAGTATCCCTCCGCAGATCTCGTCCGGCAAGTGGCCGTGATTGTTCGTCCAACGAGAAGTACAATAACCTGAACGGCAAACAAAACGACTTAGTAAAAGAACTAAACGACAGTGTATCCACTTTTAAGTCTCCCCTTTTCCCTGTCTGCGCTATAATATAAGGGTGTCTTTCTAGATTTCCCCTTTTCCCTCTTGTCCTATTGATCTCTTTTTAGACCACATTTTCCTTTTTCCCACGGAATTTCCCTGCAAAGTGGAAACACTAATAACGACAAACACGCAAGTATAGAGAACCTTTGGTTTGATGTTGTCCAGCTCCCCGTTCTGCAGCCGCCAGAGAACGTGCTGCGTCTGATCCCCGCCAATCCCAAAGTTGAGCGGGTGAAGAGGCGCGAACCAGACTTTCCAGAGTTCGGTGTAGAGTAGATGCGCGATCAGCGAGTCGCCCACGAACAAGACTTCGGGCTCTCGTTCCTTAGTCTCGAGGACAAACCTCTGGTGCTGAAAGATTTTAAATTATTGTAAACCTTTTCAGATAAATGTAAAATATTATATGTCTGTTTACTAGGCTCATCCAACGTCCATCTCCTTGCACGTCTTCAGGGTAGACTGGAGTCGAGGCAGGATTCATTTTATTATTGCCGAGTTTTTGAATAATTATTTTATGATTCAACTGTTTTATGAAAAAGTGGAGTGCTGGTTAAATAGAGAGATCAATAGAAAGTTTGATACGGTTCAATAGGAGACAGCACGCGAATGTTGGTGAGTAGGAAATAAATACAGGGAAAATAAAATGTCAAACAGTGCTTCCATCTCTAGGTTTGTATTTTCCCTAAGAGAGGAGACAGTTTTCCCTTTATTTCCCTTCCCTTGTAGATATCAAGTATCCTTTTCCCCTCCGTATCAACCTATACTTCTATGTTTTTCTTCCCTTATTTTTCCTTTCTGAGACCCAGTTTTCCCTTTTCAAGGGAATTTCCTTGCAAAGTGGAAGCACTGATGTCTAAGTCGAATGGATTTGCGAGTACAACGCCATCTACGTACATAACGTATAAAAATAATATTAAATATTGATATATCAATGTATAATTGTTTGTTAAATGTTAAACAATTAATTGTATAAGGTTAAACTGTGTGGAAAAATATTAAATGTTATATATTTAACTCAGTATTTTGCCATCTGCTATTTTGCAGGGAAATTCCTGTAAAAGGGAATATAAGGGAGGGGGGAAAAGACAAATTTTGAAACACAGCCTTACGGAAAAGAACAAAGGGAAAATAAGGGAAGAGAGGAAAAGAAGGGAAAAGGGAAATGAAGAAACACAACTATGTTTCAGTAAGGAGGGGAAGAAAAGGGAAACTAATATTTTTCTACTGAACGGGAAAAAGGGAAAACTGAAAATGTAAACACTGCCACCTGCTGTCTGAAATACAAACTACTTTTACCAACCAACGTGTTTTGTATTTTTCTACCAAAACAAAGAAAGTTTCGTTTTCACATTTGATATTATGCCTTTTACTTTTATTTTCAGAAATTTAGCACGTCCCTTACTTTGTCAGTTACGAATCTCAAAACCTATAATTTACAATGGGACGTTAAAATTTAACAGCTACAAAAGAAATAATTTTAAAAATCCTCATCTTTTGCAAACCGCTCTTTTTGCCAGTTTTCTGGGCCTCTTCCGTAAAGATGAAAATGAAAAATCAGCGGCTGAAGAAAATATTGTCAACATGATAAAATATGCTGAACTATCGAAAATGGTATTAAATCAAACAAAAAAAATGTGAATTTTTCATTTATCAAGTAATTAATTATCGTAGAGAGGAGAAAACGATAAAGCAGAACAACTTCTTCATGTTGCATTGCGATCAGCACAGGAACTGAATAACATTAAAGCCGAGCGATATATCGTAGACCTCCTGGCCAACAACGCCTACGACATGGGCGATTTCCACAAAGCGGAAAAGCTTTTCAAGGACCTGATCTCGCAGTTGTTGTCCGAAGGCCTGTCTGCAGACGATAATGCGATAATTCACATGAGTGCCAAGCTGGCGAACCTTTACGGGCTCGTTCATCAGGACGAGAAAGCGAATGAAGGTTTCAAATTTTGTATCGAGCAATTGAAGCAAAAAATCGATAAAGGGGCTAATGATCACGATACACTAGCATTGTACGGCCTTTCCCTTCACTGGTTTGGCGAGTATAAATTCACTCGAGAGCTTTACGCGGAAGCCCTAGCACTTTTCGAAAAATCGCACCAGATTGCGATTAAGATTCACGGACCTGATCACAGTCAGTGTTTGTTGCTTTTAAACAACATGGCGGCTACTTGCAACTCGCTCGGAAAGTTTGACTCGGCCATCGAGCATTTAAATGAGGCCATCAAGCAGGCCAGTTCCCACCCTGACGAAAACAGGGACGATCTTCCGTGTTATTATATTAACCTGGCAAACGTCTATTTACAGCAAATATATCTCGACCATGCGAACAAGGAGCTGCTACTTTCAAACGCGAGAAAGTTTTGCGAAACCGGACTTTTGCTGGCCAAAAAATCAAAGTCTTCCGATGCCTTGCGAGAAGCTGAAACATGCAAAGCGGCTATCGACAAAGTTAAAATTTAAGTTATTTTCGGTTTGAAAATGAAATACACTTTTTAGGGTAATGGTTTTTAATTTTTTTATTTTTTCCCTTTTCCCTATATTTCCCCTATAAAAGGGAATTTCCCCGAAAAATGAAGTAGAATGAGAAATTGCAATAGCTTTACGGTTTATTAATGAGAATTTTACCTTTCATCGTCTTTCATCAATATTTTTTTAATAAAATTTTTCGTTATAAGTAATTTTCGGTTTTTCTGAGCCACACGGTTTGAACCATTTCTGCAGTTTCTTTTAAGAGTTCGTCTAGAATAGCGTCTACGGTTTGAACCTTGACTTGTTCCTCTTCTGCCGAAAAATCGTTCCACAATTTATCCTCCATTTGAAGTTCGTAAATGAGGATTTCGTCCACTTTGTCCCTTCTCTTGCGAGCCCATCTTGAGAACTGGTTTTCGCGCTTGAACCGCGGTTCACGGTTCAGCTCAATCAATATCCGCCTCTGAACCGTCTCTTCCAGCTCGTTTAAACGTTTTGGATTACCATTTAACGACTCCACTATGAAGAGATGCGTCAGATCGAAAATAAATTTCAAATAAGCTTTTCGGCTTATAGCTTGACACTCTTCTCCCATTGGACAGTTTTCAAAATTTTCCGGAAATTCTACTGGTTGGTTGTTTTGCAGCTGCTCCATGATTCGCTGGAACATGTGGGAGGACACTTCAAGAATCTCCTCTTTTGATTGGCAGACGATCCGCAAATCGGAAGCCGCTGTTTGGCTGGTGGGCGGAGCTTGAGGCTGGGAGCTCTTCTGCCATTGGAGGGATTGTCCGGGGGGCGTGTAAGGG
Source organism: Eulimnadia texana (assembly GCA_002872375.1). NCBI lineage: Eukaryota > Metazoa > Arthropoda > Branchiopoda > Diplostraca > Limnadiidae > Eulimnadia > Eulimnadia texana. Next base: position 722,287 of record NKDA01000008.1, read on the forward strand.
GGCGGGGGCTTGTTGGGGATGTCCCGCATGTAAATCACTGATTCGCTCAAACGCTGGATTTCTTCTTCAATTCGTTTCTGCTGACGTTCCAGGGCTTCGGCTTCCTGTTCAGGGTCCTGAATATTTGATCGTTGAGTCAAATTTATTAATTGAATAGTTAATACGAAATCGTAGTTAATCAATTTTAAATTTAGTAAATAAATATTAATATTGAGTAACAGCACTTAACTTCAAATAAATGAATAAAACCTAGCTACCCAACCGTAAATTTACTTAATATTTATAATATTAATTAATACTAATATAATTATAATGAATGGAAAATTACCTGGGATGACCCGAACGATGTGGAAGCGAAATCATCTTCAATCCATTCATTGTCCCACGTAATGTCTGTCCCTTTGGCTTCTAAGTAATTTTGTAAGAATACATTAATATTATTATATTCATCTTGGTAGATATAATATAAAAGAATGTAATATAAAGGAATGTAATAAAATGTTATGAAATTTTCTGCCCCCTGGCCTACTTTTTTCAGGGTTCCCACTGAAAAATCTTAATCAAATTCCCTGACTTTTCCCCGATTTCCCTAACAATTTTCCAATTTTTCCCTGACTTTTTAAACGCATTATACTTTCTAGAAGTTATTCGTTAGAGGCTTGAGCAAAGGTTAATTGAAACTGACCGAAAACTGAGTGGGAGTGGCAACGCAAATTCCCTGGCCTTTTCCCCATTTATTACCAATTCCCTGATATTTCCCTGTATTCTCTAACTGAATTATTCCCTGATTTTTCCCCGATTTCCCTGAGAATTTTTCCAATTTTTCCCTGACTTTTTAAACGCATTATACTTTCTAGAAGTTGTTCACTAGAGGCTTCAGCAAAGGTTAGTTGAAACTGACTGAAAACTGAGTGGGTGTGGGAACTCAAATTCCCTGGCCTTTTCGTCATTTATTACCAATTCCCTGATATTTCCCTGTATTCCCTGACTTATCCCTGACTTCACGGTTTTCCAGGTCGGTGGGAATCCTGCTTTTAGCCTTGCTACTCGGTACCTTTGCCCGGACCTGGATCTGAGATAGTCAGAGTGGGCGTTCCGCATTCGTACGGCTATCGTTTGGGAACTATTTCCCACAGATGCAGTTTTCTTTTAGTTTTTCTATTATGTCGAATTCTTTTTTTTTTCAAAATTCAAAATAAAAAAGTGAGTAAGAAGGAATGGAAAATAATATAATTTAACTATTAATAATAATATTGGCGAAGTATTTTTCTTGCATTATATTGAACTGTTATAATATTGTGTATTAGTTATATTTATGTTGTATTTGTTATTTTACTATTTATTATTCTTGTCTGTATCATTTTTTTACCATATCTATTGCATTTACATAATGATACAAACTACTGACTACTACTATTAACTACTACAGACTATTCTACCGTTAAAAAATTGGTCTTAAGATTTTGTACCCAAGTTCTCGTTTCCTGGAGAAGGTTGAGGTGATCCTTGCTCGGGAGACGACAGGTCAAAGGTCGTCGTCAGGAAGAGCTGGGTCGAGATGTTCTGCGGTGACAAAGTTTTCCTGATTTTCAAATTAGATTTATTTATTTCAATCAAATACAGAATTACGTCAAAACAATTATTTTTAATTAAATTAGTAATTGGTAATTCAATTATTTGCATTACTTTTTATTAAATTGATTTCAAATATAGAAAATTTAGATTCTCAATTATTATTTTGCTTTTATTATTTTATTGAAATATTAGTTTACAATTTATTATTATATTATTTATGTATTATTATATTAAAATCTTAGTTATTTCTATATATTTGATATAAATGCGCATTAATTAAATAAACAGTTACGTTAAATTCAGTGTGGGCGAGTTATTAGCCAAAATCTCCGAGACCCTTTGCAGAACCGAACCGTTCGAACCGCTTGAACCGTTTGTTGGCGGTTCACGATGCTTGCAGGATAGTTCTTCAACTATCGTGATAGTTTCCTGAATCAAATCATCCAGTAGTCTGTCTACGATTAGTTCAGCAACCTGGAAAATATGACAATAATAATAATTGGCCGCAAATAAACAACATTTATAATATTAAATAGACCGAAAAGTAATGAATTAGTTATTAGAGAAAATTTAAACCTTGTTCGGTACAGCATTGGTCTGCAGAACTGTGGAACACTGGTCCTCATCTTCGACGGGATGGACTTCGGGTTCGACAGTTTGTACCGAATCGGAACTCGGTTTTTCGGTAACTGGGTTTACTGGCTGCGGGATTTCCGACAAACTCAGTTCTGTAGGAATAAGCAAAAATACGTATTAAAAACAAGTCAACATCAATTAAGAATAAAATTAGTACTAAAAATAAGATAAAAATTTGTATTTATTATAATATATAATGCATTTTAATAATACAATGTATACCTGGTTCTGTTTCGTCTTTGGCAGCAGAAACGCAGAAATCTTCCGAATAGGAATTTTGACTGGTTTCTGCAATTTGTTCGGAAATTTGACTTTCCGCAGACTCCATTTTCAAACTTTCCTCGTGGTAACTTTCCGGTTCAGCTGTCGTTAACTGTGCTCCGTCCGTTTCCTCGACAACCAAGTCGGGTTTGGCAGCAGCCGAGCCACGGTCGTCAGTGCTTGGGTAGAATTTCTCGCAAGCAGCGTCGGAAGCATCGTGCCGAGAATCAGACTTGGGAGGTGAACCACTAGCAATGCTGGACTTGTCGCTGCGAGCTTCCGTTTCCTGCTCTGCTGATCCTGATTTCAGTGTTTCGTTTTCTGACTCTTCGACGAAATCAGAACGACGTTCCCCGCTCAAGGCTTCTTCGATATCCGACTCTGTCCTCTGACTTTCAACGTCAGATTTCTTGTTCGTATTCACTGGGCTCGTGTACTGCTGCTCTGTTTCGGCAACCCGACTTGAGATTTCAGACTCCTGCTTAGCGTCTTCACGGCTTCTATCAAGCCCCACTGATTCTGTGTCGCGACTTTCAACGCTGGGCTTACTAGCCAAAATGTCGGGATGTTCCGATAACGAGTCGATTTTTTCCTTGGGGGTACTGGAATTCTCGCTTCCGGTTTCAGTTGTGGGTGCTTCCTCCGCAATTTCCGGTTCCGCTCTTCCGGAAACTTCGATTTCTTCCGATATCGTGGCGGAAGACTCGGTTCGCGGTTCAACCGACAGGTCCAGTTTCCGAACCGCTGAACTGCGACCCTCTTCACTGCGAACCGCGGCTCGCGGCTGTCGAATCAGGGGCTTCACTGCTGCGGTTATGGGAGATTTACTATCGTGGGCATCGTTCTCTGATTCCAGCTGCTGCCGCAAGTCGGATATACACCGATCATAAGCCTAGAACGATAATTACCCAAGTAAAAAACAGAACTACATTTTTAAAATAGTAAAAATTTCGTAAGTATACTACAACATACTTTAATAATAAACCATATACGCTTGAACTAGACTGAAACATACTTAGCACATACCTCGAATATACTAAAAATATGCTAGAAGTATACTAGAAGTACGCTAATAGAGTAAAGTGTATGTTCCAAACTACTTAGTTATTACTTACGGTGGACTAAATTCTTTTAACTAGTAAATAATAAGTAATACTAACTATTTAAAAAATTAATAGTAATACTTCGATTTGTTTAAGTAGTGAGTTTTCTTTAGCTCTGAGCTTTTCTTTGTTGGCTCTGCGCTGATCCCGTTTGAGGCGGTTCGCTTCGAGTTGTCGACGCTGCAGCTCCTCGGTCAGCGCCAGCACGCGACTCTCCACGTCGCTCGTATCCGAGACAGTTTCTAAACATTCAAATATTGCAAATTCATTATTATTAAGAAAAATTTAAAACTAAAATAAAGATTTAAATTAATTAAAATTGAACTGAAACTGAAATATTAAGTTTCACCGTTTTGCGAAAAATTCAGCGAATCATCGGATCCGCTGGAATGTCTTCCCCGGAACTTGGGTTTCATCCGGATATCCGTTCTCGGCGACAGCGGAGTTCGAATCCGGATACACGGAACACTTCCGGATTCTTCGTTATTTCCTCTAGTGTTACTATCGGTAACGGACTCTTCCGGAACTGATGCGGAATTCGAAGCTGGATTGGTTATAACTTCCACTTCCGCTTCCGGAATTTCTTCTGCCTGTTTCCGGTAAAGAAAAAATTATAAAATAGAAATCAAACTAAAAAGTTGTTGGTTTTTACAATGGACTGTTGATTGGATCCGACGGTTTCTTGCGGATTAGATTCGGTTTGGATTGAGCGGATGCTGGAATCGGTTTCCCACGAGTTGGAATCGGTTTGCGAATTTGTGAAATTTCGTAGTTTTTCCTCCAGGTCTCGTTTGTGCTGCTTCCTCATCGATTCAAATTTGGCGCGCTCTTCCTGCAGCTTCAGCAGCAAGCCACGCTGCTTCTTCTTTAAGGTAGCAGCTTTCTCACGTTCTCCTTGACTCCTAAATAAAATATAATAATAGCAATAGGAATAGTACGAATAGTTGAAGTAGTAGTAGTGTTGGTGGTAGTAGTACCACTGATAGTAATGGTAGTAGTAGCAGTTTATAATAACAGAAATAATACGAATAGTAGTAGTGACAGTAGTACGAGCAGGATATTAATGGTAGCAGTAACAGTGATAGTTATAGTAGTAGTAGTAGTAAAAGGAAGAAGAATAGTAGTACAGTAGGAGTAGAGTAGTAGAAGTAGAAGTAGTATTGGGGATAGCTATGGTACCAGTGGTAGTAATGGTAGAAGTAATAGAAGTAGTAGTGGTAGTACGGGTAATAATGGTAGTAGTAGCAGTAATAGCAATAGAAGTAGCAGTAGTAAAAGGAGTAATATTAGTAATACTTGTAAGTAGTAGTAGTAGTAGCAGTTATTTAAATATGTCATCTTATTTTAGAAAACCTGAGGATTCGTTTCTGCATTTGTAGCAACTCCAATTCCGCTAAAGTTTTCTCGACTTTTGCTTTTTCTCGCAGTCTCATCAAAAGCCGCTGCTGTTTCGATTCCTCGATGATCAGCAATTCGATAGCCTTAGGTGGGAGTATCGAAGAATCCGACAAATTGTCGGAATCCGCAAAAACCGTAGAATCAGATTTGGTTTTAGTTTTGCGGATTCCGGCGGAAGTTCCGGTCGGAAGCTGGAAGCCGGAAGTTCTACCGGAAGTAGACTTACCGGAAGTAGGTTCAAAATCGCTGTCGTATTGCGAGTGATCCTCCAAAGTGGAAACAATACTCTGAAATAAATACAAAATAATTTTATTAATAACAGTATTATAATAGAGTGAACCGGTTCAACGGTTCGCACTGTTTCCACTTTGCAGGGAAATTCCCTGAAAAAGGGGGAAATGGAGACTGAAAAGGGAAAAATAGAACACCCAGACCCTGTATATTCTAGCACGGAGGGGGAAAAGTAAAAGATAAGGGAATAGGGAAAAGGGGGAAATTGAAAAGTGAACCGGTTCAGCGGTTCGCAGTGTTTCCGCTTTGCAGGGGAATTCCCTGAAAAAGGGGAAAATAAGAGAAAAGGGAAGACCTAGACCCTGTATATTTTAGCACGGAGGGGAAAAAAGTGAAAGATAAGGGAAGAAGGGAGAAGTAGGAAGTTGAAAAATGAACCGGTTCAGCGGTTCGGCTTTAAAAAAAAAAAAAGGTTTAACCCGCCCATCTCTAGTGAAAGTGGTCATTTGTAACAAGCAATGGGCGTCTTGTCTGACAATAGGGCTTATCACATGCAATCAGAATATTTCGTAAGAACAAGATGCATGAAAACTGTTAAGAAGAGCAGTAGATTAATCATTATAATAATCAGAAGCTAGATTTATAATAATAATAATAATAATAATAAATTCATTTAATTGTAAATCCATTAGCTGTAATTGTTAATATTATAATTATTGCTGTGGTGTTATTACTATTATTACTAAAACAGTAGCGAATCTGTCGAATCAGTGGACAATGTCGAGTTGCGTTGTGCAACCTTTAAGGTCTATCCAATGATTTGACAGTAGAGTATTCGACAGTATAATTATTATTATTATTATTATTACTAATACAGTAGCGAATCTGTCGAATCCGGCGACAATGTCGAGTTGCTCAGTACAACCTTTAAGGTCTGTCCAACTATTCGACGGATTTAGTTCGATAGGTGATAATGTTGTTCCACCTCCGATTGATGTTTTTATAATTGTTCCTACTCCTACTCCAACTACTACTACTGTTGCTGCTACTATTACTGCTACTACTACTACTACTCCTGCTATTCCTACCATTACTTACGAACTTACACACTTTCTCCTCTTATAACTACTTAACTACTAATTTACCACTCCTTCCCTCATCCAGCTACTACTATTGGCTTACTTACTCACTTAACTATTCCTCTTCCTATCCTACTACTTCTACTCCTTCCCCTACTTACTACTACCACTATTACCGTCTCTTGTTCTCTTACATCTTCAGTAGCTTCATTCCTCGACACGGACGATTCCATGCGGATGCTTCTAACTTGGCTGCTGACTTCATCGATCCTCGCAGCAGCTAGTCGTCCCCGTTCCAGGTTTTCATCCGTGGAGATATTCCGGAATCCACTTCTCAAATCCTGGACAATCGATTTCAGGGCTTCCGTCTGCTGCTGGAAGAAAGTCTTTGACGTCGAATCGAAAGTTACCCGCGGATTTAGCGATCGATTCTCTAACTGATCGATTTGATTGATTCGATTATCGATTGCTTCACTCCGATGCAGTTCCAGTTGAAGCTGTTGGAATAAATCCGCTGGATTCTTCCAGGTTCTGATATCTTGCGGAATCGGATCCGCAATGCATCCTAATGCCTCCTGCGGATCACAAACCACGGGTTGAACGCTACGAGCTTCTAGTTCTGCTGATTTTTCATCGAGTTTCTTAAGCGGGTTGGAAACCGCGGATTTTTCGGAGCTCGTTTCTTTCTTCCAGCTATGCGGTTTGGAATCCGCAGTTCCGGACAAAGTCGAGTTCAGTTTGGATCTCGTGCTCCTCTCCGACGAATGGGACCTGGTAACTGAATCCGCAACCGAATCCGCATCGTTGACTGGAGAACCGAACCGTGGAATGGGACTGATGATTTCCGAAACTTTTTGCGGATTGGCAACTCGACTCGAAACCGAACTCGATTCGTACGAAGTTTCCTGCGGAGTTAAAGTTCTGTAACTTTCTGCTGATGAGCCTAATGGACCGAGTTCCAATCCGCTTTGAAATCCTGTAATAGCTGCGGATTCCAATCCTCTTTGGACTGTGGATTCTGGAACCTCTTTAGAATGAAACTGTTCCAGACTTGGTTTTTTATACTCGAAACCGCTGCTGCTGGAACGATTTTTCTGAAGCGGTTTATCTGCGGTTTCGAGTTGAAAACCGTTTTTTGGAAAGCCTCCAGGTTGTGGTGTGGAATTTCTGGATTTTTCTGGAGATTTTGGAACTTCCAGGATCGTCGAATCCGAATCCGTTTCGGTTCGGTTTCTGGAATCGATTTTATCGCTGAGAGCCGATAAGAAGTTGTACGAACTGACTGGAACCGAAAATTCCAGGAAGGATGGCAGCTTGCGGGTTCTGGCCCGCGGTTTGGGCTCCATAGTCTGCGAACTGCTTTCCATGCGCAGGATTTCGTTAAAGTCCCGGAAAAATGTCAGCGGTTCCTCTTTGGTTCCAACTCGCGGTTTGGATTCGACCCGCGGTTTGGTTTGTCGTGTCTTCTTACTGGGTAGGGTCTGAAGGTATCCTGGAGGAAGGTCCTTGTACTGAGTTGATGCTGTAGTGTTTAAACCGCGGTCCGGAACCAAACCCTCTGGAACCGAATATTCTGAAACCGGAAAGGCTGGAGGAACTGCAAGGATTGGTGGAACTGGAGAAGCTTCTGAACCAATCAGCGATGCCTAAAATTCAAAGAAATATTTTAAAATGATAAAATCAGATTAATAATACAATGAAACATACATACAAATATACATAAATAAATAAATAAATATATTTATATATATGAAATAATAACAATATTATTCAGTAACGATTAAGAAATGAAATTTTAGCCATTAAATTATGTTAATTTTAATTCACGTCAATATGGGTTTCATTACTCAAAAGACAGAAAATAATTTTTTAAAGATTTCTGAAAAGTTTATTATTTTTCATTTATTATTCTACTATTACATAAATATATTACTTATGTAGAATTATTACTAAATCATATTTAATAAAAGTTCTATTTCAAACTTCAAAAACCATTATTTTTCATTGTATTACTACATCCAAATATTACTACATCATTCAAACTGTTTCGTTATTTTATACTCGATATTTATTTACTATATAATTTATTATAATATGGATTAAATATATTTACTCCTGGACTAGCAACTGTGGGTAACTCCTCGTCCATTAGATTCCTCCGGAATGCTGGAGCCTCCAGTAGTTTTGCAATATTCGTTTCCAGCATATCGATTTGCTGGAGAAACGACAGCTTAGAATCGATTATTTGTTCGGTCCTGGAAGCTGTAGGTATCGATACACTAGAATCGATTATTGGCTTGGTCCTGGAGATTGTAGGTACCGATATATCAGAATCGATTATTGGCTTGGTCCTGGAGATTGTGGGTATCGATATATTAGAATCGATTATTGGCTTGGTCCTGGAGATTGTAGGTATCGATATATTAGAATCGATTATTGGCTTAGTCCTGGAGATTGCAGGTATCGATATATTAGAATCGATTATTGGTTTAGTCCTCGAACTTGACGATATCGATACATCCGAATCGATAGACGATTGGGGATCGATCGAAATCTGCAGTTTGCGGTGACGGGTTTGGGTGACTTGCACACTTTCGTCGGTTCGCGAGGGGTTCCACTCGGTTTGAACCAATTTTTCGCGGTTCGGTTGGGCTGGCAAATCACCTGAGGGCTTCCTGGATAAATCCAGCAACTGGTGTAATGGTCTGCTGATTTCTGGAACAGCTTCTGGAACGGATTCTGGAACACAAAGGTAAAAGCAATAAGGAAGGAATGTTAAGAAAACTGGAACAAAAGTGAAAACGTTCTTAAACGTTATCTGAAATCTTGAAAAATTATTAAGATTTATTATACTATTGGTTATGAAGGCAATCTGTCGAATAAGTGGACAGCGTTGACCAGGTTGATGGAATTGGGCGACTTGTCCCGTTAAACGACAGATTTGCTTTCTGTCTAAGATACTATTACTAAGATACTAAGTTACTATTATTATCAGCACTATTGTTGTTCACGTAACCGATCTGCCGAATACGTGGACAACATTCCAGTCTTCATTTAACTTTAATGCAACTGTCCACCTAACCGACTTATTTACTACTACTGCTACAACTACACCTATTATTATATCATTATTTTTAGTAGTAGTAGTAGTAGCAGCAGCAGCAGTATTTATTATAATTAGTATTAGTATTAGTTTTGCTACTACTACCACTGCTGCTGCTACTACTACTACTTTTGCTACTACTACTATCACTATTGTTATTATTATTTACCGTAAGGTCCCCAGTCCTCGTCGTAGGATTCCTCTTGCTTTTCCGAGCCGCGGGAATTTTCCCACGCTTGGGAAAATCGCTATGGACCCACTGTGGGCGTGTGGGGGAATTTCCCACAGTTTTCCCCGCGCTGGGACTTGGTGGAAGGTTTGGGGGGTGGGACTCGGGCTTCTTGGGGAGTGGGGTTTTGTTTTGGGTTTGGAGGTTTGGGTTCTGGTTTGTCAATTGACGCTGATTGTCTCAATTGACGCTGTTTGGCCATGTATCGACGTATTTCATCTCGGTCGTAGTTGCGTGATCTGATTGGTTGGCTATCTGGAAAAGTAATTTGTGATTGGCTGTTTAATACTGTGTTTTATGAATCACTGGACACTATGTACAGAGTCTATGGGTACACACCATCTGTCCACATAATCGACAGATTTAATATTCTTACTGTTTACCAATATAATATTACTCCTACTCCTAGTACCACTATTACTACTACTGCTGCTGCTGCTACTCCTAACTACTTCTAGTGCTGCTACTACTACTACTAGTATTAATACCACTCCACCTCCTCCTACTCCCACTGCCACTATTGCTACTGCTGCTAGTGCTAGTACTACTGCTACTAGTCCTCCTCCTCATTCTACTATCACTATTACTGCTCCTACTGCTGCCGCTGGTACTACTACTATTCCTCCTCCTCCTCCTCCTTCTTCTTCTACTACTACTACTATTAAGTGAAAGTAATAATAGTACTACTACAAGTGCTGCCACTACTACTACTACTAATAATTCTAGTACTTTTTCTACTACTCCTACAGCTACTACCAATACAACTGATTTTGCTACGACTACTAATTCAACTGTTTCTCCTACTGCTACACCTGCTATTGCTACTACTACTACTACTACTGCTAATTCTAGCACTAGTTCTACTATTCCTCCAGCTACTTCCAATACAACTGATTTCGCTAAGACTACTAACTCTACTATTTCTCCTACTGCCACTTCTACTACTATTGCTATTACTATTACTACTACTACTACTATCATTAATATTAATACCAGTTTTAATTTTTGTGGTTTCCAATTCCTTCTGTCCATTGGCGTCATTTTCCTCCTCGTTTACTTCTTCAGCCAATCGCTGCTCGTCAACCACTGTATCTGTATTTTCTGCATTTCCTATTGGTCAATAAGAATAAAAAATGTAATTAAAAATCTTTCCGGTAAAACTATTATCATTATTATGAAATAATTTATTATTACTATTATTATACATTTATAAAAAAAGCTATTACATTTTAACAATTAATATACACGTAATTTTAATATTTATTATTTATCAACGAATTATTTATATTTCACTAATATTATTAATATAATAATAATTTCTATTATTACCTGTTATACCATTTCTGAATCATTATTATTATATTTATTAATATTTAATTTGTATATCAGTTCAGTAATAACCAGTTAATAATTTGTGCTTAATAACTACTAGCAATATTATTATTATTCTCATTACTTATTATTATTACTACTACTACTACTGCTACTACTACTATCGTACTCACTATCAATATTATTATTATTATTTTTATTAATCAGACTGCTCAGATTGATAGTTATTAATCTACTATTTCCTAATACACATTTCTACTATCGCTGGACTAAATAACTTCACATCTGCCGAACGCATTAACCCGGAATGTAGAAAAACCCAACCTGGGATATAATAAAAACCAGAAAAAGAGAACCGGGTTAAAATTTCACAAATTTCTCAGATTCCGCGATTGACCGAAAAAACAAGTTCTTACGACCAAATAGTAAAGGAATGCGATTTAAAAAAAAAAAAAAAAAACACGATAACGGTGATAAGGTTAATAGTTGATAGTAAATAACGTGCTGATAACATGCTGATAACAGCGATAACATAAGCAGAACAAGATTAACGCCAGAATGTGTGAATTTTACTATTAATAAAATTTTGCCAAGTAGTTGCATTTTTCTATTTCATTTTTAATTTTATACACACTTACTTTTTATTAACTATATTTATTAATTATATGTTATTAAAATAAATTGCATTATTTATAATTTATGAAATAGCAAGAAATTAATTAAATAAATTAAAGTAAAAATAATCTTCAAATTTTAATTTACTATAAGTAAAATATTTAAATTATTCCTGTTGTACTATTATTATAAATCAGTTATTTATTATTTATATTTAAAAGAATAGCGCAAAATTAATTCAATTAATTAAACAAATTGAAGTAAAAATAATATTAATATCTTGTTCTATTATCATAATATGTGATCATGAATATAATAAATATTTACCTCGATTTTGGTCGATGGAATCTTGGGTGGTTTCATGGCTTTCACCGGGTTTATCACTGTTGTTGTTGTTGTCGGGGTCTGTAAGAAGAATAGAATTTCATCAGTAAAAGTACTAATATATAATAGTAGTAGTCATAATATTTATTCATAGTAATAACCGTAGTAATAGTTTTACGATTACTAATAATGCTGCTACTACCTGTAATACTGCTGCTACAACTACTACAACTACTACAACAACAACAACTAATACTAGTATATTACTACTTCTAGAATCATTACTGCTGATTACCACTAACACTACTTATACAACAACCACTACGCTACTACTACTATTACTATTAATACAACAACAACAACCACTATTATAGTACTATTGCTGGTATAACTGCCTACTATACCACTGCTATACTACTACTACCTACTACAAATAGAACAACAACTACTACAGTGCTAGTACTGCAACCATTCCTGTTACTACTAATACAACAACAACCTCTACTATAGTACTATTACTGGTTTAACTGCCTACTATACCGCTGCTACACTACTACTACCTACTACAAATAGAACAATAACTACTACTATAGTACTACTACTGGTATACCTGCCCACTATACTAGGCTGTACTACTAGTACCTACTACAAACAGAACAACTACTACAACCATTACTATCACTACTAATACAACAACAACCTCTAGTATTGTACTATTACTGGTATAACTGCCTACTATGCCACTGTTATACCTACTACTACTACTACTACTTCTACTATTCCCTCACTAGTAGAACTGTTACTAATACAACAAGTAATAACTTTTTAACATATGCAAATTACCTTTTGGGTGGTAACAGCTTCTTCGTCAGCAGCAATAGCATTAGTATGTTGCTCAGCATCACCAAGGTCCTTACTGCTGCACACATCTTGTCCTTCACTGATCTCCGTAGGCTTCTCTGTGTTTCCAACTATTTCCTCATTACCTGAAAACGAAGCAGGGCAATTTATCGCCATTAACAAATCGAAAACCATTCACTTGGATACAAAATTTAAATAAGTATACAAAAACTAAGTAAATAAAATAACTACTTCAGAGTTTCCACTTTCAGTTTCCCCTTTTTTTAACCTTTTTTCCCCTCCGTACTAAAATATAAAGCTGTACTTTTAGGTTTCCCCGTTCCCTTTTCTCTTATTTTTCCCTCTTCCAATCCCATTTTCCCTTTTTTTTTCAGGGAATTTCCCTAGGAATCGGATACACTAACTACTTACCAAATTACCTGTTATTACTTACTACTCAAATGTATACTAATTTACCTGATGAACTAGTTGGCTAACAGTTCACTAACAAACTAGTTAGCCACAAAACTAAATAACTTTCAAACTAGTCAACTGACTAACTAAGCAGCTATCAAACGAGCTTACTATCAAACTAACTAGTTAACTGTTAAACTAGCTCACTAGCAAACAAACTGCCTATCAAACACTATATAGGTAACTACCGAACTAATTAGCTAACTATTATACTAGCTTACTTTAAAACTAAGTAGCTTACTATCAAACTAACTAGTAAACTACCAAACTAGTCAACTTACTTACCAACTATCTAGCACGTCAAGCTACTTTAACCACCAAGCTAAACTAGCTAAACTAACAAACTAACTACTTATTGCGTTAACTTTACAAGCTGGTTCAACTACTATTCTAGCATACACTAAACTACTACACAAACTACTAAACTTTAAAAAAATTACCATCTAAAACTGAGTTACTCCCGCCGTTTTCCGTCACTGAACTAACAGAAGATCTCGAAGGCCTGGCATAAACTCGCTGGAACGTCGGTTCTGGAACGTCCAGCTCATCGACAGATTTCAATTCTGACCCCACAAAAAAGCAAAATAAATATAATAAAATAACTAAATTCATGAAAATATTAATACAGTTTAATAAATTGGTATTAAATAGGGATATGTTAAAGTCTGTCCAGCTCATCGACAGATTTAAATTCTAACAAAAAAAAAATTCTTCAAACAAGTATAAAATAAAAGAAAATTAATGAATAATAATCAAATTCAGAATTTGATATTCAACAGGGACAGTTTAAATTCTGTCCAGCTCATCGACAGATTCCAATTCCTACTCACCCCGCCCCCCCCCCAATGAAATAAAATAAAAATACAATGAAATAATTAAAATCATTAAGATAATACAATTACGAGATTTTGGTATTAAATAGGGACAATTTCAAGGTCTGAACGGACAATTTGGCAATTTCCTGTCCAGCTCATCGACAGATTCCAATGCGTACTCCCCCCCTTAAGAAATGAAATAAAATAAAAATACAATGAAATGATTAAAATCATTAAGATAATACAATTAAGAAATTTTGGTATTAAATAGGGACAATTTAAAGGTCTGAACGGACAATTTGGGCAATTTCTACTCACGGCGGTCACGACATGTCCTTGACGCTGAATCACGCATACGTGTGCCGTTGTTTCCCTTGTAAGTTCGTATTCAGTTTTAACATGGGAAAGACGTAAAAGGTAAACCTACGCCCATGCCTCAAGTCAATTGCAATTTTCCCTCTTCACTAAATTACTCTTTTGTTCCCAAATGTCGAGAAAAAACAAAAAACACTAAATCTAAAACGCATTCAAATTTCAAAATATTCCATTTCTCTCGCTTCTGGTTGGTCAATAGAGAGTCACGTGACTCGCCTCTTTTGCCCCAATCCTTGAAGAGCAGAGTCCACAAAGTCCTTAACACACATTTCAAGCGGAAACGTCACAAATGTCGAAAAACGCATGAAATTCCGCATTATTTATGCGACGACCTTAACTGCTACGCGATAGAGAAGTCATACGGTTCAGTAGCGAATGACTGGGTAGCTGAAGACTAGCTTCACTCTGAATTACTAGCTGAACCGTAGCTGAACTTACTTCAGTCGCTAAAACTGAACCCTCTGAATAAGGGGTAGAATACTGCATGACAGAGTTCTTTAAAAATTCAAGCGGACGAACCGTGTGAAAGTGGGATAATTTCCCACTATCATCTAGCTGAATCCATGGCAATCATGCACCATTCAAAGGGTCGTTCTGACATTTGACTAGCCGCATCTTTGTCTATACTGGGCGATCAGCTTAAAGAGTAGCGAATGACTAGGTAGCAGAACACTAGCTTCCCTCTGAATCACTAGCTGAACAGTAGATGAACTTACTTCAGTCGCTAAAACTGAACCTTCTGAATAAGGGGTTGAATACTGCATGACTGAGTTCTTAAAAAGTTCAAGCGGACGAACCGTGTGAAAGCTATCATCTAGTTGAATCCATGGCAATCATGCACCATTCAGAGGGTCGTTCTGACGTTTGACTAGCGCATGATTTTTTTTTCTTGATGGGTCAGAACAAGTGTATACAAAACTTGCGTTTTCCCACAGCGTAACTTTTCGCCTTTCCCTCTTCACGACTCTTACATCATGGCGCGTAACTTTTTTCGGTTCCAAAACGCATTTTTACCCTCATTCATTTCTATACGCACGATTCCTTGGAAACGTAAAAAAATATCTTATCGCAACCTTATGTACGATCCATCACAACCGAACAAGTAGCAAGCAACACATTGTAGAAGTTATACATTACAAATAAAAAAGATCATTAGATACCTCAATAGAAAAAGATGCGCTAGTCAAAGGTCAGAACGACCTTCTGAATGTTGCGTGATTTCCGTAGATTCAGCTAGATGATAGTGTGAAATTGGTCCACTTTCACACGGCTCGTCCGGTTGTATCTTTAAAGAACTGAGTCATGCAGTATTCAACCCTTTATCAGAGGGCTCAATTTTAGCGACTGAAGTAAGTTCAGCTACTATTCAGTTAGTGATTCAGAGGAAAGCTAGTGTTCAGCTACCTAGTCATTCGGTACTCTTTGAGCTGATCGCCCAGTATAGACAAAGATGCGGCTAGTCAAACGTCAGAACGACCGTCTGAATATTGCGTGATTGCCATTGATTCAGCTATAGATGATAGTGTGAAATTGGTCCACTTTCACACGGTTCGTCCGCTTGAATTTTTAAAGAACTGAGTCATGCAGTATTTAACCCCTTGTTCAGAGGGTTCAATTTTAGCGACTAAAGTAAGTTCAGCTACTGTTCAGTTAGTGAGTCAGAGGGAAGCTAGTGTTCAGCTACCTAGTCATTCGATACTCTTTAAGCTGATCGCCCAGTATAGACAAAGATGCGGCTAGTCAAACGTCCGGACGAGCCTCTGAATGGTGCATGATTACCATCGATTCAACTAGATGACAGTGGGAAATTAGCCCACTTTCACGCGGTTCGTACGCTTGAACTTTTAAACAACTAAGTCATGCAGTATTCAACCTTTTATTCAGAGGGTTCAGTTTTAGCGACTAAAGTAAAGTTCAGCTACTATTCAGCTAGTGATTCAGCTGCTTAGTCATTCGCTACTCAACCGTATGACTTTTCTGTCGGGTAAGCGTCCGCCATTTTAGACATTTTTGTTCGCACGATTTTTGTTCGCTGGTTTTTGCTTACGAGAGGAAGAGAGAGGAAAAAAAAAAAAAATCCGGCGCCAAATTTGAATTTCAAATGCGCAAAAAAATCAGCTGATTAGCATACAGGTTTTAATTGTCGATAAATTTTACCCGTATCTTTCTCACGGTCCGCCTTGGTCTTACGGAGAACCTTCAACTAAAAAAAAAAAAAAAATTCAATAAATTAATTATTTAAATTGTAATTGGTCAGTATTACTGTTTTATCGGTAGCCGGATTGGCTGGAGTGTATTTCATCGTCCAATGGGAAGTCTGCTTTTCCTCCAAGTCGGCGCTGATTGGCTGGGATACGACAATATCGTCAGGTACAGCACCTATCAAAATAATTAATTTATTATAATATTCATAATTATTTTTAGTACTTCAAACACGAAAAGGTCAGAGAAGGTGAATCCGGAACTTTCGTCTCAAGGTTTTTTCCCATGAGATTTTCAAGGGATTTTATGAAGACAGGATCCTTGAGCTTGTTGTTGTTGTTGTTGTTGTTGTTGTAATCAAGCGACAACAGCTACAACAATCGTGCAATTCATCTTCATCTGTTGTAAATACGCATATATAATATAAAATAAAAAGCTGAATTAATGTAAAATTTAGGTGTTCCAGTGACTGGAACACTTTTTCTGTTGTTGTCGGTTTTCGAATGGCTATTATTTGCTGTCGATAATGAGAAGGGAAACAATAGTTTGAATAGTAAAAATTACAAAGTAGTTAAAGTAGTTAGAAAAGAAATTTCTCCTTTTTTTTTGAATGGAGATTTTCTTCACCCATTTTGGTTTACTTTTACCAGAGAAAATGACGTAAAAAAATAGTTCAAAAGTGATAGATAGTTGGTAGTTGGTAGTTAGTAAATAGTAGTAAGTAGGTAGTTTGGTTTTTGTAAGAGAAAATTATAATAGAATTAAGACAAGTGATGGATGGTTGATAGTTTTAATAAGTTAGTAATTGATAGTTGTATAGGTAGTATTAACTACTATGACATTACTACTATGCTACTACTGCTAGCCCTAGTGCTACTACTACAGTTGCAGCTTATGTCATTCCAAACTACTGGATTAAGTACAAAGTATATTAGTTGGTATCACTACTAACGGTGCTACTACTTTTGCTATTAGCCTATCTTACTATTAGTGCTATGGTGCTACTTCAGCTATTATTGCTACTTTTATTACTACCATTCACAAACTGACTCCGAATCTACTGACGGTGTTAGTAGTTGATGATGTTACTACTACTGCTAGTGCAACTGCTACTTCTACTACTGTTACTTGTTATACTTCTACTACTACCTACTACTATTATTACTACTGCTACTTCTACTACTGTTACTTGTTATGCTTCTACTACTACCTACTACTATTATTGCTACTACTACTAGTACTACTATCGTTACAACTCCTTTTACTATTATTGATATTACTACTAGTACTACTACCAGTACTTGCTGTTACTACTGCCACCACTATCGCTACTACTACTACTACTATCACTACTACCAGTACTACTGCCGTTACTACTGTTACTACTCCTCCTCGTACTGCTTCCATTACTGATCCTACTACTACTACTACTACTACTACTTCTACTACTACTACTACTACTTCTACTACTACTACTACTACTTCTACTTCTACTACTATTACTACATTTACTAATTAAAAACCACTACATAATTACAAGATACTCCCCCGTATTTCACAGGAAGAGAAACTTTGAAACTAATCGCAGGGTTCTACTGATGCACGCGACAATCACAAATGACCACGTGACCGCAAAATGTCCAACAGGTATTCACAAAATCCCCGAGCACGTGACCACACGTTATCATCACATGTTATCACTTGTTATCGCTACCACTCTGTTTACATATGAAAGGAGCCTTATTATTATTTTAGTTATTATTCAAGTTATCACTGTTAGTCAAGGGGTCCCAAACTCCGAGGAAAAGCGTACGAAGATTATTTGATAACATATGATAACACGGAGATAACATGGAGACAACAGGTTGATAACAGTGATAACATGACCCAGGTCTACGAAGATTATTGCAAGTTTCAGACCCCTTGCTGTTAGTAAAGTTATCACTTGTTATCAATCATTTATACCTCTCCAATCAGCTCCAAAAACACTGTTATCTAGGTTACTACGATCTCGTCAGCTATTATCAGGTGTTATCACCATATTATCACATGTTATCAATCATTTATACCTCTCCGATCAGCTCCAAAAACACTGTTATCTAGGTTACTAAGATCTCGTCAGCTATTATCAGGTGTTATCACCATATCATCACATGTTATCAATCATTATACCTCTCTAATCAGCTCCAAAAACCTTGTTATCAAGGTTACTACGATCTCGCCAGCTATTATCAGGTGTTATCATGTTATCACATGTTATCAATCATGATACCTCTCCGATCAGCTCCAGAAACCTTGTAATCTAGGTTACTACAATCTCGCCAGCTGTTATCAGGTGTTATCACCACGTTATCACCATATCATCACATGTGATCAAGGTTACTACGATCTCAACTATTATCACGTGTTATCATCATGTTATCACATGTTGTCAGTATATATTTTTTTGCGCCCAGCATGTAGAAGCCTTATAACCTAGGTTCTTACGATCTCATCACTTGTTATCATGTGTTATCACCTGTTATCTAGTAACCCACAAACGCGTGCTCCACCACGGCTGACTAACTCGGCTAAAAAGATGCACAGAGTCACCCAACCGATCCAAATCACCACATAATCCTACCAGAAACCAACGGGGGGTCCGCAACTTCCTCTAGCTATCAGGTGTTATCAACCTGTTATCAGTCTGTTATCACGGGTTAACAAGTTGTCTCTGCTGAGCAAAAGTGACGTTATGGATGTTATCATTCATTTGACTGTTGATACAGATGATGTTATCAGTGTTATCAACCTGTTATCAGACTGTTATCACGGGTTATCAAGTTGACTCTCCTGAGCAAAAGTGACGTTATGGATGTTATCATTCATTTGACTGTTGATACAGATGATGTTATCAGTGTTATCACATGTTATCAAACCACCTTCGTATGTCCGGACGATGTTCTCGTCTTTCTCGACCTGTTATCAACTGTTATCAACCTGTTATCGCATGTTATCAAGTAACCCTGGCATCCCAAAAGTGACGTTATGGATGTGACCAGCTTAATTCCAGTAGGCACGGAACTTGTTATCATCTTTACCAAACTGTTATCAACTGTTATCAACTGTTATCAACCTGTTATCGCATGTTATCAAGTAACCCTGGCATCCCAAAAGTGACGTTATGGATGTGACCAGCTAAATTTCAGTAGGCACGGAACTTGTTATCATCTTTCTGAACCTGTTATCAACTGTTATCAATATATTATCGCATGTTATCAAGTAGCCCTGACATGCCAAAAGTGACGTTATGGATGTAACCAGCTAAATTTCAGTAGGTACGGACATCGCTATCATCTTTCTCAACCTGTTATCTACTGTTATCAACCTGTTATCTACTGTTATCAACCTGTTATCACGTGTTATCAACTCCAAAGTCTCAGACCCTTTCACAGAAACACACCAAAAGACAACCAAAAAGACTGGCAAGTTTAAAAAACTGGCACGCGGTAATTGGACTTTCTCCAGTAATTTACTTTAAAAAAAAATCCACAAAAAATTTATCAAAATTAAATCAATTAATCGATTCTTAAATCAGATTAATTAAACCATCGACTGATAACCAATAATCGATTAATTAAACAACTCGGCTAATGTTGACAAACTTAATGTTGAATTTTAATTTTCAACAATAATAGTAATATAGTTTTCAGACTTTTACTCTTGTCCGTCCCTGAACTAATTTTTTCTTTTCCCTGAAAAGTTGGCGGTTTTCTGGAAAAGTAGTTGATAGTAAAAAAATTACGAAAACAAAAACTACTAAAACTATCATTTTCCCAAGAACTATTAAAAACTACAAGTTACACGCCGTCTGAATTCAATTTGTTTTACAGAGAACAAGACATAAACTACCAGAAAACGTCAGGGGAAAAAAAATTTCAACACTTTGCAAACCATCATTACCACACACACGGATAACTCAGTTAATTATCCGAAACTTTCCACTGATAACACCCGATAACAGTCAGTCGCTGGGGGTAAACGACGGGAGTTTGCTGTTCAGAACTTGTGGACCTCTGAAAACAATCACGATTTTCAAGTTGTAACTTACGAAATTTTTTGGAAAATTTTCCCTATTTTTCCTTGAACTATTTCTCACTAAGGGAAAAGTGTCGAAAAATTCGGGGAAAAAAATATACACTCGCAATGCACAAAATTAGAGCGGACGGACTTTTAAATGTCCGCCCTGAAGCCAAAAAGCGGACCTTTAAACGAAAATTTTACAAGGAATCGTGACTGACTATGTTAAGAATCCTACACTCAGCGTTTCCACTTTTGCAGGGAAATTCCCTGAAAAAGGGAGGGGGAAATGGGTCTGAAAAGGGAAGAAGAAGAGAAGAGGGTAACGAGGAAATCTAGACCCTGTATATTCTTGCACGGAAAGGGGGAAAAGGGGAAAGATAAGGGAAGAGAAGAAAAATGGAAAATTGAAAAGTGGAAACACCACCTACACTCAAGTCTTACGGGAGCTTGGGATTTAGTTTATGAGATACGAGCCTATATGCAAGGATCGTGGTAGGGAAGCTTGGTAGGGAAGCTTGGTAGGGAAGCTTGGTAGGGAAACTTGGTAGGGAAACTTGGTAGGGAAGCTTGGTAGGAATCATAACAAATGAATGAACTCAGATGTGGCACAAAAAAACTGTCAAATAATATGTAATTCACAAAAAAAACAGTAATTCTATTACAAATGCAACACGATAAAATAAATAATAATATTTTATAATAATAACGTATATTAAAAATATATGAAACACATAACATACACAATACTTTATATAATTGTAGCAAATTATCATAAATCTAATACCAATACTCATATAATAGTCAGTTATTATTACTGTATCCAATGTTTCCACTTTCAATTTCCCCTATTTTCCCCCTTTTCCCCTCCGTACTAGAATACAAGGCTTGTACTTCCAGATTTTCTTTTTGACTCTTCCCTTAATTTTCCCTTCTCAGACCCCGTTTTCCCCTTTGAATTTCCCTGCAAATTAGATTGCACCTTAATTACTATGCGAAAATTTGCGAAATTCCATTAGCGGTCATTGCATATGTAATAATACAGGAATGTTTTACTTATAGAACCCTAATATAATATCATATTTTTCATACAGTAGTAAATATGAATACAAATCTGTTTATTAATAATTATTTTATTATTATTCTTATCATTACTGCTATTACTGTCTCAATTACAGTGCGAAAATTTGCGAAAACTGCACTGCAGTCATTGCATATGTAATAATACAGGAATATTTTACTTATAGAACCGTAATATATTATATTTTTAATACAGTAATAAATATGAATACAAATCTGTTTATTAATAATTATTTTAATATTATTTTTATCAGTACTACTATTACTGTCTCAATTACAGTGCGAAAATTTGCGAAAACTGCACTGCGATCATTGCACATGTAATAATATACAAGAATATTTTACTTATAGAACCGTAATATAATATCACATTTTTCATACAGTAGTAACTATGAATGCAAATCTGTTTATTAATAATTATTCTTATATTATTTTATCATTACTACTATTACTGTCTCAATTACAGTGCGAAAATTTGCGAAAACTGCACTGCGGTCATTGCATATGTAATAACATACAGGAATATTTTACTTATAGAACCGTAATATAATATCATATTTAACACACAATATTAAATATGAATACAAATCTATTTATTAATAATTATTTTAATATTACTTTTATCGTTACTACTATTACTGTCTCAATTACAGTGCGAAAATTTTGCGAAAACTGCATTGCGATCATTGCATATGTAATAATATATTTTACTTATTTTGCGATTTTATATATTAGATATATAATAAATATAATACATATTTATATACATATATATTATATTTTATTCTATATATAATAAATATATAGAATAATATATTTACTTATTGCGAAAATTTTGCGAAAACTGAACTGCGGTCATTGCACTTTGCGACGCTGGCGGGACATTTAAAAAAGTACTGTGAGAACTTTGCGTTACGAAAAGTGGACTTGGAATTAAAACTGGTGTAAAATTCCGAAGAAAAAGAATAAAATTGCACTGAAGGATAGGGAAAAAATCGATTTTTTCTCGAAGGGATTCTTTAGTTTCTGGAGCGGTTCACTTGAATAAAGAAATAATTGCGGTCAACACTTTCGGTAGTCACGATCTGAGCATTACTCGCAATAATAAACCCAACAGCGTTTCTTTCCCTATAAAACCTAGGGGGTGTTATCATAGGTTAACAACGTATTATCACATGTTAGCAGTTTTTTATCGAATCAGCATTCCCAATAGTAAATCCAACAGCGTTTATCTCGCTATAAAACCTTGTGTGTGTTATCAGTGTTATCATAGGTTAACAACCAATTATCACATGTTATCAATCTTTTATCGAATCAGTACTCGCAATAATAAACCCAACAGCGTTTCTTTACCTATAAAACCTAGGGGTGTTATCATAGGTTAACAACCTATTATCACATGTCAGCAGTCTTCTATCGAATTCAGTACTCGCAATAATGAACCGACAGCGTTTCTTTCCCTATACAACCTAGTGCGTGTTATCATAGGTTAACAACGTGTTATCACATGTTAGCAGTCTTTTATCGAATCAGTACTCGCAATAATCAACCCAACAGCGTTTCTTTCCCTATAAAACCTAGTGCGTGTTATCAGTGTTATCATAGGTTAACAACCAATTATCACATGTTATCAATCTTTTATCGAATCAGTACTCGCAATAATAAATCCAACAGCGTTTCTTTCCCTATACAACCTAGTGCGTGCTATCATAGGTTAACAACGTATTATCACATGTTAGCAGTCTTTTATCGAATCAGTACTCCCAATAATAAACCGACAGCGTTTCTTAGTTAGTAACCTAGAGCGTGTTATCAGTGTTATCACAGGTTAACAACGTATTACCACATGTTATCAATCTTTTGTCGAATCAGTACTCGCAATAATAAACCCAACAACGTTTCTTTCCCTATACAATCTAGTGCGTGTTATCGTAGGTTAACAACCTATTATCACATGTCAGCAGTCTTCTATCGAATCAGTACTCCCAATAATAAACCCAACAGCGTTTCTTAGTTAGTAACCTAGTGCGTGTTATCAGTGTTATCAAAGGTTAACAACCTATTATCACATGCCATCAATCTTTTATCGAATCAGTACTCGCAATAATAAACCGACACCGTTTTTCTCGCTATACAACTAAGTGCGTGTTATCACAGCTTAACAACGTATTATCACATGTTATCAATCTTTATTGAATCAGTACTCGCAATAAACCCAACAGCGTTTCTTTCGCTCTACGACCTAGTGCGTGTTGTCAGTGTTATCATGGGTTATCAATGCTATCAGGCTTGTCGGTGTAATCAATATTGTTATCAGGACAGCTCTAGGTACTTAGTGATGGATAACTTAATGAAAGACAGTGTTATCATGGGTTATCACACGTTATCATGTGTTAACAACATATTATCATGTGTTATCAGGAACAGCTGGGTATCGACAACTGATAATCCAATCTAGATAGTGTTATCATGTTATCAACTTGTTATCAACTTGTTATCATCATATTGTTAACCTGTTATCATATGTTAACAATCTATTATCTATTATCACCTGCTTTCAAAACAGCTGGGTATTGATAATTGATAATCTTATCTAGTGTTAACATAGGTTACCATATGTTATCATAGGTTAACAACCTGCTATCAACATGTTACGAGTGTTGTCAAATGTTGTTAATATGTTATCAGGATAGCTAGGTACTGGTGATTGATAATCGAATCTAGTGTTATCATAGGTTAATAACATATTATCATACATTATCAATGTTGTCAAAACGGCTATATAGGTAATGGCAAACGATAATCCAATCTAGACAGTGTTACCATAGGTTAACAACCTGTCATCAACATGTTATCAATGCAACCAATGATGTAAATCTGTTATCAGAACAGCTGGATAACAGCCATTGATAATCCAATCACGATAGTGTTATCACATGTTACCATATGTTATCACATGTTAACAACCTATTATCACACGTTACCAAACCACGTACCAATACTTAAACAGTACAATCCTTAATACATTACTTTCATACATAAGGTCCATTTCATTCATTCGTCAGTCTAATCATGTGTTATCACACCTTATCAACCTGTTATCACATGTTATCACCATACAGGTAGTTTCGAGCGGAAAAACTGAATCAATTCCAGGAAACTTGGAACGGAGGGAGACTTTTTGACTTGACAAAATACCGAGGTATATACAGTAGACGACGGTTCAAATGTGAGAAAACGAGTTGTAGGCAAAGTCTATCTGGTCGACTTTCGGGGAAGTCGACTTCAGAGTCGACAAGTCGACCACTTCCAAACAGGAGAAAATGTCAATAACAGGTGAGTATCTGAAGCTGAGCCTTTCAGTATTCGTTCAGCGCGCAAGCTTATAGCAACTCTCCAACTTCCTCCACAACCGCTGTAGGCACAAGCGCAAATCTTCCCACTCACCTTACCTTCACTTCGCCAAATCCAATTATGATCGAATCATAAAAAAAAAATAGACAAAACCAAACATCGACTCTGCTTTATCAAATGGGTGTGAAGCTCAGTGCAATAGAGACCTGAGAGTGGGACACATTTCAAATCGGCTTTCAAACAGACATTCTAACTTTTTTGCAAAATTTTTTGACAATTTTTAAGACTTGGTGAAACTAACTTTTGAAGAAAGAAAAAAAATGAAAATCTCGTGTTTGATTTTGGTCTTGGCTTGCACCCACTGGGCCCTTGCTGCTAAGAGGGCCTCGACATCTTCTTCTAACAGGGCCCGGTCGACGACGGTGTCTTCCATACTGCCAGACGAATGGAGGTAAGCGAAAAAATTTTTCTCCATTTGAATCCCTTAAACTGTCTAAATGCATTCACTGAAGACATGAATGAAGTAATTTGTACAAAGCAATGGCTGAAAAAGTCATTCATTTTTTTTTTCTCCCCACCTTTAAACGCCGACTGTATATAGCCGTATAATGCCGGTGAATTGATTTTTTTCTCTCTCTCTGTTGTACGCCGCATAAATCTTTGAACGTTCATTCATAATTCATCACGCAAAAAACAGCAGAGGAAGAAACCCCGTATGGTGAAGGATTCCTCAAAGCGAATCCCAGAATATCAGGAAAACTTTCTCTGATTCAGTCGCTTACACTTGGCAAATGCATATTCATAAACCCCGCACCTTTTTTTTATTTTTCGATTAATGACAAATAATCGAAGTTTAGCCATATCTATACGTCTAAACCATCGAAAGGGGAAAGTTTAAATGCGTTGCGAAGACTCATTTGGGAAAGCCAGAAATGTAATAACTAATAACAATAAAACAAAGTCGCAAAAAAAAAAGACTTGGAACGAAAAAAAAAAAGCAGTTCGGCCACTGAGAAACACAGGGAGGAAATACAAAACCAGTCTCTCGTGTCCAATCCTATTAATCAAAACCAGCACTGGAGCAACAGACCACCGCAAAGAGAAAACATAACGTTAGCGCACTGGAAGAAGTTCTTATCTGCAAAACTCTACCCCTTTAACACAATCCAATTTTTGTGATAAAGTACACGTTAAGTATGTTTGAGAATGGAGAAACACCTGATGAAGGTTCTCTGATAAAGAAAACACATAAAAGGTGTCACGCAGTTGTGGTTTCGTAAACGAGAGTGAAAGTTGCATTTTCTTGGTTGGATTTTTTTATTTTTATTTTTATTTTTTGGGGTTTGATCCCTTGGGGGTGTCCCATTCGTTTCTTTCATGAATCCCAGTCGCTGGGGTAATGCAGTGGTACGGCTTGAAGATAGAGATAAACTGTGTATATCAGCGGCCGACCTCCCGCGGCAAAATAATACAACAATGGCTGAGAAAGTGGCCGTGGCAGGCGGTTGTATTGCAAATTGCCTTTTTGTGCTGATTATGATCAGGTGCAGTCGACCGATTAGTTAAGATACTGATTCCTATCACTTTCTCACTAGCCCAAAAAAAAAGTACTAAAGATCCTCAAATCGCTACCTTTCAAACTGTATTATCAGTTTGCTGGAGAAACTTGTTCCAGCGATCTGATGATGGACTACTTAACAATCTCCTCACGAATTTTTCTTCAGAGATTGGTCCCTTGGTTACAAGGATGAGCCGGACTTAGTCAAGCAGAATTTTTAGATAGCTAGTTAACATATACAGACAGCGAAAAACCTATTTGTTAAAGGGAGAAGAGAGAGAGAGAGAGAGACAGAGAGAGAGAGAGAGAGAGAGAGAGAGAGAGAAACAATTGCTTGCTCACGATTTCTCGCTGGCGGCCATTCACGCCGAACCTTACAAACGCGTCTCTCCGCAAAACTGACTACAGGTTTGTGCTGAATACCAAAACTTGAACGTTTCCACACACTTTACAATTTGCACCCATTCTGTCACGTCCGCAACACGTATCCTCTCCATCAAAGCCACAGAAACTAAAGTCGGCTAACCCAAATCTGAAGAAAGCATCTCAAAAGTCGAACCAGCTTCCCATAACCGACAACTTTGCTCTTTTTCTTTCTGCCTCTACCTAATTACCTGATGACCTCTAAAAACTACAGTTTCAACAAGGTTCGATTGGTATACCATTTTTGTTTCCATGTAGAATACTAAGACTAAGAGAGAGAGGGAAAGAGAGGAGGGTCTCCCGAAACAGGTTGGGGGAAAAAGGTTCACTGGGGTATAATGTTTTCTCCCGAGTAATTTGTAGCACGCGGTGCGTCTGCTCACGACGCCAGGGTTCTTATCAGGGAGCTCCTCCAATGCGTTATGGGTTATAACGTAACAATCTCCACGCATGTTTCTCTGTTGAGAATACTTAAACACCCTTTGGTGTGTAAGATGGACTGGAAGACTAACTCAGTCTTGCAGTAAATCATCTCAATAAGTCAAAGTCTGAAAAATGAATCACCGCTATTCCAAATAGGGATATTCAATTCCCTTCCATAGACTTTGGACGGACTTACAGATATTTTTAACCCAGCTCCCGCTATAGACACCCAAGGGGCAAAAAGCACACACCATCGATTACAGAATTTTCCCGCCTGGATGAATCTTTTTGATTCACACACATACACAAAAAGAGAGGGACACATGAGAGAGATTTTTCTTTTGCCTTGTTTGATTGGTGAAACGTAATACTTTGTAATGTTGCCTTGCTCGATCGGACGGTCAGGTGCACCAGAGAAGAGGCAACACAACACAGTCTGGGAGAAAGCGTCTTGAAGCCTTCGGCTTCGTTTATGACCATTCATCGCGTCCCGTAATGATCGTAACGCCTATATCGTGGTCAGGCAAGGCAAAGAGAGAGAGAAAAAAAACTTTTGGTCCTTTACAAAAGGAAGTTTTCCCATAGAGCTATGCAAATAGCACATAAATTGTAGAGAAAATAAGCCACAATAAGTCATGCGTTAGTAGACTCCAATGGGCCTATATGTACACAGTAATTTTGACGAGAGCAAAACTTTCACTTCTGCTTGAAACTAACAGAAACAAAGCGATTGTTTTTCTCTTTTTTTTCTTTTTCGAAACGAAACGAATCTTTGTTGAGCAGAAGAGGAGAAAAAGATTTCCAGAACGTTTTCGGACAGTCATTTGTTTCAATAGTAAAGCCCGTCTGGAAACAGGGGCGAACAGAAACAGAGGAGGAAGGCTGGAAAAGGAGGGTGCAAGCAAAACGAGACGACAAGTAGCGGAGAAAACAGCCGACTCGTCTAAGAGTGAAAGGAAAGAAAGAAACACAAATAGGAAACTTGTTTCTTGGACGCGGATTATAGCGGGTGAAAGGCCCCAGCCGCTGGACACGGGCCAAGCCGTACATCCGTAACGCTTCCGCGTGCAATTTTATACCAAAATTGCAAACTTGCCATCAACTTGGTTGAGTGGGGAAATATTAATTGCGCCCTCTTTTGCAAGCGACAACTTTCTCAAAAAACTTTTACAAACGTACACACTAACAGTATTCCGCATTCCGTCACGGACAACTACTACGTCATTTTAGAATGGGTTCTTCTCTACTTCTCTTGACAAGATTCCCGTGTAGTTCCGGTTAATAATCACTGTACATACAAAAGAAAAGTGTGCTGTTCAAAGTTTCTAAGGTGAAAGAAACTGTCTGGTTAACGAAAGATAAACTGGAACGAGCTTGGAATTTCTGAGGAACCATTCCATCAATACAGGATGAGAACGGTAACAAGAACTTGCTCGTTCGACAACCTCCTGAACAACCATATTCCCGGGCAAAAAACTTGTCAAGTATGGGACAGACAAAAATGACAAAAGGTGACCCATATTTTGTCATATAGGGACCAGAAAAACGGGATTTTGGCTTCGAGGTCAATCACTTTGCTTCAACCAAGAAGGTCCTTTGCGACAAGAGGAACAAGATGTGTTGCATACCCGCGTATACAGACCGTTATATCCGTGTTAACTAGACATGATTTGCATGTGACTTTGACCAAGGTCTCTCTCTCTCTCCTGCTTATCTCGGCATTGACACAACTGAAAACCACTTGGCGAAATGTGGATCCCGAAAATGGCAAGGATGATGGGGGTATCTGTCAACCGGTTGCGCTATGGCAGAACATGGAACCATCAATTTGCCCTGCTGGTGAGGGCTAGCTGCGTAATTAACCTACTTTAAGATGCGACACCGCACGGAAGACCACCCATCATGTATTAACTCCCAACACGAACAAACTTACAATTACAAATAGATAAAAAGAAAGCAAAACTACCAGCTTTACAAGTAATTAAAACCTCGCAAACCCTTTGGTTACAAAAGCATTATAAATGTATGGTTCCACTTCAGAGATGAAGAGAAAAAACCAACCAAAACTCACGATAAACCTCGTCAAAACCTGTTCACGGGAGCAAGTGAAATTTGACAGAACAAGTCAGGCTTCCCTTTAAGCTATATGCTTTATTCTTTTGCTAACGGAACTACATCGGCTGGAAAGTTCTGTAAAAATTCGTCAGATTCCAACAACCTTTCTGTACGAAAATTTCGTCAGACTTCGTGAGTTTATCGAAAACAGCTTATGAGAACCAGACTGGCTGCACTATCACACGAACTACTAATCTACATATATGAAATTCCAATGATGATAGGTGCGATGAGAAAATGAATTTTCATTAGTTGTGGATTTGTTTCTCTCAGGTTTTCACTTAAGATCTTGGCTCATCGATCAGCCGATCGTCACGAGCAAAAGTGGGTTCATGTTTCTCTGCTTGAGGGAGAAGTTCATATTTTGTTCGGTGTCAATGTTTGACTCGAGAATGACGTCAGATATATGTCGAGGAGGAATCACAACTCTCTATCATTATCTTTCCCAATAAAACCCTACACACGGAGCATAGAACACACGCAACTGTCTTGGGATCGGTGAGAAATGTATGCCTTTGATTCGCCGGCTTACAACGTCCCCCCGGCTTTGTTCGCTTTCCCCGTGCAATGGATTAATATAATCACCCACTTCCGATCCACCTGCTTATGTTGCACCTTCTGTTGATAATACCCACCGAAGGGGAAAAAATTGAAAAGAAAATTACGCGCCTGAGAAAGCACTAAGAATGATTAATAGCCCGTGCTCTCTTGCACTGCCACGGATTTATGACAACATGCAACTGTAGCACGTTTGTCTTCCTTTCTTTTCTCCTAGTCTCCTTAAAAATCAACCACAGAGCCATTAATTCAGTTCTATTCACAAAACCGAGAGCTTTTTCAGACTCTGAGCAAACCCTGATGAAACGTGTGTATCATATATCTTGAAAAAGAGTAATCCAGTTAACATGTTGCCTTTCCTTAAAAAGGCGAAAAAAATGATAATGGTGCGGCGTGAGTGTCCAAATGATCGAAAGACGACGCCCATCCGAGAACATTTTGCATAACATTTACTTCGTTTGTAAAACCAGGAGGGGGAAAAAATTCAAATAGGCTTTCCCCAATATAGGCGCTCCTCAAGAAAGTCCGGAACCTCTTCGAACGAGCCCAAGTGAGAGGAAATTCCCTGGAGCCGTTTGTTGTAACCAACCGGCTCTGAAGAGTCTAGGGGGCAAAAGTTTCGGGGAAAAAACTTGAAGTTTCTAGAAAGCAAAGGGGCTCGTTAGCAACTTCTAGAAAACGCTTGACAGGAAAGAGAGAGAAAGAAAAAAAAAACTCGCGTCAGGGATGAACTCTCGTATCGCGGAACATGTCACTTATGGTCGAGTAGCGCTTCGTGTCGGTATAACAAGCAGACAAGGAATCAAAAAGGCGGAAGAGAAAAGCTATGAAGAACACACGTCAAAACTTGTGGTGATGCATCCTTTGATGCGTGGAGAGAGCAGAGATCTCCGTGCTAGTACCACACATGAAACCTTTCGCCTCAGTGGATGTTTCATAACTATAATTACTAGGCTATGGGCAAAATATAGGCTCAGATTACGGTGGTGCTTAAAAAAAACTGGTTTCTTTTTCAATGAAACTGTTTTGTAAAAGAGATTCTAAGGCGAGGCTTCACGCGATTGGGAGGGGTTCTCCAAAGAGGCGCACCAAAAAAGTGTTTGAGAGCATTTCAACACGTTAATAAATTCATTACAAAACGTTTTTCTTCTCTCACCTCGTTAATCATCATAAAAAGGTTATTTACTTACGTCGGTAAAGCGTCCGGTCGAGAATCTCGTAGTCATCGTAGGCAAGGAAATTTTGGACAGGTTCTCTGCTTCTTTTGTTCACAGTAATTTTATCAGTGTTTGCTGTGCTTACTGTCCTTTCTCTCACTGAAGTTGTTCCTAAGTGGGTAGCAAAAAACTATCATTAGAAACATAAGATGAAACTAAACACTACTGAACTGTTTTCCAAGTTTAACTATAATCTCAAGTAAATCTAGAAGTTGAATGTACTGTAATGAATTGCTTTCTGCTTCTTTGCAGGGACCCGTACATGTACAGTCTATTCGAGATGACCTTATCGACGATCGATTCGAAGCTTCGCAAGATCGAGAACCTCGACCGAGCCGTGGAACTTCTTACGCAGCGACTCGATTCAATTGATCGACGCCTGAGTGACTCCACTAGTAAAGTCGATGTCAGTCTCTCGATGCTGCAGAACATCGAAGCTCGACTAGCAGAGTCTTCACAGATACCCGAGACTTACGCAGAAAGCTTGGAGCCACAAATTTTAGCCCTGGACGAGAAGATCAGCAACATCGGAAGCAAGCTGAACGTCTTGGCGTATCAGCTCGACTCCAACACACTGTCCTGGAGCTCGCAGAACGACAGCGAGCCCTACGGAGCAGACGCCAGCGAACAGAGTAAAACCTTCACGGTTCCAACTGTTCCTGAAACCCCTAAGACTTTTGACGATTCCGAAAACATTCGCATGAGCATTTCCAGCGTTGATAGGCACCTCAAAGTCCTCATCGAACTGTTCTCTGAACAAATGGACAAGATGTTCCAGACTGTGAACGACATACGGTCTTCTCTGATGGGGCAGGAGTTCCACGAGGCCACCTCGACGACTCCGACGCCATCGACTGAAGCCCCTTTCAACACGTCCTCCAGAGTGCCTAACAAACTAGATGCCTTGTACCAGAAAATGTCTCCACTCCTGGGAGTCTCTGAAAAGATGGATGAAGTCTGGAATGTCTTAGTTGGGACCAAATCATCCGTAGATACGCTTGTGCCGACTTCAGAAGCTTTGCTGTGGCAGACCAGCGCCAGGAAAGGGCGATATCGAGCATTCACAACGATCTTAACGTCAAGACAGAGCAGATTATCGGCAATCTGAACTTGATGGAACGCTACCTTGCCCAGCAGAAAGAAATCAAGTCTCAAGCCAAACAGTTGGTTACAACCGAGTCTGTAAGCGATATCCGCCCCAGAGCTGCCGAGTCCCAGATTCGCCTGACATATAAACCGAACTCGACGAACTCAGCGGCTCGTGAAAACCGCTTGCAGCACGATCCCCTTCAACACCGAACAAGAGTACAGTAGACGAAGCGGCCATCGCCCTTCCTACTGATATAATGGATAGCGAATTTCTTCATGATGACCCGGAAGTTCAAGGCGCTAAGGCTTCGAACACTACCAAGGCTTCATCTTCGCAAATCAGTCCACTAGCCGCCACGACGACGAGGTACCCCGTGCCTGCTGGACCTACCGAACGGTCGCGTGTCCCTACACACTCGAGTGTCATCTTCCCGAGCGTGAAAAATAAGCCAGGATTTTCTAATTCGACCTTCTTCTATAACTACACCAAGCCACAAAACATTCGGGTAACGTGTTTACCTTTGTCGTTGACTTGCAAATTCTTGCAGACGAGTGCTAATGTCGGTGCCCTTTTCAGTTTCCTTTCACGTAAAGTCACCGTATAACCTGTTTCCTTTCGCCCTTTATTGAAGAGCACTCGGGGGAAGTTGTTTGTATACCTTTTTTCGGAGTCCCCATTTAGTTTTTTCCCCCTAAATATTCATTCCAAACCTTCTATATGCATCGTATCAGATTTTTAAATTGGGCGGGCTGGAAAAGATACATAAGCAGATAGAGGAGCACCGCAGGGAAGCTAGATATTGCTACTCCGCTAGAAGGCGTGTCTACCGATCCAGTAAAACAATAAAACGATTTTACGGAAAAAATTTCCGCAGTGTCCCAGATGAAAGGAGTTGGTTGATAGAAGAAAATTTTTTTCTCTCTACTTTCACGTTTGCGAAAGAAAAGAATCACAACGTCTTCATGTGCACTCCCCGCAAAGGCTTTTGAGGAAGCGGACAATGTCTACATGAATGCCTTTTTTTTCTCGCTCGCGGAAGAAAAGTTTACGACTTGTTCTGCAATTCCCAAGATAGGAGGGTTTGCCGACATCAAGCCAAGTCATTTTGCAGTGTCATTGAGGGAAGTCTCGGTTTGATTGCAACAGCGGGCCGCTCCACACCTCCAGTGTGTTGGCCACTTTCCACAAAGACCTCCTAAACATTTCGAGCGTGTTCGATGACCATTAACACTTACAGTTTCTTCAAAGCTTATATGACTCTCTCCTTTGGTTTATTAGCAGTCGTATTTTAGAATGGAGCCATCTCATAGTTTTTCGTTACACGCCAACGAGTATTGAGAACACTTGACTCGAGAGTGCAAAAAATTAAGTATTTTATTAGAAAACAAAACGCCATTTTGAGGTGATAACTTTGTATCAAGATGGACAAGATGCAGAATTCAGATAGTTTCGACGGTGAATTAAACGAGTCTATAACAATTTGCATTAATTATGGGTGCCTGGAAGAAAAAGCTGCTTAGAAAGCTGCGCAGATCATCGACTGTCTACAAGCTATACAAGGAAACTGGGACAGAATCTAGGGTTGTTATTCCCCTCTGTCTTCACTCGTGTGCCCTTACCTTCGTTTTATGGTGTACTTCTTACCAAGCTTCATTTCGACTACTTTTTTATTCAAGTTTTTAATTGCTATTTCTTTTTGTGTTCTTTTTCCCCTGCAGGGCCACTCGTGTGCTGAGCTAAAAGAACAAGGCCTCAGTGAATCTGGAATTTATTACTTGCTGATACCGGGAACCACGTTCTGGTACCTCAAGGTGTACTGCGACATGGAAACAGCTAATGGCGGGTGGACGGTAAGTAAATATTGAGAAGATGCGGCTGTAGAACTCATAAAAGAAAGCAGAGGTTTTTATTGATGCCACCGATGATTTTGGGATGCCTCTAGAGACCGAAAGGCTGTCCAATTCTTTTAAGGGTCAGTGGAGTAGTAGAGTAAAAGGTTTAAACCGGTTTTTCCTTTTCCGTTCGGGCGACTGCCAATCCATCAGGAGACGACAACATGAAGCCTCATCGGGGTAAATAACCAGCAAGGGACCAATAAAGAAATAACCAATAGCTCAAAGAGCGATGAAAAATGGGAAAGGCTTGTTGGAACAGCTTCTAAAGTAGCACGTCCAAACAAGCGCATTTGACACGATCAATTGACCTATGACTCTGGCCCATCAACACGCCACAAAATAACACGTCATTCAGACAAAGATCCCTCCGAAAACGAGGGAAAACCGCAGCTCCAATTAAACCCTGTCACGCAATCCTCATTAACCCATTAGAAATGTTGGGGTCATTTGCAAACATTCTTTCTGTGTGCTGGGCTATTCCACGTGGGTTTCGGCGAGTGGGCAAGTCTTTTTGATGGGCGATGTCCTACATAGGCTTCTTCTTGGCATACCCCCCATTTGCATAGATGCATTGCGGGGGTTCACTTTGAAGACCGCAAAGATGCGTGCTCACCTTCCTTCATCGTCCATGTGTCGCCGCTAGCCACAAAACAACCGGCCTTTAATCGCCCACAAAAGATGTCTTCCGAATTTCCCATCATCATCATCTTCATCATCATCATCCAATCCCATCTCCGCAGACTGGTTCTGATTAATGCCATTCTCTCGGCCCTTCCCAAAAGCACGAACATTTTGCCGCAAAAACTCTTCCCCAAAGCCCTTTACCGGTCAACACACGTGTGCAGCAAAATTTCACGCAACTTATTCGCTAGGATGAGTGAAGCGGACAAAAAAATGACAAGGAAAAAAAAAAGCAAATTAGAAATGCCAGCTTTCCAGATGGTACATCTCTGGGGTATTTTAGATATCTCAACCCTAAAACATTCGCACAGAATACTAGGGGCAACTATGATGTTATCTTTGCCTTTCAACTGGGAAAAGGTCCTTTCTCTGCGGTCAGAGAAGGTGGAAACCCCTTCACAAGTAAAAATCAAGGAAGTGAAACTTTTTTTTCTCTCTCCCAAAATGTCTTCATCTCTGAACAGCAGACCTCCAACATTAGCTGTCAACTCAAACAGACCGTGTGAAAATTCCGGTTGTTCGAAATCATGTTCCACACTACACCTTATGTTATGAGAGCAGCGTCCAAACACTTGGCATCTCACTGAACCGAGTTAACAACTCGTAAGATATGATGTGTTAGAGTTAAGTGGGGTAATAGAGATATCCCGCAATAGAGTGGGGGCTTCTTTTGGACTGTAGAGTACATGCTAGTGGCCCGCTGAATGAGGTCAACATGAACCTTTCACAGACAAGACCTGTCATGTTGAAATACAGCATCGCAGCCGAGGAAAAGCCAGAAAAAGAGAGAGAAAGAGAATTCAAGACAAGGGGGTGAAATTTTTAGGGGAAAAACGCGGAAAAAGAAAGCAAACGGAACCTCTGGAGACGCCTTCTTCTTCCCTCGAGTGCTTTTGCCATCTTCCCCGACTAATAAAATTCATTTTCCGAAAGAAACAAAAGGACGAGCACACGAATACAAATTTCTTCTATCATCGTCTGCTATAAAGTCCTGGCGTCTTTTACATAATCTGTCTTTTTCCATTTCAGGTGATTCAACGTCGTGACGATTTCGACGAGCCCCGTGAAAACTTCAATCGCGATTGGGACGACTACAAAAACGGATTCGGCGACACCGAAGCAGAGTTCTGGCTGGGTAACGAGAACATCTACATGCTGACCAATGCTGAAGACTATTCCCTTCGAGTGGACTTGGAGGACTTTGAAGGAAATAAAAGGTGATTTCAGCTGGTTTTTCTCAAGTGTCTTGTCCCAATATAGTCATGTGACTCTTCCATTTTCCTTCCTCATTGAGGCGAAAAATAACGGTCAAGTTGAACTTGCTCAATGAATGAGGGGCAGAAACAAGTTTTTCTTCCCTAAAACGGCTTCTTGACGGTTTGTTTGTTTTCCGGGCAGGTACGCTGAGTATTCCAGTTTCAAGCTGCATTCAGAACGCGAACAATACAAGCTGGAAATCGGTGGTTACACGGGTGACGCTGGCGATTCGCTCAATGACCCGTGGTACGGTTCCAACCTGAGTCCATTTTCGACGTACAACAGGTAATTGCCATTTGCCGTTTCAATGGGCAGCGTAAGCCACAAAACGTGTAATGGCGCGACACCATTTGCCAATCATGGTTTCGCAACGCGATAGCTCGTTTTCTCTTGAAAGCTCCATCAATGAGTTTGACTTGTTACACACAAACAAGGACATAGGAGACATATTCTCAAGTGTCTGTTGTCTGAGAAAGCAGCAAATGTATTCATCTCATGTACCCAGAACCTAACTTTGTATCTGCATCTATTTTTGCAGAGATAACGATCGTTCCAGTCTCAACTGCGCTTCCATGCTCAAAGGAGGCTGGTGGTGGAAATCCTGCGGACGCGGACTGAACGGTATCTACCTGACAGACCCACAGGATCTGACTGCTCGTCAAGGTATCGTCTGGTTCCGCTGGCGCGGCTGGGACTACACCCTGAAACGCGCCACCATGATGATCCGCCCCAGACACTACGCAAAAGATCCTTCGACTCCCGCTCCATAAGAGCCTCCGGCGTTTGAATAGCCGAAGCGAGCAGGGATCATTTTGGCCATAGAACAAAAATTTCACGAAATATTTTCTCATATAAATCTTCTATTGCCATTCGCAAACTTGGAGACTGGATTTTTTAAAGATAATTTCATCCGAAACAGACCTGCCCACGATTTTTTTTTCAACCACTGCTCAATGAGTAACTGAAACCACACTACCTTCCAAACCTTGGTATTTTCTTTGATACTCCGTCCACACTCCCCGTTCAAGAGATTTCGTATTATTATAAATTTTTAATCAAGTTGCGAGGCTCACATTTTGTATATAAATTTACTAGACGTTATATCTTTACAAATCAGATACTCTTGAACTAATTTTCATTTTAACATTTTTGCTTCCTTTTTATGCTTTTTATTCCATTTATTGACTTAAGTAAGCCTATTTTTGGAAGTATTTCTCTAATTTTTTATGCACTGAAACAAGATTATCTATTCTCGTCATTCAAAGTACCATGACTCCATAAAACTAACCAAAACTTAAACCCGAAAAGATTTCTAACCCGAATAAAACAAAAAACGAAGTGTTTGCGAACAAACGAAAAAAAGGACGTGCTGGGCACTTTACGGAATTTTTAACCAATATTTTACTAACAACTAATCATCAACAGAGTTAAATTTTCATGTTTTATTGTGGAATTATAATTCTCTGCATTTTTTCTTTGTATCGCTTACCAGTTTGAGGGTACGCCACACTGTACGCAGTGTTCCTTGATCCCGGTCTCTTTTCCTTTTCTCTGCGGCTGTAAGTGTTGACTATGTGTTGATCGGTTTCTTTCAGCTACATTCCGAAAAACAAAAAAAAAAATTATAATAATAATAAAATCAATACAGAATTTCCATTATACGCCATCTGTTGAATTTTTCTTAAACCTCACCTTCGTTTTCAAGGCCTCGAGTTCCGACATCAAAGAAAGGGCCTCGTCTTCGAAAGTCGTCCCCTCGTTTTCCCGATTTGTGACCCTAGGCCTGCTCGTTGATTTTTTCTGCAAAATCGTGGTGCGAATTTCGAGCTCTCGAGGCATTTTGTCCCATTCAGCGTTCAAAAATCTTCTTCGGTAACTGTTAAACATAACAAAAACGTTAACGTTTCCGCATTTTCTGTGGGACGCTCAGCCCTAGGCCGAAAAATTTTAAGAAATCAACAGCGAGCATACGTGAATATCAAAAAGTTGTATACAGCTAACAATACGTTAACGAAATGTAGTTATTAGTAAAACGTAAATAAATACTAAACCAAAAAGGCGCCAAACCACATGTTGACTAACACGCAAAACAACGCAAGACAAGAAACAAGATGATAAACTGTAAATAATTTAAGTTTTTCGGGGTTAATTCGTAAAAAAATCTTACTTTGCTTTTACATAAAATATTCGGACAAAGTCTTTCCTGCTGTTTGCTTTTTTCAAACGGATACGTGACGGTTGTTTTGACGCTTCAAATGGATGGTCGCCATTAGTTACCGACCGCTGCGTTGCCACATTTGGTAAATATATTCACTTTGGCGTAACTGTATTATTATTTATATTAATATTTCATAAAAATTTAAACTAATTTTATTTAAAAAATTTTCAAATTTAATTTTATTTATAAAATTTAGATGATTTTTAATAGAGACAATGCATTTAATTTATTTGAAAGCGTAAAATTATATATTCCCTTCAGCGTAAGACTACTATTTATTTATATTATATTCATATTTCCGAAATTTGAAATTGTAAAAGATGAATAGTGACAGCAATAAAATAATAACTGATAATAATATTATTTAACTATAAGGTTGATAAATAAAAAAAACTAGAAAAATCAGATTTTTGTACAATTAGATGTAATTGGCAATTTGCTGACACTTAAAAACACTTAATTATACAAAATTTCAACATCCACTGAACGAATCGAAACATTCGATAATAGCAAAATTAATTTGTTTAATAAACTAAAAATTTTCGGTTAATACAACAAACAGAAGGGCCAAATTTTGATATCGAAACACTGAAAACATACAGAAAAATCCTAGAAATCTACCAAAAAATTAGCATTTCGTTTCGCTGATACTAGAAAATTTGTGCAAAATTTGCTTTTTTTAAACTAATTAATTAATTTGCTATGAATATCTAAGTAACTTAGTCAATTGAACTCATTTAAATTGTAGAAATGGAATTACTCGCAGACGCTTTTCGAGTAAAAAGTGAAAAGTTAACTGAAATAAGGAGAAATAAGATAAAGACAGAAATGAAAAAATCTGAAATTTTCGGCAAGTTTTTGTGTTTTAAATTTTTTCTTAAAGTTCCGTGGTGACGCGAGTAAGAGCTTGGACTCGGGCTGCGTTGCAGCCTTTGCACAGAATGTGGCCGTCGAGCGGGTAACAGCCTCGTCCCTCCGTCTCCGAGGAGAGTACCAATCCGCAATCCTGTGGAAAGAAAAATAGATAATTTAAGTTTTAAAACTTTACTATTATTGTTAGCAGTAGTACTGTTATTGTTGTTATTAGTACTATTTTTACTACAGCTACTACTATTGCTGCTACTACTGCTAGTAATATGGCTACTGCTGCTACTACTTTTATTGTTACTATTATTACTACTACTATTATTACTACCAATACTGCAGTTACTAGTGCTTCAACTGCTACTACGACTACTACTACTACTACTATTACTATTATTATTACAACTACAACTACTACTATTGCTGCTGCTTCTACTACTGATAATATTACTGTTTCTCCTATTATTCATATTACTATTATTACTACTAAACTTGCTACTACTACTAGTAACTACTACTGCTATTACTACTGCTACTACTACTCTTGATACTATTCTTTTTGATATTATTATTACTTCTACTATTTCTACCACTGTGACCATTACTGCTACTTTTACTTTTCATTTATATTATTTATATAATCATTTTTGCTATAGTTGCTATTATTTCTATTATTATTATTATTATTTTATAACAAATGATGAAAGTCAGACCTCGCATTTGTAGCATTTGACGTGGAAACTTCGGTCCAGAGCGACAACTCTCACCGTTTCCTGCTCACCAGGCTCCGGCATGATCGGCTCTTGGCAAACAGAGCATTTGGGGGCGAATTTTCTGAAAAATAAATTTATAAAATATTAATAATGATAACAAGAATAAGATTAATAGTAGTAGTAGTGGAAGTAGTAGTAGTAGTAGCACCAGTAGCAGTAATAATAATAATAATAATAGTAATAATAATACTATTAGTAGTAGAAGTAGTAGTAGTAGTAGTAGTAGCAGTAATAATAATAACAATAATAGTAATAATAATAATAGTAGTAGAAGTAGTAATAGTAGTAGTAGCAGTAGCAGTAAGGATAATAATGATAATAATAATAAGAATAATAGTAGTAGTGGAAGTAGTAGTAGTAGTAGCAGTAATAGTAATAATAATAATAATAATAATAATAATAATAATAATAGTAATAATAATAACAGACGGTTAGCATTTTCACGGATGCTTCGAAAAGCAACGTCGATGTAGGCTTGGCATTTTACCACCAATCCAATACGCAAGGGATAAGGGCTATACAAAGGTGACTATTGCCTCAGACTCCCTCTCTACTATACAGGCTCTTACCAACCCGTGGAAGAACGTCCAACAACTCAGTAGGACGATACAAATACACTTACTTTGGGGTACCAAGTCATATCGGAATCGCTGGAAATGAAATGGCAGACAGGCTAGCCAAGGAAGCTAGCTCCCCGACAGAAAATTCTCATAGGACTATGTGGAATTTGGAACAGAGACTCAGTAAGATCTCACAACTTTTAGAGCTTTCTCACTGAGATCTCACTGAGTCTCGGTTCCAAATTCTACATAGTCCTATGAGAATTTTCTGTCGGGTCCTCCACGGCTGAAAAGCCACGCATCCGCCTGGGAATCCCTCGATGCGGTCTCAAAACCTCTATCAGACAGGGATGCTGGAAATTGCGGCAGGAAGAGTGGGCCAATTTGAAAACCGCAAGATATCTATACAAACTACAACCCACAACTACGAAATACTCCGCCATCCCTTTAAACCTTCCTATAAACCTAATAGCCTTTACTATCAACCTACGCAACATTTTCTGGCCCCGCTCCCGAGTATCTCCATCACCGTAAAGAAACTTCAGTCACCCCCTCTGTCCGCATTGCAAATCCCTCGGAAACTCCACACATATCCCACTGAAATGCCCTCTGACTCCAGACCAACGTCGGACCCTGATGACCATCCTGAATCGATGCCGTATAGGAAAACTTTCACTGAACGTTTGCCTTAGCAAACCCTCAGGACCCCATCCTTGAATGCGTTGCTCCAGCTATTTAGTCACTATTCCGGAACAATTAAAAATTTTTAATTTTTTTTTTTCTTCGTTATTTTCTTTGTCTTTCTTTTCATCATTGTTTACTTGTATTGGTGGTGGTAAAGAATGGGAATATGTAGATTTAGTTTCTTTTACTTTGAATTGGTGGTAGCGAAAAATCGGGAACAGTAGTTTTAGTTTAGTAGCATTGTAGAAATTTTTCAAGTTATATTATATTCCAGTGGCAAGTGTACTATGTATTTTTGTGCAGCAATAGGCTGAAAGCCTTCGCCGAGAGTAATAAATAAATAAATAAATAATGGACGGTTGGTGGTGGGAGTAGACTAGTCGGGTAATATTATTTAAAAGTAGACCTAGTCATAAAAATTTGCCATTTAAAAGTATCAGTGTGAAGTGCGTAAAAGTGTTATGTGGCAATAGGCTATTAGCCTAAGCCGAGACGAAATAAACAATAACCAACAATAATAGACGGCAATTTTTGTCCAAACACTGTTGGGATTTGTTCCAAACTTACACTAGTAGAATGGACTCTTTAAATTCTACAAGTGACACTATATAGCTTTTGGGTACCTCTGTAGCCCTAGTTGTTTTCTTTTCAGTAGGCTAGTATGTGGTGGCGGGTCATTTTCACGGGAGTAGACTAGTTTTTAATTAGTTTGTTAGAAATTTAAAACGCGGCCAGTATCAGTGATGCA
This sequence comes from Eulimnadia texana, assembly GCA_002872375.1. Taxonomy (NCBI): domain Eukaryota; kingdom Metazoa; phylum Arthropoda; class Branchiopoda; order Diplostraca; family Limnadiidae; genus Eulimnadia; species Eulimnadia texana. The sequence goes on from NKDA01000008.1 coordinate 764,436, forward strand.
AATATTCGAAGTTCTGCAATGCGGCAATAGGCCATAGGCCTAAGCCGAGAAGAATAAACAGATAAACAGATAATAATAGTAGCAGTAGCAGTAGTGGTAATAGTGGTAGTCATAGTGGTAGAAATAGTAGTAATAGTAATAAAAATAATAAGAATAATAGTAGGGGTAGAAGTAGTAATAGTGGTAATAATAATAGTAGTAGCAATAGTAGTAGAAATAGTAGTAGTAATCACAATAAGAATAATAGTAGTGGTAGAAGTAGTAATAGTAGTAATAGTAATAGTAGTAGTAGTAGTAGTAGTAGTAATTACAGTAATAATAGCAATAATATGAGGGCGATTCTGAATATAATAGTATTACTAATAGTTAACATTATTTACTACAACCAAAAATGATTTATGAACGTTCAATACTTGTGGAAGTCGCTTATACAGTGGATCCGGTTGGCAGCGTCCACGGTGAACGGGATCCCATCCAGACATTGTCCGCAGACAACGCAGGTGAAGCAGTGCGGATGGTAAGGTTTGCCGGTCGCTCTCAGAATGCGATCTAAGATGGGCTCAGTGCAGACACAACATCTTTCCAGTGTATTCTGCGAGAATAGATAATAAAAATTAAAAATGATTATTAATATTAGAGCTAAACGTGTGGGTAGTAGTAGTAGTAGTAGTAGCAGTAGTAGTAGTAGCAGTAGGCTTACAGAGATGCGACGAAATGATAAATCAATTAGTTGATTGCGTATTTAAGAAATGAGTAAATGAAGTGATGGAGAGGTAACTGCAGTGACAGACAGACAGACAGACAGACAGACTGACTGACGATTCAGTGAAAGTATGATACACGGATAGCATAGATCAGATATATGAAAAGAGAGGCTAACAGACAAATAGATAAGCGGAAAGAAAGGCAGATAGACTGAGATATACTTAAGGGTATGATGGATAGATAGACAGATAGATAATCAGACAGACAGGCAAACGAATAGATAGGCAGACAGACAGACAGACAAGCGGAAAGAAAGGCAGATAGACTGAGATATACTTAAGGGTATGATGGATAGATAGACAGATAGATAATCTGACAGACAGTCAAACGGATAGATAGGCAGACAGACAGACAGACGGAAAGGAAGACAGACTGAGATATACTTAACAGTATGATAGACAGATAAATAAACAGACTAGCAAGATAGATCGATAGAGAAACACAAACAGACAGACAGGCAGACAGACCAGTGTTTCCAATTACAGTTTCCCCCTTTTTCCCCCCGTACTAGTAGAATATAAGGCTATACTTCCAGATTTTCTCTTTCCCCTCTTCCCTTATGTTTACCTTTTTCAGGCCCCTTTTCCCCTGTTTCGGAAAATTTCCCTCCAAAGTGGAAACACTGAGACAGACAGATAGATACAAGACTAGTACATAAACAGACGCCAACAACAAATTAACCTTAAACTATACATGATACAGTATCTATTGTTATTCATTATTATTGTCATTTATTATTTTAAGTTACCAAGTAGCACTCTTCACAATGGGGCTCTCCTTCGACAGCATAGAAAGGTTTTCCCTGGAGTCTGGATCCGCAAACTCTGCAGATAAAGCAAGCAATATGAAACACACGGTCCATAGCAGTGCATCCAGTTCCTTCCCCGACAACTTTCAATCCGCATTCCGCACACATACCTTTAAATCGTAGAAAAAAAATCATTAGTTGATTAAATATATGTATATTAAATACTAAGATTTAATTAATTAATTAATATTAATATAGAAAGTTTCGTAAATAAGACAATGTATTCAATGAATTCAAAAATATTTCAAGGATTAGTGAAAGTTTCTACCGAAAAACTCAGGGTCTGCCGCGTTATCCATCGACTGCACAAGGAGACTGGTCAAGGCATCCACTTCTGCCTCTTTGGACGGGGGTTTCTGCGATACCTCAGTAGGGTACGTGCTGCTACCACCGCTGTACGCAGGGTACGGGGAGCTGTACCCCGACTGGCGAGTCAAACTGGACATGGCTGAAGGACTTAGAGCGCGAGGCTGGATAGGCTCATACAGCGACTCGTAGTTGGAGCTCTATGTGAAAAATTAGAAAACCGAATGAATAAGTGAATGAATGAGCGAACTGGCTGTTGAAAGTTGGAACTCTATTTGAAAATCACAACAAATAGACAAATGAATGAGTGAATCGACTGTTTCTGAAGTGAGCAAGTGGAAGGTCTGAGTGAAAAATCAGAAAACCAAATGAATGAGTGGGTGAACGACTGAATGAATGAACTGACTATTGTAGTTGGTACTCTGTTTCAACAAATCACAACAAATAAACGAATGAACGAGTGAATGAATCAATCGACGGTATCTAAAGTGAGCAAGTGGAAGGTCTGAGTGAAAAATCAGAAAAACCGAAGGAACGAATGGATGAAACTCTGTTTGAAAAATCACAACAAACAAACGACTGAATAAGTGAATGAACTGACTGTTGAAGTTGGAAAAGATCACAACAAATAAACGAATGAACGAGTGAATGAATCGACTGCTTCAAAGTGAGCAGGTGGAAGGTCTGAGTGAAAAATCACAACGAACAAACGACTGAACAAGTGAATGAACTGACGGTTGAAGTTGGTGAAAATCACAACAAATAAACGACTGAATAAGTGAATGAACTGACTGTTCAAGTTGGAAAAGATCACAACAAATAAACGACTGAACAAGTGAATGAACTGACTGTTGAAGTTGGTGAAAATCACAACAAATAAACGACTGAACAAGTGAATGAACTGACTGTTGAAGCTGGAAAGAATCACAACAAATAAACGAATGAACAAGTGAATGAATCGACTGTTTCAAAGTGATCAAGTGGAAGGTCTGAGTGAAAAATCACAACGAACAAACGACTGAATAAGTGAATGAACTGACTGTTGTAAGTTGGTGAAAATCCCAACAAATAAACGAATGAACCAGTGAATGAATCGACTGTTTCAAAAGTGAGCAAGTGGAAGGTCTGAGTCAAAGTCTGGCACTGAAGCGTCTGTCAGTGAGTTGAGTTGAGTTGTGAGGTTTCGCTGCAAACGAACGAGGCCGCATACCAAAGCAACTTTCGCTTCCATATAAGTCGCGCTCCACACACACACACCAACATTTTCCAACTTGGAGAGAAAGAAAAAAAAAACCATGTGCCTGACGTCACGCGTCCCTTTAAAATTTTAATCCATATAAGGCCCACTTAACTACCAGAAAATCATATACGCTAAGATAACAAATGATAACAGCTCGATATTATACTTAAAAAAAAAAAAAGATAACCACAGGAAACTTTACGTGAAGAAACAGGTTGATTTCGCAAGATCTAAAGCAGAATAAAATATTATTTACGCAAAAATCTTATCAAAATTCTGCGAGAAATATGTAAAAAAAAAATCAGCTAATCACTTTTATTCAAAAATATTCTGCAAATTTTTAATAAAAGATTTATTAAAGGTGTCCGCTATAGTGAAAGGAGCGCGTATATGGTTGATATGCGCCCTATTACAAATTACCTGCGATAAAGGCGCGTAATTGGCAGATCCGCTGGTGGAACCCACTGCACGTCTCAGCTCGGAATAACTCGAGCTGACCGGAGAAGGCGGTGAGACAAAGTCCTCCTCCTCCTCCTCCTCCCCGGGGGGTGGCGGCGGAGGGAAGTGCATGACGTCATCGTGGGACGTCACCGGCGGGTGCTGAAAATAAAACATGTCATTGGAAGACACTGGGGGCGGAGGGGGAGGTGGAGGAAGTGGGAGGTCTTCTTCATCTACACTACCCAAGTGAGGAGTCAAGGCGGCCTCCCGACGAAGGTTCGTGTAGATCGGATCACCGCTAGATTCGCTCTGGAAAGGCTCGAGGTTCGCGTAAAGGGGAAGGTTTGAACCTTCGCTGAACGGGGGAGGCGCGTTCAGTAGCGTGCTGTAAGAAGGTTCGAGGTTTGACTGAACGGCGTGGCTTTTAGGGACGACGGGAACTTGAGGCTGCGCTTTTTTAGGTTTTGGCGCTACCGAGGGACCTGCTTTCGAAGGGTTTAGACTCAAACGGCCGAACGATTTCTCCATTGCTTCGTTACAAAATTTTAGCAAAAAATAATTTCTAATTTAAGTTTTACTTGAGACTTGATACGCACTGGGATTTCTGGAATGAAATTTTAAGACTTGAGTTTAAGACTTTTCAACACGCGTTTTAATATATCCGTCTAAACGTATGGAAGACCTGACTATGAATGACAAATAAATGAGTTGATAAGAATATCAGGAATGTTTTTCGAGGAATGACAGCCTTGAAATATCAACTTAAAGGTCACGGCAAGGTTAAACTGACATTTAGTTTTGACAGGTGTGAGGAACCATAACAAAAATCTATGAATCAGCCACGCTCTGTCAAAGACCGGTAATGTCAGACCACTTTTTCCCTTTTTTCCCTCAAGAGGGCTCTGTTTCCCTTCTCCCTGTTCCCATTTTTCCCCTCTATCCTAATTCGTATTTGCTCTTCCCTCCGTTTTCCCTCCTCTCTTATTTCCGTCCTTTCTGAAATATAGAGGAATCGCCTCAAAATATCCCTTTTCCCTTCTCCCTTATTTTTCCCTTTTAAGGGAATATCCCTGCAAAGTGGAGGCACTGTGCGAGATATTATATTAAGTTTAGAACACCACCTTCCGGAAGTTACATGAAGCTTTAACATTGTATTAAATTTAGACATTTACATATTTTTATCTAAACAATTTCTGGATTATTTTAAATTTTAAATTCTTTGTATTTTATTATTATATAATCTGCAACGTAGAGTAATAAATATAGTTTTCACTACGTCCATCTAGCAGTACTGGATTAAACTACGTTTCCATAGTCTAAGATCCAACTAGGCTGGGAAATTCCTTGAAAAGGGAGAGCCGGCATCTCGAAAGGGAAAATAAGGGAAGAAAGGGGAAAGTGAATACTTGAGCACAGAGGGGGGGGGGAATGGGGAAATAAAGTAAAGGGGAAAAAGACACGGCACGTGCCGGGTGCGTCTCTACACTTGCATACAAACTTTTATGCAAGAAAAAAAAACCTTAGAGCACAGATATATCAGTTGACAGTTGTATAATTAGATACCAAAGGTTATATTTAGACATTTTACAAATAGAAACCTGCGTGACAGAATGAGTGGAAGCAAAGAAAAGAAATTTGATTTGACCATAGTCCATGATGAGTTCAGAACCTGCTATGTAAACAATGAAGGACTTGAGATGGACAGTTATATAAGGGCCTACACTGAATTCAACAAGTAAATTTAAATTTAACTTAACAATTCAATGATTAATTAATTATTTTCCTTTTTTTTTTAGGTTTTTCGGCCTTCTGGGTACAGTCTTCGGCTTCGTCGGCTCGGACGTCACTTCCAAGCTCGAAACTTTGACCAAGTTTCGCGACGGACCTGAAAAAGACAATTACACTTCCATCAGGTCGATGATAGAGTTCGAAAAGAAATCAGATTTGCTTAGCGACTCGAATTCGGGCTGCAGGACACTTCTGCGATTGCATCGTGCCTTAAGTATAAATATTAGAAGAATTCATATTATCATAAAAATATTTCATAATTTTGTTCTCAGTTTTTGTCGCCCTTTTCCTGGAGGAAATCGTTGGCGTCAAGTCTGAAGATAAACTCGTCTCGCTATGCCAGTCGTCCTACAAGTCGACGTTAGCGAAATTTCATCCGTGGGTGATACAGAAAGCAGCCCTGCTCGCTATGCACACGTTACCTACAAAGCATGGACTCTTAAACAAAGTAACGCTGTTAAAAAGAAATAACCCAAAAAGTTATGATTAACTGATTTTGGTATTTACAGATTAAAAGTGAGGACGAGACTGAAGAATTTTACGTTGGCTTGTTACCAAAGACGGTTGAAGCCATGAAGGAAGTGTACAACATCACCCAGAAAATGTACGAAGAGCACGACATCCTACATTTGCCTTGATTGTCAGCAATCCGTTAACTAAAATCATATTCTAGTATTTCGCCTTGCCCCGTTCAGTCTGCTGGGCTATCGACCAAAAATCATCTCAACTTTGCCAGTATCAAAACGCCTACATTTCCAGTTTTTGCACTTTGTGCTGTGGTCGCCTTGAAATACATCGCAAAATCACAGAAGAAATCGCCTATTTTCTGATTAAAACTTTATTTACAGTTATTCGAACATGAAAAGAGGATTTTAAAACGACAAATTTGTATTGATACACTTAACGCGGTACTTGTATCAACGAAAAACGATATCGAGTACCGACAAACTACGATTCTGCTATACTATACACTTACAAAAGGAAACTATGGATAACTCAGTGAAATCAACTCACACTAACCAAATACACGTTTTGATAGTCTCAGAATAATAGTTTTCAGACGACATCTCTTACAGCGCCACAACGGCAAAAGTGAGAATTATTTATGGTATCCGCCGTCTTGAAACACAGGGAAAAACAATATGGCGCCCACTCAATTCACTTTTAGCTGTGTTTTTAAGTAAAGAAATAAAAGGAATAAAATAAAAGATTCTGTGGGGGGACAGAAATGTTCAGGGACCATGTGGCGATGACATTAGGACAACACAAGTAGCCACAATCGTAAGTACGAGGAAGATGATGAGGAGAATTCGGTCGCAAACGAGCGCCACTTGCTTCCATTCCAACTGCATGGCTTCGCGGCGATCCTGATCCTCGACTCTTGACTCATTCCTGTCGATGGCCATCGTGATTGTGGACAAGAGAAGCGACAGGCGTTGCTCGTAATTGTCCACACCGCCTGCAAGAGATGTTACCAACACATATTACACACTGAACATCCAAGCAGATGACTCAATACACGCAATATCAATACTCTGCTCTAGAGATCTCTGTACAGGCAAGAAATGTAATAAATATTCGACCTGGTTCACATGTGGCTTTCAATGTAGCTTCTGCTGTTTTCTGAGTCCTGGTCTGAAACTTTGGTGAAAGCGGCCTTATTCCTGAATATTCGATATCCGGATTGTAATGAAACTTTTCTGCGTGATCGGAATCTAGAAAAACTCCGGAATGTTGACGATCCAGTTCCTTTTGAATCGAAAACAATCAATAATGAATCTTAAGAAAGTTGTTTGTATATTGAATAAAAAAAGTCAGGAAACCTGTAATTTAATTCTGAGTCTCTCAGTGGCTTTGGCTTGGTTTTTGGCTCCGAACGAAAAAATACCGCCGTTGCTGCTGGACGTAACTGACCAATTATTTTTTTGTATATTCCGGTCTGGTTTGTTAATGGCCGAATCTGAAGTTTTGTTTTTGCTGCAGCCACAGCTTTCCGAGTTGTTGGAATTGGTCGACGCAGCAGTTTCCGATTTGGGCGAATCAAAGCGAAGAAATACCAGTCGAGCCAATCCTCCCAAGATGATACGTTTCAGTAAGTACGGCACTTCGGTACCCCGGAGACCACGATGATGTAAATTGAGTGTCACGACAGAAAGTCCCGAAGCGAAAGATACTAAACATATACTCACTCCGTAATACAAACCTATGAAAAAATAGATTATATTCAACAGAACTTTAGTTAACTCAGAAGGTTCTACGTACTGATAAGAGGCGTTTTCTCAGTCGGTGGAAGACTTTCGCGAATAGTCATCAAGAAGACTGTCATCGAGAGAAGGGCGCTGATTCCTAGCGTCACTTTCTCGCCCGACTCCGAAGGGACGTAGAAGACCAGCAAAGCTGCAAACACAGATAAACACACTGTATTGCGCTCAGACCAAAATCGTTACCCGGTAATGTCAAATCCTAAACTTAATAATAAAATTTATCTTTAAACTTGGTCTTTATCACGTTGGTTGAAGCACATAGCAGACGATCTATGTACTTAAGCTTGATCTACACAGTGCATTACGATATTGCACACTAAGCCGATCTACATAAATCTATGGTTCTTTGTAAGTCATTGTAAGTTCTAGTATGCTTAAAGTTTCTATTGTGAGCTTTCCAAGAGTTGTAAAGTTTAATGGCAACCCTATATATAGAGGGAAAAGCTTGCTTATTTCGGATACAGGATGCAATTGTTCGAGGTTATGACGTATAAACAGTGTTGGAGAGGTCGTATTATGCATACGAAAGGCTGGTTTAACGGTCAGAGAAGCAGACATACCAATGCCGTTGATTAGAATACATGGAAGGATCAGATTAAAGACGTAGAACATGGGTCTTCGCCTCATTTTAATGACGAAAGTTATGTCCGGATAAGGCTCTGGACAACACGAATAGAACTCGACATGTCTGATTGCTTCGAAGCCAACCAAATCAAACTCGCCGTTTGGCTGGTAATTGCTCACGTCGCCGACTTCGGTCTGCTTCACCAGATCAATCTAGAAATCAAATTGACAAACCAAAAACTTAACATTCTGCAAGAAGTTTGGTTTAAAAAAATTGTTCTTTCTAACCTGATAGCCATCGTAAGTCCACGAAGCCCATTTCATTTTGCAGCTTTGAAGATCGAAGGGGAAATATTCGACGTTAATATCGCAGGAACTACGAAATATTCCATGGCTAAGCCAAACGACCTGCCCGGTTTCCGATACTATCACGTTCGTGTTTATAATGGACGACCCGTACTGAGCATCGGCGCTGCGGGGTAGCACAGAAAAAAATGACAAAGATGATTGTCATTAGAGCGGATAAACTACGAACGGGCAGGACAAACGAACGAACAAGTTTTTTGCTCTACTTACTTGTTATATAGGATTATATCAGGTCTCCAGACGCGGTGATAGGGTATCCGGACAACGCGAATCCCTCCGAAATCCGACGCGTTCCATGTCAAGTGGCTGTCGTTCCAGATCTGAGTTAACCAGCAGTTGGTGGTCAAAATCTGATTCCTCTCGTCCTGGACAAGAAAACGAGTTCCAACAAGTGATGTAAGAGGGCTAACAGTTATCGTTAGTAGCCAGTGTAATGCTTGAGAACAGAACTGCTTGCACGAAATCGTAAAGTATAATACGAGTGTAAGAAAAAATGAGCAATAAACCGTTTGTTTCCGGTTCAGTGAGAATGACGCTCTCAAGTGGTTACAAGCAGCAACTGTGCCATGTTCGTTCATGCGACGTATAATGTGTGCTTTTTCCCCATTTCTTTAATGCGCTATAATGGTTGCTCGAGTTTTTACTTACCACATCAATTATCAGATGCAGAGACATGCCAAAGACAACCTGCATCGGCTGCGAGGAATTGGCCGCAGGTCGAGCGGAAGAATCGTAGTTTGACAGCAGATACTGAAGCAGACGATACTCATTGTCGTCACCGTGACACGCAAGGAAACCTGCAATGCAAAAGGGGCAAAAGTGAAAGAGACACGGCTGATCAGGGGCTGAGCGAAAGATGAATATTTAAACAGGAGAAGAAGCATGAAAACAGAGTGGCAAAATTGAATGCAAATCTTTTGATCCGGGACAAATAAGATACGACGTTTCAGGGGCAAAACTACTGAGGAACAGCCACATGTGAGACCAAACCTGCAAGCAAAGAGCAAAACTGAATGCAAATTTTTTTATCCGGGACAAAACAGACACTACGTGTCAGGGGCAAAACAAACAATGACTATATCTAAAGCATGAGGAAGACCAGTGGGGCAAAGGGGAATCCTAATCCCTAGACTGGATCAAAAGTAAAACAAATTTGGCGCATCAGGGGTTGAATAAAAGATGAAAATTTGAAAACGGGCAGGACATATCAGGGGCTAAACCACTGAGGAACAGCCACATGTGAGACGATGAAACGTTTGCAAGCAAGGGGCAAAATTGAATGCAAATCTTTTGATCCGGAGAAAAAAGCGGACACGCGGGGGTATTAGGGGCACGGCAAAAGATGAATAGTCAAACAAATGAGGACTGGCAGGGAGAATTCATCGGGGACGATAAGCTAGCAGCTCGACGGGGCCTATGATGCAATCAACCAAAAAGAGAGAGATTTTCTGCTGACCACAAACAAGGAGTTGCTTTAAACGATCTCTTCGATTTATCCAACTGACAGATATCCTCATACTTATTCCCTGCACCAATAATAATGAGAGGCTTATGAATGTGTTGTGTGATGTACTACATTTGCATAAACGAATATAACAGAGCCAACACTTGTGAGACTAGCTATCCTATTATTGTTATATTGCTTGTTACTATTGATTTGTTTATTGCGGTGTTATTTATGGAATTTAATAAGCTCCCGAGGTTTTCTTGTGGCTCGACTGGGCGCCATAACAAGACGATATACCAAAGGGATCCGTTGAGTGTTTTGCCGCAATTCTTCACACTTCAACAAAAGGGGCCAAAGAAGTTGGCTTTAATTAGAAAAGCATGGAAACTCGTAAAATTGAGAAAATGGCGACACAGGAGATCTGTTCAGGGGTGGGGCTATATAGAAGTTGAAAAGGAGAGCCTGTTATTGTGGGACATAATCATTAAACAGCAACTTACGAATCCTAGAATGTTTCAGTTCCATTTCCTAGGCGGAACCGAGTTGTTTTCTCAAAGCCTCTCGAGTGTTGGATGTAAATCTTTATTAAAATACTTCTTAACTTTCACCAAGTTCTTAAGTTGTGCCAAAAAGAAGCTAACTATGTCATCCAAACAGGAAGATTTAAAGATCCTCCAAGGATTCACAGACCTGGCACCGAAACTATGGAGTCTCTAAAAATTGTCCTAGAATAACTTATAGTGCCAAAAAACGTTCTTAGAATATTAAAGAAAATGTATGAAAGTTCTTGTGAAAGGATCTCGTCTTTGCCATGGTTCCTCTTAATCCTTTTCTCTGCTACAAGGATCTTCTTGTTTTTTGTTCGGGGTCAGTTTTCTTCTTATTCTGTTTGGCAAATGTGTCAGTGACTTATGGGTTAAGTGTTTTTGCTTTGCTTGACTTATGGACTTTGGGTTAGCAAGAGTAATTTGCTTTCTACTACTCTACGAATGATGTGATTCTGTATATCAGCCTCACAATCCCTCACAAGTGGCCACACATCCGAACTATAACTAATCTCATTGAGACAATGTTTTTGTTTGACAGAAAGGACAAGTTTTGTGCTGATCGCGCGAAATCGCGTATAATGGAAAGACTATCCCGTTTGTTTGTTGTGTTGTTCAGTCGACGTTGTGCCGAGTTGTGTTCTGGGATGCTCGAAAAAGAAGAAAACGACTGAGATAGAGTGCCATCACTTTCTCTTCTATCACCATTTGATATACACAGCGACTAAAAGACTATCTTTGTCTTAATACAAATGCTCCTATTCAATAATTGTATTGCAGCATCCACTCAACTGTAAAGATAAACCTTAATCACCGTGCAACAAACCTAAACAACCTCTGCAACTACAACTGTTGTAGCTGGTACAGTAACTATTATAAAGATTGTTGTTACGATCCACCAGTTGACATAAACCGTCCACTTAGAAGACTATAACTTTGTAATGGTCGCTTATGCAACATCAACCTAAAAATATTCATATAAGAAAGTCTTGAGGCTTTCATACATATAGTAATGGAAATGAAAAGTAGTTAATCTGAGAATTAACTTCATTATTTACCTGTGATGAAGACGGTGCATAGGAAATTTATTTTGCAGCCGACAGCCTTCATTCTGGCCCCGAGGAAATGAGTAGTTTCAAACTAGTTAACGCACCCAACTCTTTAAGCTCAATCTTTAGATTCAAGTTCTGTACAAATCTCTAGTAAAATCGAACCGATGGAAGTCTTCAAGTCTTCGTTTACTTATCGCAAGGTTTATTTTATGTAGCTTTATGTTATTATAATGTAGTATTAGTATTGAACAAGAGCTTGTTTCATCAGATACCGTATGGTCACTGACTACGACACGGGAAGTCACTTGAGTTTTCTCAGTAACCGACTGCTGTTAACAACGTGGAGTCTGCGCAGTTACAACTTAACGAATAACCCAGAAGATAGTATTAAATGAACGGTTCGGCACGGTTCACCCTGCAATGCTCACGGTTCGGTTCAACTGAAGGTGAACCGTTCAAGAACGGTTTGAAGAACGGTGGATTGCCTGTCTTGCACTTTAAAACACCTTTATGGAAATGTGAATCAGAATAGAGTAGAAACGTTACGAGATCAAAAGATTTTTCTGCTCAAGAGTCTGGAATTCTAATAAGAACCACTAACACGACGGTGTATTCATAGAAAGTATGCAATGCGTCTGGTCTGATTTGAACAGGCTTATTGTGAAGAAAGAGTCTATGTCCCCACGGCCTATATCATCTCAGTTCGCATGTAATAACGTTGCAGCACGTCAGCTAAGCTTTCATATCTCTCCTCGCTATTATAAATGTTTCTCTTTGAGGAAAAAGACATCCGGGATCCATTAGACAAATAATGTACGCTTCCTTGGTAATCCTTCAGTATTTGTCGAGTGTAAGATCTTCATAGAAACATCACCTTGTAAGATACTTAGCTCACTACATCAAATATAATTGCTATTATGTATAGTTTTAACTTAAAGTTCATGATTTCTGGTACTGCAGACACTGAAGACTTTTACTCTTACCCAAGCAGAAACTTCAACAAATTTGCATGTTAATTGTGCACGTAATTGAGCCCGAAGAAAAGACGTAAAGTTGCAAGTGTTATACTCGTATAATCTTACGTCCTTATTTTTTATTAAATTACTTTTAACTTTATGTAAGCTGGAATTATACATGTAAGGAGATACGTGTTCTTATTAATTAGCATTACGTATACCGAATATCTTGTAGGCAAAGAATGTTTGCTGGACGTAATTGGGAACTGGTGTCCGAGGGACTTGCACTGAAACTTTGTTTTAGGCTATGCCTATAGGCCTAGCAATATCAAATAGACGTAACACGTAAGCGAAAGCCTTTTATCCCTGAATTTAAGGTTTAATATTCAACTACGAACTTAAAATATTTTTAATCTAGTTCTTTAAGACTATAAGTCAGTAATAAGTAGTACGTAGCTAATAATTAACCAGTAGTTAGACTTGCTAATGACCCTTGAAATATCATATCAACCAATTACTGCCAGCAGTAACGCCTACAGTAATCAGTTCTCAGCAAATTGCGAAAACACACTTTTTCAAATATTTTCTGTAATTTATACATTCTGGTTTAACGTAATAGAAATTATAGGTTAAGACCTTCCTTCACTATCATTTACTTCACAATGTGCAATTAATAAAATTTAAAAATATAAATCCGTTGATTTAATATTTGAATTAAAATGTACGACTTGAGTTAGAACGCGCTCTACAATATGGCGGCTGCTGAACTGAACCAATCAGAAGCGCGTTGCCTCGGGGAATTGCATAAACCCTATTCAAATCTGAAGGGGAAGTGGCGCAGCTTGTAGATTTTTCGTTAAGTAATAATAATAATTATCATACTGGAATAACAAATGTTAAAATGAAAAATACGTACAATCGTATTTAAACGTTTTAATATTAATAATAATACATAATACTAATAATAAATAATTAGTAATATGAAAGATCTGCGTGCTAACTCTTATTAAGGTAGCAAAATTTCAAGTTATATTACTCTTTAAAGGTTAGTTGCTTAACCGTGTTATGCTAGTTAGAAGTTATTATTACTGAGCCCTTGAGTCTAAGTAGTAGTAAGCAGTAAGCAGCTTTGAGCCTTGTAAAGAAAAGCAAAGACTAAATTTGCATACAACACGGAAGAGCCATTATTTTAGCACTGAGCTAGTCGAAAACAAAGTCTTGACGAATTCCTGTTAGCAGACTATGAGCGATTGTGTAGTTTACTAGTAGTTTTAGTAGATTTTCCATTAGTGCTAAAAGCAGGTAGTAGAAGAAGATGACGAATTAGCAAAGTCTTAGTTACTAGTTAACTAATTAGCAGTTAGTTAATATTTGCATTGTTAGTAAAATGTTTTACAATAAAAATTAGTTTACTACTGACTTACTGAATGACTTAGTTCCTGGCTGACTGACTGACTGACTGACTTACTTACTTGCTTATTTACTCACTGAGTGACTGACTAACTTACTGATTAACTGAATGAATAATTGACTGAATGACTAACGGACTAATTGACAAACTGACTGACTGACTGATTGAACGACTGGCTAACTTACTGGCTTACTGACTGACTGACTTACTGACTGACTGACTTACTTACTTACTTACTTACTTACTTACTCACTGAGTGATTGACTGACACTGACTGACTGATTAACTGACACTGACTAACTGAATGACTAACTGAATGACTAACTTACTTACTTACTGACCTATTAACTGACTGACTAAATGACTTACTTTCTGACTTACTCACTGACTTACTTACTTACTAATTTACTTCCTTACTAACTTACCAACTTAACTAACCGCTAATCTTTAAACAAGGCTAATCAGTTCAGCATTAGCTTTTAACATTCTCTAGTCGTTTCTATGAACTTTACTCTTTGTCAGTAGCATCTGTGCAAGGGAAGTATATTACAGCAATACAAGCTCCTTACCGGACTAAGTCAAAAGCAATTACTGAAATAATAATTCATTAGTGTAGCGACGTTTCTGCTCTTCACAGCTAAAGGCGTGGCACACAATATAAATTCTTATTACGACTATCAAACTATCATTAGTACAATATCTATATATCTAAACTAAATTTAACTTATTTTAACTAACATTAGTAAAAAGCAAGTACGTTAAAGCAGAAATTGTATTATGAAGATGCATTAAAACGTCTAAATACAGCACTTGTAATATATTCAAATCAAAAGTTTACATCGAATGTTAATGTTAATAAAGCTGGGCTAGTAACTACTGAAATTTTATAAGAAATAGTAAAAAGTTACAAATACAAAAAATAACACGGATTATGAAATATACTGAATTATTAGTTTAAAAAAAAGATTTCATGAGAGGCTTTTACTTTGGTCAAAAAGCGAAAAGTTGTCTTTCAAACTCTTAAGTGGAAGTTGAATATCTTTAAAATAAAAAAAAATTATGATTTTAAAGCTTTTTTAAACAACTGAAATCTTCCTAGAACGTTTTTTAAAAATTTAATTTGAATTTAGTTTCTCCAGCGACCGCTAGATGGCGCTGCTATTTTTCGTATGTCGGCCGCCATCTTGAATGTCAGATTCGAATAACAAAACACGGTAGGTTCGTAAAGGTTTGACGTGAATTAAGTTAATTTTCTTGAATTATCGGAGAAAAAATTGCAAAAAAAAATTATTAAACTTTAGTGACGAGTTGGGAGACTTCAAGCGCCACGTGACTTGCTTCAGTCGAGGTGGCAGCGTCTTCCTGCAACGACGTTTGAGAACTGGAGCGACGCAGTCCGTTACCAGCTGTAAATGTTAAATCAACATTCATGAAATTAAAGATTAATGCCTTGAATTGTTTTTAAGGACCTGTGGATCCGTTAGGAGACAAGGGCAAGGAAGCCAGCGAGGGCTGCCGACTCCGAAGACTACCGCGACGGCTACCGCTCGACTTATTGCCTTCCTTCAGCAGGGAAGCGTTCATCAGTCTCGGGTTGGGAGTGTTGAAAATGCTCCTGTTCTCACGCCAGCGAGCCCTGAGATAAACCACCGTATTTATTACCGCCAAACCGTGAACCGTTAACAGTAGCGGGCTGCATTCGATACGAAAAGCCATTACGTTGCTCGAGAAGCAAACGGCATCAGCGAAATTTATTTGTTCATTTTCATTACAGATTTTCTAATTTTTTTTTTCCTTTGATAAGATTTAGTATTTGGTACTTCATATCTTGCTCTGCTCGTGCTAGAGCCCGCTGTGATATTTCATGCTGATAGTTTTATTGCTTTTATTAATTAGGATCTGGAAATTGTCCTTCCTTCGCACTTAAAATAAGTTATTGTATTTCAGTATAGTTAACTGGATAAGTTACTAATGTGGAATATTAACTATACATTTTGTGCAAAGTTTTTAAAATACGATATCCCTCTAAAAGGGATCCTTTAGGACACTGAAATGCTATGAGAGCCCTGAATAGTATCTGAGCAGTGTCCTGAATAGTATCCTGAATAGCTTCCTGAACGGTATACTGAATATTGTCCTGAACCCTGAACAGGGTCCTGAAAAGCATCCTGAGCAGCATCCTGAATAGCTTCATGAACAGTATCCTGAATTACTGAAAGGTGTATTGAATAGTATCCTGTACATTATCCTGAATAGTGTCCTGAACAATGTCCTGAATATTATCCTGAATAATACCCTGATTAGACTCCTGAACAGTATCCTGAAAGGTATCCTGAACATCCTTAAAGCAGGTTAATTTCTTGCATTCAGGCCTAGCTGAGCCTGCCTGAATACGTCCTATTCACTTTATTCAGGAGGTTTTTAGTGTCCTGAAACTACCCTTAATTTTACTTTGGGATAAAGCGATACAGCCAGAACGTTACTCTGCATCTATTATGTTTATCTCTTGTAATTGTGTCAGTGTTTCCACTTTCCAGGGAATTTCCCTGGAAAAGGGGAAACATGGGCTCTCACAAGGGTAAATAAGGAAAGAGGGAAAAGGGCAAATCTGGAAGCACAGCCTTGTAATCTAGTACGGAGGGAGAAAAGGGGAAAAAGGAGATACCGAAAGTGGAAACTCTGAATTTGTCTTCTGATATAACATCTATATAATCTAATTCCAGCGTAATTATCTCATAACTATATTATAACTAATTCTAATGTCATTAATATAATCTATAACAACTCTAATTATATTATGAAATATACAAAACGTTTGTAATACACTGTAAGTCTAGTAATGCCTTCTAGCATTTATGTGTTATGGTACAGTGTGGTGTAGATTAAGGGGCTCAGGGAGTATCATACTTGCTGAAGAGTCGCAGCACGACGCACATGATGATGAACATCAACCCGAGTCCGACGAGTACTCCAATCATTGTCGGATCGACGTAAGAACCGACTTCCCATTCATCCGGCTCGTCCTCTGCTCAACACAAAATCAAAATTTTAATTTAAAAATATTGAATCTAATATTTACTAACCGTTAGCAGCTATAGTAGTAACTACCAGTACTAAAAGCAAATCAGTAGTTACTTACTAACTACTGTAACTAGAAAACGAACCAAAGCTGCTGTTCTTTTTTAGTACTTAGCGGTTTTCTAGGTTATCTATTTTGCTTAGCTAGCTTCTCTCTTAAGTAGCAGTAAATTGTTAAGGAAATAAGTTATCCTCCCTAGTTGTTAGTAGTTACAAGCTAGTAAAATAGCACGCTTTCTTGGTAGTCAAACAGCTAGCAAAGCTTAGGAACCTCTAAAATGGATCTTAAACTAGCAAAATACTTATTACTCGCTACTGTAACTAGTAAACTATCAAGGCTGCTACTCTTTCTTGTACTAAGCACTTTTCTGGTTTTACCTGCAACTATTTTGCTAAGTTAGCTTCTGTGCTAAGTAGCAGTTTTTCGAAGTACTTGACTACTAACTAGCAAACTAGCAATAGTATTAATTCCTTGCTGATTTGCCGAGCTGATGTTTCCAGTCTAATTTTGCTTGCAGAGTGGAACTTCTAAAGAGACGAGCTAATCTACTCAGTTGCACAGCTGCTATTTGGATGCTAATCGTATTGGACTTCTTTGCTAGAAGCTTGCTACGTGGCTTTAGACTTCACGTGATTGATACCCATTAGTTGGAATCCAATTTAGCTGCGCTTATACGTTCAGCTTCAGCCCATGTCAACAAGTTTCACTGAAACACGCAAAGCAACTATATGGAAAACTCTACGAAAATATTTAAAATTAGTATAGGAGTTAGTTTTATCTTGTAGAACAGGGTTGATGACACATGATAACAGTTGATAACAACTTGATAACAACTTGACAACAGACCTTGAATACTTGATGATACTTGATTCTATAGAATAGCTGTTATAGTCAAAAGGCAACTCCGGACTACTTGGCAAAAACATATGTTATAGAACTTTTTTCGCTGATTCGGAACATATATAGTGTCCCTATCTCAATTTTCCACGGTTTGGCTGCTAAAATTAATTAAAGTTTGAAAACGGACGTGGCAACGTTGGAGAGTAAGCACACGATCTGACTGGTTCACAACTGGTCACGTGATCATGACAGCCAATCAAAAAGTTTGTCGCCTCACAGTAGCAGACGATTTCATAATACTGTTTACTCCCTTCAACATGATATATGTCTGTGCATACTTTCCAACGTTGCCACGTCCGTTCTCAAACTTTAATTAATTATAGCGGCCAAACGGTGGAAAATTGAGATAGGGAAACTATATATGTTCCGAATCAGCATAAAAAGTTCTATAACATGTGCTTTTGCCAAGTTGTCTGGAGTTGCCCTTTAATAATTGTTAACTGTTGATGATTGTTATTATCGGTTAATAGTGGTTTTACCGATGCACCAAGTGTTTCCATCTGAATCGACATAGTTGGGATGGAACTTGGTTTCGCACTGACATTTTTGGTTGCGACATTCGCGGTGTTTGTCCTTGAATCTGCACTGCGCGGAGAAACTGCAACTGTCGTTCAGTTCCAAGGCTGGAATTGAAAGCAATAATAACGATAATGATAATGATAGTGGTAGTAGTAGTAGTGGTAGTAGTAATTGTAATAGAAGTGGTAACAGAAGAAATAGTAGTAAGTAGTAGTAGTAGTAGTAGTAGTAGGAGGAGGAGGAGGAGGAGGAGGAGGAGCGGTAGTAGTGGTGGTAGGAGCAGTAATAGTAGGATGGAGAGGAGGTGAAGAAGAAGTAGTATAGGTAGCTGCAGTAGCAGTAATGGTAGTAGTGGTGGTAGTAGAGGTAGTATAAAGTAGCAGTAGTAATAATAGTGATGGTAGTAAGTGGTGGTGGTAGTGGTAGTAATGTTAGTAGTGTTAGTAGCAGTAGTAGTAGTAAGAGCAGTAGTAGCAAGATTTACCATGGGAACAGCAAAGAAGGTCACTGACACTAAGAAAAGTTAATTTGTTGAATAGGTGGACAGTTATAGAGTATGTGAATAGGCACTGCTACTTGTTGACCAAGGATATGAGAGAATTGGTAGAAAACATATTACTTCAGTTGATAATGATAATTATATGAATGTGTAATTAAAACAGTTTTCATACTACTACTACTAGAATGCTGCTACTATCACTACTGCTATCACCACTGTTGCGCTAATGTAACACTTCCACTAACACCGTTACTAGTGCTATAGCCACTACCATGATACTTATACTACTACTTCTCGTATACCACTCCCATGTCTGCTACTATACTACAATTACCGGCATGTTAGGACTGCTTCTAACACAACTACTTCACTTGTACTAGCACGAACTACAACTACTTACAACTACCAAAGACAACTACTACTGTTAGTACTACTACTACTACGACCCTCTCTACTCCACGTACTACTACTACAACAGCAACTACTACTAATACTACTACCCCCTCTATTCCACGTACTACTACAGCAACTACTACTACTGTTACTGCTACAACAACAACTACTACTATACTACTACTACTCATACTACTACTGCTACTGCTACTGTTACTGCTACCAGTACTTCTACTACCACTACCGCTACTACCACCACTACCACCACCTCTACGACCGTCACTAATACTACTACTACAGCTACTGCTACTGCTACTACCACCAGTACTTCTACTACCACTGCCGCTACTACCACCACTATCATCACCCCTACGACCATCACTAATACTACTACTACTACTACTACTAATAATAATAATAACAGTAAAAATTTAAACAGACCTTTGCTGCAGGTTTGCCGACCCTGTACCGGGAATTCGCTGCTGCAGTTGCAAACTTGAGACACAGGGTCGCAAACGGAGCCGGCGATGTTGACGCGACAATCGTCGGTATTGACGCAAGCATCTCCGATGCGTTTGCCAGTCGCTCGCGTTTCGCCCGATCCTCCGTCTATGCGCAAACATTTAAACAACAAATTCAATTAACCTAAGCAAATAACATTGATAACACTCGATAACACTTGATAACAGTTAGTGCAAATCGATTGCGGTGCTATTTATGCAAAGTCCATGCACACAACTTCTGCACACACAGCACAGACATCCATATGGCATTCATTGATTGATACATAAACCCTGAAATTTTTATATTCAACCAGTAAATCCAGCTATTCCGGAATAAGTAACTCAAACCGGGTTAAAAATCCTACTCACCATCTACGAGGTTCTGTTTCTGCACACAACAAACTCTTCCAGAACACAACACAACTACAACTAGCACATAATTTACTAACCAACACATTTTTCTACAACTATTGCAGACTAATTCTGTAAGTAGTTTAATAGTCCAACTATCGAAAATTCTAGAAAGAAAAATAGTTTGACCCAGAAATCATTCCGTGTTATGTGGAAATGGTGTGCTACCCCGCGTGAAAGTAGCAACAACTGAACCAGAAGAAGGTACCGCCGCTACTGCGGTACGGACTGCTCTCGAAGTATCACGCGACTGAAGGGCGTCAGCGTGAGCAGTGTGGATCGATTCCCCTCGCTGGCTTTGCCGGGGACATACACACACACATACACACACACACTGCTATAACACTAAAATGAAAATGCCGCATTCAACGTGGACTCTGCCAAAATTTCATACACTTCTTTTTCTGCAAAAATGGACACACCGACTTCTTTTTCCGGACTACACACCAACTGTTTTCTGGGTTAATCAATACCAAACACACACACATACACACCAGACATAAAAGCTCGGTTTTTACTGCTTGCTGTACTGAAATATTTTGCACAGCCAAATCTAAGTAATGTATACTTGGCTTGTGCTACTACATAAATCACTGAAAAAAGTGTGATTTTACCATAGCAGCACGTGTACTGCGGATAAGGAGGGACGCCATCTTGTGTCGCTAAGACTTAAGATGGCGGAGTATAACAGAATCATGTATAGTGGTATGAGATAGCCGTAAATAGGAGTCTACTGGGAGTTTTGGTTAGATTATTCTAGAGCCACTCTCTCTAGGGAGAAATGACTAGTGTCCAGATATTGAACAAAGTCTTGCATTGTCCAGTATTGATTTTCTTTCATATCACGTGTCTGGAAACCAGGTTAGATTCCAGTGGCCTGATTACGAATTCACGAAATCGTTGAACACCCACAATTTCAAATTAATTTATTGTTTGCTTAATACTCTGGATTTATTGTCATTATTTATGTAATAGAGTTTAATTATAATAATATTTGGAAGTGATTTGGGTCTTGGTATCAATACAATCGTCACGTAGCGAATGTAATACTGTGCGCAGCACTTAAGAGATCGCATTTCCCGAGCGCGCCTCGCTATAGCGGACACCTGTATTAAATCAGTTTGCGAAAATTTCGAAATTTTATTGATACCAAAATGTTTTCCTGATTTTTTGGCGATTTTTAGAAACATTTTCGAGTGAGATTTGTTCACGTGAGTATTTTATACGCCTGTCCGTACTAGAGGGGCTTGTCTTTAATATCCGAGTAGCACACAATACTCGCTTATGGAAAAATATTGTCACATATTTCTCATCCTTTTCATTTGGGTGATATTATTAAAAGCTGGTTTTCTATTACATTACATAAATACAGTCGTATAACCCAAATAAAAATGTCGGTGCCTTTTACGGTGCCTTTTTAAGGTGTTTTGTATTGTATAGAACACCATTGCTCAGACCAGGTTTTATGCGAAACGTCTCCGTTGACAGGTTCGGTTCGGGGAACGAGTCGTCTTTTGTTCCGCAGAGTTATTTATCGTGCGGGACCAGCAAAAATAATTTCAATTTATTTTTGGTTGCTCGTGGCTAGCCAATATCGATCATAATACAAATCAATCAACGTCCGAGGTGCCTCGACTGACGAGCCAGAAGTAATGAAAAACGTGGCTACTGTCCACGTCAAGTACACTGTAAAAAGGCACCACTACAGTGCCTTTCCAAAGATGGCTGCATTGTCCTAACTCGTCCAAGTTTAAACGAGGTCGCCAGTCCGTCCAACCAAAATGGCACTGCAAAAGGTACCATCAATTCTATTTGGTTGAAAGTTGTAGGAATAAACTCCTGAAACTTTATTTGATGTTCGTTTTAATAACGTTATGTGTATAAAAATAATAAGAGATCTATTTCTTCATAAACTTTTTGTAGGAATATAGAAAACGTGTATTGTTTTTTGCTGTATCTACACCCTTCGTTTTTGAGTGCTGATGTACAGAACGTTATTTCCGCGGATGAAGGCGTCTCCGTATTTATTCTTCAGTTGACCGTTGTTGTACTCTTCCGTCTGCTCGAGGGCGATGTTCATGTAGCCGTCCAGACAAGCCAGGATACCTAACAACAAATTAGTAAACAGTTAAATATTCAAATACGATGTATCTTATCGTATCCTTAGTTAAAATTAACTATAGTTAAACTATATTGTCTTTTATTCCGGATAGTATAGTAGTTTTCAACAAACCTCGGTAATCTGTGCCGTTGTTAAGTTTAACGACAACGGGGCGCCCGATGATTTGCTTCAGGAATTCGTTAGGTGTCTGACGTTTGCTCATTTTTCTGGAAGTAGTTGTTTTAAATAAATCGTTGTATGGAAAATGTAATAAGCCGGGTCGCGTTGTTTGTGTGTGTATTTCTGTTCTTAGACGCTTTTGAAATTATCGTCTGTTTCTGTTTCATTCAAACAAGAAACAATTTAGTTTTATTTTCTACCGCTAGATGGCAGAATAAAGTTATACTTTTTAACTATAATTAAATTATAAATTGATATTACGTACCTATATTTATATATTTTAATCTTATTTAATATTTCTTTATTATATTATTTTGTATATTTAAATAATATAATATGTGAAATCGCCAGATGGCGCTAATGGCGATTGATTTCTCTTTTGCTGCCTAAGGCCATGTTGTTAGGCGGCGAAGGGAAATTCCCTGAAAGGGAAAAGGTAAATTTAGATACAGTTTTAGAACGGAGGGGAAAAGGGAAAAATAAGGGAGAGGGAAATTGGAGGGAAAAGTGTGGTTCCCAAACATTACAGAGAGGGGAAAAGGGGGGAAATTGATATCGAAGAAGCTAAAAGGAAAAAGGGAAATAAGACCCTCTTTAGGGGAAAAAGGGGAAACCGAAAGTTGGAAACACTGGTGGCGATGGCGAGTGACTGTCGCCCACAGTAGTAATGTTACGCTGTCATGTAACAGCCGCAAGAATGAGCTCGCTTCAAGAGTTACCGTCACTTTATTCATTTTGCTATTCTCTCAACTGAATAGCTTTATCATTCCTTCACATTTGAATTTCTAAATGTGGAAACTCTAAAATTAGACATTTTTGTATTTTTGACTTGAAAAAGTTCGTCGTGAGTCAAAGTTTGTAACTTTTAGGTTACTCAGTTCACGCAAGAGTCTTTTGCGGGACTGCCTTAGGGGCTTAAGGTATTTTTGAGCTTATCCAAAAACCTTATTTGATATTTGAAGGCCCTTCTGGCCGTCATTTTAACCTTGGGACAGACTGATATTCAAATCGGAAGCCAGCACGAGAGCCATGGACTACCGCAGCAGTCCGAGATGCCCTTAAAAACGAAACGTCGAAAAGTCAAAAAGCGAGAAACTAGGCAAGGAACATGTCAGGTATCGCCAGTCCCTCACAAGGACCTGGCCACACTGATTCGCTTCACCCAAATCAACAAAACGTACTCTTCTATCTCCCCAACTCGTCTCAAGCGTCATATCCCAATGGCCAGGCTGCGGGAAGATTTTTTCCCAAGCAGGACAGCTACTACTACCCAAACGATAACTGTGATTTCACCTGGACGCAACAACAGCAACAGCAGT
This sequence comes from Eulimnadia texana, assembly GCA_002872375.1. Classification (NCBI taxonomy): domain Eukaryota; kingdom Metazoa; phylum Arthropoda; class Branchiopoda; order Diplostraca; family Limnadiidae; genus Eulimnadia; species Eulimnadia texana. Next base: position 788,293 of record NKDA01000008.1, read on the forward strand.
GGGCAGAGACATCCTACCCGCTCGACCAGCAGAGCTCGACCAACGATTTTCAGGAAAACACCAACTGTTTCAACAACCAGACGATAAGTCCTGCGATCGAACACTACCACCACAACAACTTTGCGAGCCACCCAAACAACGACGCGAGTTTTCACGCAAGACAACAGTTCTGGCCAAAGACTTACAACAACCTAAACTACTACAACCAACAACAGCAACAACAGTATGTTTTTAATAAACAGCAAAATCATGCAGCAAGGTAATCGTTACGTCTTACAAACGCTCAAAACAAATATCGTTTAACTATCGTTTCTTTTTCAGTAGTTTCTATAGTCAAGGCACTAACGCTTGGTCAGGCCATTCAGACGCTAGGCCACTGCAACAGTTGTCGAGGACCCAAAATGTCGCTTACCAAGATCGTTTGAGAGCGAGTCTTCCCACAACGACCGAGACCAAAACGACTGTCGTTGTCCCGCCAGGATGGCAACGATACGTTTTAAACGGAGCCGTCTTCTATGCAAGGTAAAACAGTTAATAATTTTAATTTCAGTAATTACTATTATTGCAAATTACTATTTTATTTATTATTTAAATTTTTAAATGTCAAGGAAATTTAATAGTCCATTAATTAATTGAATTAAATTAATTAATTACAGTAATTTTGATATTTAAGCAGTTATTTGACTTATGAATGAAATAATTTGTACATTTTCAGTTATTCAAATCATCTGCCATACTGGTCGGTTACGTTGTAAATTCAGTGATAATATTTTAATGAATTTTTTTTCTGTTGTGTTTTCCCGAGGAGGTGGGTGGGTGGGTGGGTAGGTGGTGGGTGGGGGGGGCGTTTGATCGATGGGATTTGTCACCCGGCTGGAACTGGTACGCACTGACGCCATCCAGCGTCCTGCTTACCTGTCCTATCACCTGTAATCACCTGTTATCACCTTGTTATCAATGGGGTTAACAACCACCACCCCCACCCCTCCCCCCGCTTCCACATGTCATACTAGAATAATAATTAATAGATTGTTGCAAAACTTATTAGGAATTTTAATTGGATCGTTATCAAGGCGGTGAATTCTTGTCTTGATTGCAACCTGGGAGAAAAGAGTTTACTAATTTTGGGGACCGGTTTCGGGGACGTGACTCTTTTCGGTAAAATTAGGGTCGGCCAACCATTTCTGGAACCGAAAAAAGTTTCTAGGATTTCGCTAGTTGTTATCGTCGTGTTATCACCTGTTATCGCGTGATGGGGGGTCGGGAAGAAGGTAAATTTGTTACAGGAAGAGGGCGGTTTTTTCCCCCAGTGTGCGGGGGGAAGTGCGTACACGGTGGGAAAAAAGTAGTTGTAATGACGTTTATAGTGCGATAGTTTGGGGGCCAAAGGATAGGGCTAAAGGTAGTTAATTAGTTTGGGAAGTGGGAAGAAAGGAGGGAAGAGAGAGAACTTGATGAAAAGACAGAAGTTGAAGAGAATGATAAAGGAGAAAATGATGGAAAAGAAGGAGGAAGAATATAGAGAAGGAATAGAGAGAGAGGGTGGATGAATAAGAAGGGAAGGAGAAGGAAGAAATGATGAAAGAAAGGGGTAGAGAGAGTGATAAAGAGAGAGAATGATGAAAGAAAGGATGATAAGAAAGAGGGAATAGAGAGAAGGTGGATGAATGAGGAGAGGGAAGGAATGAAGTGATGAAAGGCAAGAAGTAAAGAGACTGATAAAGAGAGAGAATGATGAAAAGAAAGGATGATAAGAAAGAGGGAATAGAGGGAAGGTGGATGAATGAGGAGAGGAAGGAGTGAAGTGATGAAAGGCAAGAAGTAAAGAGACTGATAAAGAAGAGAAGATGAAAAGAAAGATGATAAGAGAATAGAAAGAAAATGATAGAAAGAGGAAAGAGAAAGGATGGATGAATGAGGAGAGAAGGAATGAAGTGATGAAAGGGAAGAAGTAAAGAGATTGAAAGAAAGGATGTTGAAAGAAGATAGAGAAGAAAAGAGGAATAGAGGGAGACTGGATGAAAAGAAAGGAAGAAGAAGTGGTTAAAGAAAGATGAAGAGATAGAAGAAAAATGATAGAAAAGGAGGAAGCAGAGAAAGATGGATGAATAGGAGGGAAGGAATGAAGTGATGAAAGGGAAGAAGTAAAGAGAATGATCGAAAGAAAGGATGTTGAAAGAAGATAGAGAAGAAAAGAGAGAATAGAGGGAGGCTGGATGAAAAGAAAGGAAGAAAGAAGTGGTTAAAGAAAGATGAAGAGAGATAGAAGAAAAATGATAGAAAAGGAGGAAGCAGAGAAAGGATGGATGAATAGGAGGAGAAGGAACGAAGTGATGAAAGGGAAGAAGTAAAGAGACTGATCGAAAGAAAGGATGTTGAAAGAAGAAAGAGAAGAAAAGAGAGACAAAAGGGAGGCTGGATGAAAAGAAAGGAAGAAAGAAGTGGTTAAAGAAAGATGAAGAGAGATAGAAGAAAAATGATAGAAAAGGAGGAAGCAGAGAAAGGATGGATGAATAGGAGGAGAAGGAACGAAGTGATGAAAGGGAAGAAGTAAAGAGACTGATCGAAAGAAAGGATGTTGAAAGAAGAAAGAGAAGAAAAGAGAGACAAAAGGGAGGCTGGATGAAAAGAAAGGAAGAAAGAAGTGGTTAAAGAAAGATGAAGAGAGATAGAAGAAAAATGATAGAAAAGGAGGAAGCAGAGAAAGGATGGATGAATAGGAGGAGAAGGAACGAAGTGATGAAAGGGAAGAAGTAAAGAGACTGATCGAAAGAAAGGATGTTGAAAGAAGAAAGAGAAGAAAAGAGAGACAAAAGGAGGCTGGATGAAAAGAAAGGAAGAAAGAAGTGGTTAAAGAAAGATGAAGAGAGATAGAAGAAAAATGATAGAAAAGGAGGAAGCAGAGAAAGGATGGATGAATAGGAGGAGAAGGAACGAAGTGATGAAAGGGAAGAAGTAAAGAGACTGATCGAAAGAAAGGATGTTGAAAGAAGAAAGAGAAGAAAAGAGAGACAAAAGGGAGGCTGGATGAAAAGAAAGGAAGAAAGAAGTGGTTAAAGAAAGATGAAGAGAGATAGAAGAAAAATGATAGAAAAGGAGGAAGCAGAGAAAGGATGGATGAATAGGAGGAGAAGGAACGAAGTGATGAAAGGGAAGAAGTAAAGAGACTGATCGAAAGAAAGGATGTTGAAAGAAGAAAGAGAAGAAAAGAGAGACAAAAGGGAGGCTGGATGAAAAGAAAGGAAGAAAGAAGTGGTTAAAGAAAGATGAAGAGAGATAGAAGAAAAATGATAGAAAAGGAGGAAGCAGAGAAAGGATGGATGAATAGGAGGAGAAGGAACGAAGTGATGAAAGGGAAGAAGTAAAGAGACTGATCGAAAGAAAGGATGTTGAAAGAAGAAAGAGAAGAAAAGAGAGACAAAAGGGAGGCTGGATGAAAAGAAAGGAAGAAAGAAGTGGTTAAAGAAAGATGAAGAGAGATAGAAGAAAAATGATAGAAAAGGAGGAAGCAGAGAAAGGATGGATGAATAGGAGGAGAAGGAACGAAGTGATGAAAGGGAAGAAGTAAAGAGACTGATCGAAAGAAAGGATGTTGAAAGAAGAAAGAGAAGAAAAGAGAGACAAAAGGGAGGCTGGATGAAAAGAAAGGAAGAAAGAAGTGGTTAAAGAAAGATGAAGAGAGATAGAAGAAAAATGATAGAAAAGGAGGAAGCAGAGAAAGGATGGATGAATAGGAGGAGAAGGAACGAAGTGATGAAAGGGAAGAAGTAAAGAGACTGATCGAAAGAAAGGATGTTGAAAGAAGAAAGAGAAGAAAAGAGAGACAAAAGGGAGGCTGGATGAAAAGAAAGGAAGAAAGAAGTGGTTAAAGAAAGATGAAGAGAGATAGAAGAAAAATGATAGAAAAGGAGGAAGCAGAGAAAGGATGGATGAATAGGAGGAGAAGGAACGAAGTGATGAAAGGAAGAAGTAAAGAGAGGTTGATAAAAAGAAAGATAGAGAAGAAAAGGAAGAAAAAACCGTTAAAGGAGAAAGTAGAAGGAAGTAAAGTAGACAGACAGACAGACAGACAGACTTACGGAAAGAGAGACTGACAGACAGGTGAAAAGGAAGACAGACAGACGAGAGGAAAGACATAGAAAAGAAAACCAAAGTGAAAGGAAATCGAAGACGGACATACTGACAGACAGACGGACACATGTACATACATACAGACATGACAGATGGAAAGGCAAGAAACAAACGTAGAAAGAGAATAGAAACCAAAGAAGAGAGAGGAAAAGGTTATATTGTAGAAAGCAAAGAGAAACAGACAAACAGACAAGACGGTCAGACATATGGAAAGGAAAGAAAGGGCACAGAAAAGAAAGAAAAAGGAAAGAAACAGACAGACAGACAGACAGGTACACAGACAGATGGAAAGGAAATAAAAACAGATATTAAGAAAGCAAAGAGAGACAGACATCTACCCAGATAGACAGACAGAGAAGAAAGAAACAGAGAACAGAAATGTCAATAGAAATTGAGAAAAACAGACTGAAAGAAAGCAAAGAGACACAGACAAACAGACAGACAGTCAGACTTATAACCAAGACAGACAGACAGACAGAGAAGAAAGAAACAGAGAACGGAAAAGTCAATAGAAATTGAGAAAAACAGACTGAAGGAAAGCAAAGAAGACAGACAGACAGACAAGACAGTCAGTCAAATAATCAAGACAGACAGACAGAGAAGAAAGAAACAGAGAACGGAAAAGTCAATAGAAATTAAGAAAAACAGACTGAAGGAAAGCAAAGAAGACAGACAGACAGGCAGACAGACAGACATATAACCAAGACAGACAGACAGATGGGAAGAAAGAAGCAGAGAACGGAAAAGTCAATAGAAACTGAGAAAAACAGTCTGAAGGAAAGCAAAGAAGACAGACAGACAGACATATAACCAAGACAGACAGACAGACAGATAGAAAGATAGACAGACAGACAGAGAAACAGATGGAGAAGTAAGAAGGCAACATAAAAAGGAAAGTTATAAGAGAGAGAAATGGGAGGAAAGTAGTGAAGGGGGGAAAAGGGGAAAAGCGAAAAGGGGAAAAGGTGCACACCTGGTTGTTTCAACTATAAAATGTGGTCACGCACTAACTGCTTTCCAACCATTTGACGCGTCCCCAACTTGCCCCTTATCACGCACCCACTGATAACACACGATAACACTTGATAACACGTGATAACAACCGCTACCCGATCACGTGACTGGGTGATAATACGCCGACAACAGAGTGATAACACTCGTTAGTAGTCCAAAGTGACGGTATTAAGGTATGGAAGGCGGATGATAACATGCAGATAACACTGATAACACGTTGATAACACTGATAACACGCAATCGGCTGCTCAACCTGTGCAACACGCAGACAAGGAGTGATCTACAACACAAACCTCTAATTAAGCCGTAGTAAATAGTGAAAAGGCTAAATGACAGGGGGGTTCGAAACCAACACCTGTTATCGTGTGTTATCAACGTGTTATCAACCTGTTATCATCTGTTATCACCTCATCTAACTGCTACGGCGTCTTATTATTTGCTTTTTATTTCTATTACATCGAATGTTATCACTGTATCAACCTGTTATCAAGTGTTATCACCTTATCTAACGGCTACGACGTCTTAGTATTTGTTTTTTATTTCTAGGTTACCGAATGTTATCACTGTTATCAACCTGTTATCATCTGTTATCACCTTATCAACTGCTACGACGTCTTAGTATTCGCTTTTTATTTCTAGGTTACCGAATGTTATCACTGTTATCAACGTGTTATCAAGTATTATCACCTTATCCAACTGCTACGACGTCTTAGTATTCGCTTTTTATTTCTAGGTTACCGAATGTTATCACTGTTATTAACCTGTTATCATCTATTATCACCTTATCAACTGCTACGACGTCTAGTATTTGCTTTTTGTTTCTATTCTATCGAATGTTATCACTGTTATCAATCTGTTATCAACGTGTTATCACCTTATCAACTGCTACGACGTGTTATTATTTGCTTTTTATTCTTATTTTATCGAATGTCATCACTGTTATTAACGTGTTATCAACGTGTTATCACCTTATCTAACTGCTACGACGTTTTAGTATTCGCTTTTTATTTCTATTATATCGAATGTTATCACTGTTATCAACCTGTTATCAAGTGTTATCACCTTATCTAACTGCTACGGCGTCTTATTATTTACTTTTTGTTTCTGTTTTATCGAATGTTATCACTGTTATCAACCTGTTATCATCTGTTATCAAACCCCCTCTCCCTCTTGTGGGGGAAAAAAAGGTAACTCTGTCCCGAGGAAAATTACGAGCGATTACTCGTTTCCGCTTCTTGTGAATGAGAAGAGATTTTTGCTGTTGTTGTAAAGTTTTGATTTATATTATAATTACGTGGAGTTGTGAGATAATTTGAGTGGGGATTGAGTTATCATCGTATTAGCAACTTGTTATCTTGTGTTAGCAATGTGTTATCGTGTGTTAGCAATGTGTTGTCATGTGTTGGCAATGTGTTAGCAACTTGTTATCAGGTGTTATCAGGTGTTATCAAGGTGTTATCATCGTGTTAGCAACTTGTTGTCAAGGTGTTATCAAGGTGTTGTCATGTGTTAGCAACTTGTTATCAGGTGTTATCATGTGTTAGCAACTTGTTATCGTGTGTTATCAAGGTGTTGTCATGTGTTAGCAACTTGTTATCATCGTGTTAGCAACTTGTTATCAGGTGTTATCATGTGTTATCAAGGTGTTGTCATGTGTTAATAACTTGTTATCATGTGTTAGCAACTTGTTATCATGTGTTATCAACTTGTTATCATGTGTTAGCAATGTGTTACTATCGTACTATGAAAGAGTTGTTTCCTATCATGAGTTGACTTCTTTTACTATTTCAGTTACTACTTACTAGTACAATTACAGTTTATCCTAGTACTACTACCACTACCACTACTACTGCTACTACTACTGCTATTAGTACCACTACTACTTCTACTTCTACTACTTCTATTACTTCTACTACTACCACTACTACAACAACACCTACTACCACTACTGCTCCTACTACCGCTACCACTATTGCTACAATTCGTACTACTACCACCACTACTACTACTACTCCCACTACTACAACAACAACTACCACTACCGCTATTACTGCCACTATTACTTCTACTACTTCTACTACTACAACAAGTACTACTACCACTACTGCTCCTACTACCGCTACCGCTATTGCTACAATTACTACTACTATTCCCACTACTAAAACAACAACTACCACTACTGCTACTGCTACTACTGCGACTGTTACTGCTACCACTTTTACTATTATTATTACTACTACTTATTATTATAATATATTATTACTATTTTTATTATTACAACTACTACTGCCACTTCTACTTCTACTACTACTACTACTACTGCCTCCACTACTACCAATACTACTCTTACCACTACTACTCCTCTTACTACTTCTACCACTACTAATACTACTACTACTACTACTACTCAATATAAACTCACAATTCCCCTTACATCTTTCCCAGTCTTTTCTCTCCTAGTCTTTTCATGTTCTTTATCTGAACATATTTTTTTTGTGTGTGTGGCTTACAAGTAGTTTGTAGTTGGTAGCTGCTAGTTAGCCACATTCTGCTAGTTGGAGGGGTCCCTGGAAAAGCCAGGTGTTGGAAATAGCCAACCCCTCGACACACTATTAGCAACTGAAAAGGGGGGAAGCTTCACAGATAAGAATAGCACAGCAAAAAATTTACTATATATATAAATATCATATTTATTTTAAATAACAATATTTAATTTATTTTAATTAAATTATATTTTATTTATATTAGTTTTATATTTATTTATTATTATTATATAATAGATTATATTATTTGTATTATATTTATATTATATTTGTACTATATTATTATTTATATTATATATTATATTATATTTATTATATTATATATTATATTATATTTATATTATTATTTTGTTATTAAAAATATGTTTGTTATAGGATTTTCTATTTGTATACTGTTATAATTAATTCATTGATTCAAAATAATTTAATTGAATGTTTTTTGAAAAATATTTTAATTATTATATTTATTTATTTTGATTATGACACTTATTTGTTACGTCGGAATTACCTTGTCGCAGTTGTGCGTCGCTCCAAGTGAGCAAACCGTGGGAATTTTCCCCGCCGTTTTCCCACGGTTCACGCTGATGACAAAAGAGAAATTTTCTCACGGGCCTTGAAATGAATTTTCCTATCTCTCTTTTTTTCCCCTTAATTCAGATCGATTTTAATCCCTCTAAATTGAATAGAATCGATTGAAAGAGAGATTTTGCTACTTTTGTGTATCGATATTTATATAATCCCATACGAATTCAAAGTAATAAGTTAAGTAAAAGCTATAATAAAATAAGTCTATTGAATATATTTAGTAATTATATTTAGTATAATATATAGTATATATATATAGTATATATACAGTCAGTGTTTCCACTTTGCAGGGAAATTCCTGAAAAAAGGGGAAATGGAGTCTGAAAGGGGGAAAAACAAGAGAAGAGGGAAAAGAGAAAATCTAAAAGTACAGCCTGGATTCTAGCGGCGATGAGAAAAAGGGGAAAATAAGGGAAGAGGGGAAAATGGGGAAATTGAAAGTGGAAACACTGTATACAGCATATATAGTATAATATTTAGTATATATAATATATATAAGCATAGTAATTTATATTTAGTAATAATTAACGAAATTTAATATTTATGTATTAATTTACTCTAATACCAGAATTTTTTAACGGTTAATATCTATTTAAATCTCAGCAGTGCACTGTGATGTAGTTATTTTTCGTGTGTGTGTATATGCAAAAGACGTGAAAATTGAAACATGGCCTCTTTCCTTTGTTAAACAGTCCCAGCGGTAATCGACTGGCCTCCATGGAAGAAGTTGCTATCTACTTACAGCGTGACGGCACGTGTAAATGCGGCCTTCCCTGCCCTCTGAGACTCAATCAGGTCTTCAGTTTCGACCCTCTGGTAAGTTTTTTCAACCACCGTTTCAACCACTTTTTCATCCACCTCACCCCAGAAGCCCATCTTTCTTCCCTGCCCTCTGAGACTCAATCAGATCTTCAGTTTCGACCCTTTGGTAAGTTTTTTTTCACCCACCGTTTCAACCACTTTTTCATCCACCTCACCCAGAAGCCCATCTTTCTTCCCTGCCCTCTGAGACTCAATCAGGTCTTCAGTTTCGACCCTTTGGTAAGTTTTTTTCACCCACCGTTTCAACCACTTTTTCATCCACCTCACCCCAGAAGCCCATCTTTCTTCCCTGCCCTCTGAGACTCAATCAGGTCTTCAGTTTCGACCCTCTGGTAAGTTTTTTCAACCACCGTTTCAACCACTTTTTCATCCACCTCACCCCAGAAGCCCATCTTTCTTCCCTGCCCTCTGAGACTCAATCAGGTCTTCAGTTTCTACCCTCTGGTAAGTTTTTTCAACCACCATTTCAACCACTTTTTCATCCACCTCACCCCAGAAGCCCATCTTTCTTCCCTGCCGTCTGAGACTCAATCAGGTCTTCAGTTTCTACCCTCTGGTAAGTTTTTTCAACCACCATTTCAACCACTTTTTCATCCACCTCACCCCAGAAGCCCATCTTTCTTCCCTGCCCTCTGAGACTCAATCAGGTCTTCAGTTTCGACCCTCTGGTAAGTTTTTTCAACCACCGTTTCAACCACTTTTTCATCCACCTCACCCCAGAAGCCCATCTTTCTTCCCTGCCCTCTGAGACTCAATCAGGTCTTCAGTTTCTACCCTCTGGTAAGTTTTTTCAACCACCATTTCAACCACTTTTTCATCCACCTCACCCCAGAAGCCCATCTTTCTTCCCTGCCGTCTGAGACTCAATCAGGTCTTCAGTTTCTACCCTCTGGTAAGTTTTTTCAACCACCATTTCAACCACTTTTTCATCCACCTCACCCCAGAAGCCCATCTTTCGTCCCTAACCTCTGAGACTCAATCAGGTCTTCTGTTTCGACCCTCTGGTAAGTTTTTTCAACCACCGTTTCAACCACTTTTTCATCCACCTCACCCGTAAGCCCATCTTTCTTCCCTGTCCTCTGAGACTCAATCAGGTCTTCAGTTTCGACCCTCTGGTAAGCTTTTTCAACCACCGTTTCAACCACTTTATCATCCACCTCACCCACAAGCCCATATTTTCTTCAAAATTTTTAACCCGCTAGTTTGCGGGGGTTGAGAAGCTGTAAGTAAGTTTGATAGTAAATAAGTACACTCGATAGAAAAGTCATCCGGTTGAGTACCGAATGACTAGGTAGCTGAACACTAGCTTCCCCTGAATTACTGGCTGAATAGTAGCTGAATTTACTTTAGTCGCTAAACCTGAACCTCTCTGAATAAAGGGTTGAATACTGCATGACATAGTTCTTTGAAACTTCAAGCGTACGAACCGTGTGAAAGTGGGCCAATTTCCCACTATCAACTAGCTGAATCCATGGTAATCATGCACCATTCAGAGGGTCATTCTGACGTTTGACTAGCGCATGTTTTTTCTATTGGGTAAGCAGACGTTTTGTTAGTCTGCAGGGGTTAAATGGCGGGCCAAACTGTTTTCTATAGTCGACGACGTCGTGCAAGTTATTGATCGGCGGAGGTCGTCTTTTCTTTGCAGGTACCCGGCGCGACGAGCCAAGGCGTCGAGACGTCGAGCGCCGCGCCAAGCTGTTGCCGAAAGCGACCGCTAGATGGTGCCAGCAACACGTCAACAACAGTAACAACAGCAGCAGCCGTAGCAGTAGCGGAGACTTCAAACGCGAAAAAATCTGCAAACTCGCAAAACCGAGTTCAACCGAAGAAAGGCAAAGCCCAGCAGCAGCAAGAACAGCAGACCCTACAAACAGCTATACAGCATGTACTAAACTCAGTAACTTATATATTTAGCTGTATATCATATTATTATAAGCTTAATTTATAATACTATTTATACTAAATACTATTTATGTATGTGAATGCAGCGGAAGTCGCCCTGCCCGAACATAGACGTGCGATCTCTACCTGCCGAACAGAACCGGCCGCCAGTAGGAAGCTTGCTCGGGAAGCAGTTCTCGAGTCAAACGCAGCAGGATGTTGCGACTCCAGCCGATTCTGCGAGTACAGCTCAGGCCGCCCCGTCTTTCTTCGATGACCCGAGCGGCTATCTGGCTCAGCAGACTGTCCTCGTCCGCAGCAGTCTGGCCTGTTCCTCAGCCGATGAAAGCCCAGCGGAGAAGAACGGGACGGAAGAAGAGTTTATCGGCGATCTCCTCGACTGCATTCCCGACTCGATGGACGAGATAATGCAACAAGTGCCAAAAGAAAACGCAATAACCTCTTCATCCGCTTCTCTTCAGCAGCATCAGGAGCCTGCAACCCTGTCCTCGACAGCTCCTTCTGTGGCCTCGTCACAAAACACACAAAATGACAACCAGAAAACAGTGCAGACGACGGCTTCTTCTAGGCCTCCCTCCAGAGCTCCTCTTCCATTAACGCAGGGCAAAACGAAAGCAAAAGAACCTCGAGCAACTAAGAAACCTGCAAGAACAAAAAATCCTCCCAAAAACGTTGCCGTTCCTAATCTACAGCAGCAGACGACAGTGCCGATGATCTCCGTACCTGGTCTCACTTCCATCAGAGCTCCGTTCCAGATTCCCTACAGCGGGACGACTACTGCTCCCCCACAGCTTTTACCCGCAGCCCCGCTCAGACCCGTTACCCTCGTCACGTCGAACGGAGCCGGACCGCAGGGAAATTTAACGTTTTCTCCCATTCAGCCTTTACTTGCCAGCAGACCGACTCTAACGCCTTCGGGACAGGTAGTACACGTCGTCAGCAACCTTACCGCGCCGAGCCAAGTTATCGCAGCTCCTCTCGGCAGTTCAGAGTCTTCAGCTTTACCCATTCTGGCGTTTGGAACTCCCACAGTGACGACAGCTTCAACGACAGGCAGCTCGAACCGAAACCTGACGCGCACCGGGAAGAAAAAGAAGTCAGCTCCGCAGACTGTAGCGTCGATACTACAAGGAGCTCAGATGGCAGCTTTGCAACAACAGCAACAACAACAACAGCAGCAGCAGGTTGAATCGTCTTTCATCTACAATGTACAAAACGTCCAACAGTACCCGCAGCTCTCGACACTGGCTCTGATGCCTGACGGGAAAACTTACGTCGTGGTGAATACTGCTACATCGAATACAACTAACCAGCAACCATTGGGCCAGTGGGTCGTTAGTCAGAGAAATCCTGGACCAACCTTTCAGACTGTACCGATAGTGCAGCCAGCAGCTCAGACCAACTTACTACAGCCGATGAATCTGATTAGCGGACTGTATCCCACCTCGCTACCTGGTACTACGATAGTCGTCCAGGGTTCAGCTCCCTCCAACACTCCGCAGCAAGTGTTACTGCAAGACGGCACGCTACTGCAGACCGAACCTTCGAACGTCTTCACTTCCTATGGCGGGGTGTTGATTCGACAAGCCAGTCAGCAGACGATCATCACCAGGTCTTCAGTGCCCATTGCAGCTCTGTCGGGAAGTTCGCCCGACTCGAGCGTTCAAGACGGCGTGTCATCCTCATGCAGGGATGCTCCTGAAATCGTTACCTGCGGTGAAGCCACTCCACCACAGGTTGCGTCGACCTCAGTGAGGAAAGCGCAGCCCAGTCCTGTGGTGCAGAGCAGTCAGATCGACAGCTGCGTCCAGGACGAGACGGCCGACTACACGGCGGTTCTCAACGCCACAGGAGGCGACCTGTGGAACGACACCCCGAAACGGACCGCAGAGTTCAACAACAACCGCTGGCTGAAAGCAAACGTTGAACACTGAACTCTTACGACTCTGTTATATATATTTTAGTTTTAAGTAAAAATAACTTATAAAAAAATCGCATAGGAAAGACTCTGGAATCGGTTGTGTCCATTTAAAAAAAAAACTTATTTTCTCCTTCGTGCAGCGTTTCCTTCTCGAGTCTTTGATAACCCGGTGTCGTTGTCCCGCATTTCGTTACCCACGACTATCCGCTAGTCCCGACTATTTTTTCTCCCAGTTTTCTAACTTCTGTGCATTTGTTTTCTCCTATTTCTCTTTAATATTTTGTTTTACAGGACTTTTTCAGCTAATTTTTTAAGTTTTTCTAAAACAAGGTGCTTTATTATTAAACCCCCGGTGTTTTTTATTATTATATATTTATTAAGCACCCTAAAACTTTCAATATCAAAAACGTTTTTTCTTCTGTTAAAATTTTGTGTGCGTGTGTTTGTTTGTATTCTGCAGAATTGTGAAAGTGTTGAAAAATTTTTTGTTTGTACAATATTTTGTAAAACTTGTTGTTTGTAAAATTTTCGTTTCGATTTTTTTCCTGTTTTCCATAACATGAAATAATCTCCCCCAAAATGTAAAATGGCGTCCAAAGATTTTATATTTTTCCGTTTATTTATTTGAATTATTCTTGAATGTTTTTTTTCTCTTGTATATAGAAAACTCCCAGTGGATGTTGGAATACACACAAAAAGTCTTTGAAGTCCCAGGGTTGCCACTTGTCTGGAAATCCTGGAAAACCTGGAAAAGTCGGGGAAATTGGATTTGGGTAGAAAATGACTGTGACATCAAGTAAGGAGGGCAAGCAGTGTTCCCACTCTCCAATCTTCCCTTTTTTCCCTCTTCCCTTATCTTTCCCCTTTTCCCACCTCCGTGCAAGAATGTACAGGGTCTAGATTTCCTCTTTACTCTCTTCTCTTCGTCTTCCCTTTTCAGACCCCATTTCCCCCTTTTTCAGGGAATTCCCCTGCAAAAGTGGAAACACTGAGGGCAAGGTTCGTGATGAGTTAGCACATAACAGGAGCATGTGAGCAGGGAAAGGAAGAGGTTCGTCTTCAAGAAAACTTGTTCCGGAGAGGACAGAATCAGGGAAGAAGTAACACTAGGTTCCCACTGCTGGTACACTATATTGGTATATAACTGAGAATATTCCCAGCTATTTAGCCATTCCTTCACAGTAATGGCTTGTCTTCGCTTGGCGATTTGTACTGGAATAAGTCCTGCAGTCTAAACTTGGTTTAAGATACGGCGATAATGAAAACAGAACTATAGACAGAGTGACTTCAGGATGAATCGGATGGAACAGGATCCTTCTTCAGGTTACTCCTTCATACTTACGTTTACATACTAGTAAACTATGTGAGCAGAGATCACCTCACAGCAACAAGTGCAATAGTTTACCAGAGTGGGATTCGGGAAAAGGTAGAAAGATATCATTAAGTTGCGAACGGAGACAATATTTATTTGGCCCTTTCTTAGCAAAGATTCGAAATAATCGCACACTGAGGGGTAACAGCGGAAAAGTTAAATACAGCTTCCGATAGTACATCCTCAAGTATCTTTCTTGTCTGTTTGTGTCAGGATTTTGATGAAACATTGCTACTTCTACGAATATGAGAGAAAACATTCTTATTGATGCTACTCCTTTGAAGTGTGCTACATAGTTGGGATGCCATGACCAACTGCACATTTTTGGAACCGACATCACGGAGAGCAGTCGCTTATTAAGAACTTTACTCCTCTGACAAATGCTCGAGTAACTTTGTTTATTTATCTCATTACCTGTTTTTTGTCTTGGTTACACTGAGGGAACAAGCAAGTGGAAGGAAGGTGTTTATCCTGCGCTCGTTCAACAGAGAACTCTACAGGAATGTTGCACAGGGAAAGAGTAATACCCGGATTCGTGTCTAAATGACTCCGGACTACTGATATGGGAATATACATATATTTTTAGGACAGTCAGGGAAAAACCTAGATTTTTGGTCAGGGAAAAGTCAGGGAATTTCACTGATCCATTAAAGTGGCAACCCTGTTGAAGGAAAGGTAGGTTTATCACAAGGAAATCAGGCGAAGGTCACGTTGAAAGCTCGAACTTCCATCGGAGCGATTCGCACTTCATCCAGAGTCGTCTGCTTGAACGAATAGAGTCCAGTCAACGAAGTTTCGAAGATACTCTGAACAACTGGACCGATGAACTTGGTTCCAGGATGAAAGGGAACGTTCGCTTTGTCCAGGACACGGCATTTGGGTATGTCGGTTTGAACCGAGCAGTCGAACCCGCGGTTATGGATTATCATCAAGGCACTCTGCGATGGAAGCTCAGGATCCGCGGTTTCAGGATCGGACAGAATCCGCAGATTCACTAACTGCGCATTGCACGGTAGCGGCTGATTAAGGAACATCACCATCTTGCTGGATATTACTGGTTCAGTCGAACTATCCTCACTATCGACTACGAAAACTGAAGAAGGGTTAGTCAGAAAGCTAGAAGTCACGTGAGCTAGCAGACTAGCTCTGGGGATCAGCTGATTGTCGACTGCGTCACGTTCTTCTAGAATCAAGTAGAACTCTGAAGCTGTCCTCAAGTTGTCTGTGACACCTTCACCCATTCCACGTCCATCGTCATATATTGTCCGACGATCCAGCATCACTTCCATCCATCCAGGTTGTAGCGAGCTGAAACCGTGAGCTCTGCTAACTAGCAAACTTAGTCGGTACTTGCTATCTTCTATATAACCCATAGTAGTCACAGGGTAGTAGTTAGCTTCTACTCCCAGCGTACTAACTTTTACTCGTTTCTGCATCTGGAAACCGTTCTGGTCCGTATAGAACACTGCCGTGTGGTGAGTAGTGTTCGACAAATTATCACTATTGAAATTTCTTATACTAGTTTTCAGTCTGAAGAAAAATTCGTGCTCTCGATAGTTTGGATTAGCTCCCAAATCAGTTTCTAGTTTGATATGAACTACGTCTTCTAAACTGCTACCTTTCTTGTGGTAGATAGTAGTAGTTAAAATCAGTAAACTGTTGTAAACTACGCTAATTTCTGAGGTTACAGACCCGCTGATAATGTAAATCTGGGGTCGGCCCATACTTTTAAGGACGTCTATGAAAGGGTCGGCACTTTTAGGGTCTGGCATGAAGAGATACGCCCCACTGTGGAACATTGCCGATTGATACGCACCGAATTCTGCGTAACAGTCGATGTTTTTGCCACTTGCGGTAGTGATACTTTTCAAAAATCCGGATTCGCCGTCGAAAACCAGCTTCCGCTTCCGGTTCTCGAACTGGATGTCACCATTTTTAGTTCCGGAAAAGCTGAACGGAGGTTTGTCTTCGTCCGGACATCCGGTGCAGTAGACGACCGTCTTTTCCGGTTCCGATTCTTCGGTATGGACGAGCCTAAACGTCGTTAGGGATAATGGCGGCAAATCTGCGATGAAAACTAAGTTAAAATCGTCTGCTAGCGGACGATACGAAGTTTTAGCAGCCGGATATCCGCCGGAAGTAATCGGAACCCAAACCGGATTTAACTGGTGGCGGATTCTTCTTCCGGTCGAGTCGTAAACGCGAACCGCGGACGAGTTGACGTTCAATCGCACGACTTCTTGGCGAAAGTGCGGGTCGGGGTTAAACAGGACCACAGTCTGAGATTTAGGACCCTTGAGGTCTAGAACGGGTTTAGTGGGCAGCTGGTCGTACTTCTGGCGTTGCGCGTACTGCAGCAGACGACGCGAGCGTAACGCGTCGTCAGCATCACCTAGCGCTAGTGACGCGCAACGCGCCTGAATTTTCAACGCGTCCTGGAGCGAGATGAAAAGCTTGTCGCTGTAGTCTTTCATGACGTGAGCTTTCGACGTCCCCGTGATAGCGTCATGGTGCTGGAAAAGTGCTAACGACCTTCTAGCAGCGACTAACTTAGCGTAGTCGCTATCCAGCACTCTGCTAACTCGGTTTAAGCCGTTCTGTCGCGCTTGAACTAGCGTTAGCGAGTAAAGGATCTCTGCTGACCGTAGCGCTGATTCTAGTTCTCGTGCTAACTGCTTGAAGTAGGGTCTGGTAGTGAAGTAGCCAGTCCAGTAAGCAGGTCTACCTTCACTGAAAATATCAGAATAAGGGAAAAAATCACCTTTTAGGGTCGGAAAAGTTTCGGTCCGGTCCCGAACGATCTTAAAGTAGTCGCTCAGAGTCCCGAACTTGATCTCGGCGTGATAGGTGTTGTAGTTGTTGTTAATGTAGTTGAAGATGTTCATGTAGTTGACGTACTGCTGGTCCCACTCTTCTGCTTTGTTGTAGCGGAAGTCGTCGCCTATCAACACTAGCGCCACGTTGTGGGGGTGAAGAGAAGCTTGTTTACCGTACTGTTCCAGAAGTACCTCAGCTTTCTGGACTAAGTTTGCTTTTGTGATTGGCATGGATTTGATCGAATATTCGGTATATTCGCCTGGAACACTGCGAAAATCGTAGTGAAGACAGGTTTCAGGATCCGGACCGCAGGAATGTTTAATGGAGTAGATATCGAACGGAAAATTGTGGCAAAGGATTGAAGATTCAGTTTCCCAGGGCTGTTTCCATAAGAAATCGATCAGCTGATTGTCGGCGAGGTATTTTTTCCAGGCGTAGTGAATGCGCTGGACCACGGTGTTGTGGAGCCCGGATAAGTGGAGGAGGTAAGGGGCTACGGGACCGTGGCCGAAAGGGTCGATGGACCAGACGGAGGTGGGAGTGACGCCCAGACGGGACTTGAGCCATTGGTGACCTGTTTGAATGAGTGAATGAGTGGGTGAATTGGTCAGTGTCAATGGTGGGCGAATGGTATGAATCGATGAATGAATCGATGAATTGGACAAATCATGTGAATGAACAGACGGAACGGATAGATGAATGAATTAATGAAAGAATGGGTGAGCGAGTGATTGAATGAATGAATAAATCAGTGGATGAATGAAATGGATGAGTGGATGAGTGAGCGAGTTGATGAATGAACGGACTTATGAATTGTTGAAGAGATGGACGAATGAGGTGAATGAATGAGTGAATGAGACGAACGAATTGAATGGGTCAGTGAGTGAATGAATAACCGAACGAATAAATGGATCTATAGACGGACGAACAGATAGACGAATGAGAAAACAATGAAAGAATGACTGAATTAACTTAAGTGAATTAATTAAACTTTAGTGAATGAATTATAATGTAATTAATTTAAATATAACCTTCGATCATCTGGTCGAGCATCGCAGGCCAGTGTACCGTGGCTTCGTCAGTCATTACCCAAGTTCCAGATGTGAACTCCAGCTTGCCTTCATTTACCAATTGCTTCACTTGACGCTGCTTCGCTGGGTGGGCCCTATAATGGAGTAGTAGTAGTAGTAGTAGTAGTAGCAGTAGCAGTAGCAGTAGTAGTAATGGTAGTAATAGTGGTAGTATAGCAGAAATATTGGTACTAGTAGTAGTAGTAGTAGTAGTAGCAGCAGCAGTAGTAGTAAAGGTAATAGTAGTGGTAGCATTAGCAGAAATATTGGTACTAGTAGTAGTGGCACTAGTAGTAGTAGTAGTAGTCTGTCGAGTAGTTGGACAGATCCTCTACGAGCAAAGGAGCTCTACATTTTGTCCATGGATTCGACAGAATTGGCAAAATGTTAACAGTACTTAGTAATAATAACAATAACAAGAAAACTGCCGAATAGGTGGACAGATCCTAATAGAAAGTTTTAACATCGTCCAAGGATTCCACAGATTCAGTACAGCTATAACAGTTAATAACATTAAGTAATAATAACAATTCTGTCGAATACGTGGACACTACAGTTACTATTATGTTTTACTACTACTATTACTACTACTACTACTACTGTTACCGTTACTACTACTACTACTACTACTACTACTACTACTACTACTACTACTATCATTACTACTACTACATTACTATTAATGTATATTATTCCTAAGTATTTCTACAACATTAATAATACAAATTTTGTTACGTTTGCCACCACTTGGAGAAGTAGGCGATTTCAGTCCAGACGAAAGTCATATTCCTATGTTCCATCAACTTGTTGACCATGTTGTCCAGGATCGACTGCGTTGATTGACTGTAGTACTCCTCGAAGGTTTTCAACCAGCCAGGATCGTTGTGTGAATGAGGTAGCACGATTACCTAATTATTAACATTGTAGTTAGTTGTAATATTCTATGAATTAATGGAGTAGGTTGAAAAGTTTGCTGGTGGTAGTAGTAGTAATAGTAGTAGTAGTGATAGTGGTTAAAGTATAGTGGTAGTAATTATAGTAGTAAGAGCAACAATACGAGTAGTAATAGTGGTAGTAGGACTACCAGTAGTAGTAGTAGTTGTAGTGGCGGTTATAGTAGAACTATCAAGAGTAGAAGTAGTAGTAGTTAATGGATGAATGTAGTAGTTGTAGTAGTAAGGGTTGTAGTAGTAGCAGCAGTCGTAGTGGTAGTGGTTAGAGTATAGTGGTGGTAATAGTAGTAGTAATATTATTCGCAGCAGTAGCAGTAATAATAGTAGTAAGAGCAACGATACGAGTAGTAATAGTGGTAGTAGGACTACCAGTATAGTAGTTGTAGTAGTGGTTGTAGTAGAACTATCAAGAGTAGAATTAGTAATAGTTAATGGACGAAGGTGGTAGTTGTAGTAAGGGTTGTAGTTGTAGTAGTAATAGTAGTGGTAGCAGGTGTATTAGTAATAGTAGTTGTAATAGTAGTAGTAGCAGGACTATCAGCAGTAGAGTAGAAGTAGTAGTAATTAGTCGAAGGAAGAAGTAGTAGTAGCAGTTGTATTAGTGATAGCAGCGGTAATAATAGTAGTAGCAGGACTATCAGCAGTAGAGTAGAAGTAGCAGTAGTTGTAGTAAGGGTTGTAGTAGTAGCAGCAGTTGTAGTAGTAGTAGTAGAACTATCAGCAGTATAATTAGTAGCAGTTAGTTATTGGAGGTAGTAATAGTAGTAGTTGTTGTAGTAGGCGGTCGTAGTAGTCACCTTTAACGGCAATCTGCTCCACTGTGCCCGTCGTTTCTTGTATCGTTCTTCGAGGAACGAGTCCCAGTACTCCCGCCGCTGCAACCATTCTGGCTGTTTCATAAAATCACATAAAATAAATCAATTAGTAAAATAACAATGTATCATAAAATCATATTTCAATGTAATTAAAGCACTAAATTAATTCAAACATACAATATCTCAATTACTAATTCATTTCAATAAATTTCAATATTACTAGATTTAACATTGTACTTTAGTACACCTACAAAATATCTTTAGTAGATTATTTACTTACGATACAATATATCAAAGTAATTAATTTATTGATATTATTAGCAACAACAAAAAACTTTCCTACGTTGAAATTCAGTTGCGAAAACTTTTCGTTGAGATCAACAGTAGCAGACGACTTGAGCAGCGCAGGGCAGGTCAGTTGCAGGTTATCCGCATCCCGCTCCCCGTTGCTCCGCACATAGGCCGCGCTGATCTCCCGACTCCAGTCAGAACCTCTTGCCGCTGAAACGGGACCGGACGGGGCCGAGTTTGGACTTCCGCCGGAGGTCCACAGCGTTGTCAAGTGTTCCGTAATGTTGAAATAGGAAAAAATGGCCAAAATACTGAAAATTAGCGCGGGAATCGACAGCATTCGCACTAAACTGAAACGACGTGGAAAACGCATTTTTCTTCTTTACAGACCAAAAAAAAAAATCTGAAAATAGAAAGTAATATTCGTTATATTTATTATATTAGTATATTATTATAATTATTTATATTATAATATAATGTAAATGTTCATAAATGCGAACTGTAATAATAATAATAATAAAATAAACTATAGTAAAAGAGACATATAAAAATAGCTAATAAATAATTATATTATTTTATTATATTATAATTAATACTATACTATGATATAAATATTAATAACTACCAACTGTAATAATAATAATAATAATAAACTATAGTAAAAGAGACATATAAAAATAGTTATAAATAATTATATTATTGTATTATATTATAATTTATATTATATTATAATATGAATAGTAATAAATACCAACTGTAATAATAATAATAAAATAAACTATAGTAAACGACACATAAAATAATATTTATAAATAATAATTCTAAAATATAAATTAAGTATATTAAAATAACATCTGAAATATTGAATATTAATATAAATATTATATATCCGAAAATAATAATAATCAGTCAACACAGATATTAAATAATTATTATATAATATTTATTACAATAATTTAATGAAATTACAATATATATATATAACTCAGACAAGTAATATATACAGTAAGTATAGTATAGTAATATATATATATATATATAACAATAAATATGAATAAATTTATATATATTTATATAATAAATAGTTTTTTTCCCCATTTGAATGGGAAAAGATAGCCTCCAGGTAAAATGCCGGTGCTCCCGTCGTTTACCTTTCCTGGTGGGGGGAAACGGGCGATTTCACTTTTCCTCCAAGATGGCCGATCTCAAAACTAAATTTTATCCGGAACCGATTCTATTCTGCTTTTTAAATACTGCTGCATTGTTTTTTTTAAAAAAAAAAGTTTGTATGGAGTTTAAATTTGTGGTCTGTGAAATTTAAATGAGAGTTTGTCTGCAAGCAAAAAGACGGCAGACAAAGTTGTCTGGTCGATGGGCAACAGACAACTGAAAGCTGAAAAAGACAACACACCTGCTGTGTCCAGTCTCAGAGTTTTCCCTTTTTCCCTCATAGAGGGCTTTCTTTTCCCCCTTTTCCCTTTTTTCGCCATTCACTTGAAAACGAAACTTTTCCCATTTTCCCTTCCATGCTCGGGGTATAGGGCTATGCTTCTCAATTTCCCTTTTCCCTCTTCCCTTGTTTTCCCCTTTTTCAGACCCAATTTTCCTTTTCTCAGGGAATTTCCCCTGCAAAGTGGAAGCACTGCTGCTGTTTATGAAAGACGGAGAGTTTAGAAACTGTACCTGACGTCAAGCAAAATAGTTTTGATAGTTTATTAGTTAATTAGTTAATTATAGTAATATATAACATCACGTGCTAATGTTTGAACAAAATTTTACTAGTAATTTACTACTAGTTAGCTAGTAAGTTTGTTAATAGTTTGGGAGAAATTAGTTAGCTTAGCTAGTTAGTTCAGCTAGTATAGTTGCTACTTACTATTGCTAGTAGTTGACTAGTGAGTTCCCTAATGCGATTGTTATGCTTGTAGTTTGCTAACACTAATTTAACTAAGCTAATTTGGTGTGCTAGGCGCTAGTAGTTAACTAGTTAGTTAGTCTTAGTTAGTGTGGTTATAGTTAGCTGAGACTAGAACTTAGTTTACTGAGATCGAGAGCTAATTCACTGAGACTAGTTAGCTGGCTGAACTTAGGTTAGGGTAGTAGTTATGCTTGCTACTTTACTACTTTACTAGTTCTGTAGTTGTTAGCTATGCTTCTTTTACTTTACTAATTCTAGTTAACCGAGACTTACTTCGTCTACTGAGACTAAGCAGTTAGCTGCTACTTTACTATTTCACTAGAGCTACTCAACCGAAACTAAGTTTATCCTACAAAACTTACTAGAAAGCTCTTACTACTTCGGTAGCACTAGTAAAACTACTCTCAAGGCTAAGTAGTTAGCTGTGACTACTTTACTAGCACTCGCAAACTGATGCTAACTGTGCTAATCATCACTACTACGACTAACTAATGCTTACAACTTCTGTCACCTTAGTAACCACTCTAGCTAGTTTTCAGTGCCCTGAAACTATACTCAAACTACAAACTAGTTTTTCCTCTACTGCTGTCATTACTATTTCCTGCTTACACCCAGCGGAAAATTAAGGATGTCGCCTACATCCTGAACGATATCCTTAACATATCCTGGATATCCTGAACCACGTCCGATCGTGGATGAGGAAAAAAAATTCTGTTGAGAATTGTGAATCTAGATTATTGAGGGCACCATTAAGTATCCTGAAAAGCGTTTTTTCAGGACGCTGTTAAGTACCCTGAACATGTATTATTCAGGTATTCCTATGTCAGGGTCCTGAACACCCTGGAAGTAATCCAATTTCACTACACTCACAGTCCTGATTGGCATTCTGAAAATGTCTTTTTTGGGATATTTTCAGGGTCCTGAAACTATCCATAATTTTCTGCTTCGACTACACAACTAAAATATAAAAACAACAACAAAGACCCGGAAAAAAAACATAATTTTATTCTTTTTTATTAATAATACAACCGGATATAGTATTTATTCACGTTTTAAAAACACTGGAAAGTTATTTATTTCAGAAGTCACGTGGTTTTCGCGTCGTCTGCTTTGTGGTCCACAGTGACGTCACACACAACGTTGCCGTCCTTACAGTAACTTTTCAAAAAATCAGAAGAAATTATAATTTCAGTATAATTATAGTAATAATAATTATAATAAAATATAATTTCATATTTAATAAATTTATATATATTAATTTACGGACAATTTTGTTAAAAATAGTACTAAATCAATAAATAATTAAAATATGATGAAAAATAATTAGTAGTGATATTTAAAGCAAATTTTTTTTTTACCATTTTTTAATATTTGGATTTTTGTCGAAATTCTGGAAGCTTTGATACTGCACTTCCGTAAGACGACATCCGCCCGGAAGTGTCACGGCTACTTCCGGTCCCTGGAACTCACCAGCTTCCAGGATCTCACGACCCACAGGTCCCTGGTCCCTAATGTCGTCTGTCCCGAACGCAAAAAAAAAAAAAAAAAAAATTAAATGGACGGTTCGAACCGATTTTTTTAATTTGAGCCGAAACCGTTGTGAACCGGTAACCGGGTAAACTTCAAGTCAAGGGGTCTGAAACTTCCAATAATCTTCGTACACCTAGGTCATGTTATCACTACTATCAGCCTGTTATCTCCATGTTATCTCCGTGTTATCATAATGTTATCAGATAATCTTCGTACACTTCTCCTTGGAGTTTCAGACCCTTGCTTCAAGTTCAGTTTAATATTACAGATTTCAATGTTTATAATTAATTATGAAAAGAATCGTACTAATTTAAATGTCAAAATAATATTTTTAAATTAGGGTCATCTAGCGGTGATTTTATAAACTAAAAGTGGTTAAATTTAAAGGTATAAACCGACATTTCAAAACTAACGCCACCTAGCGATTTTGAAAATCTTTCTTAATTAAGACGTCATCTAGCGGTAGTTCTTTGAACTAGAAACGCTAAATGTTAAAAATCTCAATATAAAGGTACGAAGCGATATCCAGAACTACTGCCATCTAGCGATGATCTTATGAACTAGAAACGCTAAACTGTGAACATCTTAACTGAAACGTTTAAAAACGGTATTTCAAAAATACGGACATCTAGCAGTGGTTCTATGAACTAGAAGCGCAGAAATTTTAAAGTTTTTCTTAATTTGAACGTGCAAAAACGATATTCGAAACTAACTCCTCTAGCAATGGTTTTAAGAACTAGAAGCGCTAAATTCTAAAATCTTTCCCGATTCAAACCTCTAAAAGAATACTTCAAAATTAACGCCATCTAGCATTGACTTTATGAACTAGAAGCGCTAAAGTTTATTATTATTTTTCTGCTCGTTTAAAGATTGTTGCTAAAAGTTTTCTTGCTTTTTCGAGATAACTTTTTTTATTTTAATGTTGAGTACTACGGTAAATTTAGCAAGCGAAAAGAAAAACTGGACGGCACGACTTTGCTGTTCTTGTTTCGAAAAAGAAGTTAATAATATTTATAAATAGCTCAGCCAATTTGTTGTTGATTAATCCCAGGGACTTGTTGCTAAGTAGTGGTCTACTACTACTACTACTACTACTACTACTACTACTACTAATATTAATAATAACAATAATAATAATAATAGGGTACAAATAAATAAGCAAGTTAGTAAGCAAAGTTGCTAGTAATCGAGTAACAGAACCTAAGTAATAAGACTAGCTAACTAACCACTACAAGTAACTATAAGCGAGCAACTAATTAAATGCCTAACTAACTAGCTAACCAAGCACTAAGTAAGCAATGAAGATACCAAGTACACGACTAAGTAAATCAGCTACATTAACTAACTAACTAACCAACCAACAGCCTGGACTAATCAGCTGAACTATCAACTAACTAACTAGGTAACGAAGCAACTAAGTAAGCAATGAAGAAACCATGTACACGACTAAGTAAATCAACTACATTAACTAACTAACCAACCAACCAACAGCCTGAACTAATTAGCTGAACTATCAACTAACTAACTAGCTAAAGATATACCTTCTTCGTCCCAGTCGAAAACCGGAGGTGGTGGAATCTTCAACATGCAGGTTCTGACGCACCCGTTGAAACAACAGGCCATGTCGGAATTACTGTTTGAACCGCTCCCTTTCATGCAGTCCGTGTCCGACTGACATTTCTTAGCGGAGCACCACTTGGGGTTGAACAGTCCGCCCTGGAAGTGTATTCAACCTTTGTTACTAATTCGCTTACTACTACTACTGCTACTGCTGCTACTACTACTACTATTACTACTAATGCTAAGGGTACTAACATTACAAGGAATCTTGCTACTGGAAATAGTATGCTACTACTATTACTGCAATTACTGCTACTACTACTACTACTGCTACTACTGCTATCACTACTACTACTACTAATGCTGCTATTACTACTGCTATTACTGTTGTTTATACTACTACTACTACTGCTACTACTACTACTATTACTATTACTGTTGTTTCTACTACTACTACTAGTACTACTACCACTACTGATGGTACTACTCTTACTGTTACTAAAACTACTTTTACTACTACTGCTGCTGGTACTACTACTACTACTACTACTACTACTACTACTACTACTACTACTACTACTACTACTACTATTACTACTAACGCTAAGGGTACTAACACTGCAAGGAATCCTGCTACTGTACGTAGTATGTTACTACTAATACTGCAATTACAACTACTGCTGCTACTACTACTATATCCACCACTCGTGGTATTACTACCACTACTGCTACTGCTGCTTCTTCTATTGATAATACTATTCTTACTGTTACTACCACTGCTATTACTACTACTACTACTACTTCTACTACTATTACTACTACTTACTGTCGGAGGGCAAACTGGAGTTCCGGAATCGTCCACTTCCACAATGGGATTATCATTCACATACTGATAATCGACATACTGATCACCAGGTTCCAGATCCTTTAGAAAACGTACACAAAAATATCTTTATGATGCATTGATAACATGTTAACAACAGATAATAATAGCAGCTTATGATGATGACAATAATATTTCAATTATAAATAATATTTAAATAATAACAAGGGGTCCGAAACTTGCAACAATCTTCGTACAATTAGGTCATGTTATCACTGTTATCAACCTGTTATCTCCATGTTATCCCCGTGTTATCATATGTTATCAAATAATTTTCGTGCACTTTCCCTCGGAGTTTGGGACCCCTTGCTGTTTATTCAGATCAGGGGGTCCGAAACTTGCAATAATCTGCGTACACCTAGGTCATGTTATCACTTGTTATCATCTTTTTCTCTCCGTGTTATCTTCCTGTTATCATATGTTATCAAGCAATCTTCGTGCACACTTCCTCGGAGTTTCGGACCCCTTGAAAAATAATAATTGATAACACGATGATAACACTGATAAGCCTCTTTAGATTTACTAATAACATACTAAAATCATACAAATTTAACTCAGTTTAATATTAATAACACGATGATAACACTGATAACAAATGATAACACAGACAACAGTCTCCATTTAAATTCTGATCAATAAAATCGTAAAAATCACTCCAGTGAATGATTGATATCAATGATAACACACGATAACATATGATAACAGTCTTTAGATTTACTAGTAACATGTATGATAACACATGATAATACATAATAACACTTGATAACATGACGATAACAGTCCCTTTAAATGTACTAGTAACATATAAGTATGATAACACATGATAACATAAGATAACATGATGATAACAGTCTCTTAAAATTTAATGGTAACATGCAAGTATGATAACACTGATAACAATTGATAACATGTGATAACATATGTTAACAGTCTCTTTAAATGTACTAGTAACATATAAGTATGGTAATACTGATAACACTTGATAGGACTTGATAACACATGATAACATGATGATAACACTGATAACAGTCTATTTACATTTACTTAATAACACTAAAAATGAAAACTACTACTTCAATTAACGTTTGATAACACATGATAACACTTGATAACATACTATAACAGACCACACTGCGCATTTCTCAACACCAATTCCTCAGAAGTTAATTCAGCAGAAATTTCGTCAATGAATCATCAAAGTTCATTGACCTCCCGGTGATTTTTTTTTTAATTCACAAAATAGATTTGATTTAAAATAAATATTTATTTTATTTTAAAAGAAAATATTAAGTTATTTAAAGTTTTTAAAGGGAAACGGATGTTTCTCATTGGCGCCAACTGATGTATTAAACACACTGGGTCAAGAGGGGTCCGAAACTTGCAATAATCTTCGTACAACTTAGGTCATGTTATCACTTGTTATCAACCTGTTATCTCCGTGTTATCATATGTTATCAAATAATCTTCCAACGGATCCGAAACTTTCAATAGTCTTCGTACACTTAGGTCATGTTATCACTTGTTATCAACCTTTTATCTCCGTGTTATGTTCGTGTTATCATATGTTATCACGTAATCTTCCAACGGGTCCGAAACTTGCAATAATCTTCGTACACTTAGGTCATGTTATCACTTGTTATCGACCTGTTATCTCCACGTTATCATGTGTTATCAAATAATCTTCCAACGGGTCCGAAACTTTCAATAATCTTTGTACACTTAGGTCATGTTATCACTTGTTATCTCCGTGTTATCATGTGTTATCAAATAATCTTCCAACGGTTCCGAAATTCCAATAATCTTCGTACAACCTAGGGTCATGTTATCACTGTTATCAGCCTGTTAATCTCCATGTTATCTCCGTGTTATCATGTGTTATCAAATAATCTTCGTACACCTTTCCTCGGAGTTTCGGACCCCTTGGAATGCTTAGGAAAGTAATAGCATTTATAATAATAATAATAATAATAATTTATGAATATTAGAAATAATGTTTTTGTTTAATTTGAATAAAATTATTTACTTTAAGCAAACCGTAAAAATTCGAGAAATTTTTCTTTGCGTTAATATTTTATAAGGGGTCCGCTACTTCCAATAATCTTCGTACAACCTAGACCATGCTATCACTGTTATCAACCTTTCCTCTCCGTGTTATCAAATGTTATCAAGCTATCTTCCAAGGGGTCCGAAATTTACAGTAATTTTTGTACCACCTAGAACATGTTATCATTGTTATCAACCTTTTCTCTCCATGTTATCTCCGTGTTATCATATGTTATCAAGTCATCTTCCAAGGAGTCCGAAACTTCCAATAATTTTTGTACAACCTAGGGGCATGTTATCACTGTTATCATCCTTTTATCTCCGTGTTATCATATGTTATCAAGTCACCTTCCAAGAGGTTCGCAATTTCCAACAATCTTCGCACAACCTAGACCATGTTATCACTGTTGTCAACCTTTTCTCTCCGTGTTATCATATGTTGTCACGTGATCTTCCAAGGGGTCCGAAACGTCCAATAATCTTCGTACAACCTAGACTACGTTATCATTGTTATCAACCTTTTATCTCCGTGTTATCTCCGTGTTATCATATGTTACCAAGTCATCTTCCAAGGGTTCAGCAACTTCCAATAATTTTCACACAACCTAGATCGTGTTATCACTGTTGTCATCCTTTCATCCCCGTGTTATCATATGTTATCAAACTATTTCCGTACACTTTTCCTCAGAGTTTCGGACCCCTTTGCTATTTTATGAGTACTTATACGGTTGTGGTGTAAATATTTATTTTACGAAATCATGTTTATTGCATATTTTCCAAGGGGGTCTGAAACTTCCGATAACCGTCATGTTATCTCTGTTATCAACCTGTTACCCACGTGTTATCACATGTTATCAAACTATCACCGTACACTTTTTCTCGGAGTTTGGGACCCCCTGATATTTGTATTACTTAGATTTATTATTATTATTAGTAGCAGTAGTAGTAGTAGTAGTAGTAGTAGTAGTAGTAGTAGTATGTTTAGATTTCCTAAGGATGGAAATTGGGAATCTGATAACACTAGTGATAACAAGTTGATAACACCCCTTTAGCTTCAAGTCGCGAACCCCTCTGGTATCTTGTCACCATGGTTACCAGTTGAAATGCTTACAACAACTACAACCATTTTACTACTTACTACAGCATTTACTTCCTTTATTCAAATTAGCAGAAGTTAGTTGCTTATCAACTGACTTGCTAACCCGACTAACTGCAACGACTAACTAATACTACATCCTCTACTATTGTTGTTGCTACTTCCACTACTACTACCTTTAACACTACTGGCAGTCCCATTCTTACTAATTTTGCTACTACTACTAGTGCTATTCTCACTAAAACTTAGTACAACTGCTGCTATTGCGATACAGCTCACCACCATTATACTTGTAGTACTACTACTACTCCTGTTCTAACTGTTACTACTACTACTACTACTACTACTTAGAACCCATAAATACTAACCTCCTGCAAGCTCTCCTGTGAGAGATCAGTTAGCAAACTAGCACCAGAGGCCAAACTGACCAACAGTGCTGACATACAACACCTCAACAACATTTTCAACTAACAGCAACAACCTTACTACTCAGTCCACAGAGCCTACTGTCTCACAACTACTGGTTGCCGTAACAGCTAACCATCTCAAAGCTACAACTACTAACGCCATCTACTACTTTTTCCATTTCAACTACTAACTACTCACCAATTCATTTTAAATATAATAGACATCCTTAATAATAACTAAATTATTTACTAATTACTATGAATACAACGAATTACCATTATTTATATTAAAAAATGATCAGCGCCATCTAGCGGCGAAAAAATCTAAATTCAAACGTACAACTTGAATGAACAGAAATTTTACCTTCCAAATTTGTTCTCGTCTGCCTCCTTCTAATTTAAACTTTTTTAAAACTTTTTTAAATAATATATTTTAATTAAGTTAATTTATTTCCAAAGATCAGAAAACTTGTTTACGAGATATACGAAGCCTCTGCTGAAGCTGTAGACGAAAACGGGAACAGCCCCGCCGTGTAAACACGTTTTTCAGGCAGGGAAGAAAAAATAAACAAGAAACAGCTAGTTTAGTTTTTCACACTACACCGAAAGCGAGAAATTTCGTCTTATAAACTTTCACGGGTTGTCCCGGACTTTTGTAAGCAAAAATAAAGTAGAATTTATTCGAGATTTTCACCGCTGGTTAAACGTCCTAGTCTCTAGAGGGGAAAACCTATGGGAAAAGTAGGGAAAAGAGAAAAAGCAGAAATAAAGTAGGATAAAAGTAGGAAAAAAGGGAAAAATTAGGGGGAAATAGAAAAAGAGGAAAAAGGGAAAGCAGGGAAAGAGGAGAAAAGGTGGAGGAAAAGTAGGGAAAAAGGATTGAGGTAGGTGAAATGTAGGGAAAAGGGGGAGAAGTAGGGGAAAGCAGGAAAAAAGGGGAAACTAGGGAAAAGGGGGAAAGTAAGGGAAAAGGAGAGAGAAGTAGGGGAAAAGAAGAAAAAGGGGGAAAAGTAGGGGAAAGCAGGAAAAAAGGGGAAATTAGGGGAAAAGGGGGGAAGTAACGGAAAAAGTAGAATTAAAGTAGGAGAAAAGTGGGGAAAAAGGAAAAAGCAGGAAGGAAGTAAGAAAAAACTAGGAAAAAGGGGAAAGCGCAAGGGAGAAGGGAAAAAGGGGGAAAAGCAGGGAAAAAAGGAAAAAAGTAGGGAAAAAGTGGGACCAAAGTGCTTAAGAAAAAACTAATGACAGCAAAAGGGCAGATGCGTTTTTCTTGTAAACTGTTTTCAGTTCAAGTGAATCTTTTTAAAAGTTTTATCAATATATTTATTTAAAAGGTTAATACCCTCCAACTACTGACTAACGATAACTTATCACCATGTAATCATCGTAGATAATATAATAAATTAATATTTATATTAATAATAATGAAATTTATAATTATTCGTTATAAGCTTATTTAAATCACAGTAATAGATAATTACTTAATAAATAATTTAATTAGACCATAATATATAATAATAAATAATAATTAAGTAACAAAAAGTTAGTAATAATTAGTAATATTAGTTAGTAATAATTAGTTAATATTTAATTTACTAAATTAAAATAAAATATTTTTCAATTCATGACGCAAACTATATTTAAATATTAAATAATAATAATTTTATAATTTCAATATTTCTTTTAGTTTAAAGAATATTATAAAAATTATATGATAACATTTAAATATTAATTAACAATAATTGTATAATTTTTAATACGTTTATAGCTTAAAGAATATCAAATTACAATATTAATATAATATATATATATATATAATTATAAAAATTGTATAATAACATTTAAATATTAAGCAATAATAATTGTATAATTTTAATACTTTTTTAGTTTAAAGAATATTAAATTACAGTATTAATATAATATATATGTATATTATAATATGATAGCCACGTGCTGAATATTCAAAATAAACAAAAACCTTTTTATTTGATACAATCGGGCAACGCCGCGCCTGCGCTCCAAGCGGAAGGGCCACAAGCAGACGCTCGTTACTCAATCAATACATTCGCGTGATCAACAGAGACGCTCGTGCGGTTTGCTCTTCGTTTCCATCGCTCAACAAAAAATAAAAACGCAGTAAAACTAACAGATTTCGACAGCAAAACATTCACACAAATGGGGACTTTAGCAGCGACATGTAAGATATTCAAAATTTTTAGGAATTTGTAATAAAATTTAATTGAGTTTTTGATGTTGGGGTTTCAGTCGCGGCTAAGATCCGCAATCTGCACGACTATCAGCTGAGACTCCTCAACAGTGCTGTTTCACCGCCATCGGGCAATGATATTGCCAATACTTTGAAATATTTTTCACAGACACTCTTAGGTAAATCGATAGTTAGAATTTAATCGATAATTAACTAAGATAAGTGAAAAGTACTGAGACTTTAACCAGCAAAGGCTCTGTAGTTGGTAAAGATTGTTGTGCTGATAACGATATCGATTATCTCCGACGAATCGATACTAAAATCAATAAAGAACTGAAATATCGATTATAGACAACCAGTATATCGATAATTGTCTATAATTTAATCAATGTATACAACTTTTCTGCTCAGTTCCTAGAGAGTGTTTTCACGTTCAATTTCCCCTTTTTCCCCTCCATGCTACAATATAAGGCTGTGCTTTAGATTGTGCCTTTTCCCTCTTCCCTTATTTTCCCTTTTCCCCCTCCATCCTAGAATATAAGGCTGTGCTCTAGATTGTCCCTTTTCCCTCTTCCCTTATTTTCCCTTCCCCCCTCCGTGCTAGAATATAAGGCTGTGCTCTAGATTGTGCCTTTTCCCTCTTCCCTTATTTTCCCTTTCCCCCTCCGTGCTAAAATATAAGGCTGTGCTCTAGAGTGTCCCTTTTCCCTCTTCCCTTATTTTCCCTTTTCCCCCTCCGTGCTAGAATATAGACTGTGCTCTAGAGTGTCCCTTTTCCCTCTTCCCTTATTTTCCCTTTTCCGCCTCCGTGCTAGAATATAGGCTGTGCTCTAGAGTGTCCCTTTTCCCTCTTCCCTTACTTTCTTTTTCCCCCTCCGTGCTAGAATATAAGGCTGTGCTCTAGGTTTTCCCTTCTCTCTCTTCTCTTATTTTCCCCTTAACATACCGCACTTTCCCTTCTTCCAGGGAATTTCCCTTTGAATTGGAAACACTGAAGCTAGAACCAAACGTATTAATATACTAAAAATACTATACTTGCTGTACTTACTATACTTATTATACTTACTTACTAAATATACTAAACACTTGCTTCTTTTACTATAAACTGCGTTTTGCTAACTAGCTAATTACTAACAGCTACAATGTATTTTGCTTAAAGGAGTACTGAAAGACGTGAACGAGTATCCGCTGCTGATGATATACGAGAAGCAGAGAGACGCTCGCCGCCTTGGAATCTTCCCAAGTCTCGATTATCGAGGGCTTTACTCTGTGCTTGTTCAGCTGCTCGAGGTGACACCCCTCGTCCAAAATGGCGTCGAAGGTGATGACTCAGCAAAAAAAGCACCGCCATGTTGGACTGTAGAGGCAAAATACCTTTACCCACCAACATGGCTGTCTTTCCAAACTACTGAATTTTCTTGAATTTTAATGTTTTCGGGGTCTTGTAGCTTTTGGACAGTCTTTGCTGTGTGCACTCCTCTGTGTTCTACCGTTTCTGGAACACGAATTGATAGAAAGTTTACCGAGTCTGGTAGCATCTTCCATCGTTTTCCTACCGCAGCCTCTACACGGTTTCATCATCCACACGCTGTGCTACTACCTGCTACCACTCGCACTGGGTACCCTACTCCATTCAGTAAGATTTTACGCAGTTAAGTTTAAATGACTGACTTAAACGAACAGGGAAAAGTAGTCAGCAAGGATTTTCTTCCACGATCGAGTACTCCATACCAGGAATCATCATGGCTGTCCTGCAATACACAGATAACACAGGTACTTGCTCTCATCTTCAACTACTTGTAATAAAACTAGAACTTTTGGGTTCTAGCGTATCATTGCCAGCTAATGGAAAGTCTGATGAGCTTGAAACACGACGTAGCCAAGGATCTCTTATGCGTTGTGGGATCAGGAACCTTGAAAGCACGAGTTCCAGCAGCTCATCTGCTGTTCTACTACTGGCCTGCCTTGAATCCAACGCTCTACGATCGTCGGGGTGTCCACGTCAAATTCAACGGTATATTCCAGGAATGTTCTGTTGTTACTAAGAGTCTTCTGTCTTCAGTAGTCTGTCTATCCTTTTCGTTTCAATCCTTCTTTGATCTCTTTTCCTTTTTCGATCCTGCATCTTCGTAGGAGTCTCTATCAATGGTAAGAATGCTGCTGAAAGAAGCTCTCGAGTATAAAGCTAGCTAGAGACAGCATGTGCTTAGTACCGCTAAACTGCTAACAGCAAATAGCTTTCAGGTAGTACTAGTCTCTCCTCAAAAGTAGATTGGCTAACTCAACAGTCTCTAGCTAGTTTATGTAAGCTCGAACTATTCAAACTAGTTGACTAGTCTGTTTCGTTTGCTTAGGCTGGAAACCAATGCTTTGCCAGCGTGAAGGATGTTCAGGATCCAACGGGGAGGCTGAAGTGATTCGTCTCTGCTTCGATCACCGAGTCACCGTAACTCAGAGCAGTATCGAAACGGGTCCGATCCTAGGACTCTGCGAGGAATGCTCCGAAGAAATCAAGCGACACTACTCCTCCAACAACCGGGAAGAAAAACCGATACCCCTGATCGACGTACTGCTACCCATGCAGCAGATATCGATACTCTGCGATAACAAAGTATCCATACTTCACACTTTCTGACTCAAATCAAGCTAAGTTATAAATTTATGAAAAATTTTCAGAGTTGTCGGTCTACAGAGAAGAGTGCGACCATCACGTGCTTCTCTCCGGAGTGCGCAGAGTACAACGGACAGAGACCGATCCGCTATTGCAGTCAGTGTCACTCGATTCGTCACAACAACAGACGAGGAGGAGACCATGTCGTCCACAGCAACTTAACTCCAGTCTGGGAAATGAATGGCGAAATGCAGAGTTATACTGTCGGAGCTATAGTCAGGTAGCCTTTCCATACACCTTCTATACAGATTATACAATATAAATAATGATAATAATATACAAAAAAAGACAGGATTGCGTGTTTGAAACGTATCTCTTTTGTTTCGAATAGCGTTTTCTTTTTGGTTTAAGACGTAGCCTTGATTTTTTAAAAACTTTTTCGTAAGCGTGGCTCTTCAATGCGTTGCTTATTATTTCAACTCAAGCGCTTGGCTAAAGTGAAAAAATCCGTAAAAAAAAACTGAATTTAAAAAAAGAAAGTCAAGATTACTTCACACAAACAAAGAGCAGTTTTTCTCATTCTTCTCGCTTTGGGGAAAACCCTTCAAGAAAGTATTCTCCATTAAAATACATACTAGTGTTTCCACTTTACAGGGAAGTTTCCCTGAAAAAGGGGAAAATGGGGCGTGAAAAGAGGAAAAGAAAAGAAAAGGGAACAGTGAAAATCTAAGAAGTACAGTATGTATTCAAGCAAAGAGGGGAAAAATAAGGGAAGAGGCGAAAAAGGGAAAATTGAAAGTGGAAACACTGATACATACTTGTATATAATTATATTGTATTATAATATTTAAGTGCTATAATTATACGGTGAAATTTTTCATATGGCCAGCTCAGACATAGACGGTTTTGTAGTTTTTTTGCTTACTGTTGGCCATTGCTATATATAGGCTGACGCCGTATTTCTTCATGACAGATTATGGCCATAAGAATTCATTACTTTCTTCTTTAATCTTTTCCAAATAAGATTTTCTACGCCCTTCACTTAAGCGAAATTCCAATGGACTTGGGGAAAAAAGTGATAAATATTTAAATAATAAAAGAATCTTTTTAAAGTTTGCTAAAAGAAGCACAGCCATACCATTTCGAGAAGAGCAACGACAGCACGGACCGTTTGACTCGGGCCGGACTCTGGCAGACCGGGGAGCTCGGTACAGTTTACTCAGTATCGCTGGAAGAACGTCGTCTGCTAAGTCGATACGGAGTCTGGATCCTAGCAGCACTTTGCAAACCGGTTCACGATGCGCCTAAACATATTATTGGACGTATCGTGGGTGCCCTGTTCCATTGGTTCGATACCACCAGTGGCGTGACTGATGGTAAAATAACTATTTTACTACTTTGATCTAGTAAACTATTTTAATATGACTTAACAGATCAAGCAGTGAGTGTCCTTGAACCGTTGAAATCAGACTTGCTCCATGAATGGATAGTCCAGATGCAGAAGATTCAGTCCGATACCCTCGTGGAGTGTCTGCTACCCTGGCCTCCGACGTATTCCAGGGTAGGGGGTAACTGGGACGCCTGCGTATCAAAGTCCGAGCACGTCAAGGAAGGATTCAATCGACTCTTCTCGTTGGTACCTTACGATATCATCACTCCCGAGCTGTGGAATGAGGTGATCCCGCACTGGCTGGAAGCTATCGTAAACATTGTTCCTCCCGAGGAGTGGAGCGAATTCCGCATTACGTTAAAGTGAGCTGAAAACCATAACAACAGTAATTTCAGATGAATTAGAATGCGATTTTTCATTAGCAAATTACTGGATCCGGATATGAGTCCCTTGGCTTTGACGTCCTTCAGATGTACAAGTTTTTCTCCGTAAGATTTCAAGGAACGAAGCTGCAAGTTCAGGAACAAGCTCTCAGATGGGTTCAACTGCTTTCCTCTCTACAAATTGCAGTCCCGATCACGGTTTTGATCACCATTTTTCAGGAAGGAGTCACTACTTGCAAAATGGACTATTCGGGCGACACTGCCGAACAAGGTAAACAATAACAAAGAAAGCTCAGGCGATAGTGTCAACTGCCATCTGTTATCAGATTTTAAAAATAACAGTTTTAATTTAAATTGAGTAACTGTTTTATTTAATTTTAAATATTTTAGCTACTTATTTTGAGTTTTATTTACGGTAGAATGTTACAATATACTATTTGTTTATATTTTCAAGATATTCGAATTCCGAAATAGTTCCAAATTCTGCCACTAGAGGACAATTCAAAACAAAATTTTCAAAATGACGTTTCACGTCTTTGAATTTCGAATTCAAGTTATTGTTATTATTATTGCTATGTGTGATTTCAGTTTACCAGTAATTATTTACATTTTTACTTGTGTTTAATTTAATCATGTAATGTATTTATTTCAGATTCAGAAACCGAAGAAATTCGGCCGATATCTCCCGTCTCGAATCTCAGTTCGAGCCAGCACGACGCTCCACCGAGTTCTAACGAAAAATGCATCGTCTGCCACGTTCTAATGCTCGACGTTCTTCTGGAGCAACTGGAACTACAGGAAGTCGAAGCCAACACTGGGCTGCACGTTTCTTCCATCCCACAGATGTGTTTAACGTTACTGAAGGACATGCTCTCGACTCGCCAGCAAATGCTCCATAGTTGCACTGCAGCGGACTGCAGCCTCTGCACGTTAGTCACTTACTGGTACGAGCTTGCGGCTGAGTTGATCGCTTACTTTGCTCCGCTGCAAGCTACTCAGGTCAATGAAACCACTGACGATGATGCCTGGCTTGAAGCACCGGCTT
Source organism: Eulimnadia texana (assembly GCA_002872375.1). NCBI lineage: Eukaryota > Metazoa > Arthropoda > Branchiopoda > Diplostraca > Limnadiidae > Eulimnadia > Eulimnadia texana. The sequence continues at coordinate 825,601 of NKDA01000008.1, forward strand.
CGCATCACCAGATGAATCAGTCGGACAAGAAAAGCGAACACAAAGCAGAAGAAGTGCAACTAACAGTCTCCGATGTGAAGAGTGCTATGCAAAACATGGCTGCGCCCGCAGTAAGTTTATCACGACTATTATATCTAGTGTAATTTTACTAGTTTAATAGCTACTAGATGTTACTAGCGCTAGTACCGTAAGTAGTAATGCTTACTACAGCTACTATTTTCCGATTAATAACTTCTACTACTTTTAGCTCAAGTACCAAGTCTACTACTTTTTCCACTGTATACTAGTGCTACTGCTAGTATTCTAGTATTGCTACAGCTACTGCTACACTGTCTATTACTATTGCTAGAACTAGTAGTATTATAAGCACTACATATTCGACTGCTAGTTTTAGCAAATTCTACTAGTCTAGCAGCTACTGGATACTGTTAATACTACTACTATAAGCACTGTACTTTCTACAGCTACTACTTTTCCTATTATTAAACTACTACTACTTTTAGGTCAAATACAATCTAGTCTACTACTTTTTCCACTATAACTAGTATGGCTAGTATGCTAGTATGCTAGTATTACTACAGCTATCACATTTACTATTACTATTGCTAAAACTAGTTGTACAAAAAGTACTACATAGTTTACTGCTACTTTTAGCAATACTTACAAAAGCATCTACTTGAACTGCTACCAGTTTTACTAGCATTAATGTTACGTAGCAGTTTACTACTTGTGCCACCATTACCGATATTACTACTAATTCTATTAATAATGAAACTAGTTATTTTCGCATTGAATATTGCTATCTACTACTTCAGCTAATTATACTACTACTACTGACACTACTGAAAACTTAATTACATCTCTCATATTTGCTTAACATAGGTACTAACTGCTCGAATGGAGACTGTTTCCGAGTTGGACTTAGCTCCGATCCTACCAGAAGAGCGGGTAGTCAAAGCCATAGCAAAAGCAGTAACCCTGACCGAAATGGACGTTGCCAGTGCTAAAGCCGAAGTCGCACGCGCAACGCTAATGGCTGACGGCGACTCGCCAGCAGCTCCAGACGCGGAAGGAACCCAGAGCTACTGGATAACATCTGCGGGGAAGTTCAAATTCACTCTGGAAGAATTGCCAAGCGAACTGCAGCTGATCTACGGTTTCCTCAAGGAGCTCTTCCACATAAACAGAGCAGACACACAACACCATCTGTTGAGGTGTGTTGAAACTATTTCCCTTCACTGCGAGGCGTTAAGCAAAGCTGCTAGGGAACACCGTGGATTCCTGATTTGGGCTCAGGAGAATCTAACCGTCGGTCAGCTCTGGAATATTCTGGAATGCCGCACTTCTCACGTAGGACAGATAGCTGTCTCGCTGCTACTTCACTGCTTAGCGCTTCCAGGAGCTTCTGACGTCTTCTGGAAGATCATGGATGCAGAATACCACAGCCAGGACTGGAAGGTTAGGTTTGCTGCTGTAGAGAGAACGATCCTGATGTTCCAGTTCATGGATACTTGCTCTGTGAAGCAAAGTTCGGTCCTCCAATCTGTTCTCTGCAACGCGTTCTGCTTTCTCGTGTCTCGTTCCGAAGATTCCAGCACTCCAGTAACCCACAGAGCAGTTCTACTTCTCGATAATCTCAACGATAACGCTTTAGCTACTCTCTTGTGGTGTCTGGAACAGCAGTTCGATAACTTTATCGCAGATCGTCCGCTTCTGATTCAGTCGGTCCTAGTACTGCTGAACCATCCGCCGCTAGCCAAACGCAGGGTCCTGTCCTGGAAGTTTTTCCTCAACCGCTTCGACGCCATGTTCATGGAAGCTCAGCTGAACCTGCAGAAAACTGGGGAAATCGCGTATCCTCGGGATCTGAAGAACAGCGACATGAATAGCGAAGTTTTTGCTAAAAAACTTCAAAGAGCCAAAGACGCTCTATCTCGAGCAAATCCAAATATTTCTTCAGGAATCCGTAACGCTATGCGATCCTTGAACTGTCCCAACTCTGGATCGAGTTTCTACAAGAAACCAGGATCTTTCCCGCCGTTCAATCAGGCGAAGGGGCACCAGGAAAAAAGCGAAAAATCAGGCGAGAAACCTTACAGCAGACAAAGTAGTAGTGCTGTTCTCAAACAGCGTGGATCGAAAACAGGATTCGGGTTAGACGGACTCACCAAAGGATCGACTCAAGGATCCAGTGATGATGCCTACCTCGTCCTGCTAATGCAGAAATGCTCAGAAGCTGAAGATTTCGACGGGGAAACACTTCATTTACTCATTACAGCCTTCATGCAATTCATAGCCAAACCCGAATTCTCGCAAATGAGCGACGATAAGTTTCAGATGAAGATCCAGAACCTCGTACTGAAACATCTAAGTCTACTACTAGGATACAGTCCTATTGATAGAGCTTTCTTCATCACACCCCAGAAGCTTAGGTATCATAAAATATTACGAATTATTTATTCAAAATAAAATTTTATTCATTTCAGATGTTCGTCCATATTCAACGCGTTCCTGGCTTCTTTGCCTCAAGTTTTGGACCACAATTTGGCTATTGGGACCAGTTTATTTTCACTGATACTATCTTTACTGGTTTTCTGTCCCACTCCACCTTCTACACAGAACTATTCCACCTGGCAGCAGTTCCCGAACTGCTACACTTACGGCTCGACTGGAAATTTTGGAATCTCCATGAGCAACAAGTAAAATATTTGTACAATATTTGTTAATGCAATATTATCAAATTGATGTTTGTGGTATTTTGTAGTGCAAATGATAAGCTGGGACATCGTGAATACAAACCTACGTATTCCCTGTGGTTTCTGGAACCTTTTCCACGCAAAATGTGGCTGAAAGCTGTCCTCGTTATTCTGTACAAAGTAAATTTTTACATTTTCAGTTCAAAATTACATTAAAACTAAGTTAATTGGTTTATTTTTTAAAGACTGTGTACGGTTAATTATTAATATTAGAATTATGTGAAATATTTTATTTATATAAAAAATTTATAAATTTAATTATTAAAGTAACATTAAAATTGATTAAATAGTTTATTTATATTTGAAAATTGTAAAATTATTTATTATATTTATTTCAAGTATCGCTACGATCAGGGGATGGTAGCACCACAGATGCAGAGTATCGTACGGATCGTTCTGAATACGCTGGAAGCTCAGTTTCATCAATGCTACCGACAGGGTATCCCACTGAACACACCTTCGGTTCACGGTAACCAGACAAACATGGTTAACCCTGGTAATGCTGCTGGAATGAGAACACGGGATACAAGCCAAGCTTCTTTCGCTTCGGAACTTGATACGTCGGTCACGGAGCATGATGTTGATACCAACCGTACGTTCAAAGGTATGTCGGAGATTGATTGAGTGTTTGAATGAGTGACTGGCTGACTGACTGATTTGTCAACCGACTGAGTGCTGACTGAGTGACTGACTGCATGATTAAATGACTGACTGTTTGACTGACTGACTGACTGACTAACTGACTAAATGGGTGACTGACTAAATAACTGAGTGACCGACTCACTAACTACCTAATTCATTATCTGATTAAGTGACTGACTAACTGATTATACGTTTAACAAATCACCCGACTAATCGATTGATTAATTGACTAATCGACTGAAGTATTTTATTTTATTTTTTTTTTGAAATTTTAAATTTTGAGTTTTCATCTCACTCAAGGTCAAAGGTCAGGAGTTGTAGGACAAGGCGTGGGAAGCGTTCTAGGTATTGCTGGACTCGGATGGGGCCCTACCAGTGCTCAAGTTCAAGTTCAAGTACAGGTAATAAAAAATTTACAATTCAAATTTCTTATGTACTACTACTACTACTACTACTACTACTACTACTACTACTAATAATAATAATAATAATAATAATAATTCTACGGTAATGTTAATATTTTTCACGTACGTTAGCCCAAGCCGATGAGTTCCCGACGAGAAGTTGTTGGCAGCGTTTCCAGCGATGGCGATTTCGAGGAGGCCGACATCGACGGAGTCGAACTAGAAGCGATTCCAGAAAGTCCAAAAGGTCACCGCACAGAACTGGAAACCGAGACTGGAAGCGGCAACAAGGAATCCTTCGGAGACCTGGAAGTGTTCGCTGATCCCGCGCTGCAGCAGAGTCGTCCTGCAGGAGACTTGGCAATCGCTGCCTGCGTTAAACATCCTCCCGCCGTTTACGAAGCTCACCTCGTCGTCACTTCCGGAAAAGACAAACCGGAACCGGAACTGTCGCCTGGCAAACTGAGGCAGCGGAAGAAAGGAATCTCCGCCCCGCCGGAAATCCCCATCGAACTGCAGAAACTTGCCCCTGAACCGACATGGCCTCAGCAATGGCCTCAAGCCCTTGTCTCCAGCACCAAACCAAGCAGCTTGAGGACTGGAGAGGAATGCGTCTACGAAAAGTTTGACTTCACATTAACTTGAAAGGGCAACTCCGGACAACTTGGAAAAAAACATATGCTGTAGAACTTTTTAGGCTGATTCCGAATATATATAGTGTCCCTATCTCAATTTTCTACCCTTTGGCCGCTAGAATTTATTAAAGTTTGAAAATGGACGCGGCAGCACTGGAAACTAAGCGCACGATCTGACTGGTTCGCACTGGCCACGTGATCAAAAGAGCCAATCAAAAAGGTGGTTGCCTTATACTAACAGAAGTGTAGCATGTTGTAGGGAGTAAACAGTAATACGAAATCGTCTGCTATTAAAAGGCAACGAACTTTCTAATTGGCTGTCTTGATCGCGTAACAGGTGCGAACCAACCAGATCATGCGCTTAGTTTCCAGGGTTGCCGCGTCCGTTTTCAAACCTTAATAAATTCTAGCGGCCAAACGGTAGCAAATTGAGATAGGGGCACTATATATATTCGGAATCAGCCTAGAAAGTTCTAGTTCTATAACTTATGTTTTTTTCCCCAAGTTGTCCGGAGTTGCCTTTTAACTAGCTTTTAAATTTTATTTCTAATATATTTCAAGGTGTCCTAAGTGCGGAGCTGCAACCGAAGAGTTCAGTGAAGAAGAAATGGGACTCTGCATCGTTATTCTATCAACGTACATCCATCGAGAACCTACCCTAGCTGCACCGCTGATACCCGAGATACTTCGCTGCGTTGCCAAGTATACGATTTTCCTAAAAATCTCAATTTATGCTTTATACTAATTATAATGAACTTCTGTGTAGACTGGCCGGTAGCACTACGTACAGCTGGCAGGTGGGTAGCAATACGTACGTCCCCGGTAACGTGGGTAGCACTGGACGTCAGTTCCTACGCTGTGTCCTTCATCAGCTGACGCCGAACAAAGTTTTCTATCAGCTGTTTCAAACACAAATTCCAGGTTCTTTTATCTACATTTTCCAACTTCACAATTAAAATGAATTCATTTACATATGCTACATCTTATCGTAGTTATCTTTCTGTTTCATGTTTTCTAATAATATTATAATACGAAATAAAAGCACGATTACTAGATCGATTATTATTTATATCTCTTATTTTCGATATTCTCTATTTATCATATATTATATTATCTTTGTACTCTGTATCGATTCAGATGTTATATAAATTATACTGTTCTTCTAACCAATAACTATATTATTATTATTATTGTTAATATAAATAACGAAGGTTTATCATGCGTATGGAAAATTTATTTATTAATAGAACTTCTTTGCAAAAATTTATAAATATTAGTGAATAATTTTGCAAATTTTTTGCAGAATCTTTCAAGATGCAGTTCTTCAAGACAATCTCCTCTGCGTTGTCGGATTTCGCTGAACTTAACCCCGTAGCCCCGCTACAACTTCTCTTCGAGGTTTTCTATTCATTATTATTATTTTTATTAACGATTTTTAATACTTTCTTCACATTCCTTCAATGATTCCTTCCTCTTTTACTATCTCTGTTTGTCACACGTTTCTTCATTCATTCATTCATTTGTTCATCGGTTCATTCATTTACTTAATCATTCGTTCATTCATTCGTTCATTCTTCAATAATTCATTCATTCATAGATTCATTTGTTCATTCACCCATTCATTCATTCATTAGTTCATCGATTCATTCATTCACTCTTTACATCCTTCTCTTACAGTACCTCTTTCATTCCTTCCTAATCTCTTATAACTCAATCCATGATTAACTTTTTACATATTTACCTTCACAAACAGGCTCTAAACGAGCAGAAGCAGCTCTCCAACACATCTCTAAGCACAATCCTCCCCAACGCTGCTTGCTACTTCGAATGCCTCACTCTAGACGTTCCAGCAGCTTCCTGGACAGCGCTGCTTCCTCTTATGGAGATTTTCTTCGGTCGTTTGGTTCTGTTTCTTCCTTCCATGTCTGGCAATCAATCCAACGGGCTTCTCCGTCTCATGATCTGCGCTGTTCGGGTCTGCGCCATCACGAATCTACGCTGTATTCTCGATCCCTTCACCAAGATCCTCGTCTATATTATCGTCCACTGGAACTTTCAATACAAATACCTGGTCGAACTGTGCCACGTTTGCTATAGGGCATTTAACAAGGTATTATCTAATTAAAAAAGTACAGTAATTAATAACTTAATTATCAATTTTTCCTTATTTTGTTATATACCAGGAAAAAGAAAAATTTATTTTTACCCGAACTGTCGTGGATGAGCTCGTTCTCGCGCTAAAGTTCAAGTCTACGCTTCCCGATACTACTTTCGCATTGTTGATTCACTTCGTGCTTCAGGTACTATTCACAATTCAATATTTATATAATTATTTTAATAAATTTTATGTAAATTTAAGGATGCTGGTGGTAGTTTACCTCCTAACTCAGTGCTGGAAACCGAATGGACCAGCCCAAGCAGTCCGGGCTCGTCGGCTTCGGGAAGCCAGGACCCCGTTTCTGTCCCGCTGCCCACAGGAGCGTTCGACTGCGTTCGGCCTCACCTGAACGACATCGCAGAGTTCCTGTCCGATGTTCACACTCTAACCAAACTAAAAGTATCCTTAAATAAAGTATTTAAGTAATAATAAGTTAATAAGTAATAAGTAAATAAAAAGTATCGAAAAGTGAAGTAAGAAAAATCATATTTTCACAAAAACCCATGAAATATTCCTAAATTTAGGTAATGTTTAAGTAGTATTAATAAATTTAGAAATGTTATAGTAATAATAAGTTAAAAGTAAAAAAGTTTGATCAATAATATAAATATAATATTAACACTAATACTAATTTTTTTAAATTGTTATATTATTCAACCAAATTAAATTAATAATAAATTACGTTGTAAGTAAATTAAATAAATTTAATTAGAAAAAGAATTCGGCATAATAGAAAAACTAAAAGAAAACTACATCTGTGGGAAGTAGTCCACGAGACCACTCCCCAACGATAGACGTACAAATGGGGAACGCCCACTCTGACTATCTCAGATGTAGGTCCAGGCAAAGGTACAGAGTAGCAAGGCTAAAAGGGTAGGCCAAGGGACAAAGCTAGGGTCAGACCCACGGCAGATGCGGATGACAGGGGCCTAGGACTTAATATTAATCATTGATAATTAACTAAGTTAATACTAAAAACTTCCCGCTGTCTCAGAGCGTTACCCGAGCATCAAGCGCTGGACCCGGTCTTCACGAGGATACTCTCGGTGGGACAATCAAAGCAGGAGCTGCACAGCTGTTGGCTTTGGAATTGGCCAGGAATAACGGGAAGGATAATCGCTGCGTTCTGCGATATCTTCCGTGGCTTTACAATCCTCCATCTGCAGTACAACAAGGGTATATTTAATTTCCACATTTAAAATAAATTATTATTTATTATCTTTATTATTCTTATTATATTATATTTACTATATTTATTTGTTTATATTTTTCTATTATCTTTTTACATGTTTTTCATATGTTTAATTGTATATTTATTTCATATATATATATTTATATATTCATTCATTTACTACTAGTATTATTATTTATAATTTTTATTGTATCTTATTTACTATATCTATGTATTTCTATGTTTTTATTATCTTTTTACATATTTTTCATATATTTAATTGTATATTTATTTCTTTAATATATTTTCGTTCAGTTACTACTAGTATTATTATGTATTATTTTTGTTGTATGTTATTTACTATATTTATGTATTTCTATATTTCTATATTTAATTTTTAATTTTTATATATTTTTATGTATCTATATTCTAAAATATTTATTTTTTTTATTAAATTTATATTAATACTGTTTCTATTAATACTATTTTCCAGGCCCAGGGAATATTTGGAATGCGTTTCCCGGGTTCGCATGCTGTCGTGGTTACTTTTATCGACACTCCAGAATATCGCTATGACCTCAGCTTCTAACGGTTCGTCAGGGAACATTCTGAACAGTAAAAAAAATTATTCAGAAAACTTTTATCGTTAGGAATTAGTGAATGAGTGAAGTATGGTTTTGGATGATGCTATTATTTATTAAGAAGCTTGGAAGGTAGCTTACTGGAAGGGTCCTAGATCAGAACTGACTAAAGATCAGCGTTTCTCACTGTCCGTTTTCCCTTTTTCCTTAAAGAACACTCTATTTTCCCCTTTCTTCCCCTATTAGTGCTGAATTATACGGCTGTACGTTGAAGTTTCCCTTGTCCCTTTATTTTCCATTTTCCCTTATTCTCCCCTTTTTCCCCCTCCATGCTTTAGTATAAGCTGTACTTCTAAATTTCTATTTCCCCTCCATTTTCCTTCTTTTTCCCTCTTTTTGCCCTTTTTCCTCCTCCCTACTTTAATATAAAGCTGTTGTAAATTTCTAATTTCCCTCCATTTTGCCTCTTCCCTTATTTTTCCCTTCTCAGTCCCCATTTTCCCTTTTTCAGGGAATTTCCCTCAAAAGTGGAAGCACTGCTGAAGAGGGAACAATGAACACATATAGGCAAGGTGGAAGGTCAATGGGAGGTGAAGGTTATACAGGGACTTCTAGGGAAAAGGAATTACCCAGCGGAAAATTAAGGATATCGGCTACATCCTGAACGATATCCTGAACCACGTTCGATCGTGGATAAGTAAAAAAATTGCGTTGAGAATTGTGAATCTTGATTACTGAGGACATCATTAAGTATCATGAAAACTGTTTTTTCAGGACGCTGTTAAGTACCCTGAGCATGTATTATTCATGCATTTCAATGTCAGGGTCCTGAACACCCTGGAAGTAGGCCAATTTCACAGCACTCAGACTGCTGATTGGCATCCTGAAAATGTCCTTCTCAGGATATTTTCAGGGTCCTGAAACTATCCTTAATTTTCATGGTATATAAAATTTATTAATTTAAATTATTTATTTTGTTTGATATGCAAAGGTGGTGGGTCCTCGACTCCATGTTTCCCGCTTCCTCCCGACATCTCGTGCCACATCGCTGATCACCTGCAAGGGATTTTCGCAGGATTTGTAGAACAGTCCAAGGCTTCAGTTCTCCATATGTCGTCACTGTTCCACTCATTCCTGCTCTGTCAAGTACTAGACTATTATAATTTATTAATAAAATTTTGCAATAATTATCTGTTCAGTTATTATAATTATTATTATTTTTATTATTTTATCATTTATTAATTATTTTATTCGTATTTATTTTCATTATTAATAAATAATATATTATATCAAGTTATGGACGATATACCTGGAGTATATGGCTACTCAGAATCCGGCAACTACTGAACAGCAGTCGACGATTTATAACGTTCTCATCGACTACTGGAGTAAAATCACTCCAGCCATCCTCCAGCTAGTTTCCCATTCCAGCATGGTAAGTTTTTGGACTTTGTTTTTCAACCCAAGTAATAATTTACTATTGCTGTAAACTATAGTGTGGTACTCTAGTATTTCGCAACATAGTACATAGTTTTACTACAGTGGACTATTAGTAAATTTTTACTTGGTTACTTAAAACTCAAGCCAATAAATTTTGTAAATAGTTTGCAGAAATGGTCAACTTGCATTTCTTGAGTCTGATGGAGGCTTTAGCAGAATGTCGTTCCACTTTGCTGTCTCTTCTGCTTCCACTGTGGGGACCTGTGCTTCATGCCCATTCTGGAAAAGTATAAATCGATTATTAGAAATATAATCTTAATTTATTTGTTATTTTATTGATTTTTTTTATATTTATACTATTAGAATTATTTTATTTTATCTTTTATTATTTTTTCATTATTTATTATTTATTCATAAATTTTAAATATTATCGATTTGATAGTTGCCCAGTCATTTGGAAGTCAGGTACCAGACTTGCATTGAAGGGATCAGCGGGAATCTGGGACCAGATTTCGATCGCAACTGTTCCTACGGTGGCTGGTTGGGACGTTGGCTCCAAGGACTTCAGTTCAAGATGGGCCAAATTGAAATACAGTCTTCGACTGCTAGTCAGTTTTATAATGTTTAGGTATTTATATTGATAACATTATGGAAGTGTAATGAATAGAAATTTTAGTTGCCCGAAGTGCAATAAATGTTGAACAACCGCTGCAAGAAACGAGGCGTCCAAGTATTCAGCAAAATTTAAGTGTCGTAAAAATCAAATCATTAATACGGCATTAGTTGAAAATAAAATCGTTAACTCAGTATTCAAGCTAAACGAAAGTTTATTTTTATGAAAAACTTATGTAATCTGTATGGGTGTCTTTAAATTGTTTGATTCTTTATAATTAAGATGCCACAGAAACTAAGTATATCTTAAATAACGTTAACTTTCTTTAGTATAACAAATATATGAAGTACTGAATACTAAGCATTCCCGAAACGTTGGTCCAAATACTGATAACGAAAAGTAAAGTTGAAAAAGAAAAAAAAATTTCCCGTACCGGGAATCGAACCCGGGCCTCCTGGGTGAGAGCCAGGTATCCTAGCCACTAGACCATACGGAGATGTCAGTGTGGCCAAATTTTACAGATTATATTGGATGTAAGTTTTGTGGTAAGTCAGGAAGTCCGGAGGGTACTGAGAAAGGAAATTGGTTTTCTGATTCTAAACCACAGCTTCTGATGTCATAGTCTTTCCGCTGCAAGCACACAAAACCCACAGAACAACTTTTGACGAAGCATAGACTTATTGACTTTCACGCCTTCAGTTATATTTACTACATTATAAAGTAAACTTGCACGATGAAATCAGTAATATTGCTTCTATTAGTGACTGTCCTCCTACAAACATTACGCAACACAGAGCAAGCTGGCACTGCAAGATACATTACACGCATTCAGTAAGTAAAACAACTTTAAATATCTATGATATTCTAAAACTAATGGAAAACCCTTTCAGCTCAAATTATGTGGACCCATGGACGAGTAAACACAGCAAGAAATATCAAGAAATCTGTCGTGTTGGCAGACGCGGACCTTGCCTGAAAGGTCAGTATTTTGGACCCGTGCCCAAGTTCAGTCTTCTGCTTCCGTCATGCGATAACTACGGTGTCAACTGCGGAAAACAATCAGGCTCTGCAAACTGTATTTCTGTCAATGGGAATGCCACTCTGGAGAAACTTATGGACGAAACCAACAAAGAAGGAATCTGCATTTGGTCTAGAAATTCAAGGCATCCATGCAGTGGTTACCCGGCGAACTATCGCTTGTATCCGACAGACGGACGCTGCTATCCCGTCCAAGAATTCGATAAAGTAACACTTGCTCTTTGCATCGGCAGAAACTACTACAGATCACTGTAAGTACGTAACAATCCTCAAGTTGTACAGCCCTAATCATAGAGTTTCGGTTCAAGCTCTCCACGTGACAATCCTTGCAAAGGCAACAAAATCTTCCAAGCTGTCGACGAAATCAATGGCGATTGTGACTGCGGCAGGAAGGACGAAATCTATTGGCAGTCAACAGACGAGTGCTACCAGTCAAACACTCAGGTTTCCTACACTTTTAGGTACTGTTTTAGTTCCACTAAATCCGTTTCGTGCAGGGCCCATGTCCTACAGGCCAGTGGATAGTCTTGGATGCAAACGGAAGACCCCAGTGTCGAACCACAACTTGCCCAACTGATGGAGGCCACGTGGAACTACGAAATCCTGCAACAGGATCCACCGGCTGCTATCAGTTTGATTCAACTGGATTTACGTCCGGAGGTCCCCGTCCAAAATTAGAAAATATTCCTGATGAACACCCCTGTGATGTTTTTCTGTTTCGTACAAGTTTATATCCGGAAGAATTTAAGTGTGTTGGTGATGCTGTCTGTGGTATTGGTCCTTTGCAACCACCGCTCCCCAGTTGTCCCGCAGGATCCAAAAGATCCTTGTCTGGACGGTGCAAAAAGGTCCACTTTCAATAAATCACACCGCAATTATGGTGAAAGTAACATACTTTGTCAAATCTGCTTCGAACTGTAACCATTCTTTTTCTTTCAGCTTCATATATTCTCGCATATTAAAGTTCTTACAATACAACATTCAGCTGAAGTTCCGCTTTTTACTTTCAAGCCAGTTTCCTCCGGACTGTCAGGGGCAAACTTTATTAAACACAGATGTCTGACTCATTTTCCCCTTTAAACCCCTGCCGGTATTCTTATATGTATCAAGGGCATACTTAATAAACAGTGTTTCCGATTCCATTTTCCCCTTTTTTCGTCCTTCCCTTATTTTCCCCATTTCGCCTCCGTATTGGAATACAAGGCTGTACTTCCAGATTTCCCTTTTTTCCTCTTCCCTTATTTTCCCCTTTTCCCCTCCGTATTGGAATACAAGGCTGTACTTCCAGATTTCCCTTTTTTCCTCTTCCCTTATTTTCCCCTTTTCCCCTCCGTACTAGAATACAAGGATGTTCTTCCAGATTTCCCTTTTTTCTTCTTCCCTTGTTTTCCCCTTTTCCCCTCCGTACTAGAATGCAGGGGATTACTTCCAGATTTCCCTTTTTTCTTCTTCCCTTGCTTTCCCCTTTTCCCCTCCGTACTAGAATGCAAGGATTTACTTCCAGATTTTCCTTTTTGCCTCTTCCCTTAATTTTCCCTTTTCAGAGCCCATTTTCCTCTTTCTCGGTGAATTTCCCTGCAAAGTGGAAAAAACTGATACAAATCCCAGATGTTCGACGACGAACAAGACTCCTTGTTCAACTAAAATGTTTCTTCCTGCGCTATTAGGAACAAAATTTGTAACTCAAATGTTTGACAAAAGAAAATGTAAAATCCCTGATAACCACTGCTGGTTTTCCCCTTACGCTCAAGGGAAATGCTTGTGCTTGGACTTCCCCGGACTACAAAACGGGGAAGTTTCGTGTATTCCGTATTTGGTAACGTTTGAGCGGCTTACAAACATTCCTGCCAACGTCTGATAAAACCCAGAAACCAGCTTTTATACAAAGCCAGCTGATTCCAAGACTTCGTTCAACAGACCACCACACCTTCGAGCTATGAGACTTGCAGTAACATTTGTTCAGTTAGTGGCGTTTGCTCATCTCGGAACATTACAGCCCATTGTCCGTAATGTAGATGCAAGATACATCACGCGTATTCAGTGAGTATAAAGTTAAGCTTCCGAATCTAAGGTACTGTAGTCTAAGCACGGATTCTTTTTAGCTCAAATTATGTGAGTCCCTGGGCGGAAAAACATAGCGAGAGTTATCAGGAAATGTGCCTTGTCGGTAGTCGCGGTCCTTGCCTGAAGGGTCAGCACTTCGGACCGGTGCCAAAATTCGCTCTTCTTCTGCCGTCTTGCGAAAACTACGGCATCGACTGCGGCAAAGAATCAGGTTCCGCGAACTGCATTTCAATAACTGGAAACGACACTCTGAAAACACTAATGGACGAAACCAGTGAACAGGGAATCTGCATTTGGTCTAAGCAATCAAACCACCCATGTACCGGTTACCCAGCCAACTATCGCCTGTATCCCAAAGACGGACGCTGCTATCCTGTACAGGATTATGACGAGGTCGAGCTTTCCTTCTGCATGAACGGCAGGAATTACTTCAGACAACTGTAGGTAGAAGATGGTGACAGTACCTCCTGTTGTTGTAATGTACCAGTTGCTTTACAGATCCTCTCGCGACAATCCTTGCACTGGAAGTAAAATTTTCCAGGAAGTTGACCAGTTGATCGGCGACTGCGACTGCGGCAGGAAGGACGACATCTACTGGGGACCGACAGACGAATGTTATCAATCAAATACCAAGGTTTGACAAGTTTATTCTGACTGGTTTAGCACAGAATTCACGTGTTTCTCGTTCAGGGGCCTTGTCCTGCGAGCCAGTGGATAGTGCTGGATGCTCACAAAAAACCCCAGTGCCAGAACACGACATGTCCAACGGATGGAAAGCACGTAGAGCTTAGAAATCCTATTACAGGATCCGTTAGCTGCTATATGACAGATTCTACTGGTATTCCTACCATTCAGGGTCCACCTGATTATACTACTCTTCCAGATGGAAGTCCTTGTGAGAGAGGTTTCTTGTTCCGTACCAGCATTTATCCTAAAGAGCTTGTGTGTGTTGGTGGGGTAGTCTGTGGAGCGGGTCTGTTGCAGCCACCTGTTCGTATTTGTCCCGCAGGATCGAAGAGATCTGTGGCTGGGAGATGCAAAAGTCATCTCGTAAGTTGAAAAGTGTCGAATAAACTGAATATGTAATAAATGATAATACTAAACGTAGTTTTGATTAGTATTTAGTAATTGACTTTAAGTATGGACGAAACGATAGACTTCACAATCCTGGTCCATTCCCCGAGTACTTCAGCCTGATGAAGACGACTTTGTAGACGAGTGGTATCATAGCATTTGTGTCCAAAAAATTTTCCCGTACCGGGAATCGAACCCGGGCCTCCTGGGTGAGAGCCAGGTATCCTAGCCACTAGACCATACGGGAGTTGTCTACAACCGAGATAAAAGTAAAATAATAAATTGAGAACTAGCATGTCGGAGCTCAGCGTTGAAAGGCTTATAACCTACAGTCCAATTACAAGGAGTCTGTCGTTATACAAGTGAAGATTAAAGTTTGATTTACCAAGATCTAAAAGTGTAATCTGTTACAATTATTCCACTCGGAAGCTGCAGTTTCAAACATACATCTTAGTTGCTCTCATTTGAGTGAACACATTCAGAACATCGAACCTTAAAGATCGAAATTCGACGCACTATATTTCACTTTACACGATGTGATCACCCACTAAACGGATAGTTATAACTATAATAAAACAGATCTCAAGTAAACTAAATGTGTGAGAAGTTCGTCCAATAGACCATCGTACTGTGTACATCTGGGAAATAAGTTCACAGATAACTTCATACGATTTACAGAATATAACGTGATCGGGTTGACCTTGCCCCGCAGTCTGTCCTGTTCCGCATGCTAACCAGTAACCTTGGGGCCAAGGTAAAGACCTCAGACTTCTGCAGCTGTGGCTGTTTTATTGGTTATAGGATCAGTCTTGTTACCAACTGGCGTCTGTGCTAACCACACTAAGAATGCGTACTCTCGTCAAGGGACTGTTGATACTAGCCGTGCTTCTAGAACCAGCAGCTGCACAAGGGAATGACCACTACGTCGTCCGATACTTGTGAGTACTATAAGAAAAGAAATGCTGGCATTTAGTTCACAGTCTAATGTATATAACAAATTGTGTATAGCATTCCCTATACTGCCGGAACTTCTGATGACGGTGGTTATAAGTACTACTATGAAATGTGTCGCGCCGGTAGCCGAGGACCTTGTGCGGATGACCAGTACTTTGGACCGGTTCCAGATTGGGCTGTTTTTCTTGCATCGTGCGACAATTACGGGGAGAACTGCTTTCTGCCCTCAGACTCACCAGATTGCATTGATATATCGAAGTATCCTAGTATGAAAAAGCGACTCTACGAATCTGGCGAGAGAGGACTCTGCATATGGTCGGAAAATTCCCAGCACCCGTGTCACGGTTATCCAGCCAACTACCGGTACTACGACAACACTGGAGGGTGTTATCCGTTACAAGAGTTTGACCGACTTCACCTTCAGGGATGCTTAAATTTCACGGAATATTCGAAGCTGTAAGTATTAATGACATATCAAGCATTTCACATTTGCATGTAGAATAGAAGCGGATCCATCGTTAGTCCAGTTTTCTCCCCCTATCCTGGAACAGAGGCTTGCACAAGTTTTGTCCCCATAACTCTCTGACCCGTTCGCTTGTCCATAGTATGGAAGGATCCGTTTCTTCGACGAGACTGAATCCAGTACTACAAAAGTTCTCATTTTCTAAAATTTCTGAAGTGACTCCTTGTGGAGGCAACACATTCTTCAAGGAAGTCGACCGGTACACTGGGGACTGCGATTGCGGCGGTAAACATGATATCTACTGGCCACCAACAGAAGACTGCTACCGGTCAAATACTCAGGTACCAAAAGCTAAGAACGATTTATGTTATCTAATTCACTAAATAATTACTGTGATGTTGGAACAGGGTCCCTGTAACGTGGGTCAGTGGCTAGTCTTGGATTCGCAGGGGATACCCCATTGTGAGGACACCATTTGCCTAGTAAGTGGGGATCACGTGATGCTGAGGAATCCCAAGACAGGATTTGTCGGCTGTTTCAAGATCGAAACTCATGGATACGATTTATACGATTCAAACGTGGGTGATTCTATACAGTTGGAGAACCTAACAGAAAAAGGCCCATGTAAAGAAAAGCAATTCCTCGTCCGGCAAGACATTTACCCAGAATCGCTGATGTGCCGATATGCTATAGCGTGCGGAATAGGATCCCACCTTAGACCTGTTCGTTCGTGCGTCCCGGGATCTAAGCTAGTACTGTCGGGTCAGTGCAAAAAAATTTACTATGGATGAAGATGCTCGACTGAATCGAATCTCGGTTCAGTCGAACGAAGTGCGAAACTTATTTGAAAATCCGCTTTTGGAAACCTGAATCTGACTATAATAAATAAGAAAATGTGTAATGGTTTGTAACGGAAATATTCCTTTGTGTACGAATAATACAAAAAAGTATGGATACTAGTATATATAATTCATGGAGTCCATAAGCGTGCATATGCGAAAATAATAACTATACTAATTATCTACAACCCGATAGAAAAGTCATACGGTTGAGTACCGAATGACTAGGTAGCTGAACACTAGCTTCCCTCTGAATCATTAGCTGAATAGTAGCTGAACTGACTGTAGTTGCTAAAACTGAATCCTGTGAACAAGGGCTTGAATACTGCATGACTTAGTTCTTTCAAATTTCAAGCGTACGAACCGTGTGAAAGTGAGCCAATTCCATCATCTAGCTGAATTCATGATAGTCATACGCCATTCAGAGGGTCATTCAGACGTATGGCTAGCGCATCATTTTCTGTCGGGAATATATCAATGTGAATGAAATTACACATAAGCTTCATTACAAGGGATATTGCTTGGACCCTATCCTCAGTTCAAAGCAAACCACCTTTCGGTACCACGGACTTCAGTGTTTGTATGAACCGAAACTGAAATAGTCAGTAGGTTTGAACAAACTCCAGTTAAGTAGCTGCCACAGAAACAGTGCACAGTCGATTTTGTTCTGTTCTAGTCGGATCCTTCCTTTTTAGTATCGGTCTCGTGACACCTCTGCTGTGATTCGGCTCTCCTACCGATTGTTCCATACGCACTTGTTTTATTTCGTGAAGCGCCTTAAAATTTGAGCACCTGAAAATCTTTCACAAGTTAAACGCCATCCATCGAGTTCAGTGGTGAGGATATTTAATTGTCTGTCCGAGTTAAATTGTCGTCGAGTTGGAGGAATAATCGAGTTAAGTTTTGAGTGCCCGAGTTTAAATTCTATCAAGTTAAAATTTAGAATTTATAAAATGAGGTAACCAAGTTAACAATTTTAGCCAGTTCAGATCTGGGTCTCATTAAAATGTGTGGTAAGTCAAAGTTTTATCGAGTTAATAGAAAAATCGATTTAGAACGTGATGGCCAGAACCAAATCAATTTTGATTTGAATCAATTTCAAATCAAATCATTATAATCTTATTCAAATCAAACCCGTGATTTGGTTTTGGAAGTTTTATGATTTGATTTGACAATTCAAAACATTTTCTTAAATTTCCTTCCTGCTAACTGAAACCAATATTTTAAGAAGAGGTTTCTGCAAAAATTAGTGTCTTCTAGATCTTAGTCCGTACCGAGGCATCTAAAAATTGAGATCCTGTCACGCGTCACATCCTCCGTTTGCTGTGCCCTGTACGCCTTAACTGAATTTGAGAATATTCATACAAAGATTTTGCATAACAGTGTAGTACAGCCATCCACGAGACTCATTCGTAGGTTACGATGGTATGATTTAACAGACTTGATATCAGTGTTGTGGAATTGGGAATTTGGTAGTTGTAATTTTGTAATTCAAATTACTTTGCGAATGTAGTTGTAGTTGTACTTAAATTACTTATTATTCTTTAGTAGTTGTAATTGTAATTTGTAATTGGAAAACTTGAAAGATATACGCACAAAACAATTACAAAGTACGAACTACATTTCGAATCCAACAAACTAGAAAAATAAGAGAGGTTGCTTCTCAAGGGACTACGATTATGACAAAATACTTGTTACTTGCTCTCATTTCGCATGGCTCAGTGCACTCGAGCAGGAAAGTAACTGGAAAACTGGCTACTATTTCCAGTAATTCCAAACTTCATGTGCTTGGGATTTCTTCGAATGCAAAGTGCAGCATATGAATTGCGAAAAACCAGCGCTAGAAAACCCAGTTTGTTTTGATTTTTTGTCTTGCACATCGCACAAGTCAGTTGCCTGACATGAAAACAGTGCTTCCACTTTTAGGGGAAATTCCCTGTTTTCAGGGAAAAAGGCCACTAGGAAGGGAAAAAGAGGGGAAGAGGGGAAAACCAGGGAAACTGAAGAAATCTTGATTTCTTTCTATGGCGACATGTTATTTGACGCATTTTTGGTTAACAATAATTAGATTTCCCTTTGGAAATAAATAACTGTGTTTTTCAATAATTATAAATGGAAGGAAAGAACGAGGGAAAACGGGAAAATGAGAGGGGAAAATAGGGGAAAATCCAAAAATTGTTGTCTGAGGGGGAAAAAAGGGAAAACAGAGGCTCCTACCAGGGAAAGCCCAAACTTGAAAGTGGAAACACTGCATGAAAAGGTATTTGAACGCCTACGTGAAAAGAAGTTGTAGGGACGCTACGATCCCTGAGCTTAGATCTGTTTCAGGACCAAAGATTTCGGCGACAGCATCAACTAAACAGTGTTTCCACTTTTGCGGGAAGTTCCCTGAAAAAGGGGGGAAGTGGGGTCTGGAAAGGGAAGACGAAGAGAAGAGAGTAAAGAGGAAATCTAGACCCTGTACTTTCTTGCACGGAGGGGGAAAAAGGGGAAAGATAAGGGAAGAGGGGAAAAATGGAAGATTGAAAAGTGGCAACACTGCAACTGAAGTCGCTTCAGTCGTTTGTATCACTACTCGCTTTGAGACACAGAATAGTGTTTTCTTTATGGCTCAAGATGTTTTGATTGGTAAAAATCCCTTACAGTAAAATATGATTTGTAATGTAAATAAAAATGTTTAACATGAATATTGTTTGCATTATGCTTTACTTTTAATTTAATTTATTTAAAAGGGATTTTTTTGGATAAGTAATCGTACATGTAACTGAATTACTTTAATGCTTTCTTGTAATTGTACTCAATTACTTTTGAATTCTAAGTAATTGTACTTGTAATTAATTACTTTTTGGATAAAATAATTTAAAATGTAATGAATTACAAATTTTTTCGCAATTCCACAACACTGCTTGATATGTAGAAAAAGAGCCATGCCTCTGTGAAGTCGTACACGTAAGAGGGAGTAGTTTCGACTGCATTGCATACTTTCCCTATCCACATCAGTCCTGACTTGGTTTCGACAAGTATATTTAGCTAATTTTCCCAGTAAGTTTCAATATATCCGAACTTGACTTGCTGATAATCAGCATTAAGGTATGGTAACTGGTATAACTTTTCCATCGTTATAAATAATGCGTTTAACGGGATGGTTGAAAACGCAAAGCAAGATCCCAAGAGCCCAGTAGAGCCTATTCTTGAATATTTCACGTTAATACTCGACAGTTTTTACAATCTATTATCTTGCATTGAAATTTACGTCAAGTGGAAAGTGCTACGTTTCGTTGAAAGGAAACAAGAAAAAGAGAAAAGAAAGCTATAATCTTGAATTCTATTTTTCCTGTGCAAAATATAGTTAGGAAGTTGATTTTTACTGGTAATTAGTCGTGTGGAAGGTGTATACGCTTTGGCAAAAGACCACTGTACCTCGGCACACATGCTTTCGGGGTTGGATTTTAATTTAAGGATCCTGTATTCAAGCAGTCCTAAGCTCGTTAATGCACGACACCCACAAGATTCATCAAAGATGCAGAAAAACGATTAGTTATCTCAAGAAAAGTATCTCGATAATTTGATATGAAATGATTTAATTTGATTTAAATCAGTTTTTGCGTTGATTTGCCCATCACTGCTTATAACTTGACCAAGCTGAGATTTAGACCCAATTAACTGACTTGGATTAATTAAAATGGCGCCGAGTTGAAATTTGCACAAGACTGAAATTCCGAAATATTGTAAAGCATGTTTGAATTGGCACAAGTTAAAATGTAGAACGAGTTTAAGTACAGTTAAAATGACCAAGTGAGTTAACATGTAAACTGCATTTAAAAGCAAGACCGAGTTAAAGTGCTGGTTTTAAAGGAGTACAACCGCGTAAAAAATTTTTCATTAGGTACTTTCGTCTGTTTTCAAAACAATCCTTGATTTTAACTTGGTGTTACCACATTAAAACCTTTCTTCACGGTTTGAATCAAGTTAAAAGTCGAAGAATCGCGAGAACGCACTTTGCAGCCATGTCTATGTTCGAAAACCGTATTACCGCAACAAACTCAGGCCAAGGGCCTTTTGGCTTCTTTTAGTTAGACTGAAGGTTGCCTTTGTTGAGCCTTTCAACTCTGAGCTCCAAGGTCTGACTTCTTCATTTGCAGATTATATTACCAGCATCTGAAGGACATCCACGCAACTCCCGTATGGTCTAGTGGCTAGGATACCTGGCTCTCACCCAGGAGGCCCGGGTTCGATTCCCGGTACGGGAATAGTTTTGGTCACTGTAGATCCAGCAGATTGTAGATTCTTCTTGGACGCAGGAGTAAAGGTCCTTGAAGGAGAAACACGTTTCACGGTGAATTCAGTACTGGACCGATTAAATAGTTTTGGTGAACCTGGATTTTTTGCTATAGGCGCAGTCACCCATCAGTTCGTCAATTTATTGAAAAAATTTTTTCTAGTGCAAGGATTGTCACGAGGAAACTTGACTAACGAGAGATCCGCTTCCATTCTACGTGCCAATTTAAAATATTTAATCTGTCATTAATGCTTACAGCTTCGAATATTTGGTGAAATTTAAGCATCCCAAAAGGTGAAGTTAGTCAAACTCTTGTAACGGATAACAGCCTCCTGGCTTGTCGTAGTAACGGTAGTTGGCTGGATAACCGCGATACGGGTGCTGCGAGTTTTCTGACCAAATGCAGAGTCCTCTCTCGCCAGATTCGTAGAGACGCTTCTTCATACTAAGATCCTTCGATATATCAATGCAATCTGGTGAGTTTGAGGGCAGAAAGCAGTTCTCCCCGTAATTGTCGCACGATGCAAGGAAAACAGCCAAATCCGGAACCGGTCCAAAGTACTGGCCCTCCGCACAAGGCCCTTGGCTACCAGCGCGACACATTTCACGGTAGTCCTTATGATTATGATCGCCATTGGGAGTTCCGACCTCAGTGCGAATGGTACACAATTTGTACATTACATTACTACATTACAATACATTCTTACTACATACATTATAACACATTAGACTGAAAATTTACTTCCAGCATGTGCTTTTTCAATTAAGTACTCACAAATATCGGACGACGTAGTCAAGGGGGTCCGAAACTTCCAATAATCTTAGTACACCTAAGTCATGTTATCACTGTTATCAACCTGTTATCTACATGTTATCTCCGTGTTATCATATGTTTTCAAATAATCCTCGTACACTTTTCCTCGGAGTTTCGGACCCGTTTGACGTAGTGGTCATTCCCTTGTGGAACTGCTGGTTTTAGAACCACGGCTACTATCAACAGTCCCTTGACGAGAGCATGCATCCTCGGCGTGATTAGCACAGACGCCAGTTGGCAACAAGACTGATCCTATAACCAGTAAAAGCCTGAGGTTAATATGCATAATACTACAGACTGGGCAAAGTCTACTAGTTCATGTTTTATTTTGTAAATCGTGCTAACTTATCAGCGAACTTTTTCCTCGGATGTATCGTATGTCTGTTAGAATAAATTTTCACACATTTGGTATACCTTACTTTCGTTTTATTGTTATGCTAGTTCGTCGATTCTGTGCGTCTATGATGGATCTTCGAAGCTCGATGTTCCGAAATTTGTTCATTCTAATGAGCGCTGAACTAAGATATTCTAAGTTTGTAACCGTTTTTGGGTGGAATAGTAGTAACCGATTATATTTTTAGATATCGGTTAACCTAACTGTAATATTTACTCATTAACGCAAGACTTCCTGTTATTGGACTGTAGGTTATAAGCCATTCAACGTAGTACGAGTTCTTTCGTTTGTTTCTCTTTTTAACAGTCAGCCTTAGACTTGGCAGTCAACTTTGTAGCCATGTCTATGCTCAAAAACCGTATTACCGCAACAAACTCAGGCCAAGGGCCTTTTGGCTTCTTTTAGTTAGACTGAAGGTTAAAAGCCTTTCAACTCTGAGCTCCGAGGTCTGACTTCTTCGTTTGCAGAATGTATTTTTAGCATCGGAACATTTATGCAACTCCCGTATGGTCTAGTGGCTAGGATACCTGGCTCTCACCCAGGAGGCCCGGCTTCGATTCCCGGTACGGGAATAGTTTTGGTCACGGTAGATCCAGTATTCTCTACCGGACCGCAGAAGTAAAGGCCCTTGAAGGAGAAACACATCCATCCATGGTGCATCCAGTGCTAAACATGTTAAATAGACCTACCTGCTGAACCTTAGTTTTCGACATGAAAGTACTAATCTGCGGAACTCACTCGATGACTCTTGCAGTTGGTACTTATAACTCGTACGAAACAGAGGTAAGTCTCAGGGCTGTTTATCAGAAATATTTTCAAATTTGGGACGCAGATTTCCGGACGTAAATCCAGTTGAGCTAAATTCATGGCAGCCGGTGGATCCTGTAACATGAGTTCGTAGTTCCACGTGGTCACCATCAGTTGGGCAAGTTGTGGTTCGAAACTGGGGTCCTCCGTTTGGATCCAAGACCATCCACTGGCCTGTAGGACATGGGCCCTGGACGAAAAGTATTTAGTGGAACTAAAACAGTACCTGAAAGTGGAGCAAACCTGAGTGCTTGACTGGTAGCACTCGTCGGTTGACTGCCAGTAGATTTCATCCTTCTTGCCGCAGTCACAATCGCCAATGATTGCGCCGACAGCTTGGAGGATTTTGTTGCCTTTTCATGGATTGTAGCGTGAAGATCTCCCTAACGTTAAACCTATGCAAATGGAGGATTGCTGTGTACTTAAAATCATTTGCAGTAGTTTTCGTTGAGGCAAAGAGCAGCCCAAGGGCCTTTTGGCTTCTTTTAGTTAGACTGAAAGTTAAAAGCCTTTCAACTCTAAGCTCCGAGGTCTGACTTCTTAACTTGCGAAATTTATTTTTAGTATCTGGTGGACATTGATGTAACTCCCGTATGGTCTAGTGGCTAGGATACCTGGCTCTCACCCAGGAGGCCCGGGTTCGATTCCCGGTACGGGAATAACTTTTGGTAACAAGAGATCTAGCAGTATCTACTACACCGCAAGAGTGATGAGGTCCTTGAAAGAGAAACACGTTTCATAGTGAATCCAGTACTAAACCACTTAAATAGACCTGCTGCATCTTGATTGTTTTTTTGCTAGAGTCGCAGTCACCATTCAGTTCGTCAATTTCTTAAAAAGTTTTCTTTCTAATGGAAGAATTGTCGCGAGAAGAACTGCAAACCAAGCTAGTATTACAACAATAGAAGGATTGATAGTCTTCTGATAGCTGTAGGTCTTCGTCAGGTGAATATGCCTTGTTTGTTTAAGCACATAGTCGTGAGAAAAGATTATAAAATTTGTGTAATGTCGATGAAGTTTCTACTGTGAAAAGTCATTATAAAAAAGCACCTGGGAAGAGTCACCGTTATATTTTTCTTCGAGTACAAGGATTTCATACAAAAAAGCTCATTTACTAATTGGTTAAACTCCATTCAGTTATTTTGATTTCAGTAACCTTTTACGGTCTTCGGCACTGTAAAAGGTACCATCGCTCGAACTGATTTTTACGTAGGTATTAGCAATCATCATATATATTTATATCATATATCATATATTTGTATCATATACATATATATAGATACTTTTATATCTAATAGCACCTGCACATGTCATAAAGGAATCAAATATAATTTAATCCCTTACATTTTTTAAATATTTCATTGTTTTGTTCAAGTTATGATAATTTTAATGTTTACATTTGCTACGAAGCCCAAGTCACTGAAAACAAAAGAGTCAAAAAAGCACTGCAGCGGTGCCTTTCTACGGTGTCTCTGGCATGGTGCTGATTTTTCTATAGATTACAAGGGGTCCGAAACTCCGGGAAAAGTGTACGAAGATGATTTGATAACATATGATAACACGGAGATAACATGGAGATAATTGGTTGATAACAGCGATAACATGAACCAGGTGTACGAATATTAGTGGAAGTTTCGGACCCCTTGGTAGATTACACTGATCATTACAACTACATTTACGTTTTTGATTATTGATTGATTACATTGATAAACAGCATTTTAAAAATTCAGTAACATATAACTTGATAATAAAATTAATATACCGACTAAAAACCTATGTAAAAAATATATTAATTATTTTAAATATATGTTGATATGAATAAAATTTAAATTATTCGTAACTTCTTTGCAAGGGATGCAGTTTAGTCCTAACCCTCTCTTCAAATCTAAGCGCCTTCCGCGTTCCGCTACTACAGTTAGTACTTCAGTGTCCGTGTTTATAGAAACAACAATATCGCCGGTAACTTTAACAAATATCTACGAACAAAAGTTTATTTACTAAACGAAAACTTTGTACAGGTGGAATTCTAGCGTAGGAGCGCATTTCAACCGAGCATTTCCAGTTCATCCGTGTAAACCGCCCCGTCCAGTTATACCAAGAAAATCTACACTGCTTCCTTGCTGTTGTTGTCTTAATCCTACAATGAGCTCTACTCACAATAATTCTGCAGGTTTGATAACTGGTAACTGTTTAATAGGTGATTTTTACAGTCCGTTTGCGCTTTTCAGAACGATCGCGGAAAGCCCACTGCAGCCGCAACGATCACTCACCGTTTTCAGAGCTGCCAAGTACGAGTTAACAGATTTAAATGTACATCTAAGAATTATTGAACTTTATAAGATATAACCATGTATTTTCAGAGAGAAAGAAGGAATGGAGAAACGAGAACGGGACTGTAATGACCAAGAAACTGCACATAGACTCAGAAAACGCCAACGAGGGCAATCTTGCGAGAGACAGCGCAACTTTGTTGCCCGAGATAAAACATAATATCCCAGTCACCAAAACGCTGAACGAAGCGTTGACAAACAACAGCTCGGAGAACCAAGGTATTTGGTCATTAATTCTATTTGTCTGTATTTATTTCTGTTTCCACATAAAAGTGAGTCTGAGCAATGGTGTTTTATACCGTACAAAACACCATAAAAGTTACTGTAGTGGTACCTTTTGCAGTGGCTTTTTGTAGTAGCCTGCAATGCCTTCACCAGTTCAAGGTCTCTAAAAAGGCACCACAAAAAGCACTGCACTTTTTCTGTGTACATTATTCCTGGACCAAGTATTAGCTAACATAATTTTTGTAATATATATCTTTTGTCTTCTCTCTGTGTGAACCGTGCAAACAGAAAGCATGAATCTGCAGAAACAAGGCGAAAAAGATTCGCAGCCAAGTGTTGAGGCCATCAATCTCAAAATACGAGATACTGAACTGAAGATTGCAGAGAACCGCAGAATCCTGACTGAAGTCCAGAAAGAGGTGCTAGAATTACAGCTAAAAATGGAAAAAATGAGGAGAGATGCCGATCCACTTTTGGAAGAAGAGAAAAATATTTTGAATGAACAGGAACAAGTGACTGCCAAATTGAACAAACTGCAGCAAGAACTGGATGAAGTAAAAAAGTGCAGCTTGGAAGAAAAACTAAAAGTCAGAAAATGCCAGGCTGAAACACTGCGTCTTAAGCTGCTTGTTATAAATAGCGATGATAAAACCGAGCTGCAAGAACAGATTGCAACTGCTGAAGGATCTGTACAATTGCATATTCAGAAGCTGACGATGGAGCTTAAACCAAAATTCGTTGATTTACGAGCTTCAGTTAAAGGTAGGTTACTTTTTAATGATTCTAGAGGTCGTGCATTGACATGTATTCATCTTAATAGCGACTGAGGCGATGTTGAACGATATCGGACTACGTCAGACTACTCTAAGTGAAGCACTGAATGTTTCGCTACATCTGCCATATGCTGAGCTTCAGAAGAACTCTATGGAGAAAGCTGCGAAGGAGAAAGAGATACTTGAGGTTCTCCAAGTTCTCAAACTGAACAAGGACAATCTACAGAAGGAGAAAAAAGCAGCTGAGCAAAAACTTGCTCGCAAAAAGGAAGAGGAGTCCCAGTCAAAACAACTTGCTCTTGCAACTGTGGCTTCTTCACGTCGGAATCCACTGGCATCTCTTATTGAATCGTACAGGGCTTCGGGAATCTACGTTGTACCGTCCCCTGTATCGCGGAACTCTGTTTTCTTTCTAGATGCTCCTCAGAACTTGTCCAACAACATGGTAAACAACATTTTTACATTTCTAGGACTGTAATACTACCTTTTGCTTTTAAATTGAAGGCTGTGAGCCAGATGATTAGGTTGCCTTCTGCAGTGGAACGTCGGCTTGTAAGCTGGAGTCAGCAAAAATGTGTCATTTGTAAGAGATCTGCAGTGCTGAATTGCTGCATTTGTCTCTTTTGCCACTTGTGGGTGAACCATGCAGCGTAGTTCATCTTCTGATGCTTTCGCTGGATGTCGTGTTGATGATGGGGAATACATGGATCATCTATTAACCAAGAAGCTTTACTGCAAGTCCTGGCACAGTTCGACTGTAATTTTACCCTCGTTTTGGGAGAGGGAGAAGATCTTAATTTACTCGAGCCATTTTTAAGCGTCAATTCTTTTGTTTTTGGATTCAGATGAAGGCTAGAAAGGACTGGGTTTCTTTCTAGCTTTACAAACAAACTAAAATATTCTGATTCAGTGAATTCCCCAGTTCAGTACCATGTGTTGTGTTCCAGTAACAAACCATGAAGTTTTTGAGGGTTTTACTCCTGCCTTTTTGTTTGTTTTCACTGAAATACAAGGAAATTTCGAAGAATTAGTAGTATCTTCTTTTTGGAACTGCATTTAAGGTTAGTATGAATGCCCGTTTTTTCGACATTGTGGAATCTTTTGCTCCAAGCAGTTAAGTTTCCACATATATACATTTACATACAACATTTATCCGGAGAAATAGCCTTCATATAAGATTATTGTAATTGATATATAATAATAAATACGTAACAAGAGTTTGTGATACTTGTTGTTTTAGGTAATTCAAGTATGCCGTACCTAAAACTAGCATACCATTTAAGAACTGATAAGAATAAACTAGTAGCAATCGTATTAACGTTAATAAATAGTAAGCAAAAGTAGTAAGTCATCCCTAAAGAATATAATTTGATTGTAATAGTAGGCGGCTAGTGATTGCTACTATAGATTAATCGATTACGCATCTGATTACTTTTGCATAGCATTTTGAGCCACTTTATATGAAAGATAAACCTCGAAGATTGAAAAATGTCGGCTCGTTTTTTTTTTAACAAAGCTGGTAAATATGATTTTATTAAACTAGTAGGTGAGAAGAAGTAAATACGCGATACAGTAAATTTCATGAGCAATTCAAGTTGAAGTATTCATCCCGTTTTCTATGATGTCATATTACGAAAGATAAATCCTCCCTTGTGTAACGTAATCCATTATTTTTGGGTGGTAGAGCACCAACGACGAGAAGCCCAGCATTGCCCTTGTGCTCTTGAGGGTTAAAAGTGTCCTAACTATAGGTCAGGCTACTACAGAGAAATTTTGCAACGTATTGATAGTCATGTAAACTTGCTAGCATCCAACTAAAGACAGTGATCCTGAACTTCATCGGTTGGTAAACTCTTTACAGCGTAAAACTGAAGTCCTAGATGCTCAGAAGCTAATGCGACAAAGACAACAGGGAAAATGTCCGGGTAAGATATAGAACCTTCGTAGACGTCCTTTGGAGACATACATTAATGAAAGTAATTGAGTATTGCACAAAGCGACGGAAGGGAGCGTTGAACTGCATTGTAGCCGAGGACAGCACACGGTTCAGTAGCTACGTCGCTGTTTACACAATTAAAGCCGACAAGCACGACTTAGAAGTAGCTTGGTCGGGAATTTCTGAAGAGAAGAGTTTATCAGGGAAATTTTGGTCTTTAGGACTTCAGTTCGCCCCAGCGTACTGTTGGTGTTTATGAAATGATAGACCGACTTTTGGGACGCGAAATGTACGGGAGGTCCGTTGTCACTAAGTACGTAAATGCCAACTATCCTTTAAATAGAAGGCGCCGCTTTAAGAGTTTCAAAGGCGTGGAAGAAATGGTAAGAACAACTTCAGATATTAAAGACATTTTTACGAGTTCTTATTTTCATGAATAAAATTTGTAAAGTTCTAGGGACAATATAACGTATAGTAATGTTCAAAAAAAGGTACCCCCTTCGATGGAAAAATGTCTTTAGGGGGTACCCTTTTTAACGTGACTGTACAACTTCGGACACATGACTAAACAGACTTACATGCAACACGATCAATTAACAGCCCCCAACGCAACACGAATCAAAGAAGCGACGGGCGAAGTACTCCCTACCCTTCCGTCACGAGAAAGCCTCCATCCTGCACAATCCATACGACGAAAATACGCGCCATAGCTTAATGCCCATAGTGCGGGGGAATCAACTCGCGACCAGAAAAGCACCAAATGCGATAAGTGTCAACTTAGACAGAACAAGGACAATGTGCCGTGTCGGCGCATGGCGTACGTGTACATGGTGCGTGTTAAGTGTGAGACAAGATGGGTGTTGTATGTATGTTGAATAAAGGTCGTTCATTTAGCGGTTGGGGTGCTAGAATGTTTAGGATTGTATGTTGTTAGGTGCCTAGTAAATAAAAGATTATCAACTTGTTCTGGTTGGCTTGTATTTTACGATTGAGATTTTGGAACCAATGAAGTAGGGCAAAACGGAGGAATCGCGAACGTATGAGGTGCAGTTCGGCTAACATTGTATGGTTGGCTGGTTTAACGTGTTTTTCCTGGGATTGTATTACAGAAAGTTGCTGCAAGGAAACGATGGTTGAAGTCTAGGTGGCCGAGTGCGTGGAATTAGCTTTTCTATTGCGGTGGTCTTGACTGAAGTTCAAGGTAATGGTGAAAGTTTTTTTGCAGATGACCTGGTGGGACCTCGGATGGAAGTATGGAGAGGATGGGTTTTAGTTGTGGGTTTTGCAGTAGTTGGGAGAAATGTATCCGAGGCGAAGCTGCTCAAGATTGCTGTAGGTATGGGAGAGAAGGTAGCATCTGTCCACAACGTTAGCGATTTTTGCGAACCCTGAGTGAGTTCTCCTGGCAAGTCAAAATCGTTCACGTTTTTTCTGCAAACGAGTAAATCTGATTTCGTGCTCGTAACTTGTTACGTAGATAAGCTTTGGGGAAACTCGGGTCTTGAGCTACTGAGAAGAAGTGCGTTCGCCTGTTGAATGTAAGAGTTGGGAAGAGAACTATTTTCGGGTGGAAGAGTTCACTTGAGGAGGGCTCTTGCGATTTCTCGTACGTGGGCTTGAAGAGGGATTTTGCACTTGTGAAGGTGGAGGGGAGCCTGGAACATCGTCAATATAGGGAGGAAGTTGCTGTGATGGTGAAAATCATTCAAGTCGGTGAGCCGGAGTCTGTTGTCGTCCGGGAAAATCCGTCGAGGATCGCCATGATCACGACACTAACGATTGGCGACAGTACTGGCGTGGTTGAACTGGCCATTTGCAATAATAACATTCCGTTCCATGAGGTGGGTAAAAATAAGTAGTGTTTATTGCTTGTTGTATTTATTGTTTTATAACAGTTAAGACAATGTGTACCAAATTGATGGTGTTAGTGTCTCCGAGTTTAAGGGTAAACGTCAATTGAAGGCGTCGGCCCGGACCGCATTTCAGAAGTCTGACGAAGCTGTGACGGTGTCCCCGATGGCGGTAACAATAATTCAATGAAACCGAAACATTAACCTTGCGTAGGCCAAGCAGTCTTCCGTGCAACACCGAAATCACTAAGAAGTGAAGATAAATTTCAATACTGTGAAAATTTATGATCCACCAGAAGTAAGAAACTGACCCTCCTATTCACAGGATAGGTGGAACACAATTGTCCAGTGCCGTTTTTATGCGCAAACCACGTAGTATTGGATTTGATACCAGTGCTCCAGGGTTCTCAGCAACTCCCTCTTGCCTAAGTACAGCGGTGTTCAAAAAAAGTACCCCCCCCCCCTTCAATGGAAGAATGCCTTTAGGGGGGGGGGGTACTTTTTTATGAACACCGCTGTACACAAACTGTATGTCCGTCCTTGAAACTTCCGCCCTGAATTCCTAGAACATCTTACTTGAAGCCACCGTTCACACCAAAGCTAAGACTTTGAACTTTGTAATGAAACATCGCTAAAACGGCGAAAGGAGCTTCCGAATAGAAAGAATATTGGAAAAGGTGAATATAAGAGAAATAATACATTTCTTTATCAAACTCCGTATTTTAGTATTACCTGTGTAGTAAACTATGAAAACCTTCTAAGCAGTCACAAAGGGAAAACGTGCCATGATCGTACTCATGCAACGATCGAACACTAGTGAATGAATTAATTTCGGGCGAAGAAAAGAAGCCCGAAGACCGAAGAAGTACGATTACGGAAGACGAAGTATTATTATTATTACGTGTATTTACCGGCCTTCAGGGCCGCGATAAAGAAATGGGACAACTAATTCGATTCCAAAAATGTACGAACTTGACTAACAAACAACCAAGGGATCGGGTGCATGAAGTACAAGGTGTTCTAATAGTAAGTAGACATTTTCTTTTCTTCTGAGGTGGGTGGGGATTTTAATGGATTCAAGTAGTCTTTCTCTCTCTGAAAATAACTTGGTGCAATCAAGCAGTATATGAGTGTGCAGGTTAGTATAGCGACTCCCGCAATTCCGGCAGGCGTTCGGAAGACCATCGTTCCACTTTTCGGGCTTAACCAAAACCCCCAGTCTGAGGCAAGTGATCGCAGATCGGGACTTTCTCGTGAGACTTGAGTTAGACAGGTAACCCTCCGGAGCCAATGCAGGCCCGCCTTTCTCATACCCTCTAAGTGCTTGGAAACATGTTCACCGCTGCCAGCAAAGACTGTATTACCTGATCTTTTAATCGGAATCGTATGCGGGCTTGGGCCGCCGGGACTTGGGGTCCGTAGGTCCACAGGAAACTCAGACCCAGGGAGTTGAGTTTGACTTTCACATTCGTACCCCAGCAGGGAAAATTCTTTGCGCTCATTTCTAATTGGTGCTTTAGGGCAATTTTAACCCAAGTATTGTCATTCTTTTCATGTAGTTTAAAAAAAATAACTGAGCGACCTCGACTGACTCAGGCTGTCGAGGGGCATTTCTCCTGCCTCTAGGTAACAGGCCCGCGTACGCAGTGCGTCTCGGGGTGTTAAGTGCAAACCTAATCCACTTTTTCTGTTCCGTGTTTATCATCTGGAACTGACAGAACCCCCATACTTCTGCCCCATAAAGTAATATGCTCTGTACTTTCATTCTCAAGATCTTTAGCAGAACTGGGAGTCAGGTATTTAAGGTATTTATTTTTGATTATTTGTTGAAAGGCTATATTCCTGGCATTCATTCTGTGCTTCGCACTCTCCTTGAAGCAGCCCGATTGCGTAAAAATTTTCCCTAGATAAGAAAATTTATTTACGACTTCTAGTTTTTCCCCATTTAGTATCTACTTATCCGGTTTAGCCAATTTTCCTCCCTTTTTTGATAACTAAGATTTTGCTTTTTACTTCATTAACTGTTAGTCTCCACATTTTGCAATAGGATTCTAGTTGTTGGAGCGCTCTTTGTAGTCCTACTGGGGTTGTTGAAATAAGTACTAAGTCATCAGCGAAAAGCAAATGTGTCAGCTCTTCCCGCACATGTGGAATCCGTGAGTATCGCTTAGCTTCTTCAAATGCTCTCCAAGATCATTTATAAAGATATTGAATAGTAGTGGGGACAGGATGCACCCTTGTTTGACTCCACATGTGCCATGGGAGTACTCTGTTCTTACATTTTGTTCGGGCCTAACACACGTCATATCTTTCTTGTACAAGACTTGAATAATGGCGAGGATTCTTCCGTCAATCTTGAAATTCGATTTTAGTTTGTACCGAAGTCCCTCACGCCAAACAGAGTCGAAGGCCTTTTGAAAGTCTGTAAAGGCTAGGTAGAGTTTGGTGCTTTTAGCGTGGCCATTTAAAGTACTTTCGATTGCGGTGTGCAATATAAAAATATTATCTACTGTAGAGGCCTTGGACCGAAAACCAATTGTTCTTTGGAGAGTAGATTTTTACTTTCACACCAATCTTGCAGGCTTTTTAGAAGTATTGAGTTGAATAACTTCCCCAGACACGAAGAGAGGCTGATGCCTCTGTAGTTGTTCGCGTCAGATTGTGAGCTTTTCTTATATAAAGGTACAATTACACTCTTTGCCCAGCTTGCAGGGTATTTTCCTGAATTCCAGATATTTGTAAAAAGGTCAAATATAAGTTTTTGCAGTTGCCGGTTTCCCGCTCTTAAAAATTCGTTTACTATGCGATCCAGCCCGTGGGTTTTCCCTGCTTTGAGGCTTCTTACGGCCTTTTAAAGCACCTCTTCTCTTGTGCGTGTATTGAGTTTAGAAGATCTGTTCTCTTCCGTCATCAACGTCACTGTCGAGATAAAAGGATTTCGGGAACTGAGTGGAAGACGGAGTATAAAAAGAAAACCGCGTCAGAAGGAAAGCGGAGCACTTGCACCTCAACTAGAATGGAGTACCCTGAACGAGTTAGCGGTAACAAGCGGATGTCTCCTGGCCAGTAGAACAGTACGAGGTTCCTGGGGAATTCGGGGGAGACGACGATTGGGCAATTGTGCAGAACGCGATATCGCAGGGGCTGATTGCTGGGACAGCGACTTGCCCGAGATGCGGACGTTATATGACGTTGTCAGAGGTTTCGTGGACGTTGGATGGTTTGGCTAGTAAGTTGCCCTAACATATTTTTGTGTTGATGTCCTCTACAATGATACTTTTGTCTCTAGAAGGCCCATCCGCGAAGTACAGCCTTGCGAACTTCTTCGCAGAACAGAAGAGGAACCACCTCGCGGAATTGGTGCAGGTCGCGCGGTTGGGAGACACAGATTCCCGACATGTCCCTCGACTCCGTGATCAGTCCGTTCAAACGGAGGTCTGCTGCCGTATCCAACCGTCAACTTAGATCTCTCGCGCACAGGGTGTTATCCACAGATGGCATCATCCTACGGAAGACGACAGTACGCCGGAGCCACTACCTGACCCTGCCCAGCATGACGCCTGTCCACCTGACGCTGTTCCCCAAGAACACTATATTTTATCCAACTAATCCTCTGCCAGTACGGTCGTCATGGCTTTGTCTGCGCTGATCCCTCCCACACCTCCAGTTCCAGCGGCTCAAGAGAACAATCAGGAAGTGGGTCCCTCTGTATTATAGCAAGGTCCAACTCTCCAACCACCCTTGCCATCGCAACCGAGCGGTCCTTTATGGGGTTCGGACAGGGATGATGACTTGGTTCTACCAAGCCAGCGACCCAGGACTTTTTAGGATCGGACAATGCAAACCTCAACCAGCAGACGAGAAGGGCGTCGGGTGGTTGGAAGACTTCCACGACCAGCACTAAGAAGCGTCGTGGCGGCACTGGGAGGTGGAGGCCAGTCCTTATTCAACCACGTATGCCATTCCGAACTGGATCATCGGACTCACCTCACCATCTGCAAGAGGAATGTATGAGTCGAGCTCAACAACGGTTACTGACGACGCGAGTGATGAAAATTCACCAGGGACGGCTGAACAGCAGCCCGAACGTTCAACCAGGCATGGCATTGAGGAAACTTCGAACGACGAAAATTTCTTCGTCGCAGTCAGAGGTGGAACTAGACGAGCATTTGTTTTCTTTTTATGAACTTTGTGAACATAATGTGGAATTGAGTCCGTGGGGTTCGTTCAGTACCCTTCATTTTGAGGGAATATTTGGAAGGGTCGTTTTAACAACATGGTACTATCGATAAATAATTGATAATAAAAATTGATATTGTGATTCTGTATTTGCAAAATATAATAACCAAAATTTCACACGATTATGTTTGAGAACTTGAAATAATTATAACAAAACGATACCTATGAGCTGGAAAAGGGCTACAGATTTAGGACTTCTATCTGTAGGCTCTAGTCCGTATACTTTTTCCACAAAGCGGTAGACTAAATTTAACGTGTCCGGATATTTGTATCCGGACAACAACGAAGACATCCGACTTAACCCTCGGGGAAAACGACTGCGAACTACAAACAGGTAATTCATTCCATTTTCGTTGGAGATTTGCAAACTTTCTTTGACTAACTTTACCCACATAATACACCTACAACATTAACGATTAAACATTTAACGATTGCGGTATCAGAATATGATACTTCATACTACTAGACTCGTTAAGCAAATCTGATTTCAGGATTAATGTACGGTTTCCGACACGTCACTAAGCAGACGTTCAACCAATAAGTTCAACTGTCCGGAACCAACGCGACCAAGATCACTGTCTCAAAACTCCCAGCGCTCAAGCCCTTGCCCGAAAGCATCACCGCAGCAAAGGTCGTCATAGCCAATATCTCCACCCTGGGAAGATGCCCATCTTGTGGCGGAAGGAACAAGATACCCTACAACCCACAGCCGACTTTCAAATGCGCCGTCTGTACAAATCGCCACTTAACCAGCGACTACATACACTACAGCGATACATGGGTGCACTACCATCCAGGGGAACTTCCGCATGAAGATGACCAGCCACACTGTGGGACTGACGGTTCCATCTCAGGTAAACTTCAAAATATAAAAGACATTCACAACCAACCTAAAGTACACTCAGAACTCATACAGATCCTACTCGACTACGCCAGAGTGAGAGGATTGCGCGCCACGGCAGATGACCTGGAGGCCAGTATCCTCCAGGACAATAACCTACAATATTCCTGGGATTCAAGGGAATTGTACTTTCAGCCGCCAGAGGTAAATAACAACGGAATAGCATTACGGAGACTATTTCTACCCATTACCTACATGGGTGCACACACCGCCCCAAACTGCCAATACTTTAGCCAAGACTATAGAAGCTTCAGTCAAATTTGCCGATAGCATCCCAATCTGCCGATACTTCAGCCCCGAGTACCGATACTTGAGCCTGAACTGCACCTTGACCTCCACCACCCAAAACATACCCCCCGACATTGCCTGTTTCCCCTTTACTTATTTTTTACGTTTCCACTGACTAGTTTGTGTTCTTCATAATAATGCCTTAAGTATCTATCTACTCCATCTCTTCTTTCCATTACGACTTCCCCACTAATCCATCCTACAAAATGCTTTTTACTTTGTTTTTTTTCGTACTACTAGATACTAGCGACTCACTTATTCGGTTTCTCTTTTTCGTTTGTAAGTACTTTATTTTTTGCACTAGTAGATACTAGCGACTCAGCTGCTTCGTCTTTGCACTGCAGTTCACTTATTTTACTTTAGGCACAACTATAAACTCCTTACGATTTCACTTCTGCTCAACTAAATCATAGTTCTTACTTATATCACCAAACTGTTTCAACTTTTCATACTGACATCAGTCTTCCATGACGTTAAACGATAATTTGGCTATCCATACAAAAATACCACATACAGCAAAAAACCTTCTTACGAAGGTAATGTTAATACAGTATATAGTTTGCACGTCTGAAAGCCCACATACACGAAATCACAACGTTCTCAATTTACCACTTGAACTATATATCCGACGCCCCACTAGATAAACCATAAAAGCATATGAAATGTTTCACACATTTGCTACCACACTACGCCCATTCCCTACGAATATTTAAACTAACTTCTTACAACTCCTTAATGCGTCTTTACTTTAGGCAAATATTGCTAGCAGTATTACTGGCTACATGAATACTCGGCCATCAAGCATTTTTCTATTTAAATTATTCCCAACACATATAATCCATCCAATAGCGAAAGTGACTAACGGCACCAATTCCGCATCCAAACCAAACTTACATCAACTCAAAATCTCCCGGCATAAAGGAAACCACCAAACCTCCAACAACGTATCTCATCTTACAACGTGGTACGAAATCAGCTTCCAGATAAAATGGCAAAGAAAAAACATCAACACCGTAAACCCCACGCACCCACTACAAATCTGGAAAACAGACGCCAATAAAGTGACATGGACGGGCGTCGAATATATAGTTCAAGTGGTAAATTGGGGACGTCCTGGCTTCGTGTATGTGAGCTTACAAACGTGCAAACTATGTACTGTACATACACTGCCATAGTAAGAAGGTTTTGTTTGCTAGTTTTAATTATTTGGTTTAACAGGAGTGTGGAAGAGCTGTACGCGAGCGTGATGTCCAAATCGCGGAAGAT
Source organism: Eulimnadia texana (assembly GCA_002872375.1). Lineage (NCBI taxonomy): Eukaryota > Metazoa > Arthropoda > Branchiopoda > Diplostraca > Limnadiidae > Eulimnadia > Eulimnadia texana. Next base: position 862,535 of record NKDA01000008.1, read on the forward strand.
GGAGAAGAACCTGGGCAATTTGAACGAGCTGAGCAACTCGCAGGAAGGAGAAATACATAAGGCAGTTCAACAACGCCAAAGAGAGGTACATCAAAGCCCTGGAAGTCTTCCTCAGGGTGCTATTTTAATAAGTTATTAATGTTATGCGAATACAACATTTAGTTCCTATGATTAATGCCACGGATCCGAGTTGGCAAGTCCTTTGCCTCCAAAACTAATCTGCTGACTCGGATCTAGCCGTACAGCTCGGCTTCGACTGGTATTGTATTACCCCCCTAGGCCGATCCGAATCCGAATCCGCAGTTTAGCGAGTGCCTCAACAACAAAAGACAACGACTAACAACGACTGACAAGACCGATGTGGAACTGCCAACAGCCCTTGGCCAAATGGCAAGTAGCTCTAAGCGGCTACTCCTTTCATACGATGGTCTGCAAATCCCATGAGCATTCCCAGTGACTGGAAAAGGACAGTTGCTTATTTGCTATTTCTCGAAAGATTATGTACATTCCTTTACGGAACCATTTAAATTGAAGAAAAAAATATTAATATTGCTTATTGGCTAACTATCAATCCATAATATTTAATATGGTCATGAAGGTCTTGGCTTCTGTTCTGGGTTAGCTTCCAAGTATAGAAATGCTTGAACACAAAACTTTTCGTAACGATGAATTTGATAATATTGATCAATTATAATGCAGTTAGTTTATAAAAATACATAAAAGTTGAAATAACAAAAATTTATGGCTACTCCAGGGAAAATACTTGGCCTGCTGACACCTCGGGGATTATACTACTTCGTATAAAAACTTTCCAAAACTGATTTCTCCAGGAATCAGCTCCTCTAAGAAGCTGTAATATAATACTATTAGAATTAGGAATGAGGATTTGGATATGGTTGAATTGAAATACATACTTACATGAGATAAGAAATTTATACTTAAAGAATTCAGTATTCAAACTTCAGGAACGCTTGTTTTAATTTAGATTCAATTTGACCGTTAAAAAATTTTGCAGTTAAGTAATTCAGTTTCAAGTTGTTTTCTAATTTGTCTAAACAGTTATGTTCTTTTCAGTGGTCCTGTTAAAGTTATTGATTTGTAGTTTCGTGTAACACTAATGATATTCTGTAAGTTTTCTACGAAGGATACTAAAATAACTTCACGAAGAGAACTGAATGGCACAAAAGTACGTTTAAAACTTTCGAACGTTGTTAAGTGTGCTTTGTGAAGACGCCCCATATTGTGACTGCTATGAACATGTTATCAACCATAGTCACTTTCTGCAACTATTCTTAAAGTGCATTATCGGTGTTATTTTATATCCCATATCTTGTTCGCCTTGGTTTGCGCCATTTGCATTGTGGGATATTGTCACATTATGTGAACAGAACTTCGCTTCATCAGTTCTGTATAGAATATTAAATTTTTAAGTCTCAGAAGTATACGTCTTTCTACATGGCTCAAGAATGCAAAAACCGACCCAACCAATATTGACCAGGTTGGCCGGTTCTACCGTGGTTTCAGTAACAGGATTGTGAAAATATAATTAATCAGAATATTGTGACGTGTAATTTCGGGTCTCCTCGAATAATTGGGCGTCACTCCCAACGTGGTAAAGTTTAAGTAAGTGTATTGGGATAAAAGCAGACAATTACAAACACAAACTTTACCCAGGCACGAAAGTCTCAGCTTCGCACAGTACTGACCTGACCCCGGCAGCTTAGTCGAACCGAGACTAAGCTGGAGAACGGTGCAAGACGTTCTATCTCTCAGCGTGAAAAGGTCGGCTTTTATACTGGCCGGTGACCTACTTAAGGTCTCTGCACGTGCAGCGTGACTCACGAGTCGTAACCTGAGCTACCTTGGCGTACGTGACGCAAGCCACATACACGTTTAAACGGCTGTTGCATAGCTAGACTTGCCCTTACATGCACTTGCATTTGGTAAAACTAAAACATGGTTTAAATGAAAGCAAATTTACGTGAGGTTAAATTATTAACCTCACAATATAACAAATAAAGTAAATGTTCTTGTGTTTTTCGTATTACGAACAGTCTTGATTATTTTACAAACATTTAATGTCATGATAATTATAGTATATCATGCTGTACAACTCACCATCTAGCGGTAAGTAGTAGAATACAGATAGTTCGTTCGACCAGTAACTTCGTTCCTGCTTCCAGATCCTCGACGTCGGCTTTGCAGCGTACTTCGATGCTTGACTTGGCCGGGATTCCTATGGATCTCGAGACTGAAAGGTTGACGTAGGACTGCTTCTTTACTACCGTCGCGTAAGTTTCCTTCACTTTCTCTTCTCCTTTTTCTGCAGGACACTCTACTAACGATGAATCGGGGCCCACGCTGTTCCTCGATGGGACAGCTGGAGTTATCTTCATCTCGCCGAGTACTGCTTTCACCATTCCTCGGACTCTCCTGTCGTCGCTATGCGTTGAAGGCTCTTTTCCGATGGGTCTGCAAATCGTTTTCGTCTTCTCATCAATAGTGAATCCATGATTCACTATAGCGTCCAGTCCTAGGATGCACTTCTCGTGGATCCCTTTGACGACAAAGAATTTCTCTTCGAATTCTAGTCCGTCGTACTGGACTGGTAGCTTGTATCGTACCTTGATGTCAAGCTTTTCTCCGCTGACTGATGTGAGGACAGCTTCTTCTTCCAACTTCCGCCGTTTCACCTGCGGCAGTAACTTCTTAAAACATTTTTCGTTGATTACAGTGACCGATGTTCCTGTATCAAGCAGCGTCACCAGTTCCAAATTTCCGATTCGTAGCCTAATTCTGATACATTTGTCTTTACCAGATAAGGAGTTTCGAGCACAGCTTTTGCTCATCAAACCTCCCAGTTGACCGGTTGCAACTGGTGTGTTTAGTTTAACCTAGCAGTGCAGTCGGCCGCAAAGTGGCCTTTTCCATTGCACCTAAAACACCGGTTCGACGCTGGGGATCTGGACCGGGCATCTTTAGGCTGTCTCTGATTCGGGCTCGGACACTCCTTGGCGAGGTGGCCTTTGCCTTGACAGTTGTAGCAGACAGTGGCGGCGAATCGGACTTGGCGGGTTTGAGAATCTGCCCTTGTGCGGGACGGCGACCTTGACCTTGACTGGTTCCTGTTAGTGCTGTTGTCTCCACGCTGTCGGGAGTTTTGGCGGCTGCGGTTCTTCTCTCGACATGCGGAGCTATAACGTGGTCTTGCCAATTGTAGCTGAGCGACTTGTTCCGAGAGCAATTTTACTTGTTCCTCTAGGCGGCGCTTGGAGTCGGAGCGGCGGTTTCTGCTGTGTGACAGAGACGTGTCTTTATGGTTACGTTCTTGACTGCGACTGCGGCGGTTATCGGCGTCGGCAGCGGCGTTTTCGATCTGACGGATCTCGCCCGTAGCAGGGGTAGTCAAAACATCGTTTGTTTCTTCACGGACTGCGACTCTGACTGCGTCATCGAATGTTGTCGGGTCGGCGGATAAAACAAACCGACGTATGCGAGGATTCAACCCGCGCATGAAACGTTGAAGTTTCATGTGGGTGATAAACGTGAGTGTTTCCGCAGATCGGGTTTGCTCTTCGTAAGCTCGCCGTGCAAGAACGGTCAACTTTTGGGCGTAGTCTCGTACGCTTTGGCCAGGCTCCTGCACACATTCGTGAAACTTTGTTTCACTGCGTGCTTTTGCGGTGGCGTCTCCGAGAAGCGCTTTTAGTTCGTTTTGCAGGTTGACAAAAGTTTCCTCCCGCGTCGTCTTTTTCCAATCCTCGAAGAACTTTGCTGTGCGGTCTTGGGGGCGAAGCGCAACGAGGTTGAGTTTTGCGGCATCATCCCATCCTGCGCACGTGGCTACTCTATTAAAGACGTTTAGCCACTCGGCGACGGATTGCGCATCGTCTGATCCCGTGTAAGATGGAACTTCGGCCAGCAATGGGCGTCCAACCAGCGGCGTGAGAACGGCTGCAAGCTGTTCGGCAGTGAAAATGAAACCCTCTTGTGGGGGTCTAGGCGCCGGATTTGTGGGTCCGGGTGCTGGATTAGCGGGTCCAGGTACTAGATTTGCTGGTCCGGATGCTGCTTCTTGCTTGTTCACTCCTCCCGGGGTGCTCATGGTGGATTCGAGGTCGGTTCTCGGGAAATAGGTGGGGGGTACGTGGGAACTGAAGCGTAATTGAACTTAACCCCTATCTTGTCAACTTCGTTCGCGACTTTTACACAGTTTGTCAAGAGCGAGGGTTGAAAATCACAATACTTCTTACACCAGAAATTATGTGACAAACTTCGGGAATTGAAATCGACCAACGAAATAATGAGACAGGGTTTAGGTAAAAGGGCAGTGTATTAGATCGTACCTTGAAATAACACTCAGGACTTATAGCTGGTGACAAGTGAGTATTCGGGTGGCAGAAAGAGACACACTGAGTGGATAGCACAGCTTATATAGATTTGGATGGCAGCTGGGGTCCTCTCCCCCCAAACGGCCAGGGCAAGCACCTCCCGGCGGATGCAACATAAGAGCATCCGGGAAGGGCCCAACTTGGTTGGGCTGAAATGACTTGTCCAGGTCTCACTATAACGGATAAGTAACCTAGCTACTGTTGTGCTGCTATTAATTATTACTACTATGCTACTGCTTACTACTACTATTATCACTACTAGCTTGGAGATTAGACTGTTACATCACCTAAACTATTAAACTGAATCTCATTATTCAGGTAAATTAGTATCCGCTAAATTATCACCTAAACTATTACAGTGAAGTCTCATTACAGGCTGGTTACAAGATTGCTAGTTTGAAGAGCTAGCGCCTTTGACTTTGTACGGCTTTGTCATTCTTCAACGTACAGTCCAGAAACATCAACGCGTCTTAGGTCCAAGTCCTACAACATATTACCATATATTCAGAATACTGCATCTCTTCTTTGTCATAGGTTCACTTTTTTAATATAGGATCGTTGGTCACAGTTTCCGTGGTTCAGGCGACGACTTTTCAGTTATCAAGGTAAATATTTCTTTAACGGTTTTATTACCCTTATCTGTTTATCTGTTTATTGTTCTCGGCTCAGGCCTAGTGCCTATTGCCACACTGCATAACTTTGGACATTTACATAGTTGATATTGATCACTTTTAAAATTGCTAACAAACTAACTTAAAAACTACTCTACTCCCGTGAAATAAGACCCGCCACCACATACTAACCTACTGGAAGTAAACAACTAAAGCTATCGCGGTACATGAAAGTTATGTAGTAACATTGGAGGAAATAAAAGAGACTATTCTAGCATTATAACTTTGGAACAAAGCAAACAGTGTTTGGACAAAAATTTCAGAAGTGAAGGAAGCACAGAAAGACATTGAAACAAAGTTAATTCGGTGTTGTGACATCATTGTTATCAGCTTCATTCTGCAGTCGGTGACGATGGGGCACCGCAACAGGATATGCTTGAGGTCCGCTGGAGTTTGACATCGTGGACATTCAGGGCATCGTCTTTTTCCTATTATATGAAGGTGTTGGGGTGTGGGAAAGGTGTTATTTCTAAAATTGATTAAAAAAGCCAGTAGTGGTCTGGGTAGGTTGGAAGGGATTGCGGGTGTTCTGGAAACAGATTTTTGAAACTTGTAAAGATGCCTGCCTGCTTTGAGGGTCTCCCATTCCCTCTGCCAAATTATCCAGCAATAGGTTTTAATGCAAGATTTTGAGTAGCTCTTTGGGTATATATCCGGGTTTTGGAGTCGTTCCGTCGTACTTGAGATCGCAGACTTCGCTAGCTGATCCGCTATTTCGTTCACTGCGATCCCCTGATGAGCCGGAACCCAGATCAGCGTAATTTGCAGCCGTTTAGAGAGCTCTTTTATTTGCGTCCAGCAATCGTGCGTAATCTTGTCCATCGGTTTCCATGATCCAGTCAACACGGAGATTGAGGACGCTGAATCGGTTGCGATAGTAGCTATCCTGAAGGAATTTCTCTTGGCGTATTGAATAGCCTTGAGGATTGCCATTATTTCTCCGTGAAAGCTGGACCATTGTTTGTCGAGTGAAAACAGTTGGAATCTATGCTTTTGACAATAGTAAAAAGCCAGACCGACTTCTCCCTTGCCTTTAGAGGCGTCAGTGAAAATCAGGGGTGAGGTTGTCTTCTCTCTTTGCAGCAACGTGACGATTTCTTGGTAGCTTCTGCCTTTTACTACCCTGACATTTGGTGGGTCCCTCTCCCACGGTGGAATCGGGTACACATACTGAGCTTTTCGGTTCGTGAAGAGAGGATTCACTTGTTTTATTTCCTGCTCAGCCATCCACATGGAGCTGGCGTATCTCTTGTGGACGAATTCGTTTTCCTCACTCTCGAAAAGCTTGGTCACTGGGTTGTCTGGGTTCTTAAAAGGCAGAGCTGCTCTGATCTGCATCCTTTTCTCTTGGATCCGTATCCAGATTTAGTAGAATTCCAAGCTCGACACAGAGCGCTTTCTTTGCAATAGATTTGGAGGCTCCACTGATTAACCTTAGCCCCTGGTTCTGGATTTGTTCTAGTTGCCTTAGACTGGAATTTGGAATTTTTGCAAAACAGCATGTTCCATATAACAGTATTGGCTGTATTTTCCCTTGGAATAGTTGAAGGGCAACCAGGGCTGGAAGTCGACTCGATTTTTGGAGTACAGGTCGTAGTAGTTGTATTATACCCTGCGCTTTTCTGCATCTCAGGGCAACGTCTTCTGACCATGTCAGCTTAACATCTAGGGTCATTCCCAGATATCGAATGCTGGAAGATGGCAATATGGTTTCCCCTTCTATTGAGAGGGTGTCGTTGCACTGGGATCTTTTCCGGCTGAAGTGTATAAGCTGACATTTGTCTGGGTTTGGTTTGAGGTCACGATGCAGTAGTATTTGATTAAGTTTATTCAAAGATCTTTGTAGTAGATTTGTGTTGGCCTTTGAGCTTCTTCCCGATACCATCAGTATAACGTCATCTGCGAATGCAATAACTTTGCACCTTGGGGTATTTATTTTTTGCACAGCTTCGATGACATAATAGTTGAATAATATGGGAGAAAGAGGGCTGCCTTGGGGTACTCCTCTGGTAGCATACAGAGTATCGCTGTTTGCCAGGGGTGTTTCAATTTTGAAGGTTCTTTGATGTAGAAAACTTGCGATCCATCGGATGTACTCGTTAGGCATTTTTCGTTTTTCCAGGTTTTTTACGAGGACTTCGTGGTTCACATTATCGAACGCTTTTTCGATGTCCAGCGAGATGGCCGTCGTGATATGCCTTTTGTCGAATGCTCGGTGTATTAGTTCAGTCGTGTAGATTAAGGCATCTTCCGCCGATGAGTTCGGTCGAAATCCGAATTGAAGCTGGTGAAAGTGTTTTTCTTCTTCTGCAATATGTATTATTCTTTTTTGAATGATTTTTTCCAAACCCTTAGAGATGGTTGGCAGGAGGGTTATTGGCCGATATGATTTTGCAGAGGTGTAGTCTGTTCTGAAGGGCTTAGCGATCATGATTACTTTTCCCTGTTTCCATTGCTGAGGGACATATCCTAAGCGAAGACTGCTGTTATAAATGTTCCTCAATACCGGTAGAAGGGAGTCCAGGGTGTTCTGCCAAAAAATGAATGGGATTCCGTCGTATCCAGGGGACTTGTTGGGTGATGAAGAGAGGACTGCCGCTCTAATCTCATTGTCGGAAATTGTTTGGTAGTTTTTCCTGCTGGATGGTCCAAATCTGCTTGAATTCATACTAGGAGTTCTGCTACCTTCCATCACAGTTTCACCTATGATAGTTAATTTTTCCTTTCCACTGAGGTCTACTTGTTGATGGGGAATCTGCACGGACAAGACAGTCGGCTGGTACATTTTCGCGCGACTAACATTTCTTACAAGCCTCCATGCATCATCTGTTTTCATGGTAGAGAGCTGATTTATCCAGTGGCTAGATCTTGCTTTTCTGAGAGCCGTTATAAATTCGTTCTTAGCTTTTTTCCATGTTTCCTTGTGTTCTTCCTTCCTCGTCTTAAAGAACACATTCCTGAATCTGCAGGTTTTCTGGTGTAGATAAGTTAGTTCTGGGGTCCACCAAGGATGCTGGCGCCGAGTCTGTTTGTGGGCCGGAACGAACTTTGTAATGGTTGTGTTCGTTAGTTGGTCTAATCTGCTGGTCAATTCAGCTATATCTGCGTTATTTGCGCAAGGTGTGGTGTATAGATCATGTCGTTGAAGGACTTCTTGGGACAGAAAATTATTGATTCCATTCCAGTCAGCCTTGTTGAAGTTCCATTTTGGGGGATCATTCTTCAAATGTGTGCTATGCGTATTCAGCTGTATAACTATCGGTAAATGATCCGAGGTGACGTCCAGTGATTTGGAAACTGATACCGATTCGATGCAATCTCGTGCGTTTTCCGTTCCGAACACGATGTCAATCACAGAGTGGTCGCCATTGGTGTTAAAATAGGTTGGAATGTCCGGGGGTGAGAATAGCTGGAGATTGCATTGTTCCATAAAATCATACACGAATTGTCCGATCGGGTTGGTTCTTCGCTCGGAGTCCCAAAGCCAATGATGACCGTTGAAATCTCCGGCGAAGATTTGATGGCTGTAGCTTGCTGCGAATTTCTGTTTTATCGTCTCCAGTAGCTGCGCGACTTCGAGATTATTCGGTGGAACATATACGTTGGTTATTAGGACCTTTTTCATGTTTGCTGTCGTTAACAGTGCTGTGCCGTAGTATTCTGACATTTCTAGTACTTCTACTTGGTGGGATAAAGATTGGTGTACTGCAATCGCTACATTCTGTTGACTGAGGGTGGTACAGGAAAACTTGAAGTTATCTGCTGAATTCTTGCGGAAGTTATTGTTGATCTCTTGGATCAAGATGATCGAGACTTGGTTTTCATTAGCTACTTTGGTAACTACCTGAAGGATGTCTGTACTTTTCCTGGTGTTGATTGACATAATGCGAATGTTTCGTAGGTCAGGGTCCGGTGGTTGTTGAATGGATGCTGAATTACTTGTCATTTTTCTGCAGGAAGGCAATCCTCTTTTCGCATTTCTTATAGTATGCCGGGTGTTCTTGTGAGCAATTCGCACACTTCGGCTTATTGGGATTAGGACAGTCTTTGGTATTATGGTTTTGTGCACATTTTGCACAGATCCAGGTTGTCGACTTGCACTTCCACGAAGTGTGTCCCAACTTCTGGCATTTGTAGCACATCAAACATTCATTTTCCTTGAAATCTTCGACGCGGAAGATCCTGTTGAAAGCGACAACGTATCCTTGTTTCAAAATTTTAGTGCAGAGTTCTGAATCGTTGAGTTCTACCAATAACGAGCCGTGTTGTTTTCCATTGTTTTCGTTTAGCCATTTGGGTTTGCAGTTTTCGAGAGCGGCTTGGAAGTAATCTCTTACTTCCTGCACCAGTTCCGAGGGCTGTTCCTTTTTGGAACGCCGTGAATCACAATGGTGGATTGATCTTTTCTCGTCACTTGTTTGACCGAACCAAGACTCGGAAGATCCACATTCTTGTTTTGGAATATTTTTTCGGCTCGTTCCTTCTCTGTCTTTGTTTGAAACTGGACTACCAGATTTCCCTTGGCAGATTTCCTGGTCAGAAGGGGTTTGGGAAGAGACGAGTCTAGTTTGTTAAAATCTTCCACCATCATTTCTTTGAGTTTTTTGGCCTCCACGTTTGTGGCCCTTTTTGTTTTGTCAAGTTGTTGGAGCGTAATGCTCAAGTCATTTCCTGGAATGTCCATCTTCGGTAGGGTTAGGGAATTCTCAATATTTGAGGTTGGCACAGTTCTCCATGCCTGGGTGCTGTTTGGTTTAGTTAGTCGGAGGACTTCTTCTTTCAGTTTTTTATTTTCCTCGACTAGGACTTTGAGAGTTTTCGAGAGGTCGTTAATTTGCGCTTCCATCGCCACCCTTTTTTCCTCCTTGTCTTTCTCTTTATCTTCCATCGTTGCAAGTTTCGAGAATAGCAACTCGAAGTTACTTGCCATTGCATTTAACTTGCATTCCAAACTTTGGAGAAGGGTGCGATTGTTGGCATCGCATTGGGAGGTTTCGCTTGATTCATCCGGGTTTTTGTCGTTGCCCCAACTTTCACTGCAAGATTTGCAAGATTGCTGGCGGCCACCTGTAGGAGTGAAACGTTTTCTACATTCCACGCAGTTCTTCGGTTTGAACTTCTTGCCCGAGTTTTTAGCGTCATCCGAAGTATCTCCTGCTGAAGTTTTCTTCGGCGTCATTCTGCCACTCTGTCAACGTTTCGCTGAACGTTTGACCAACGTTTAAAGTGAAGGTTTAATTTTTTTGTTGTTATTTTTGTTATTTTAAATGTTTTTCTTTTTGTTATATTTTGTTTTCTTTGTTTTTGTTTTTCTAAATTCAAGGTATAAAACTGACCCTCTCGACTGATAAACTATAACAAAATAACTGACTGAATCTATAAAAATTGGAAAGTTTAGGAGCTTAGTAAAATGAGTCTGTCCAGGTCAAAGGTTAGAACGCGACTTGTCCATTACCCTTATGATCACTATTAATATTATTAGTATTATTAATTTATTGTCCACATTTACGTTAATATTCTAATTATTAATTTTATAATTACTATTATTTATATTAGTAGTAGTGTTGTTTCTATTACTATATATAAGCATTACACGAGCCCGTAAGGCCGATTACTATTATTATCATAATTATATCATTATTATTATTATTTCTTAATCGGTATATTATAATTTCTATTATTATTTATTATATTTCAGTTATTGTATATCTATTACTGATATGATTATAATTATCACTTTTATCGTAGTATTATTATTATTACTACTATTACGTTTCGGCACTTACAAAATGCTAACTGCTAAAGGAACTTTCGAACAAGGATCTCGTAGGTTCTCTGCCAGTAGTCGAAGTGGTCAGTGCACTATGAACGCGTATTGCGCAATAATTCTAAGTAAATTTAAAGACGTTTCAACATGGGAAACGGAATGCTTAGATACTATATTGATGGACGGAGATTATCTTTACAACTTTACAAAAATGTAATGTGCGTGATGCTAAAAACTCGTTAATCTTCAAACGACCACACGACAGAATTGTTCGTTATATGTTTTCGATCGATTTTAGAGTAAGGTTTTAGAAATGAACATGAAGGAATGTTTTTTGGTAGTAGTTTTCTTAATTTACTTAAATCAGCATCGCGCTCTCCCGCGGGCAGTTGATGTACATGGCCAAGAATTGAAGCGGCTAGTGCCTTAAGTTTGCACAAGCACTAATACGAATTAAAACTTCGCGCTTAGGTCACCCGGGTCAGGCAGAGGTCAAAAACGCTTTTGAGAATAGTCATTCTCAGAGGGAGGGGCACAAAGATTTGGGGGGCTGGACTGCTAAGGCTTATTAACCGCCATTGTAGTGATATAGACTTGTCAAAGTTCAATAGCGTCTGTTATAAAATAGCCTGTAATGTACAAAATGGTATGAATTCTTACGAACTGGTTCTTCAGGAAGAAAACACTGAATTGGAATGCAATGCTATATCGTTATTAAAAAAGATTTCCGCAGATGAACGACACTTGTTATATCATCATTATAGTATTTAGCCCATTGACGTGAAACACCCAGATAACATTTCACCCCAATACCAAATGCAGCACGTAAAAGCGCAGAACATGAGCATTTGGGACAAAAACCTTGAGGTGCTTTGCTTCCCCGATTTATTTCCAACGGGTTCCAGAGGACGTTTCGATACTAACAGACTGGTTCAAATAACGGGGTCGGGATACAGGAGTTCAAGGATTCTGTCTAAAGATTCTCGATTTAGACTAAATCAGCAATGTCTGTTCCATTCATTCCATGAAAGTGAAATGACTAAATTGTCCCAGTTTATAGGACACATGTTGCGAATGTCATCACACACAAGCTTCACAGCACGAGAGATACTAGGCAAGGTACGCAATGGCGAACGGAGGCTTGAAATAAACTTAATATCATTGTTTAACCCACGCCCCGGGTCACTATCATACGCTTTACGCAGAAGAGCGGAACTTGGAGCCATGATTGAATGCTATGGGCCTGTAACATGGTTCGTTACCCTCAACAGTGCAGAGTTTATTTGGACGGATCTTTTGGATATCTTGAGAACTTCGAGTCGTGCTGTCCCTAGTGTTGAATCAATGTCAGCAAACGATTTGTTATGTCTAAATCCCTTAAACGTCTGCAGACATTGGCACCAAAGATTTCATTCCGTTTTCTATGATGTAATATTGAGTAAGAAAAATCCTCCTTTGGGTAAAGTAATCCACTATTTCTGGGTGATAGAGTACCAAGGACGAGGAGCCCAGCATTGCCATGCACTCTTATGGGTCAAGAATGCCCCAGTTATAGGTCAGGCTACTGCACAAGAAATTCAGCAATTTATTGACTATCATGTTACTTGAGAGCTTCCAGATAAAGACACTGATCCTGAGCTTCACCGGCTGGTAAATTCTATACAACGTCATTCGCACAGTAGATATTGTCTTTGAAAGTACAAGAAAAAAGATAACTGGGTAACAAGAGAGAAAAATGGGATTTCCCCGCCCAGTTTACGACAAAACTGAAACTTTGGATGTCGAGGAGGTAATGCGACAAAGGTAACTGGGAAAATGTCCGGGAAAGATATGCAAGGCTCGTAGACGTCCTTCTGAGACAGACATCAATGAAAGTAACTGGGTACTGCTCAAACTCATAAACACCAGGTACTCCCGACAAAACCCACACTCGAACCAACAATTAGAATTGCCGACAATGCCGACAGCATCACAGTAGTCACCTGGAACAACGATAATCACCTTGAAACAGGTAACTAAGTTCCATTCATCCCGTTATCAATAGTATAACAGAGTACGCCTGCTCCAAAGTACCATACACCTCAATACAAAATAAATAAGAATGGGTTCCATGTTAAAGAAAATTAACGTACAATACCACAATTTTTACTAATGATAACCGTAATATTATAGGGACAACGTACAACTTTCGACACATGACGAAATAGACATACATGCACTACAACCAATTAGTAACGAACAACGCAACACGAATCATGCAGGCAACGACCGACGCACTCCCAATTCTACCATCAACAGCAAGCCTCCACCCTACGCAAGTCGAAACGGCGAACATACGGGCCAAAGCAAAGTGCCTATGGTGCGGAGGAAACAACCCGATGCCATCGAGCGACCAGAGCACCATAAAATGCATCAAGTGTCAACGAAGGCAGAAGATCGACAAATATGACATAACGCTGGATGGTAACTTCAACCTCACCTTGGGCACTACAAGAATCGAACTCGAAATCGGACCAGAGGTAAACAGAAACGATGACCATAGGCTACGCAAATTTAACAAAACTTTCACGTACCTGCACTGCAGATGTTGCTAAAATACGCGAAAGCGAAGGGGTTCAGTCTCAACAGCGCAACTAAAACGGACCAAGTCGAGGAGTCGCTCATCTTAAGCGAAGACCTCCTGTACTCGACGGACACCAACCAACTCTACTTCGAACAACCGCAGGTAACACTAAAGCGATCAAATAAATGAATTCTGTAGTTTACTCATTCCCGTTATTTTACAACAGACGACATCAAAAACCGACGAACGGGTCCAGGATCGGGAGCAGCAACAAGTGGAGAATCCAGTACGTTCGGCGGATGACTCTGCCGAGCAGGAGACTCCGCAACGTCAACAAGTTAGTGCTTTGCCACCACAACAGCCGGACCAGCAGTAGACAGCGGCCGTTCGACGAACATTACCTCGGATTTTTTATTTCACATATATACTCTGAAGCGTGATTTTTCTCTTTGTCATGCAATATTTTAGTGTGTTATGCTTTTTAAATCCTTTGTAAGTGTGATTTTTTTTTTTTGCAATACAGTGTTTCGTCCTTACATTATTGGTACTGGATTTATTTCGACTTGTGACATGAAATTTAGTCGTGCTTCATACGGTAACGTTGTATTGCGATAATAAAGTTCAGTTTTTCATCAAAACAAATTCAAGACTAACATGTACTGCAAACCAATAACGAACAATGAAACAGTATTAAATTACGTGTAATATAATTTGATTGTTGTTTATAAATCAGATTGATTGTTTCTTAATGACTGTTAATTGGATTTTGTCTGCGGAGATTTGATTGAAAGTGAAGGTCGTTTCTGTTGGTTGTGCTATATAAATATTGGACAGTTGAAGGAAATAGTACAAATATTTTCATCGTTTTGACGATTACTTCAAAATGGCTATGGCTGACGTGAGTATTAAATTGTATAGTTATTTACTTTTATTATAATCATTAATATTGTAACGAGTTCTAGCGAAATGGGCTTCGTGGAAGTTTGCTTGGAGAATGTAGCGCAACTTCCACGAAGCCAATCAAATAGCACATAACGAAAAGTCAAGAAGTATTAAAAGGCCCATGTAAATAGAACGTTGGAGTTAGTGTTTTGGACAGCATCGAGTATCAAGCATTGTCTGAAATAATCCTTAAAATACAAGTCTTAAGATTCAAAATACAACCTCTTATTACAATATAAATTCATTGATATTTTCCCTTTAGTTGTTCTTTGGAAATTCTATGGGGATCGTGGTGGACGGTTACGTGAAGCTTCATTTTCCTAGCGCAGTTCCCTGTCGTAGCTGAGTTTCTGCGGGATGTTGGCGTCAGTTCCTCGGTGAAGGAAGGACTGCTGGAATGGACGAGAATGCTGGAAAACTACTTCGCGATTCCTGCAAATGTATCTTTTATTTTGAGTTCCACAAACGTGTGGAACGTCGATGCTACGTTGTCTCATTTTTCATACGCGAAGGCATCGATTTCGACGATAATTTCCCGTAATTGTTTTCAGGTTTTTGTGATCAGGAGGAGGAGATCCATCTCGATGGGTGGAAGAGTTTCACCTCATTTCATTTGCAAGGAGATATTTGGAAGGGAAAACTGAGTGGCATGTATTACCGGTGGAGTGATGCGCATATGATGCTCGCGTGTAAGTGTCAAGATTGCGAAATTATCCGTTGTTTGTATTGTAGTTTTTATGACGAGAAGACATTTGTTGCTAGTTTTTCTGATTGTATCGAATCAGAGACTCCTTTCTGTGACTACATGAATTTGGTTCCCTTCAAAGTGTTCGTTTTGACAAACATGTGCTAAATTATTTTTAAGAATTTGGTGAACATAATGTGGAACTGAATCCGCGTGATTCGTTCAGTACCCTTCATGTGGAGGGAACTATTGTAACGTGTAGTAGTAGTAGTGTATATGTAGTTGCGAACCCACAGTGTAGCAAACCCCTTTTCATAGTTAAACCTTTAGTCCTCTTTCACTTGCTTAACTCTTTCTTAAATATTCCTACTAACTTTCCCTCTATCGTAGAAAACCTTACGTTTAGAATATTCCAGTTTGTAATTCCCTTTAGCGTATATATACCCCGTATAGTAGTAGTCAGGACCAGATTCACATTAGCTATTGTCCACGACAGTCGTCTTAATACAAGTCTTAAACTCCGCCTTCTTG
The DNA here is from genome assembly GCA_002872375.1 of Eulimnadia texana. NCBI lineage: Eukaryota > Metazoa > Arthropoda > Branchiopoda > Diplostraca > Limnadiidae > Eulimnadia > Eulimnadia texana. Next base: position 878,085 of record NKDA01000008.1, read on the forward strand.
TAATCTATTAAGGTAAACCCAACTTAATCCTATTAAGAACCCTATCTTAGTATTCATTCTCGACCGAGTCCCTAGAGGTTTGTCACACTATTTTGAAGGGTAGTTTAACGACATGCTACTATCGATAGACAGAACGGCAATCTGAATCATCGATTGTCGGTGCTACGATCATTCAGTGGTTGTTCTCACCACAGCCTTCCGTCAGCTTCTTCATCATCGTGAGTCATTTTTTTCTACTTAGTTTTCTCACTAGAAAAGTTTTACTTGGCATAATTTTATATTTTATCGCATAGATTATATCTTTACGGATTACATTTAGAGGGAAAAAATTTTTGACACTGTAATTTGATAAGTTTTATCGTGAGGGAAAAAGAAGGGAAATTCTCGATGGGTTGGCAAGTCAGCGGAAAAGTGTACGAGCAAAAAAATCAATTAGATTCTTTTATTTTTTTGATTCCTCATTAATTTGTTTGATCTCTCTCTTATGTTTTTGATTTTTTTCCTTTTCCTCTGATTTTTCTTGATTTTATATCATTATACTCTTTGTTTCCCGTTGAGGATATAATGTGCTGCATATTTTTGCGTGCAGTCCTCGACACATTCTCATTGCCTAATATAATTTCATATGAGCACGAAGTAAAAATAGTACAATACAATACATAAACATGTATATCTATTAAGTTATAGCTAACATTCATCATGATATTATCATATTATACACTATGAAATACTAAAACATATATGCACATTGACAAAACATAAATTCCAAATACCGATCTAACGTTAGTATGTTAGTATACGGTATACTTATATTAGTTATTAATATTTTTGCTCGAGTTGTTTGTAATCTGCGATCCAGTTTCAAAACTTGGGCAACCCGATATTTTTAGTCGATTTTAGTTTTATTTTAAGTTTCTTGATTTATGTCATTTGTGATCTAATTTTTTCCTAATTTTCTTTGACTTGTTATGAATGAATATAGCATTTCTTCATTTATCATACATTGTACGTTAAGATACGTAAACTGTGTGAAACAGAACAATAATTTAGGTAATTATCAAATAAAGATTTGTACGGGATGAAAGTACGAGGATTAGAAAATGCTGAGGTATGGTGTAAGTCTCTTGGAACGGTTAAGGTTGCAGCCACTTGGTACACCATGCGCGAGCAAAATAAAAGCGGCGTTTACCTCCCACGCCCCTTTCCTTCACTTCCGCTTCCCGCTCCGCTGCTCTTTTAAACGCGGCTGCAGTGTTACGATTGAAGTATTTCAGTTACAGGAGACGTAGTTATTCTATTCTAAATGGATGACGAAGACTATTAAAAAAAACCAGCTAGACAATAATTTTAAATTTTATTACGGTTATTGCCGCTTAATGTAAATTTTTTTGATTTTCCTGATTTTTCCAAGGGTGTACGAAGATTTTTTCAGATGCCAACCCCTCGGAAATTCTGAAGTTACGGTGGGGAAAAAAGAGGGAAATTTCCTTCTCTGTCGAAAGGAAAATGAGGGAAAACGGAGCCCTCTTTGAGGGAAAATCGAGAACTCAATGTGAAAGCACTGTGTCGGTGCTACCATCAGTTAACTGACCGCAAGACCGGAGTAACCAGTCTTTTCAACGACCTCACACAAGACAGCAGACGACAACCTCGACAATAAACGATAACGACTAATAACAACCTCAACAACCTCAACAACCTCGACAACCTCGACAACCTAGCGACCGATGTGAAGCTGGCAACTACCTTTGGCCAAATGGCAAAAAGGTCTGAGGCATGTACGCCTTTTATAAGCTGCTCTACAAATCCCTTGAGTATTTCCGTTTATTGCGAAACGATGCAGTGCTTCCACTTTTTTCCCTTTTTTCCCCTCCGCTTGAAAATATCAACTTCTCTTTTCCCTCCCTCCGTGCTACAGAGTAAAGCTACACTTGTAGATTCACTTTATCCTCCATTTTCGCTTTTCTCCCTCTTCCCCATTTTCCTTATTTGAGGGAATTTCCCTGCAAAGTGGAAGCCCTGAAACGGAGAAAGTTGCCCGATTTTGCTATTCTTCGAAAGATTATGTACATTCCTTTACGAAACCATTTAAACTGAAGAAAAAAAAATATTAGTATAGATTATTGGCCAACTATCAAACTATTAAATTAAATATGGTCTTCAAGGTTTTTGGTTTCTGTTCTGGATTAGCTTCCAAGTACAAAAATACTTGACCACACGAAATTTTTCATAACGATTAATTTGATAACATTGATCAATTGTAATGCAGTTAGTTTTTACAAGTATATCAAACTAGAAATAACAAAAATTAATAAAGGTTGTGTCTACTCCAGGCAGCGTTTCTACTTTCAGTTTTCCCTTTTCCCTTAAAGAGGACTCTATTTTCCCTTATTTTTCCCCTTTCCCCCTCTCCGTGTTTTAGTATGAAGCTATGTACTTCTAAATTTCTGTTTTCCCTCCATTATCCTTCTTCCCTTATTTTCCCCTTTTCCCCTCTCCGTGTTTTAGCATGAAGCTGTGTACTTCTAAATTTCTGTTTTCCCTCCATTTTCCTTCTTCCCTTATTTTCCCCTTTTCAGTCCCCATTTTCCCTTTTTTTCAGGGAATTTCCCTCAAAAGTGGAAGCACTAACTCTAGGGGAAATAACTTAGCCTGTTGACGCCAAGGGTATTATACTAATTTCGTAGAAAAACTTTCCAAAAATGATTCCTGGGAATGCAGCTCCTCTAAGAAGCTTAAATTAAAAGCCTTTTGAATCATGAATTAGAATTAGGATAGTTAAATGTAAAATGAGTTAAAGAATTATACGTTGAGTAAATTAAATACTCAACAGTTTCACGAATTCTTGCTTTAGATTGAAATCAGTTCGATCCTTAAAAATGTCTGCGGTTAAGGACATTCAGTTTCAAGTCGCTTATCCAATTTGCCTAAACAATTACTCGTTTCGCTGGTTCTGCTTAAGTTTTGATTTCAAGTTTTAAATAATGGAGATAACATTTTATGAACCTGTCTAGGAAAGATTGTAAAATGACTTCACGAAGAACTGAATGGTACAAAAGTTCGTTTAGAACTTTCGTGCGTTGTTAAACTGTGCTTTGTAAAGACACGCCATGTTGTGACAGTTACGAACAAGTTATCCAACACAGTCAGTTTCTGCAACTGTTCTTAACGTGAATCAAGGGGTCTGAAACTCCGAGGACAAGTGTATGAAGATAATTTGATAACATATGATAACATGGAGATAACAGGATGACAACAGTGATAACACGGCCTAGGTGTACGAAGATTGTTGGAAGTTTCGGACCCCCTTGACGTGCATTATCAGTTTATCCCATATTGTTCAACTTTCATGCACAAGACTTGGATTTTTCCTACTTGCACTGTAGAATATTGTGAGGCTATTTGAGTGGAACTTCGCTTCATTAGTTCTGTACAGAATAATAAATTTTTAAGTATCAGAAGTATACATTTTTCCAAGTGGTCCGAAACTTGGAATAATCTTCGTACACCTAGACCGTGTTATCACTGTTATCAACCTGTCATCTCCATGTTATCATATGTTATCAAATAATTTTTGTACATTTTTCTCGGAGTTTCGGACTTCTTGCAATTGTGTACATGGTACTGGAATGCAAAAACCGATACAACCATTATTGACCAGGTTGGCCGGTTCTACCGCGGTTTCGAGAACATGACTGTGAAATAGAATTAATTAAAATATATCAAATCAAGGAATATGTTCTTGTGATTGTCATATTAGGAAAAATCTTGATTATTTTACACGTATTAAAAGTTATGATTATTTTAATAAACTACGATAATAAACCATGTTGTACTACTGCCATCTAGCGGTAAGTAGTAGAATATAGATAGTTTGGGAAAATTTTTATTTCTAAAATGTTCACTCATTTTGGATTGGAAAATATTGCATCCTATTTTTATTAAATATTGGATCGAAAATGAATTTATAAATAATATTCTTAGGCAGATTATACAACCTCGTATTAAAATGTTATATAAATCGCTGGTCACATTTGCACAATTGGCAATGTTGCTTGTTCTCCGAGACAATGGGAGAAGGCCGCCGAGAACAGACAATAAATTTACCTCAAGATAACTCAAAGGCATTCACGTTAAGAGTCTCTTAATATAATTCAGCAGCAACTGCAGACTTAACTTGTATCGTTTAGTACTCATCCCGTTGAGTACAGTACTGTTTGTTTGAAACTAACGAACAGTTCTTGGTATGATTTCCATTCGTACGTTGTTTCAGCAACTTACGCAACACAGGTGACGCCAAAGGGCTCGTGAACCAAAAGCTGCATTCACGAACGAATCATCATTTTTAATCATGAACTTGGCAATCACTGTGTTGAAAAACGAAGAACTGTTGAACTAGTCTAGATTAATTTTGCGGGAGTTCAACCTTGAAGCTTTCGCCCGACCCTCGGAGACAAGCACCTGTACTCCTTCAAAACCGCTAACAGCACGGCGTCAGTCTTCTGGACGTCTACTTCCTAATTAAGTATGGAACTTTAATTTTTGCCACATAGTGTGATGTAAATTTGGCGACATTTGATCACATTCTTCTCCTCACGTCTCGACTGCGAATGGCTGACTTTGTTGCATCTGAACCAAGACACAAGCGTATTCACTCCTTTTTCACATGGTGATCACTTTTTTCTTACGTTCAGGAATCGTGAGCTACTCCATCCTTCTGTTTCCATTGATGGTAAAGTAAGTGCGCATCCTGGAGAGACATCTCCTCATTTCGTTTTTGAGCCAAGTCCAACTGTGTATGCAGACATTAAGTGAAGGTGAAACTTGAGGTAACGTTAGCCGCGTAGGGTTTTTGTGCTGAGAAAAAAAAATGCGAAAGTCAACTAAAATGTACGGTTTCTGTTTCCCACTAGTCTCAGTAGGCTTCAGCATGGTTTGCTAGTCATGTTTAGACAAGGTATGAAGACTCCGGGACGCAATTGTCCCACTTAGGCACAAAGCTTCCACATCAGAATTTGTGGTCGTGCTGGTTAAGCTGAAAGGGGGTGATGAGTTCCGGCGTGTTTTCGACATCTGAATTTTCAGATTAGTTGTTTTTGTAGCCCGTCCCAAAGGTTTCAAAATATGAAGTAGTCCGCGGATGGTAACAATCTATTGGGACTGCAAGATACCGTAATCAGAACCTTTGCTACGGCATCTCCTGCGTCAACGATTTTTATGAGCAGTAACGTAAATGCTGTTCCGCCTTGTTGCATTGTCCTATTGCAACGTGCTCCCAACAATTCCTCTGCTCGCCATTTCCTGGCGCAGTTTGTCAATTTTTACCGTACTACGCTTAAACCGACCAACAAGCTGGCTGCAGTTCCAAGTAAATCACTACTGTAAAGGTTATTAGGTATTTAGGCAAAACCGTCAACAGTACCTTAAAATATAGCCGAGTGTAAAATGATTTCTTTGTTGGATACACTGTATTTTTTGCTGTGTGTACACTGATAAAATTGGAACATGTAATATCTTGATAAAATCGGCACCCCTAGCTATAGGAATCACCCCTAGGCTAAACGACAATGATTTAATTAACGACACCCCTAGCTGATAGGAATCACCCCTAAGCTGTAACGACAAAGGACCAATTTATCCACGAGTCAGAATTGTGAAATATTTTTCTTAAAAGCTAGGAACCCTCGGTACTCACTGTCATCGTCCTCATCGTCCGACGTCAAAAAATGCACTCGCTTGTTCCTGTGCTGTTGTACCGGCATGTCATTTTTGCGAGGACGCTTAAAATTCCTATCATTCCCATTACCACCATTGTGTTGCGTTTGCTGGTTGGGATGTCCCTGCTTCAATGTGGTTGCATCTGCCCTGGACTGGAATTGTGTCTATGACGTTTGTTGAAACCACCTTTCCTGTATCCCGTGCTATGGGCAGTGCGTGCAGCGTCTGAGGGGAAGACCATGGTCTCCTCTTTGGCTTTGTCCGGCAACTTAAAGAAATTCATGGGACCATCGAACTCTATAACTGGTGGCTTGGTGCGCTTTTCGGTTGTTGCTGCCCACTCGGCTGCACGTTGGATCGCTTCATGCGTTGGTTTCTTTGTACTTATTATTCTATCTAGCTCTTTCCTACGAAAGTCCACCCTGCGCTGCATGAAGTGATACCATGCCTCCGTGCTGAGGCGTACACATTGATTAAAAATGTGGTTGAGATCGTCCACAATCTTATCATCTAAGAACGCAGATTCTGAATTAGAAAGAACGGGTGGTTTGGGTATCACTACATACCCACCACGCTGGATGATAGCTGCCATTTCTGTAACATGGTGCATGGCTGATTTCAACTTAGAAATTGCATAGGAGAGTTCCTTATCGTCTGTGTTCACAGTAGTGCGCACTGTGGGCACGTCCGTGTATAAATCAGCGAGGAATGATGCGGTTTTGGGGTCTACCCCTTCTAGTGCTTTCTTGGTGGTGGCTGGCATTCTGTTTGCCGGTGCCGGTTTCAATGCATCTTTTACGCCATTACTGGAAAGATCACCGAAAAATGCCCTGTCCAGGATAGCCACATCATCATCACCACGAATCCTTGCCTCGTCATTTTCTGAGACGCACAAAAACGTCAGACCTCCCTCCTCTGCAAGTTCCATCCACCCAGCAGATGGGTGCTCCCTCACGTATCTGTTTACCCAACTCACATATGCACTTGCCTCTGCTTTGGACACTGCGCGATACAACCAATTCTTGCTTCCATAATTAAAAGTGATACTCGCCTCGCTTTCATCGTTCGTCAGCACATGGATGGTACCAGGTCCTGTCTTTTCAGGCCTTTTGCCTTTAACGAAATTCAACACGGCTGCCCCCTTGAATTTACGGGGGAAATTTTCCAACACAAAAATCCTTCTCGTGGAGTTCAAAAATATGAGTGTTCCCAGTCGGGGATGTGCCCTGTGCTTCTACCTCCATTTCACCACGTACCCACTAGCAAAAGACACTCGCGCAATATTAAAAGGGGTCCTGAATACAGGCTGCTGACGTGAAAGGTAAGGCTTTTAGGTATTTAGGTAAAACCGTCAACAATACCTTAAAATATAACCGAGTGTAAAATGATTTCTTTGTTGAATACACTGTATTTTTTGCTGTGTGTACACTGATAAAATTGGAACATGTAATACCTTGTTAAAATCGGCACCCCTAGCTAAAGGAATCACCCCTAAGCTATAACGACAAAGGACCAATTTATCCACGAGTCAGAATTATGAAAGTTAACCAAACATTCATTACTTGTACAAAGAAGTGTTAAACTGCAAAGTCTCCTGAATTTTTTATCTTGCAACCCAGCTTTGATCGTTAACTGCAGCTAGTGTGCAGGTCCCCAGTCATTCTTGTGCAGTTCTCTCAAGTGATAGTACTTGTTGGCATAGAACCGTGTTGCTGCTTTGATGCCATCTTTCCACGGGACGCTTGCATACAGCGCTGTGACATCCGCAGAGAACAGAACGCAAACATCGAGATTAGTAACCTTCAAATTATTAATACTTTTTAGCAGATCACTGGTGTCTTGCAGACTTCCCGGAATCAGTTTCAGCAATGGTTGCGTCAGCTTCGTGATAAACAAGTCTAGCTGCTTAAGAGGACCTTTAAAATTGCTCAGGATCGGTCGTCCTTCAAACGTGCCTGTCGTCGCGTGTTTCTTTTTGTGGATTTTAGGTAGCACGTAGATATTAGGTAATTCCCAATTTACAGCCGACATTTGTTTATACTCTGTTGGAGTGATACTTTCCGCTGTCGACAGTTCTACCAGACATTCTTCTCTTCTGTCGCAGATCATTTCCAAGTATTCTTCCGCTTCTGCTTTCGATAGCTCTTTATAAGTATCTGCATCTGCTAATTGCCTTTCCGCTTCTTTCAGGTAATCTACTTTTTTCCAGAGCATGGGTTTTCCTCCTTTGTCAGCTTTAGTAAGATAAAAACCCGGATTGAGCTTTGCAAGTTTCTCCGTCGCAATAAACACAACGGCAGCAGCGGCTTCGTAAAGCAGTCTCAGTTCCTCTTCCACAACATTTCCTCTCTTCACCCGTTGGCGTCATCGATGAGGCTGCGACCAATTTTGAATGTGTAGTGAATCTTCAGGGACACTGCTAGTGCGCCTTTCCACAGTGCACAATTCGTTCTTTAAATCGGTTTCCATATTAATATGCCTCGAGTTCTCTTTTCGCTATCCCATTCGAGCTCTTCATTATTGCCATTTCATCAACTGTTCATGCAAACAATTGACGGTCGTGCGAACCCTCTTTTAATTCCGGTATCATGTGACGCAAACGCGAAGTACTAAACTTATCTTCTCTATATGAAACTAAAACATATCGTAAAAGATTGATTCAATGCTGCCGGTGTCTCTTTCGAAAATCCTGGTCCGACATCAACCGTCTTGGCCTATTTCTCAGTGTTCTTGAATGCATTGATTTCCTACCTGGCGTTGGGGGGGGGGGGCGAAACCCGGGCAGCCTGGCGCGATTTACAACTCAACATGTTGTACCGCGGACACTTTTCGCCAACAGAGGTCGCACAACCCCATTAGGTCTTCCGGATTGTCCGGTCATCCGGTCACCTGGCGGCGAGGTATGCGCTCATTTCGGCCATACCGTCCCCCATCACGCTGACCTGCCAATTACTTTTCAGCCGCGCTTGTCAGATAATTGGGATTTTGCCTCCCTCCAGAGAGTTCAATTGCCCGTTCACGCCAGGCGCTCGCCAGCTGTTGTCCTGCTGGTTCGGTACGGTTTAACGCTAAGTGCGGCCTAAGCCCAACTGAACGGCCTTTTGCATGTGGGGAACCCATGCATATTACGTTCGAACATGATTGCGGTTCGTGCGGACAGTTCGTCATCCTTTCATAGCGCGCACTCGATTCGTCTTCACCTATCTCACTTGCCCCAAACATCTCTTCGGCCAATCTCCACCATGCCCTTCATATCTTTGCTGAGCCAATCACGCTCTTTTCCCCGAGGACTTGACAGGTCCTTCTTCGTTAGATTGAAGTGGGAGTAAAATTTGTGCCTCGTCTTTTCGTACATGAAGCCCGTGGGCTTCAGTACCACTGGGATTATGTGCACATAGTCTATTTTGTTGTATTCCAGGCGCACCAGTTCTTTTAGTGGCCAGTATCTGTCTCGCTTTCACTGGTATGCCCAGTGCACTCCCTCGTCCCAGGCCACCGTGACATCTAGAATATATTACGAGTCTTCTGTGCGGACGATGATGTCAGGTCTTAAAGAGCGTGCCACAGCGTTTCCCTCTTTTTCCACAAACGTACATTCCTTCGCCATCTCTCCAGAGTCTGCGAAACCCGGTGTCCTCCTGACAAGAGACGGGTTTCCGTCCAGTAGCCCTACCAGCTGGTCCACTATGTAGTCATGCCGTACTGTGACCATTCCCCTTATTGAGAGACGTGACTGCAGCACGTGGCGGTCCGTTTCTTGCGGGCTCCCACATACCCGACATGCTACATTGAACGGGGCGTCACCCGCGTATCGCTGCAACCTGCCCAGGGTGGGGAGCGTCCTCGCACGCACGGCGATACATGTCCGGAACAATGACTCCGCCATCGGCTTAGTCCGACCCTACAGCAAGCCACGGATAGCTGTTAAGCCATGTTCCTGTCTTAGCTGCGAGGCGTAGTCCGCCGATGCCTTCATCTGCTCCAGCAAGTACCCTTCCACTGCGTGCTTCGTGTCCCGACGGACGTGTCTGTCGTCGCGGAGGTCCCTCTCTAGGGAGAGAAGCTCCTTAGCGACAGTTGGGGAGTTGGCGAGCGAAGATACCACTGGGCTCGGATCCTTCTCTAAGGCCCCAAATCGCTTCAACCTTAACCGCAAGATTTGCCAGCGTAGGGCCGGTACTCCCAGACCGCCGTGCTTGCATTCCCCGTGTATGCAAGAATTTGCGGTGCTCTTGGAGAGCCTAAGCCAGCCCTTTACGGCGCGTCTCACGGTCGTGACAAGTCCCTCCAGGTCCGTGACGGTATCGGCGCCCAGGATGAGCTTGTGTTGGAGCCTGGGCATCACGTAGTCTTTTAGCGTGATCAGGTGTTGCTGGGCGGTCAGTCGCGCTGCCTCCAAGCGACCCAACAACCGGCCAAGAACCCTCTGACCCTTTGCCTGTTTGCCGGTGCTCGTGAAGTCTATCCCCAGGTACCTGATCTCTTTCTCCGCATCAATTGCCGTGAACGGTTGGGCGTTGAGAGAGATCTCTGTAACGTCCCCATACACCGACTTCTCCCTTGGTTGCTTTTTCAGCGCCAGGGTCATTGACTTTTCCGGATTGATCAATAGCCCCTCCCCCCCGGTAGGAGGGTTCTGGCCAGCGAGCCAATGGCTTGTTGAAGGCCTATCGGTGTCTTTGCCACCAGCACCAGGTCGTCTGCGAAGGCGAGGCTGATACCACGACATCATTCACCTCGTACCCGACATAAGGTGGGAGGTTGTATAACGCTTCGTCAATCACTAGACTGAACAACAGGGGGCTCATGGGGTCACCTTGCTTTGTGCCAGTCGTCAGCGGATACAAGTCCCCAGATTTCTCGCCGTTGAGGGCGAAGGTGGTTCCGCCCCCTTTGTAGATGTTTTTAAAATATTCCTCTAAGAGTTTGGGGGCCCCCACTCGACGGAGCTGTCAACTGATGGAGCTATGGTACACCGAGCCAAGGGCATTCTTCAAGTCAATCATCGTTAACATCAGCTGTTTACCCTCCCTGTTAGCGTCCTTCAAGATTGTATCCAACATGACCACACTCGACACGCACACGTCCACCTTTGGCCTGAATCCCCTCTGTGATGGATGGTGGGGGATTACGTTTCTCATTCTCCGGGCGATGATCGTTTGGAGCCCTCTTTACAGTATGCATGACAGTGATATCGGTCGGAGGTCCGAGGGGCTGCCAACCACCTCTTTCTTCGGCATCAACGTTGTCCTGCACCTCTTAAAGGTGACTGGGACGTCCCTCGCCAAGAGGCATAGGTTGTACAGAAGAGCCACGCCCTCTTTCGGCATTTCAGCAAGGTCTCCATGCCTCAGGCCGTCGGGACCGGGTGCCGTGTCCTGCTCGATGATGTCACCGAGCAGGTTGTATTCCCGTACCTTGATTGGACGGATTACCTCCGCCCAGCCGTGCACGGGCTACCTCGTCACTTCTTCCCTGTCCTTCTTGCCTTTCGCTCCGAATGATCTCGCCCAGTGGGCGTAAGCTTCGGCTGGTGTTACCACTATCTCCTCGTCTTCCAGCCTCCCCTCCAGGATATCCGCCGCCAACGCACTTCTCTTTTTCTCAAACCGCGTTGCGATGCACACCTTCCGCCGCTTCTTCTGTTGACCAGAGTGGTGCAGCTTTGGAGGCTCCGGCCACGGTTTCCGTACCCGCTCTTGGTCTGGGTACTTTCCCTCTATGAAGAACCTCAAGTGGCGGTCCAGCTTCTTCAAGTTGGGGTTCTTACCCTCGGTCCCACAATCCCCGCTATATTCTTGAGCCTCCCCCATAGGCTTTTATCGTCTGGCGCCTCCAGTTCCCCCCCCCCCCTGCTGCACAATCGCTTCTTTGATCTCTCGCTCTACTTCAGCCACATCAATCGTCTCTGGTTCTGTCGCTTGGCCTGCTCCTTGGCTCCTCACTTCGCTTTTCATCTCCTCCTCATGTTGGAGGTAAGCCGGATCTCGCCTCTATTTGCGGAGTACTTCTTCCGACCTGTGACAAAAGTGGCTTCCCCGGAGCGCCTTGATTTCCTTACCTCGTGCTCCTCGCGACTCCCATTTCAGATCCGCCGCTGCAAGGCTCCTCAACTCCTCTTCTAGCCACCTCTGTTTGCCATGCAGATTGGCTTCTCTGACCATCTTGTCCGCCGTGGCTCTATGAGCCTTTCTCATATGCTGGGCGATACCTCTGTTCGTCTCATATCGGTTTCCACATTCCTGGTAAATGTAGGGAACCATTGTACGTTCAGTTGGTTTTGGTTGGCTTTGGATTATTTGGTGCGCTTTGTGGTAAGCAGTGTCGTGTGCTTGAGGATAGCCATTCAAAGAATGCTTAGAACTGGTGGTCATTCTGAGGGCATTTGCTTCTCCACTGTCGGATCCTGATCGGTCCCAAGAACTGCAGTCTCCAGTCTTCTGGTCCCAACAGTCCTTTCATGAGACGAAAATCCCGCGGGTTCTTGGGTGTTCGGGTGCGTTACTTCTCTCTGGAATAGCACAGTTGGGCTATGATGAAGTAAATAGATCTTTTTATAGTACCTTACCCCAGCGATATCCGAGACTTCCAGATTAACAGTATGAGCGGACTGGGATGGCCAAGTATGGTAAAAGATCATTTTGGAACATGCGAAAAAAAGGAAAACAAGTAATCGAACATCAGTGCTAGGAGAGTGACTGGCCGTATCCAGACATAACAGTGTTTCCCATTATTTACATACCCTTCTTAATGGTGCTTTTCTCTCTCATCCATTCATCTGGTACTGCTGTAATAATGATAATGTGCTAGTCCTGAACATGTGACCCGTTTTTTGCTTGTCTTTTACAAGGGTTATTGGGCTCCTTCTCTTCGCTGATTCCGCATATGTTCCTCCTATGTATGACCATGGCCGCCACAATGGAAAGCGGGGCCTGAATAAAAGGAAAAAATTGGGGTCCTCTTGGGTTACGGTGAAATGCATTTAATTTTTTTTACTGGAAATCTTGGTTTTCATTCCAAGAGTTTTCTTGCAGCGGATTACAAAGGCTTCAACGATTTCATCGTCGATGCCTTAATAGTTCGACTTTCAGTCAGTAGTGATGCTAAGCTGTTTAAGCGTTCCCTAGACATCGTTGACCGAAGGGAATTACAAAATTCTTAAGAAAAGAGACTGAGCTGAAAGAGCGTTTTCATTCTGGTACAGTTACAGAGATACCGAGAAATATTCCGAAAGCCATTGACATTTGTGGAAACAAATGTTGAATATCCAGTGAAAACATACTATTCAAGAGAAGAAGAGGTCGAACGTTGGGAGTTGAAATGAGTGAAGATGGATTTCGAATTCCGCTATAATCGGACCTGAATTTCAAGCCAAGATGACAAATCAACGGGATAAAGTTTAACCAATTCATTGGCCGTATTCGGCGTTCTTCGATCCCTAGATCCATCCGTCAGAGGGACTCGAATTTGCATGAACGCCTCAAACCTCCAAGTTGGGCAGTCAGCATTTCCGTGACAACCAAGAAATAGTTTATCTTGAAACTTGTCTCAGCCCTTTTTTTTTCCTTGACGGGTATTCAGGCCAAAAAAGGCCTATGACCCATAGACTACTAGTTATAGATGCGAAAATGTATTAAGTATAAATGGGTTTTTGTGCATCTCTTAGAGTGTAACAAGCGATTCGCTTATCAGTTTGATGTTTTGTGTAACGCCTTGAGCCCGTTATTCTTCGTTGTCCCTCTTTATGAGAATTTTCTTCTTGCGCTCCAATTACTTGAAACCTCAACGGGTGTCCTGTTATTGGAGAACGATGTTGTCATGTCCAATGTAGCTACTATAATTCCACCTTTGGCTACCAATTTATCTCAGGAACTACGGAGGTAAATCAAATTTGCTTAAGCTCCATCAGCAAGACAAACTTGCTTGTATAGTGAAATCCCGCGTTGCTGCAGCATGATATTGACGTCTTGAATGGACTGCATAACTTACATCCACAAAGTACCATGAAGAACCGCTGGAAACGAGGTAAAGTAATTCAGGTGTTTTTTCGCAATCCTTTTGGTATCAGGGACAGTGCTCTGGAATGTTAACCCAACAGACGATCAATTCATTTAATGATGCCGGTGCATTGTTGAGCATTTGGTTTCAGCGCGTCGATTCTTTCACTTCACCTTCTTTTTGACAGAGATTTGAACGTTCCTATCATTCCGTGTTTGATTTGAATGTGAGACATTCACTCGTGCCGGCTACGCTGGTGCTCAGCTCCGTGAATGAAAGAATGGGATCGCTCGTGCTATACAGTTTGATCATCTTTCGATGTTGGTCTCAACTTCCGAAGGCTATTGCATAGCGGACTAGCCAAGATTCGAACAATATGGCTACCAGGCTGCACCCTACCCTCGGCTTCATTAGATAGAAGACATCCGGTTGTCATGAAAAGATGGAATGCCTTAACATGTTAGCTCAGGTTTGCATCTAGTGGACCTTATCTACCCTTGGTTTTTCTAGTCGGCATTTCAAGATGAATGGAATTGCGACTGGTATTATCTTCCAGGTCTACGTCGCTGGATACTGCAACGACAAACAAATCAAATACTCAGTCGTTTTACTTTGCCAAGTCATGGTTTACCATTAAATTCCCGTTTCCTAGATTCAGTGTGTCCCAGACCATCACAACTTCCGCTTAACTTCATGTTGTCACGGTCACAGCTGACACTCACCCAAAGCACACTTTAGGTCTAGTGGTGTCTGTTCTGAAGTCCCATTGTGATCCCAACTGAGTACTGTAACAATTGCATGATCCCCGGCCGTAGAAGTAAATGTGGTGAAATCTCTTAAGGTGATTTCGGGGTAACGTGGTCTAAGAGATTGGGTTCGTTGCTTGTAAACGGTAGGAGTAACGTACGGAGAGGGAGTTTGAGTAAACTATTTTATTAAACTAACACGGAGTTTACACTTACGCTAAGGTTCACTGTGAGACAAAATCTTTCAGTAAGAGTTGGGGGAAAAGGAACAAAGTGCGAACGTGATAAACGTGCGTTGCACGAAAAATACAAGAAACTGTACGAGTAGGGTACGAGAGAGACTCTGAACCTCGAGGAGGGTTTTGACACGGACTTATATACTCAAATTCTCCGCGGCCGTCGGTTCCGACTGTCCCGGTGAAAGGTCCGGGTCGGTCGATTGGGTAACCGAGGGTCGGTAGGGAATGAGGTCAGGTCGTGACTAAACCTCCTGCAAAACAAAGTCATAAATGTGGGCGTAAATGGGACATGAAGTAAAAACACTTCTAAGGGAAAACACTGTAAATTGAATACAACTTAAATTAAAATTTAAAGGGATGCCAGGCGATTCCTGGCACAAATTTGTCGTCAACCACAATACTTGTGTTTTGATATTAACAAATTTACAACATTCAAATCCTAAATGCTGAACCGACTGTTTATGTGAAGCACATACATACCTCCCTCGGAGTAAAAGGCATGGAGATGGAGGTTCTAATGTCTGCATTACTATAAAATAAACCTGCCGTCATACCGGGAGATACAAACGAAGAATATAGCATGCCTGGGGGAGATGCGTAACTAGCACAAAATCCTTATCGGGAATCGTGATCTGAGACTATAAGCCATAACACTAGATTCATAGTAAATACTTTCCAATGCATGCGATAAAACCTACTTTTCAGTAATTTTTCGCCTGGGACTTTGGCAAATTAAAGCTCCATCAGCTGATCGTTGCTCATACTCTGGGGCAATCAAATTAATAGTTTAATATGGGGCAGCTTCTTCCCCGTTATTTACAACATTGACCCTCTTCAAAGTTTGGGTTACGTTGAAATGTCATTTTGTATCAACAGTAGGGGACATCTTAGTGTAACACTACCTTGCCCACTAGTCGTAAGGAACATTTGTTTGCCTCGTTTTTTCAGGGGTCTGTCTCCTTGATATGAACTTTAAAAAACTGGATGGAGGTGAGACAATTATATTAAATGGGAGCGAACCTTTCATCAGGGTTGTTTCTATAACTCCTAAAATTGAATCTCTTGGGGAAAAATTGGATACGTTCATGATGTTGGAGCGTCAGAACTGAGCCGCCACTCTGCAACACCGGCAGAAACTCGTGTATTCGACGGCGCAGTAGTATACCGATTCACTGCATAGACCTGTTTAAATCACACGCGCACGACACCTTTCGGTCACTGGGGAAAAGCTTACCATTCTACGACAGAGCCTGCGAGAGGACTCATGACCAGGTTACGCAATCAGGGCGGGAGCCTGGGTGAGGGAGCTTAGAAGAAAGCTTTGATGCTCGTTAAGGTAACGTTCAGTCGCAGAGACGTCATGTGACCAGCCCATCTTCATTCAAGTGACAACCTGGACCCGGCAAGAGAACAACGTCTAACATGCAAGAGGCTCGCCAACACGTTCGAGGTCGTAAAACAAAAAAACAATAGACATAATTGAGTCTGCCACTGCAACTAAATCTGTACTTCCAACACCACTTAGCTTGGAACGAAGAGAAGACAAACCTGTCACAATTAATTGACCTTCTTCGTTTCGCTAATAGGTTCTGTTTCGTGGCATATCCAGCTGTTTACCCGAGTTTGAAAGATTAAAAAGTCCGCAAAGTGGGCTGTTTCCCGCCCCTTTACCACCAACCGCTTATTGCCAAAAAATCGCTCATATATGGCACTACTTTGCTCTCAAATTTTGAATCAGCTATGTGCCTGAAATGGGAAATAAAAACATATCTTGATTGCTTATTGTCTTCTCTTTACAATTTGCTAATAGTTTTTTGGTTCAGGTAAAATTTTAGTCTTGAAAAATATTGCGAGTCCGGTCGCTTTCCGGTCATTTTTCTGAAGTTTTTCTCTAATAGTTCAACTAAGTGATCTGTGAAACATCTTTTTTTTTACCAGAAGAAGGTTGCACTCGTTGAGACGAATCTAGTTATATTTTAGTCTAATGTATGTGGCATTTTGTTATAAAACTACCTCAGAAAAAACTCCAAAGGAAAAATTGTACGTGAAAAGCCGAGGCGACTATAGTTAAACATATTTTTTTTAATCTTAGTGCCATCTCCCCTCAATTTGCTTATTTCACTAAAACAGTAAAGTAAAGAATTTGTTCTTTAGAAAAGTCACAGTTTTTTCTGACCTACATAGCCGAAGTTAACGATTTCCAAAGTCGTTCGTTCGATTATTTCGTCAATTCAATAAATTTAGCAATGCTGGACAGGAGGGGAAAACGTACAAATAAATGCGTGTCATTTGCAGTCAGTTTCTCATTGTTTTGACTAGATGTTTCAGTTTCGGTTGTGAACATCGCCATACAGATCAGTGCAAGTTTTATCGATCTCCTGTCAATGTTCAAACAAAGAAGGAATGGACTGAATATTGCCGGTATGCCGTTAGTTTTCTGACTATAGAAATGCTGTACCTACTAATATTGAGATTGCTATACGCATCGTGACAGAGAGCCACTGTCTTCTGACAGGATTTGTTCGTGTGATTTCGTTAATAGTGATCCCAGCCATCGATCTACAATACTCTCTTTTAAATCTTCAAAGCGAATCGCTTTCCAAAGCCCACCTCGAATGAATAATAGACGCACGTAATTAAAAATTCTGAATCCGTATGTCACGAAGAACTTAACTCTGAGAAAACTTAATATTTCTAGGAAGGATAAGGAAAGTATAGCGAACCGCTGCTCAATTTGTCGAATCTTCCTTCACAGTGCGCCAATTTAGTTTTGCTCTCTGGCTATTATTACGCGCTTCCTGAGCCTACCCAGGGTATCAAACCCTCAATGCCGATAGATGAGTGCGTGGACGATGCAACACCTCAGCCTTGGAAAATACTTCCGCTTACCCTTGAAGACTTCCTAGTCTAAATGGACGAAAAATTCAAACACTGAATGAGGAATCCGAGGCATGGGAAAGGAAGCTTTGCCTGCTGCAATCCAAATAAATGAAACAACTAACTACAAGAAAAGAACTTTTCAAGAAAAGGATTAATTTTCGTTCCTGCACATATAAGCGGATTTACGAAAATTTACCAAGTTCTTCCATACGTTATTCGGATTTTGCCAGCGCTCTCTTATGCTTTACCAAAAAGGATGGAAAGTGACTAGATTTAGTGCTGAAGATCAGCTAATTGATACCCTTACCAAAAGCTCAGTTACCAATTCAAAGACCTGGCCTTTCGGTAACAAGTCTCAACTCAGGCGAAATCGAAGATTTTTTAAACGAGGCTCGACGTCCTTCAGAAAAACATCTTCTGTATACTGCTTTCTTCCGTTCCCAGTAGAGAACATAGTATGATGGTGATTCCGGATTGCTTCAAGGAATTCGTAAGTACCAGGATTGTGCTGGACTGCGAAGAAATGACGTGCCAGGCTAGCAGATTAGACTTGAACTTCCACTGTTAGACCTACTCAAACTATAAACATGGGACAACATTTAAAATTCTAGTTGGTCTTTCTCCTGCTGGCACTTTTTTTTTGTGAGTCGAGCGTACCCGGTATCCTCTTCTGACAAAGATATTGCAGTTGCCATCGAAATTCTGAAAGAGCTGGTTCCAGGAGATGCCGATAAAGGGTCTTTACTGAAAGATGTTTTGCTGGTAGGTATGCGACTCTAAATACCGCCCTTTAAAACAGTTTCAGCTTACTGCAGCCCAAATTATGTCCGGCTTCAAGATATAAAAGAGCAAACATCTATGTGGAACAGGTCATAGAAAAAAAAAAGATCTACCGTACTCTAAGTCTGATACCTGCCAATGCTGATATTGCCCATCGTGCAGAAAGATCATCCAGACTTGTGCTGCCTTGGGTTACTGGGACACGTTCACGGTTAAAGAGTCCGAGGATAGAACTACAACGGTGTTGCAAGCTGCTGCATGATGCACTGAGTATGTTTCTATTTGTGCAAATTATACAATGCGAGCTTTTTTACTGAAATACATCACATATTGAAATTTATAACTCGGTAATCTGTGTTTATTTCTTTCAGACAATTTAGACTCAATTAGTACAATGAAGTTAACGACAACTTATGACAAGCAAGAAAACCTAATATTCCATACTGCATACAATCATAAGAGCAGATGAGGCAGAAATCGATCGATGTAAAACTTTTCTAGCAATTCAACATTTTTCCCTATTTGCGTCTCTCGTAATCTCAATCACATGCATTCCTTAAGGCTATCATACTACGAAATCACACTTCTGACGTTTTGTTACGCGAAGAATCCCCTGAATTTGGTGAAAACATAATGACCCTTTGGGGATCTTGGTCTGCTTCAAACCCCATCTTACTGTTCACAAGAAATTTCACAACCGAAGCAAGGGTAACGCTTCCCGGACTTGTTCTCAGTGAATACAGACACTCTTTTAGTCAGTCTGTCCGACCCAACAAAGCCGTCGGGAAAAGCTCCGATGAAACCATTTGGCTGAAGACAGAGGCCCGTCTCCTCCACATCATCTGAGCTATACATTTGGGACCTACTTCGCGCCAGCGACTCGTTATCGATACCCCATCGTACTGCCAATACTCCAGACAGTGATTTACCATGTAAAGTTGTTAAAACAATGAAGACGGAAATGATTTTATTTCTACTTGTTTAAGGATCTTCCCAAAATCTAACGTAAATAACCGTCCTATCTTATGTTTTAGCCACAGATGATTACTTTCTTGACCTCGAGTAAGTTACTCTACCTGGCTAATTTTTTCATAAATCATTTGCAAAGATTTCCAGGACGAATGTTTTCTCGTCAGAAGTTCACTGGTAGGCTTATGTTTTCATTAGGTCTGTGATGCAACATATGTTCAAATCTGCAGTGGCAAAAGTCACCTCTGGTGGACGCAGAAGAAACCACTGCTGAGCAAACGAGGGTGGCTGGTTACTGCTGGCCAATCAAGAGCATCGTGCTTCATTTGCGAAGAAACAGTTGTTGTTTCCGAAGTGTTGAAATGTGTAGTAACCAGCTGAGGAAAATTTCCATAATCTGCCTTTCGTTTTCTTTGAACCCAAGTGCAAGCGATGACAGTTTGCAAGACATTGCGGCTTACATGAACGTACACGCTGGCCATATGATGGCATCACAGTCCTTCTCTCGGGCAACATACAGCGTGTAAAACTGAAAATGTTGGGTTCTCTCTAAATGATCTGCATAAAACGTATCAGTTAGATATAAGATAAAACAATGTAAATATTACACATTGATGTTTACTACCTTAACTGAATACGTCTTACTGTCGAAACTATTGCGAACTTTCCCGTTCATCCCAAGACCTGGATTGTACTCATACTGCAGCATTCAATTTGCTTCCTGCGACAATACTCCTCGTTTCATCAACGCTGGCTCGTCTTTAAAAAAAAAACAAAAAAACTTGTAAAGGTCGACCAGAGTCTTCAAACATTAATCATAAGAGGTAAACAAAGCTTAAACTCCCCAAGGCTTTCACAAATATTGTACAAGCGAATCGAGTTATTTTAGTTGAATTAAAAAATAATTACAAAATATTTTTGGTTTATCAGATCCGCAACACTTACGATTTTGAAACATCGGTTTAAACGTCAGGGTTAGTTCACTCACAGCTCATGACTTCGTCACAGGGTTGCCAAGTGGCGGTACATTCACTTGATTTGAACAAAGTTTAAATAAATTTGAAATAAGTGAAACTCAGAATAGAACTAAGTTGTAATCGTAGTTACCGGGATTTGAATGTTACCAAACGTAATGAAACGAAGAAAGGGGCTCACGACGTACAAGAGGCGGAGGTGCTGTATTGGCAGAAACAAATTTAGACTATGAAAACAACAACTTACAATCTGTCGACTTACCTGAATGGTTTTGTGGCTGAAAGTAATTAATGTGCGTTAAAGGCAGGCCAGTCAGGAAAAAAGAGAACTAAAGGCAAATTCGTTGGGCCCCTTAATCGCCTGAATATCCCCCGCACATCCGAGAGCGAGAGCCAACTTGGATATTTTGCCCCTTTCGTCTCCACGTTAAGCGGTGAGTGAAGAAGGTGCGTCTACCTTCAAACATCCCACAAAGTTGTGCAAGTCTCTTAATTTCATTAAACGTCTCTCCTGGACTGGAGTACTCAAATCTACCTGCAGTGTATGTGGCCATAAGTGGTCGATTCAGTAGATCGTCCGGGGTCAGCGGACGGAGGTCGCTTGGACCGTAGCCAACATCAGTTAACAGGCTGCTGTTTAACAATCCGCTATATCATACGTTAAGGTTTTGGATAACGTCCTCCGTCATCCCGGTGGGTTTAGTTAAGCACTGTTTTCACTAGAGCTCATGCCATGTAAAATCGCCGGACCATGCCGTCCGACCAGGGAAGTTTGTGCCATCGGACTGTGGGTTGAGAGCGCCAATTGTTGTCTTTGGACCATTCAAAACATTTTGAATTTTTACCGGATGACTGGTGACCTTCGCATGGCTTGGTGCAGCTGAAGGGCGAAATCCTCGTGTGCACCAGAACCAGTAGTTGGCGCTGGTGTAAACAGACGAGTCAGATTCAAAAGTACATCAAAACAAAACAAACACGATTGATATACAACATGGATGCTACCGAATTCTCTTAGTTAGCAAAGTCTATGTTAGTTAAGCACGTGAGAGCTAATCCTTGTCCGTATAACATAAGGAAAGAGGATTACAGGGGTAATATTCGCGGAAATTGCTGGATAAAAACAGCCGAAATTTTTAACAAGCCGGGTGAGTTGCTCAAATCTTGTTAAGTTTACTGTAAATTAATAAGTTTCTATTGTAAATATTTGTGCAGTGAAAGAGTGCAAGAAGACGTGAGAAGGCCTGAAAAATCATTATAGGAAAGTTTGGAAAGAAGCAGTGGCTACTGCTACTTGTAGTGCGGTAGGAAAAAAAAGTAAAGTGGATGTACTTTGATTCTATGGACTGTATCGAAGAATTTATCGAGTTTCAGCATTTGATATTTTGCTGTAACTTAACTTTAACCGCAATGATAAAATGTGTCGGCAACAGATCAGGGAGTAATTATAAAGTTCAAGCTCCGCAACTGACAGTTATGACGAACTCTACAAGCCTAACTCCAGTAACCAGCGGAGCAGTTGTCATCGACATATCGACATGGAGTTACAGCAGTGTTGGGCTAAATCATTAGATTAGGATTTGAAATCGAAAACAAATCCCTGATAATTTTTGGGTTTTGATTCAAATCAAATCAAATCTTTTTCTGAAGGCCTGATTCTATGCTTTACAAATCACAAATCAAATCGATTCCTAAAATTACATGTAGTTTAATTGGTCACGTAATCAACTCAGAAAGCTATATTCTGGTTGTAAGCGTGAACATACGAGAGAACAAGACCGTTGCTTGAGCCATAGAGTGACAGGACTTGCGATGAAATTTTTCAGAACAACGGTCTCGGAGACACTCCATTACTCTGTCCGTTGCATCGAATAGTGTGAATACGTTTGAAAGTCTTGACCTTTCATCCCAACTGAGAGCGGACGGTAACAAGTGTTTGTGAGATGTTCCTTGAAATCTTGGGAACTGAATGATCGACAATAAGCATCTGCAGATCTTAATTACTGCAATAACACTGAACAAAACTTCCTTTTTCACAACATGAAAAAATAAAACGAGCTTCTCTTTGACGCAATTAGATAAAGTAACGCACTACAATGCGTTGCCTGACTGTATTTTCTCAATATGTTAAACAAATCATTGGACATCGACGTATGCAGAGATGGTGACTTAATTTGGGCGCCGTTATCAGATAATGTTGGAAATCAAATCAAATACAGCACTCTGAACTGGGGTTTCAAATTAAGTCATGAAATCATACTTTTAGAATTTAAATCACGATTTAATTTAAAAGTGATTTAGCCCAATACTGAGTCACAATTAATGGAAGAAATCAGCAAACGGCTGCCAGAGGCTCCATTGGAGTTCCACATTCCAGGATTAACTGTTATTACACAGATTTGTCTTCAAACAAATAGATTAATCAATGCTTGCTGTACAAGAAAATTAAGCACTATTTCTTATGAGATTTCATATTGAAGATGACTCGCTTATAATAAATGACGAGACATCTGCTCACCCGCCTGCTTCCTCAGATCGCCAACCCCTTGGACAAATGTATCTTATCAAGGGTCTCAAGGGCTTCTCCAGAATGTCGCCCGAAAACCAATGTGTGAGAAAATTTCGGGAGAATGTACTCTCTGAGGAGCACTATTCGCTGGTGTGGTTTCAGAGGGGCCCTGTCGACCCTCTCCAAGACAGCCCTAAGGTTGGCGGGATCAAGTCTCACCACATCCCCAGACTCGAGACTGAACTCGAGGCCCAGGTATTTCAGCGAGTCCAAGCAAGAGAGATTCGCGATGGGCTGTCCGTCAATAGTAAAGGCCCGATCCACGGTGACCTTGCACTTGTTACCTCGCCCAGCCGCTTCCAGGGAGAATGCAGAGCACTTCCCCGGATTAAGCTGAAGACCCCGCCTCCCGAGGACTCGGGAGGCACAGTCGAGGGCCAACTGTAGGCCCTCCGGGGACAAGGCAAGAAGCACAAGGTCATCCGCAAACATCAACCGTTTTTGGGATAAATATGGTTCTCGTCGAACAACGCATTTCAGGGGAGACCGAGAAAGGAGTAGGACATTGTATAGCAGCGCGCGGAGTTCAGCCGGGATGCCCCGGACCCGGCTGACCGCTACCCCGTCGGGCCCCGCTGCTGAGTCCCGAATGGACGTCTTGAGGACATCCTCCACCGTGGTGGGGGAGAAGGGCCTAGGTGCCAGGAGGGGCGAGGATGTGTTGGAGCGCAGTGCGGGGGGATCTTTTAAACTTCTGCTGCAATGCAACATAGTCCCGCTTCCCCTGAGCCCTCCGACCCCACCGAGTAGAGGTATCGAGGGTTTTGGGTTTTTTACAATTCTGTAACAGCTGCTGTCTCTGGCTTGGAACGAGCAAGGGCCCTAAACATGAAGTGTTTTCGTTTGTACAACCAAATATGCAAAATTAAATTTATTATAATTTTCTGGCAGTTTTGAGGATTAAAAACTGCTTTAGACGTGATTGCCAGCAAGGCGACCTGAGTAAACGAGGAGGATAGTTGTTGGATTAGTAGGTTGCTCGAGCGTCTGTCAGATCATTCCTCCTCGGACATGAACTATGTTCTTGACATACCCGAAAGATTGAAGTCCTTACCAGAAGATTTGAGGATGTTTGCGAAAGCCAGAATTTAGGAAGCCCTCTCACAAATCAAGTGTGGCGAACTGAGGCCGCGAATCAGTCCCTCTCTTTTTATTTTCCCCCCAAGTGTTGATCAGTTTTTCGGGGTCTTGGATTAATCAAAAATGAGTAAAAACTGATTTTTTATTAATTAACGTGAAGAAATGGCACGCAAGTGTCGGTGTATTGAAGTGATTTAGGGAATCCTTAGATATCATTTGCTTGGTTGAACCATTTCGGAACCGATTATATTCAGTCGTCGTCAACATATGACGTTGCAACGGGACGAATCCGGCCGTGCTGGTGAAGTGTGACGTAAAATGTGACGAATTGCAGCTGCCTATGTAGTGTAGGTATTGGCTTTGCTCTTGCGTTTTTTCTTGAGCTCGTCTTCAGCAATAATTCTCCTCCATTCGCCAGGATCATAGAATGGGTGAGGTGATGGGGTCTTCTCGATCAACAAAACCAGGTGGGCGTTAGTCAGTTCCCCTATCTCCTATGCTTTCAGTTTGTAGCTAGTTGTGCAAACTGCAACAGGATTGGATCTAGATGAAGATTAGACTGGATCTGTTACTAGCAAAATAAGTTTTTCAATTCGCAAAGATGAATTTATTTCCGTTTTCATGATTCGCCATCTCGCCACCAGATTGCCCAAGGTGTTTTTTATAACTCTGCAAGCCCGGGATAGCCTGCCAAAATGCAGGAAATGTTTGCCAAATACTGAACGTTGCATTGTCTTGTACTTTAAATACCTGTAACTGAATACTCTTTTCTTGTATTATTAAGGGGATGTCAAAGTTTACTACCTCCAAGTTATTATAGTAAATCAAGTTGGTTATATATAATAAATTAATAATAAATTTATCAATGATAACAACAAATTAATAAAAAAAAATAGAATCTTCCGTTAGTCACTCTAATGCATGAATTCTCAAATTCACGTTTTTTAAGGAATTTTGTTAGCTTATACTTATAGAATAAGTTGTTTGTTATTCAATGAAATTAAGAAATTCAGTTAAATAAAGAAGACTCTTGATTCTCCGTAGTACCTCTCACTCATAAAGCGGTTCGTTCAGGTTTTTATACGAATCTCATAACTTCTAAGTAAAGTAATAAAGTGAAATCAGATAATTCGGTTGCATTTAAAAGTAACTTAGACATTATTATAAGTTTTTATGTGTCATTAAAATCAATTAAGTTTGAAAGAAATGAATAGATTTTTCATAATTACATATATAGGATTACCAAGAGGTTTTACACACGAATGAACACTTAAGGAGAAACGATTGGAAGAAACGAAATAAAATCATTCAGACGATTAGGTAACTTGAGTATGTTAAACTGTCGTCAATATTAGAGCTACCAACACGAATAAACAGTGAGGTAAGTTTGAACTGGATGTTTATTATGAAAGAAAAGGAGACATGAGCCTGTTAATGATTAGGTGCATGACACCTAATCTGAAGGAGTCCAGGTGGAGCTATTCACCCATTTATCACGAACGTAAGCTATAAAATCGGCGAAGTGGAGTTCCAGATCTCAAGATTTTCATCCTTGGCGTGGCTCACTACCGGGTCCAGAGCTACGGAAATCCTCTCGTGGGGCACCAGCGGGAGGGCAAAAATGTACCGACAAAATTAATTTATCGGTCTGTCTGAAGAGAATAACCCTTAGAGTCCTAGTCCCTGGATCTTTCGCCAAACAGCTTAGGCCCAGTGAAAGGCACTTTCCCTTTTTTTTGACGGCAGTGAAGACTTCATCGAGGGCGTTCCAAAGTGCTTTTACAAAGTTGAGCACTACTTCTCCTACGCTGTGAGATCTTGGAAACACCTCAAAGAGATGGCGGAAAACAGCTACGTAGTCCGTGGCCTGCCTCCTCAACATGAAAATCATTGTGGGGACTCGTTTATGAGAGTCCCCGATGCGGATGAAGACGTGCGACGCAAATTGCTGTTTGAACGGTTCCTGAACTGCTTCAAAAGTTCCGTCACAGAACCACCGTTTTCCCTGTGACATGAGATCAAGCTGCTACTTGGTTGCCAGAAGAATACGATGCTGGTCGCCCACTAATATATCACGTTGGAGAACCTCACCAGGAACAAATTGTTCCTTCAGTTCAAAAGTGAGGTTTACGGGATACCTCGGACGCCCCTTAGCTCGTATTAGGTTGGCAAGGCGAACTAAAAAGGGTAAAGCAGGCAACGATTCGACGTTAGCATTAGACGAGCAATGTTCTGCGATCGCTTGAGAGGGCTGAAAAGCGTTTTCAGTAGCGGTTTTCTTGATTTTGTGAACTGTTTTCGCAGCCTGTAGAAGTCCTTGTTTGGGAGCATGGGTGTGACTAGAGAGGCCGGGTCTGAAGGTGACAGCTTCCATCACCGTGGAAGGTATCACCGTGGCGTTGCAAGTCTTCGATTTATTGTTCGAACTCGTTGAACAGTGCCAAAGTATCCCGCAGGATGTTTTCTTTTTTGAAATGTATAGAAACTCGTTGCTGTCCACCAAACACTGCCTCATCTTCTTGGAGCCGTCTTCTAAGACTAAGATTTTCCATCTCGTATTAGACAATTAAATTATTTGCTTTCTGGTTTATTACCTCTTCTTGATATTTCTCGCCGATAGCTGGGGGAGGGAGGGGTCCACATCTGCAATTGCACTATTTTTCCCCGTTTCCTGATTAAAAAAAGACAAATTAGATTTTTTTGGTAGTCGGCGTCTTCATATGTTATCACACCTTTTAGAACGATGAGGTAACGGGACTTTTGGTGGTTGCTGACTATGAATACCCGCAACAAGTTGTCCAGGTAAACCATCAAAGTACGCCAATCGTAGCGGCAACATCCGTTTTCTGGAACGAGACGAGGAGTTAAGTTACAAAAAGTATTAATATGACTGTGGTTCAAACGAACATGGACATATTACAGCCCTATGTCATTTTCAGTTATTCTGTAGTTCCTTTGTGGAAGTTAAAGTATCTTTTCAAGGGACGGGTGAAAACCTGTTATCGAGGTGCTCCGCTTCCAGCAGTAAAATCGCCACCTTCGCTGGACGAAGTGTACTCAACGAGTCGAATGATTTTCCTAGTAAAGGTGGACTTTAGAGGCTCACTTCTGTCGCCGCAAATTCGATCAAGGCACGAGTTACAAACGAAGGATAGAACACGCTTGTTATAACGGGAATAGCTTTCCGCTGCCAAACCACATTAGAACCTACAACTTAAAAATGCAATACATTCCTAACCCGATTCCTTTCACTAGTGGCCCTTGAACGGCAGGATCGTCACCTCTAACGTCTTACAGTCTTGTGTAAGAGACATGGAATATCAAGCAGAAGACGATCGTGAGACTTCCCTCCCCATACGACCTTCCGTATGGGAGAAAACGGCGACTGAAGATTCATGGATTCACCACTTTCAGAAATGAAATTGTTTCGTGTTAATTCCCTACAATTCTAAAACAGATGAAAGAGAATTCCGAGGTGTACATGACGCTGGGGTTTCCAACGCTGTGTGACGATTCAGCAAAGAAATGAGGAGGTTGAGGTTAGGAATCAGCTTGTGAATAACGGTTATTGCTATTGACACGGAAGTTCCGTGGCACTTGTGTCATCCAAAGCTATTGCCACGGAAGCTCCGTGGCACCAAGGACACTCGACGGCTATTGCCACGGAAGCTCCGTGGCACCAAGGATACTCGACAGCTATTGCCACGGAAAATTGCGTTACACTTGAACTACATTACGGAAAATTTAATACCATGTTTATTCAGGAAGCCAGTGTCACGCAATAAAATTTTGCTAAGTCAATTGCTCTAGTCAAAAGTAAATCGATACAGTTATCGTCAAGACAGCATAAATGTATCATTCAAAAATATCTTTGAAACATTTTTACTTTTCACCGTGTATTCGTTCACCACATTACTTTTTCTCCAAGTTAAGGCAACATTTGCAGGATATGTCAAATTAAGCTTGTCAGTCGTTTTACTTCTTGAACCTTCCTTATTAGATTGGAATGAGGGTCTGGATTGACTGTATGGTTGCTTCATTAGACATCGATTCAAAAATTTCAGATTTATGTAACAGAGTTGTCTAATGGATCTTACGGGGAAAAAAACTTAAACTAATCTTTTACAGCAATTGAATAGGCAAATTTTTATCAATTTTTTAACTGGCTGTATTATATTTGTGCAGAAATGAATACTTCGTGCAGTGTGATTAAGTATTAAAAATTGGAGCACATAGGCAGTCCAAAAAAAAAAAAAAACAATCAGCCATGGCATTTTTTACAAAAATACGTCGTTGAAATGGGTGGTTTCCTTAAATTTTCGCATTTGAAGTGAAACCGCTCCAAGCAGCTGTCGCATGCAACTGAGTTTCCCTTCACAGTCTTCCTGCAGGTCGGACAAACGCAGCCCTTCTTCCGGATCTTCTGTTTGGTTGCAACTACAATACCGAACGAAAATTAGTACTTTGTAAACTTTGGCGCTGAAAATAGAGAGTAATTAACT
This sequence comes from Eulimnadia texana, assembly GCA_002872375.1. NCBI lineage: Eukaryota > Metazoa > Arthropoda > Branchiopoda > Diplostraca > Limnadiidae > Eulimnadia > Eulimnadia texana. The sequence goes on from NKDA01000008.1 coordinate 906,537, forward strand.
CACGCAGGTTTTCTACAGCTGCCCATGCGTCGTCGTCGAAGTATTTTTTCGCGACGGAGACATCTACCACAGGGTCCAGAATAGCCCACGAAACTGCCCCAGGGTCCACCAGTATCATGACCTCCGTCACCAGATTTGCCGACGTAACAGCCTCTTTCTTCTTCCCAGTCAACCAAGATATGATAACTAGAAAACAGAACATAAAGAATCTTTCGTTACTTCACGGATAAAAATAATTAATACGAGCTGATTGCTCTGCTGCAGTTTTCTTCGGAAATTCCCGTGACAGCGAAGAAAATTTTTTCAGTACAGGACGCTTTACTGGTCTACCAGGTCTCGTTTTTCTGGGAACAAGCTTCAGATCCTCAAGTCTGCGCGGGTTTTCGGAGGTAGTTGCAGGCGCTTCGGGTTCACCACCAGCCTCGTCAGTAGCGGAAATCGTCGCGATTTCGACAGCGTCGGTCCCATGTAGGCGGCTTTCCTCCATCTCCTTGGCGCTCCCTTCATTGAGGTCATCTGTTGTTTTTGGGCATTCCTGGATGGACTCCTCAGTATGTCTCGGCCGATGTTCTTCGTTTGGAGTTTCCGCTACAGCAGTATGGCAAGCTTCCACTAGGTCACCTTCAACTACTGGAGTGGTAGCAGATTCTGCAGATCCGGGCTGTTTTATGCTGACAGTCGGTTCAGCATCAGCGATGGAAACGGTGACATTTTTGTTCTGCTCGATTGCAGCCTTGATTTCCCTTAAAAGGAACATTCGGCGGAGGAATTCGCCTTTCGGCAGCTCGCAGAGCACGTCAGCAATGGTCTTCAGCATCGATAACGCCTCCGTATACTTTTCGGTTCTCGTCATTCGGATGTAGCGCTTCGAAATCGCTCGCTCCGTTATTTGTTGCACACCAGCTTTCGAGATCTTTTCGCCCACCTGAAAGTCGAAGTCATAGTCAGTAAAGATATCCCTGTAACTAGTTTTGTTAAAACGTTACCTTAGCAAACTCTTTTGTCCACGATGGATGGAATAGCCCATCATCGTCCAGAGCCTAGCCTTGCCGTTCTGTAGACGCACGTTTATTATATGCCTGCACGGGAGTTCACAGGACGTGAAAAACTCGCAGGTGCACCTAGTCATACTGTGTGTGACAAGGTACCTTCCGGTTTTGGTAACGGCGACGATACCTTCGGCTTCCTATAGAAATTTGGATAAGTGAATACATTTCAAAATTGATGGTCCGCAAGAAAGCTACCTCCACAAAGTCGCATGAGTTTGACCTCGCTAGTTTGAATTGTTTGCAGATGAGCGAGAACGTGTACTGGATAAGTTTTTCCGACAAAACCTCCAAATCCATGTCCCTTGCGATTACGGATGTCTTTAACTCAGCATCCAATAGATGTAGTTCGCTTTCTTCTTTGCGCGACCAGCCCATTGTCAGGAGCGCACGGATCAAAACGGGTAGACGCTGGGCACCGCGGACGATGTCCTTCATGGTCCTGTGGAACCGTTCGATGCGATTGGTGGTGTTGTCCATCTTGGTGAAAACACCTCGTCTCCCCAAGCAGCTCCACTTGTCAGAACACACGAACCAGTAGGTACTAAAATAAAGTCCCAGGCCATCGTCCGCTGAAAGAACAAGCAGAAAATCGAATCTATGACAGAGGGCAAACAGAGGGGTATTACATACCGATTCGCGTCAGTTTCCTTTTCATGTCCTCGAATTCTGCGTTGGATCCAGTGTAGATCGCAGTCCGGAACATTTCAGTGACCTCCCGCCTGCTGTTGACGTCCATATTGGTCTGTGCTAACTTTACAACGACTGCTTTCATTGCGTGAAACTGGCAGAGGAGCAACTTGGCCTCAGGGAAGGCACTCTCGAGGCTGGACAGCTCGCTCACGTCCTTGTCGGTGATCACGGAACGTACTTTGCTGCCGTCGTTGTACTAGAAGAAGAATAAAAGCCAAATTCAATGCAGTGCAATCAAGGATATGCTAAAGTGAAAATACCATAAGAAACAACTGCAAGCATTCTTCCAAGAGTGAAGCAGTTTCCTCCCGGAGCAGAAAATGACAGACCGGCTGACCGAGCCCATCTCCATCCTTGATGAGAATGGAGTAGAGTGCCATTGCTTGCTTGTTGGTTTTGTATGTGCCGTCAAGTTGCAACGCCTCACCAAATTTGGCCAACAGCTTTCGCTGCCATTCGGTTTGCCAAAGAATGGCCGCGATCGTGCGTTGCAATTGACGAACACGACGTTCTCTTTTCATGCAGAAAGCTCGTTGAGAATGACACAGGTTTCATCCCACTCGTTCGAGGCGCAGCCGGTGAGTTTTTGCTTCAAGTTGTAGATGTCCTTATTCTTCAGCCGTATGTTGAATTTCGAGACTAGTGTTTTTTTCACCAAAGTAGGAGCAACACCAACAGCCAAAGACGCAGAAGCAAATACCAAGACATCTCGTGGGGTATTCCTGAAGAAAAAAAAATATCAGTTTTTGTTGTGATGCACTTGGAAACGCTACACGTAATATTTGACCTAATGAGTGGTTTGATAAATCGAGGCGAGTTTGGAATCGTGAACAGATATCCAAAACTAAAATGTGCAACTAATTTGTGATAAACAAGGAAAATTCTTACTCCTTGCGACGAAACAATCTCGAATGGGCTTCAGAAATGGGATGATTCTCATGACTGATGTCCAAATCCGTGATTTCAAAATGAGGGGGCTTAGTTTTCATAACTACTTTGAAAAAGAACGGGCAGTCAGTGGCAAAGACCAGCTGGTCTTGACGTTTTCCAGTCCCGCGGTTCCGATGCGTGCCGAAATGAGAACACGTATACGTTACTTCTTTGTAGCGCCAACTGGAGTCAATCGGTTTTTTAACCTGTCGGAAAAAAACAATTTAGCTATTGGTTTATTACACTTTGTTCTAACTAGCCTTGCCTTTTTATTGTACGGCTCAATAGACTGACTTGACCGAATCATGATGGGGAAGAAAAACTTAGTACGCAGTTCTTTCACAAATTCCTCTACCATCCCAAAACTCTGACATTGCTTCCCGTTGTACAAAATACTAGTTAAATCTGAATTGTCACTGTTTTCCGTGACGTCAGTTTCAACGTGAGAATTCACAGAGCTCGTCATTTTAGCAACTGAACTGTAACTCTTTCTCAACAAGAATGAAAGAATTTGAAATGTTTGAAGTTGAAATGATATAGTATGTTCCCAAGCAAACTCTGAGAAATTCTGGTATTAGATTTTTCAGCTAAAGGACAATCGCACTAAGTTTTATAAAGTCAAGTTCCATGAAAACTACAAATCCTTCCCCCGAGATTACCTCTTCCTTTCTAAGAACTCTGTAGACTGCATTTTTGTTGTTGGTAACTAATACTGCCTATGACGTAGGTAAAATTTTGCGAGAGAAGCTTCCGCGATTAACTGCTGCCAAAAGTATCTGAAGGAAAATTGTGTAGTTTAAAAAGATATGTGTCGAACCACATAACGTATGATTGAAAGGATGGGATTTATTTACCGACTGATTTAGTTTCAGTGAGTCATAGTTTCAAAAATTTGTGTTCAGTTGACATTAATTTTAGACAGTTAAAAGGAAATTTATCACAAGGCGATTAAGCTTCTCAAGTAATCCTGAAGTGAAGAAAATCCTTTAATATTTCAGAGTTAATTGTTTTATATTGAAATATTTTATACTACAATATAACGTTAAACTATATATACGTCGTTTACACTCCACATGGAAACCATTATGGATGCATCCAAATAAACAACAGTGATCTACACGTATGTTATCCGAGATCCAAATTTCAAATATTTGATGTAATTCGGTTACGTATGAAATCAAGTTAGATAAAAATTCATAGGATATATTAGATGCATTCTTGAAAAAAACTCCAATATTAACTAGACTTCCCTTTGGAAAAAAAATCCATTTTTTCTTTAGATAACAACCAGGCTAACAAGTAGAAAAACGTAACCTAGTGTGTAACTAGAGAAAATATAGCTGTTCTCACTAGCTTTTGTCAAGACATTATCTGGACACTAGCAATGTGGATGTTTCCTAAGTTGAAATCAAGACAACTGGTAGAGATTACCTGTAGATGTTAACTGGAAAATCGCTGGTTCTTATCCAGACAATCAGCACCTGTTATCTAGCTGTTCTCCAGACATCCCGAAACTCAATTTAGACAAACTTTAGCAGGATCATTTGAACAAATGTGAATGATTTTACAATGTGTTTGTATTTCCAGTCCTTTTGAGCTATTCTTTAACCATTTTACCAGTCGTATATTGATTTGTCTTTTTGGGAAATTTGGAGACAGTGCGAGACAATGCAGACGTTGCTCTGGAAAGCTTTTAATTTTTGGTTGTATTCCGATATTAATATAACGTAATGTTTCAAAATTAATGTAACTTCCAAGTGTCTTGACTCAATAATTTTAATTTACTGGATAAATAGAAATTAAACATCATGCATGTTGAATGGAATTAAAAATTTAAGTTCCGACATAAATGTATTTCGTGTGCTGTGGAAACTACATAGTATCGGCACATGTGTTTCCGAAGGCACGGAAAAGCTGTTTACCACGGTAATACCGTGGCACTAAGGGAACTTGAAAGGTATTGCCAAGGAAATTCCGTGGCAACAGCCATCTAGTGCAGTTCTTGCCACGGAATATTCCGTGGCAAAAGCCTCCTCGGACAGGGATTGCCACGGAAATTCCGTGGTAACAGCTATCTGCTGCATTAAGTGGCACGGAATTTCCGTGGCAATAGCTTTCAAGTTGCCTTTGTGCCACGGTATTACCGTGGCAACAGCTTTCCCGTGTAGCAGCTGCCACGGAAATTCCGTGGCAATAGAAATTTTCGTGAATAACGATGGATAGGAATGTGTTTCTTTTTGGGACGATTAGTGAAGTTGTAATTGGGGTTACTACGGAACAATGCATAGGATGGTAGAAATCAAATTAAAGTATAGGTTATGTCAGTTAACCCCAAAAAAAATTCGGCAAAAGAAATATGCGTTTGTCTAGTACAAACCGGTGAGCTTGAAGTTCATTTGAAAAGTGGGCCCCTGCTATCCTTCAAGGACGGAGGTTTTTGAAAAACAATCTGGAAGAACGTATGGTCGAAAACACCCGGATGTGCGGATGTCAAGTTCATCACGCGGATGTTGAGAACCAGGCGAAGGTTGGACCACTTCGAATGGTAACGGATGATGTCCTGCAGTCGTTGTGGAAAGCGGTAGGAACTGGTCAGGTTGAATAGTTAGGCAGTGTCTTTGCTGAAGACTTCCGGCACCCCCGTCTGGAGAAGCGGCTGGTAATGTCAGCAATGTGTGTGTGCTGTGGCTCTAGACAGGACCAAATAAACTTAGCACAGGTAAATCGAGAAAAGGGAGGCTCTTTTCACAATGAGCAGAATGGCAGAAAGATCAATGAAACTTATTGTAGGCGTCTGTGGGTTTTTGGTATATTTTGGTTTGGAAGACAAATATAGAGTTGGTAAGCTCAACTAAGACTTCAAGGTAAGGGGAAATCACAGGGTTATTACTAAATTGTAAGGGAGAAAAATTTGAGAAAATTTCGTGAACTTCGGATTCGGGGCCGGAGTATATGATATCAAACGTCTATGATACCTAAACATCAACAGTGTATCTCAAAAACAGTTAGAGGAACGGCTGGGGGCAGGTGATGATGTTCCTAGAGACCTGATACATGTGCGCATTTGCTAAAAATACGGAAACAGAGCTTCCCGTGGCCGCTCCTTCAGTTTGGCGGAAATATCTTCGGTTTGGAAGTGAAATGTTGTTGTTAACAGCTCAAATTAAGATCTTAAGCAGGGGGAGGGATTGTGTTGATATTTGATGTTCGGTCATCGTATATTAATGGTAGGAATAGAACAGGAAAGCAAATGAATCTTGGGGAGAAAACAAATAGAGGGAGGGTTTGTGGGTTTTGACATTAGGGTTTTATGTTTGGTGAAATGCATAGATTGCATAATCCATGGTAAATATCGCCTTTGATTGTATTCAAGTGCTGGGAAATAGTTACAGCTTCAGTAAAGTAAGCATCGTTAAAGAAAGTTGACGCTCGGCTTCTTTATTGTCATTTTCCCTCGACCACAATTCAATTTTTTCCCCTTTATCAGCCTGGGTCACGAAAATAAGGGGGTTATTAACGATTGGTGACCAGATTTGCAAATACGGGCATTCTAATAAATCTTAGGTTGGGAGACAGAACTGGTATGCGACAAAAAGTAGAAACTTTTTGCTAAGAATCCGGGTTGTGGAGATAACTTTTGAGGGGACCAGTTAAATTTACAGATACGATTCAGAATACAACGGGATCGTACGGAAGACGTATCAGACAAATTGATTTTTGAACTAAGTTAGCGAAAGAAGCGAGTTTTATTGGTTTGTAATGTAATGTAGAGAGTGAGGTGTAGGGGGCGAGTTGGTGGGAAGGATAACTCCTTCCCCAGAAGTTTCTTCTGCGTATTAGTTAGGCTAATGCCAGCAAAGTTGAGGACGAGTTCGTCGATGGTGGCGTACAGTGAGCGTTGTGCGGATCGTTGGTGTGATAAATGACGTTTCCAGGTTCTGCTTCAACTGCTACTGTTGTTTGCATTTCTGTTGCTAGTTGTTGTTACCCTTGTGCTTTGGGGGTTGGGGTTGAGGGCAAAAACAAGACTTGCGGTTGATAATATATGTTAATATATGTTAATATGTGTAATATATGTAATATATGTTGAGTTGGGTATGAAGGCAAGGTTGTGGAAACTGTTTTTGGGCATTGACAGACAAGAAAAAGGTTGAGTCGCCGGTCTTTTGGTGGAAACTGTTGTGGCTGGTTGATTTGGTGTTGTTGGAGGCGCTGCTGCAGTTTTGAGTTTTGATGTTAGGGTGCATTGGGGTTGCTGGATGGGTTTATTTGGGTAGCTGTAGGTTGTTTGAAAAAGCGGTTAGCAGTAGAGCGGAGTCGAATGATGTCCTCATGGACCTGGACATCGTAGCGTTTCTTGGCGACGTCCAGTTTGCTCAAGTGCTCCAGCTGTTTCTTCGAGATGAAAGATGGCAGCTCTTTGAGTTTCTTTGAGTTAAGTTCGGGATAGCTCGCTGGCTGCGGCTACTTTTGGGGGGGGCGGGTGGGGGGATGAAGATGTATTTCGCTGCATAGGCACGAGCTCTGGCGTTGAGCCCCTCCATTGATTTCCCTCTACTCCACAGTTTAGATACCCTAGACAGTTAGGACACTCCATAAGAAGGAAAATGGACCTTTCTGAGTCACGCCATCTATGGCCTAAAGTTAGATATGAACAGATGGCTGTCTGGGTCAAAATTTTGGAAATTTATATAAAATCATCCACTGAACCAAAAATGTTCATATTTATACCAGAGACGCACTATTATATAGAAATTGTTTTAGATTAATATAAATTACAATATTTCAACAGAGACTTTTAAATAGTGAAATAAACTGTTACATATATCATGCATGTTTCCTCCGGTCTCTGTGATCTTGGGCAAACAAGTTTTACACCATTCAGTAGAACATCTTAATCTGAATCAACAGTGAAAATTTCAATCTTCTCATTCAAAAAATAATTATTAATTTAGCGTACAAAAATTGATAATTTTTTAACAGAGGTCTTTTAGCCAAAGGCGATTTATATTTAATGGGAGAAGGGAGGGGGTTCACAACTCCGGCGCGACCTTACGTAACCTTATACAGATAACAGAAAAATCTGTAGTAGAATGAATAAAATTGGAAACTCCCGAATGTATGTTAATTATGGGGAAAATAACCGCTAAAATAAAATCATTAAGGCAGTAGCTCAATGACCTCCAACGAGTTAAGATTTTGCATTGACAAAGTTTGCCCAAGTACTAGTATAGGCGCAAAATGTCTGGTCAAGACGAGTTATCGAACTGCTCACTTGGTAGTCCGTCAGATGCATGTCATATGAAAACCTTCACAAAATCGACAAAAATGTTCTCCTGCACACAGGATCTCTCCAGCGAGGAGATAGATACCATACGGCTGCGCACAAGAATTGTTAGCCTTAACACTGTTTGTGCGCATCACAAGATGAAGTATCTGAACTATTTCTGTAGAAATGTAAAAAATTGTTGTGATCCCTTCAAGCGGCACAGCAGGAAGAAGGCAAAAGGAGTCAGAGCAGTAACTCTTTCCTTGGCCTTACGAGACACAGACGGTAGTTTGGCGCTGTTACCTGGAAATCTTCTGTGTAACAAGTGCTACGAACTAGTCATTGCCACATATGAATATCAGAACGAGGAAATGCTCCAGCCAACGATCACTGTGCCTGATATTCAAGAAAACAATAGCTCCGCATCAGGATCAACATCAACTACATACACAGGTATACCTCATAGCATCCCGTAGAATATATGTATGGAAAATGTAGTTGCTTCATTCTTGTAATTGTTTATTGCATGTACATACTGCAGCGCCCGAGGTGGACGCAGATCTTGTAGCAAGTGCGACTGACATAAACCCAACAACTGCGGTATGCGACGCAATTCATCACTCCGGAATAATGCATTTAGATCCCAATGGTAGCTCATTCTAACCTTATTACTAGATCACTGTTGTTATATCTTGTATGTTTTATGCATGTATCTAGATAACATACAAACAAATGATGCCGGCAGTGATTTTTCGTATCGTCAAAAAAAATTGCACATGTTCAGACCGGGTTCTGTGGTTTCATCGTCAACACCGCTGCTTCCTTATGGTTCCTCAACGACAGGTAACATAAGCATTTTTAAAGTAAATATTATTTGTTTAAACAATCAATTTTCAAATACTTTCAATATGTAGCAGCTGGAATTAACTTCGCCGTCCAATCAGTCAAACATACCCAGGACCTTGGTGCTCCTGCTCAAGAACAGTTACAGCGACAGGAGGCAACAGGTAATGATCATCGAATGTATGAAGCGCCGTTAGTCGTTTCTAAGGCCTTTTTTCGCATCCTTAAGGTGGACCCTCACAACGTGAACAAACTACTGCTGCATCTTCACTGCCCAATTCAAGCCAGCAATGTAGGCTGCTACCTGTCACAATAACTTTGGGGTCCTGTGACTCCATTCGAAGTGCACCACTGAAAAGAAAACGCTGCGATTCCGAGGGTATCGAATCAACACTAGTAAAAAGACTGCGTACAGAAGTAAAAGTACTGAAGAAAAAACTTCATCGAAGCAAACAAGCGCAAGAGAAGCTGAAACGTGAGCTGAAGGAGGCGAAACGGGTGTCCAAGTTACGAGAGCAGCGCGTCTTGGAGTCCCTGATTAAAAAGTTCGTACCCGCCAACATCGCGAGGGATTTCATTTCTAATCAAATTCGGTTGTCTCAGGCGAAGAAAAATGGGAGAAGATATCAGGGAACCGATCGTGTTATTGCCATGTCTTTATTCTTTTGGAGTCCGAAAGCATATAAAAGGTGGAGTTCCATGTTCTACATGCCCACTACGCGGACAATAAGGCGATGGCTTGAAAAGGTACAGGTCGACTAAGGGTTCCAGGATATTTTGTTTGGGTTTCTGTCCAAGAAAATATCCACAATGAATGTGATGGAGAGGAAAGTAATGCTGTGCGTCGATGAAATGGGAATCAAACCTCATGTAGCGTATAACAAAAAACAAGACAGAATTGTCGGAATTACCTCGGCCCAAAGACAAGTTTATCAGAAAAAAAAATACTAGCAGACAAAGTTACGGTTTTCATGGTCCGAGGAATCATCAAATCCTGGAAGTTTCCCGTAGCATATTTTTTCAAAAACGGTGGGCAGACGGGCGAATATTTGAAGATCAAGCTTGAGGAATGTATACGTCGACTACGCACAATTGGATTAGACGTCAAAGTATGTGTCGCAGACCAAGGTGGTGGATTTGTCGCAGCGTCCACTCTTCTTGGGGCTAGTCCGAATAGGCCGTATTTTTTTGTTGACAGCACCAAAGTGTATGCTATGTTTGACATTCCCCACCTTTTGAAAAGCGTGCGGAACAATATGGCCAAGTATGATCTGCAACTTGACAAGAAAACGATCTCTTGGAGATATGTCTCTTGGGCAATATCTGAAGATCACAGCCGAAAGCAACGCCTCTTCCCGAGAGTATCTCCTGAGTGCCTACAGCTGAACAACACACAGCGAATGCGTGTAAAATATGCTGCTAAGGTTTTCAGCGCCTCAGTAGCAGACGGACTCGAATTTCTTATAGCCATCCGTTCGCTTCCGCAAGCGGCAACTGCTACAGCAGATTTCATCCGTCGCATAAATGATTTATTCGATATATGCAACTCCCACAGTTTTGCTGACAAGGCTTTACTGCGCCGCCCTCTGAAGCTTACGAGTGAGAAGCAGCTCGGTATTCTTCAGTCTGGAAGGAAGATGTTTAGTAAGCTGCGAGCGGTATGTCGTAAAACTGGCAAGGACGTCACCCCTACAATTAAATGTTTTGAAGGGTGGAGGCAATCAATTGCCTGTATACAAGATCTCTTGCGAGATTTAAGTGATGAGCTACCAAACTTTAAATTCCTGTGCACAAGAAATCTGAACCAGGATTGCATTGAGAATTACTTCGGTGTTTTGCGCAAAGGTGGGGGGCTTTCAGACAACCCACGGCACTCGCGTCCCAAAGTTTGTTTAGACAGACCGTAGCAAATAGGCTGTTACAGTCTCCTGGTACCGGTAATTGCGAGCCCGACAACGTGCCATTGCTGTTCGAACTGGACACATTCACGAAAAAGTTCCTCGGAGAAACCGACAACAGCAAAATTAACTCTCACTTCGAGGACTTGGTACCACCTGCTCCAGGACTGCCCGGAGCTGAGATACCCGAAGAAGTCGCCAATCAAACGCATGGCGCGGCTTCTACTTTGGACATAGTTGAACAGCAAGTCCTTTATTACGTTGGTGGATACTTGTCTCGTGAGCTGCTGCGGTCCCATGAATGTGAACAGTGTCGCAAATCGCTCTTATCTTCTACGCGCGCAATGGAACACAATTATCAGTTGTACACGTATCTGCGAGACTACAACAAGGACAACGATAGTATTAATTCTCTAACCGTCCCAAGCGAATCTATGTTCAAGTTTATTATCGAATTAGAGAAAAACTTTCAAAAATTGTACTTGAAATACGACACTGAGGACGGTATTCGGGAAAAAATAAGTCGGAAGCTTGAAAGTATTGACCTGCCTGGGATTTGTGAAGAATTCCCGAAAGCAAACTTTTTGGCATTTTTTGTTACTCTAAGATTGTTTTATGTTTGCAAATTTGCTAATTATGAAATCTTCACTGCGTCAAAAGACGAGTCAAACGCTAAGAAATTGAGAAAACTATCCAATAAATGATTTACCACAATTCATGAATATATTTGTATTATAATTCATAACTCTAATAAATAATAAAAAAAGAAAAGGCTAAGACCAAGCTAACGAAAAAGATGCATAAGACTGTCCAAGAATAAGCAGCACACTAACGTCTTACTGGTCTTCACAAACCTATACAAATATGTATACGCATTATTGGCACATAATGAGAATATAATGACGAAATCAGTAGTATACAATTAAGTTTAAATGATTAAACACTTAAGTAACAGATATATGGAATAAAATTAGTAATGTAATAATAATTCAGCTATCAATATTTAAAACATTTTTGAAATATTGCAAATATGTCCACATGCAACATAATACCTTATAATACGTACTGCATATCATACGCGTTATAAAGAAAATATTGTATACAATTTCATATTTTTACTTGGCTTGGCATGGCGAAGTTGCGAACCCCCACTTCGAACTAAAGTTGTCCTTAATGGTGGGTAATTTCGTTACACTATACTGATGGTTATTTTTCAATTGAGAAAATCCAAACTTCTACTGTAGATAGAACATCAAGTGCTCTATCTAGAGGTGTAAAGCTTGTTTCCGTCACGTCACAGAGACCTGAGGAAACACGCGTGTTACCCTTATGATTTAACTAGGAATCCTACAAAACTCTCTTTATCGTTTTATTTTTTAATAAGTCTATACCATTCTAAACCGTAGTCTGCATCCACGGTGTGAATTTGGTTGTATTCTGTGCATCCAGTGATTTTTAATTAATTTTCAAATTTCTGGATCAAGTGCGCAAGCCTCAGCCATGGGATTATGCTAACTTGAGCCGCATGACGGCGCCGTAGTACACGAGGTCCGCTTTTCAAGCTTTTTCCTTATGGGACTGTCCTAACGGTCTAGGGTATCTAAACTGTGCTCTACTCCCCCATTATCGCCCGGGACCATTCGTATGACCATTGGAAATATGACAATACGGCTTGAAGTTTTCAGTAAAATGGTGCATTTGATTCTAGAGCATCATTCGATTCAGCTGACACAGTGATTGTGAATTGATTTGTAATGTAACCTTGATTTTTCATCAAAAAACATGTTACATGCTGACATTGCTCAATGATTAACTGCGTCGGCATTAACGTAAACTCGGTACATCTAACATTTGACCACCGAGTTATCTCCGTACGAATATCTGCCAAGATTATTGATTAAGTGAGAGCTTTTTGCCTTACACACTCCATTTGATGGAACTATCGTGATTCTGCGCGAACTGCGAGGAAGTACGAGTAAATTTAAAAATGCTATTTTTATCATCAGGGGAATGGAAAAAGTTTCCCGTACCGGGAATCGAACCCGGGCCTCCTGGGTGAGAGCCAGGTATCCTAGCCACTAGACCATACGGGAGTTGAAAAACACACCATTACCATATTATTTAAAAGGCCTCTTAACTTATGTTGATTATATGAATTTAGTTTCATAACAATCATTCATTCGTTAATAGACCCCTTTGAGCACAATTCTACAATTGTTGATTAAATGAACGTGCACCCATAACGTCGCTTAGCTTTCTATTAAAACTTTTACTGTACTGAGTGACGTTGGCCACATTAGACGCATTCATGCGGTGTTTCAAACATCTGACCTTTCACTTTATCTAAAACCTTAGACCAAGGAGATCTCCTTGTCTATGTCTAACCCACGGTTTAGTCAAGGAGATATTGATGCATTCTGTTATGTACTAAGTACCATTTAGTTTTACCGTTGAGATGTGTGATTAATCTGTTCTGTAATGAAAGGCCGGTAGTCGTACTATCAAGCGAATCGACAGGAAGGCCGCCATCCGGAACTATGTGCAGTTTGTAAGATACGTCGGATAATTGACAAACAGTCGACAAAATCAAACGTCCAATTATTCAGCAGATTGTCCTGCCTCTGTTAATGAAGAAAGGTTCAGTGTTGGACTGGCTTTGAAGATGAGCAATCGACTATTGGCAATACTGATTAGTTCGTTAGCTTCAATATGTTTAGTGACCTCAGATCACTACGAATCGTCCATAATTAGCAAGCAAATTCGGTAAGGATGTAGTACTCAATGTAACAGTTGAAATGTAATTATTTCTAAATATATTTTAGCGGACGGTACGCGAAATTGTGGTATCAGGACGATGGAGAACATGTAGACCTATGTCGTATAAGAAGTAAAGGGCCTTGTGAGAAGGGTCATCACTTTGGATTGTTGCCAAAATTTGCAGTTTTCATTCCAACATGCGACAATTACGGTGTTGAATGCGGACAGCAGACAAATTCACCAGATTGCATCACCATCAACCGGAACGATTTGTTTTACAGTTCAGAAAATGTTGCACAAGAACCTGGACTTTGTTTGTGGTCCACTTCCAAGCATCCTTGCCGTGGTTACCCAGCTAACTATCGACTATATAAAAAGACAGGACGCTGTTACCCAGTACAAGATAGGAAATACCTGAATCTGTAAGTATTAAGTGTAAGTTTGGTTGTTAACATATGGATACTAATTGCAATTCCAGACCACTCTATGTGAATCCATGTCGAGGGAATAAAGCTTTCAGACCTATCGGCAGAAACTTTGGTATCTGCGATTGTTTTCGAGAATATGATATCTATTGGTCACCCACAGACGATTGCTACCGATCAAACACGCAGGTTTTAAGACAAAAACTATTACTATTAGTAGAAATTACACTTTTTCTTTTTGTTTCAAAGGGACCCTGTGCTGCTGGGCAATGGCTTGTACTGAACAAAGACAACAACCCTACTTGCCAAAGTACTATTTGTCCAACGGATGGTGATCATATCTTGCTAGAGAATCCCCTGAATGAATATAGAGGTTGCTATAGAGTTGTTACATCCTCAGATCCTTTGATTCTTACGCCACTAAAACCAATTTACTCAAAACTACCGATCGAAGGACCTTGTCCAGAAGGAACCTTCCTCAGAAGAACCAGTCTAGCCCCGGAGACACTTGAATGCACTAGCAATATCAAGTATAGCATTGCTTTCCCTAGTACCAAAAAATGTCCTCCAGGATCGAAGATGTCATTGTCAGGGCTTTGTAAACCTGTATTCAAATAACACTATATAATAACACAATATTCACTAACAGTATCCTCTTAAAAAGCTTTCGGAATGAATAAACGAAGACATAAATAATCAGTGTTATGTAAGCCTGATCGTAAGTAAAGCAAATGGTTATTTTTTTTTTGTATTAGATAGACGTACTTGAACGATTTTTGCTTTCTTTATTTCACAAAAATTTTAAAAGCTAATATTCACGAAACCAAAACTAGGATGCCAATTACAGCTGAACACAGATTGTAAGGGGAGCGAAGTTAAGAAAGAAAAAAGAGCATACAGACACATGCAGCCGAGTATACAATCACACTAGTATGCAGAACAAATTTAGCAAAATGTGTTGACACTAGCATTGTGGGTCACCTGGTTGGGATCCTTAATGTCCTTGTTGACTTCCCGAAAATGTTTAAGGGTTCTCATAGTTTTCCGTCCTAAATAATCCAGAATGGATTACTAGGGATGGCGGTGTCATTGGCGCTCTTTACGGTGGAGCTTTAGGCCCCCTTGATGCAACATGTTAGTGAGTTCTATAGTTTCTTTCGGGTGGTAAAGGTGCTTAATAAGGGAGGCCAGCAAACGTCTCTTTACGGCACTCTTTCCTCCAGTTTCCTCTGTCTCCGTATGTAAGTGGTATCGAAAGAGGAAAAGCTCCTCCGTTTGTTTCACTTCTCCGCATTTGCTGAGGTTGTTCTAGAAGCGAAAATCTGTGCAAGTGGGAACTGAGCAGCGCTACATGACCAGATGTTATCTGCGAAACAAGGAGATACTCTCCTCGTTACCACGTTTCACATACAGTATAGGTACAACAGTGTTGCTGTCTGAACATCCGGAAAGAAATCTCTTGTTCGCTGTCCTCTTCGAAGCATGGTGTCATTCTTCGTTCCAGTCTTCAGGTAGTTGTTTCCTTAGCACGCACTTCACGTGCGATATAGGTACAGACAGGTATATCCACAACCGATTCATCCGGTAGGTATGGCTTTGCTACCTTATCTTCAATTTCATTACCCTCGTATTCCGAATGGCCGGGAATTCAATGACTAGTAACATGTTGCTCCGTAGGGAGGAGTGTTTCTCTTATCTACCAAAAAACCGGCGTGCTCTTATCATTGGTCATGCACGATGCCTGTAATACTGTTTTAAGAGTCCGCGAATATTTCAACTTCTTTACATTCCTGTATGGTACTCCTAAAATGCAGAGCTGAGAGTATGGCTTTTTCTTCCGCTTGCATTATGGAAGCTGTCTTTAAGAGGCGGCCCTTAATTATCGGTTAATTAAATAAATAAGTAAAAAACTGTCCAGGTATCAAGTTCATTTATTTTCTAAAGAAATTCTTATTTTACCTCGGTAAAGCCGTAGAACTAACAAAATTCAGAATGTCCACTAGTGCGGAAGAGTTTTTTCGCAAATTCACGTCTGGAGTAAACGTCCACATCAGGTACTCTTGTCTCTTCTTTCTTTCACGGATAGGAACCGCAGAACAGCAGGGCGTGGATCATAGTTAGCCGTACCTGTACCATTAAGCGTAATCATTAGCCTAGAGTTCTGCGTTTTTTCGGTCATACACCTTCGATTGTCGTTTGCCATGAGGTTTCGATGAGAACGATTCGTTCGGTCTGCATGGAGTGAGGGGATAAGGTGGCAATAGATGCCAGCAACTTGTGAACAGTTCCAGTAGTGTCCCTCCTAAGAGTTTACGGAGTCGCACTGATAAACTACAGCCTGAATCGCTCCCATTGGGCAGTCTTGGAATGCTACTAATGTCATCCGCTGTTCACAAACTTCAACCGCAAATATGCTTCCGCTCGAGGGGAAGAGATCCATACATAATCGAAGACCCTGTTGTACGAAGTCCTCGCTTGAATGTGCTGGAATCAAATTTCGGACGATTTTCAGAAGTTCGTCTTGTTCCACGTTCAGACGTTGCTCGAGGTATTCAGCAGCTGCCTGGATAACTTCTTCGCGTATAGCTCTCGTGCTACGTCTGTTTGTAGCGACGTAGTGATTATTTTTGTATTTCTGAAAAAATTAACAACAGTGCAACAAATCAATTAAGTTCTCTTCGTAAAGAAGAAAAGTAATCCAATTAAGAGTTTAATTCGAAGCAGCAAGAAATTGCCGAGAAATAATAAATTCTTCAATAACGCTTAGGTCATGAAGGTACAACAGATAAAATGGTTGTTGGTTCTTGTTAACTTTTGCATGCAATAGAGATAGAATTTTGAACTGCGTAGAAGACTGCAACCAGCGGACTTAGTATACACAATCCATCTGGGTCGAATTCATGTTAACAGGGCTTAACTTTTTGACGACAATAATACCTCGACAGCTGCGGTTTTCCTTTGATTGGAACGCTGGAGAGCACCGATACGATTATTTCGCGTCTTCAGTGTCCTACTCAGGTCACCTGAACCCAGGAACCTCCAGTTGAACTTGACGGATGTTTTGGAGGCAGTTTGACGGCGTTTATATTTCTGGTACAGTAGTTTTTTTAGGTACTTGCAGGGACGACAGACATCATCACCAACCCCAGAAGAGTTATCGCTGACTTGCAGAAAAAGAGCACAGCTGTTAGATCTCTAGCAAGTCCCAAGACGCCTCCCTGATGCAACGTATTGAACACTGTTGTAAAGCTCTGAGTCAACGACGCCGCGGCAGAGGATGAGGAGGTCGACTTTTGCCAATGCAGCTGCTACATCTGCTGTAGAGGAAAACGATGTAGGCAGCAAACTGCCCAAGTATTGTTTGTCGAAGGCAAAATAATGGATATTTCCCCGAAGATCTACACTCAGGCATTTTAGGGTAGATGGCCTTCCATCCACAGACGAAGTCTCTGAGCAAAAAAATTTTCTTTCGTCAGCTTTGTCACGATGCCAACTCCAGGAATCACGTGGCCTACTAAGCTGGTTCAGTTCTTTTAGAAAACACTTGCCGTTTTCTAATTCCGGGTGACCTGCAAAGCAAAGCTGATAATTTCTTCACGACCTCAGACGATATGCAGTACACACCTGGTGGCTCATCAGAAAATGCTGGGACCTCCGCCTCTGGTTCGGATGCTGTAGTTATATTTGATGTCGACTCCACGCTGAATGACTTGTTACTGGTCCCAACTGCCTCTTCAGATTCAGATGCTATGACAGGACTGCTGGATCTTCTTGATGGTGGTTTCCTTGGATTCTGTGGTGTCTTTGATAGATAGGATGGGCAACCTAATTGGCATTATGGTGAAATTAATTTTTACAGGGAGTTGTAACTTGTGAAAACAATATAGGAGGAGTTACTAACCGGGAAAGATTGAGGGTACTGCTCCTTTCTGTAGTGTCCACTGTTTCCGGAGTATTCGTACAATGTTTCCTTTGACATGAAATACATCCTCCTTCAAAATCTCTCCTTCTTGAAAATACAGTTCACAGGCTTTAGAGTTTGGGCCAAGTGATCTGTCTTTTCCTTGGGATGGCCAATTCCCATTTTTTTCAACATGTCGTCATCTCGAGGTGGACCAAACAAGTGCCTTTTCTCGGTGCATGTCCTATTTCCCGTGTTGCAATTTGGCACAAAACAGGTTGCAGGCATTTAAAATTTTTTATGAAATGGTGAAAAAATGGTTATTTTACTACATGTTAAACGTACAAGTTTTCGCAAAAAGAAAATAATAAGAACACAGAAGTGTTTAAGTGTTGATTGTTACCTACCATGCATCATTAGGTTTTTGTAGATTGTACAATGATAGCTTATAGTTTATAAAAGGCTTCTCGTTTCACAGGAAGATTAATAATGCTTGAGCAATTTAAAAATTGCACGTATACATATAACTTACCCGAAGAATGGAGAAAATAACTGGAAAAACAATGTTTATGTCATTTGAATGACAGCTACGGTGTCCTCAGACGCGATCCGAACGCCACCTACAGGCTGGAACGCGCATCACGACAAACTCTCGCATAAAAGCCTTATGGCCGTGCTTTCTCCTGTCCTCCCTGCTTTTATTTCCGCCAGCCTCTTGTGTTCTTCACGGTGAATACAGTCCAACATTTGACTGTAAAAGACGGGGTCTCTGTAATGTAGCTCAGCAGGCGATGATCGAAAAGCAGGGAGTTCGGCGTTCGGTCCCTCGTCTTTCATTAGCGTTAACAAGCGATTTGGTGCCAGTGTCGTCAGTGATCTTGATGGCCACGAGTAAGCGGACACAGTTTCACATAACCGTCATTGCACACATCGAGGGCCAGGGTCACGAAGAAACTGGATAGTTTCTTGATTATGATTTTGAAGTACACGAAGCCATGGATGTTATTCAGAGCCTTTGTTCCATTGCTCGCCCAGTATTTTCCTTTCTGCTGCACGTTTATCAATTTCCGATTTCATATGGTTTATTATATGAATCAGCTGAGCCTCTGAGTCTGCCTGGACCCCATGGACGATCGGGACACTCCCATTTTTGGAGTATTTCTTGGCCTCGTCAAAATAGTCCCGGCAAGTTGTGCAAGTAATGTGCAGACGATTTTTCCCGCTTTTCTTAGCCTGATATCATTCCAGCTCGGGATATTCTCGAAGAATTCCCTTGAGGATTTAATCGGACACCTAAAGTCCATATAAGAAAATGTTGCATTATAAACTGTAGTGTTGTAAAATCTAGAAGCTTTACCTTCATGAAAAGCGGTTCCTCTCTCAGAGTTCCCATTCGCAGGATTTTCTTCTTCAACCAAGCTTCCGCTAGCCCCTACAGTTTATGGATGTTCCCTCGTCTGATAAGTCAGGAATGTTCCTGGATTCCACTGCTTCATCATTTGGTTCAGCCGAAATTGCTTGGGTGCCAAAAAAAACTGGAAATTTTCCTGCATTTACCAGCGCTGTGTAAAAGGTCGTTTTGCTTTTTCTTGGCAATGCGTTCGGAGCTAAGCATGGCTGCAACAGTCACGAATGCTTGTTTATGCCAGTGAGCTAGAACGATACTTGTGTCTAAAAATTGCTAGAACGATAGTAATGTTTATAAAATTTAAAATTTGCTTTGAAACTTACCTTGTGTTAGGTACGAATTCGTGTTTTTTTTTCTTATAACATATCGGATGTAGAATGCTAGGACCTAGGCTGTGCGGATCCGGTTGCTGGGGTAGGATCGAGTAGTCGGTTACACCGACGGTTACCTTTTTCCTCATACAGAAGATAAAACTAGCGACTTTAGACAAGTTTACAATATAAATTAAGTGATTCGTCGAAAATATGGATAAGTAATGTATACTGACTTCCCTAAGGTCTCAATTCAGCAACTAATTAAAAAAAAAACTATGCTTGCAGTCGCTACGCCACCTAGTGGCAGAAAAAATAAAACGAGTAAATACACGCAGCCAGCTAAAGTCCTATATTATCTTTGGAAACAGTATTTGACATGTAAATGGGATAATCTCACATTCCAGCAAGCAAACGTATGTTAGCAAAGCAGCAAACTGCAAAATGTACTTAAAGTAACCTACAAAATAAGGTTTTAAATATATATGAAAAGTAACCGGAATCGTAACTGAGTAACCGAATACTCGTCAAGGATTCGGAAACGGATCGGCACAGCCCTAAAGTGGCCTTTAGACCACTGAAAGCAAAGCATGAATTGAAACTTTGGAAACGAGAGTCAAGAAAAGACAAGCGTTTTGAAACTGGCGCTTCTATTTATAGTTTAACTTTCCCGCGTCTTTTAAATGGCCGGGAACGTCGTTTCTCCATCGTCTATGTTCCATGCTTATTGTGGCCCCTTTATCTCCACAACATGAAACCAAGCTGGGTGATATCTTAATCCTTGACTAGGGATTTTTTTTCTGAACTGAATTTGTTGGGTGTACCCAAACTTCCCATACAAAGGGCATTTTTTGGGAACTGTACAGTGGGAAAACTCTTTTTAGTGGGTGTGGGACATTCTCAGACCTGGGTGGGATTTTCCCACCTAGTTTAAATGGTTTTTTTTAAAAAAAGCCTGTCTTGAACCGTTATGGGTGCCGGTGATACGCGGATGTTCCTTTGGAGAGCGGATTTGGCTGCTGAGAAAATGTCGGTCCTGTACAAGTTGGATGGAATTTGTTCGGGAAAGAAATATTCAGTACATACACGGATTATAACTTGTGTTTGGGTAATTTCATCACCGTTCAGGGGTATGCTGATTAGACTTGGCATGGGTGCCCTTTTACCAGAAACTCGTCTTAGTTCTTCGAACAGGTTCTTGTTCGTATTTTCACAACAAAATGTCCTCCCTTATAATATTTTGGTTTTCCACAAAAGAAATTGGTATTCCTGCTCGCATCTTCTATTGGCGTCGTCTCATTGTAGTAAAGTAAATGGTTCTGAAGAAGATTGAAGAACGAATGTGGCGAAGAAGTGGGGCGAAAATAAATACGAGAACCTAAATCAACATGTTGTTGTCGGATTGACCGCTAGATGGCGTTGGTTCTCTGATTCTGTAATGCAATCTCGTTAACCTAAATAACCAATTTTAACTGGGGGTAAACAGCAATAACAGTGCGTAACTGTAACAAATAGAAACTTAAGATTTTAGAGGGAAATGACAGGAAACGAGATGAAAAAAATTTCCCGTACCGGGAATCGAACCCGGGCCTCCTGGGTGAGAGCCAGGTATCCTAGCCACTAGACCATACGGGAGTTGAATACATAGGCCTTCGCTTATTATTTAAACAAATAATTTTTAACTATTCCATTAATCTTCACACGATCGAACATTATCATTATTACCATCACGTTGTCAAATCCACTTACTCTGTTCAACATACATCTGAAAATTCGTTCAGCTCTACGGACTTCATTTAGTAAATCTTTTTTCTTAAGTGCAGGAATCGTAATGATAGGAATCACGTGTTAAGAACCAAAGAATGTAATCGAGATACACAAGTTGAGTTTAGGTGAGTAGCGGACCCTTTGGCGACAGCGGTACGTATTTAAAGAAGGACAGACGATCCGGGAATAGCAACACAACGAAGCCATCGATCACTCACTTGACAAGACTATTCTACCAACTGCTATCAAGTAAAAAGTCAAGGGTTGACAACTTCAAGAATCTTTGTCGTGACAATTCCACAAACGATTCCCCAAACATTTTAGATTTCCTCACGAAATCAGTTCAAAACGGAGTATTCGTCGTATGATTTTGTTGTAGTCCAATATAGTAAGTTAATATTGTAGTATGTTATTTTGTTATAGTAGTATTTGTTATAGTATAGAGTATGTTATAGTATATTTTGGTATAGTGTTATTCCTATTTCCCTTTTTTCCCCTCCGTACTAGAATATAAAGCATTCTTCCAGATTTTACCCTTTCCCAATTTCCTTATTTTCCCTTTTTTCCCCCTCCGTACTAGAATCCAAAGCATCCTTCCAGATTTTCCCCTTTCCCTTTTCCTTTATTTTCCCTTTTTTCCCCTCTTCCGTACTAGAATCCAAAGCATTCTTCCAGATTTTCCCCTTTCCCTATGTGCTTATTTTTCCTTTTTTCCCCTCCGTACTAGAATCCAAAACATTCTGACCGTAATACAAGAATCTTGAGAATTCTGAGAATCTTGGAAAATTAGGCTAGAAAACCTGCTTTTCTGTAGAATATCGTGATGTTATAGTTTGCTCTACCAATTATTTATACAATATAGCCAGAATCTTAAAATAGAATCTTACTGTTAATAGATTCTGTCATGAATCTTGCCGTGAATCTTTCATATTTTGAGTATTTCCACTCTGCAGGGAAATTTCCTGAAAAAGGGGAAAAATAGGGCCTGAAATGGGAAACAGAAGGAAATAGGGAAAGGGGAAAATCTAGAAGAATGCTTTGTATTCCAGTACGGAGGGGGCAAAAAGGGAAAATAAAGGAAATAGGGAGAGGGGAAAATTTAGAAGAATGCTTTGTATTATAGTATGGAGGGAGGGAAAAAGGAAAATTAAGGAGATAGGGAAAGGGTAAAATCTGGAAGAATGCTTTGTATTCTAGTACGGAGGGGGGAAAAAAGGGAAAATAAAGGAAGAGGGAAAGGGGAAAATCTGGAAGAATGTTTTGGATTCTAGTACGAAAGAGGGGAAAAAAGGGAAATAAGGAAATAGGGAAAGGGTAAAATCCTGAAGAATGCTCTGTATCCTAGTACGGAGGGGGAAAAAAGGGAAAATAAGGAAATAAGGAAAAGGGAAAACCTGGAAGAATGCTTTGTATTCTAGTACGGAGAGGGGCAAAAAGGCAAAATAAGGAAATAAGGAAAGGGGAAAATCTGGAAGAATCGCTTTGTATTCCAGTACGGAGGGGGGGGGGGAGGGAAAATAAGGGAAGAGGGGGACAAAGGGAAAACTGAAAATGGAAACACTGCATAGTTTATGCTCTATGTGTTGCAACAAGAAATGAATGAAAAAAGTTGTGATTCTAAATCGAGAGACAATTGGATAAAATGGATTATGCATCCCCTTGTCTCTTCGCTCATTCATCTCTTTATTTTCTTTATTCTTTCATTCATTTTTTTTTAAAATGTCCTTTTAACTCGGTAACATTTTTTACTATAGAATCTATGCCAAACGCAGACCTCACTATAGCGGACACTTATATTAAATCAATTTATTAATATTTTTCACCGTTCTTGATGCCAAAATGTTTCTCAGATTTTTCTGTGATTTTTGGATGGTTTTTTGAGTGACATTCATTGACACAGTTTTTCTACACGAGTGTCCGCACTAGAGAGGCTGGTCTACAGAGGCCTTTTTGGAATAAGGTCTATAGGGCCCCCATTCCAAAAAGGTGCACCCCACTATAGCGGACACTTATATTAAATTAATTTATTAAAATTTTTAACTTTTTATGGTGTCAAAATGTTTCTCGGATTTTTTGGCGATTTTTAGATATATTTTCAAGTCCATTAGTTGATACGGTTATTTTATACGAGTGTCCGTAGTAGAGAGGGTGGTCTACAGAGACCATTTTGGAATAAGGTCTATTATTCTCACTAAATGAGGGTTTTTTTTAAATTCATTCATTTCCTCTCTGCCTGATCTAATTAAAATGCATTGTATTTATTACATCCAATGAATCAACCATAAATCAAAAATTACATTGGAAAATATCTCAGCAGAAATTATTTTACGATAATAAATTAACTGAATAAAATTACTGTGTAAGATAATTTTATGAATAAAAAAATTCGTTATAAAGTTATTTAGTAATAATGAAAATTAAATGCATTAACCATTATATTATGGTTATTATGTTATTATATATGATTTATTTATAATAATAATATAACAATAAAATAATTTATTATATTATGTATATTATGGAATATTCAACAGAAATCATAATAAATGTATTTCAAATCTGAATAAATTATATTGCATAACTTAATTTTGCAGAAAGAGTACTAAATCATGGGTAATGATTATTTAAGTTTGGAAATTTTTTATTATTATTATCATTATTATTAATATCATTATTATTATTACTACTACTACACTGCTACTACTACTATTACTACCAAGGGGTATGAAACTTGCAATAATCTTCGTACACCTGGGTCGTGTTGTCGCTGTTATCAACCCGTTATCTCCATGTTATCATATGTTATCAGATAATCTTCGTACACTTTTCCTCGGAGTTTCAGACCCCTTGATTACTACTGCTACTACTACTACTGCTCCTGCTACTAGTACTACTAATGCTACTACTACTACCACTGCCACCATTACTACTATTACTGCTACGACTACTACTACTATCACTGCTATTACTACTACTGCTACTACCACTATCACTGCTACTACTACTACTACTATTACTACCACTACTACCACTATTACTACTACTATTACTACTGCTATTACTACTATTACTATTACTACTACTACTGCTAGTACTACTTTTTGGTTGTATGTTTGAAACAATCTCTAGTAGTGTGGATATTGAGAGTTGTATGTGTGTAAGATGTGATGGGAGGCTCTTGTGCTAGTCGTCGCGGTGTTTGGTTTTTTCACTGAAGCGGCCGTCAAACAAGTTGAATGGCCGACCGGCGATGATCCCTTGTCGGCAAAGCCACCGACGGGTCCGTCACTGACAGCTACTCATTTGTCAACCGTTCGCGCCAATTATTATTCCATCCTCTCTGTATTGCTGGGATAGTATAGTCAAAGGTTCCTGAGATGTTGTAGGAGTTCCTACTGTTGCTGCTACTGTTGTTGTTATTGTTGTTGTTACTGTTGCTACTCATTTGTCAACCGTTCGCGCCAATTATTATTCCATCCTCTCTGTATTGCTGGGATAGTATAGCCAAAGGTTCCTGAGATGTTGTAGGACTTGCTACTGTTGCTGCTACTGTTGTTGTTATTGTTGCTGTTACTGTTGCTACTAATTTGTCAACCGTTCGCGCCAATTATTATTCCATCCTCTCTGTATAGCTGGGATAGTATAGTCAGAGGTTCCTGAGATGTTGTAGGACTTGCTACTGTTGCTGCTACTGTTGTTGCTACTGTTGTTGTTATTGTTGTTGTTACTGTTGCTACTCATTTGTCAACCGTTCGCGCCAATTATTATTCCATCCTCTCTGTATAGCTGGGATAGTATAGTCAAAGGTTCCTGAGATGTTGTAGGATTTGCTACTGTTGCTGCTACTGTTGTTGTTATTGTTGTTGTTACTGTTGCTACTCATTTGTCAATCGTTCGCGCCAATTATTATTCCATCCTCTCTGTATAGCTGCTGGGATAGTAAAGTCAAAGGTTCCTGAGATGTTGTAGGAGCTGCTACTGTTGCTGCTACTGTTGTTGCTACTGTTGTTGCTACGGTTGCTACTATTGTAGTTTACCGTTCGCAATAATTTTCATTCCAGCCTCTCTGTATAGCTGGGATAGTATAGCCAAAGGTTCCTGAGATGTTGTAGGAGTTGCTACTGTTGCTGCTACTGTTGCTACTATTGTAGTTTACCGTTTGCAATAATTTTTATTCCAGCCTCTCTGTGTAGCTGGATAGTCAAAGGTTTCTGAGATGTTGTAGAAGTTGCTACTGTTGTCGCTACTGTTGCTGCTACTGTTGTCGCTACTGTTGCTGCTACTGTTGTTGCTATCGTAGATCTATCGTTCTCATCTGCTAATTACTGTTCTATCCTCTTTATGTTGGACAGTCGAAGGTTTTTGAGGTGTTGTAGAAGCTGCTACTGCTTTTGTTATTGTTGTTGTTACTGTGGCTGCTACTGTTGCTACAACTGTTGTTACTCATTTGTCAACCATTCACGCCAATTATTACTCCAGCATCTCTGTATAGCTGGAATTATATAGTCAAAGAATTTCTGAGGTGTTGTAGGAGCTGTTACTGTTGTCGTTACTATTGCTGCTACTGTTGTCGCTACGGTTGCTACTATTGTAGTTTACCGTTCACACTAGTGTTTATTCCATCTTCTTTTTGTTGGGTATTTAATGGTTTCTGGGATGTTGTAGGAGCTGTTACTGTTGTTGCTACTGTGGCTTGCTACCGTTGCTACTATTATAGTTTACCGTTCGCAACAATTTTTATTCCAGCCTTTACAGCTGGGATAGTCAAAGGTTTCTGAGGTGTTGTAGGAGCTACTACTGTTGTTGTTATCGTTGTTGCTTCTGTTGTTGCTACTGTGGCTACTATTGCAGGTCTACTGTTCGCATCAGTTATTAGTCTACATATCCTGTAGCTTGGATGTTCAAAGGTTTCTCAGATGTTGTAGGAGCTGCTACTGTTGTTGCCACTGTTCTTATAAATCTTAAATTGTGGTTGTTGCTCTGAGGCTTCTGGAGGTGTTCTTGTCTCATTTCTGTGGTTCTGAAATGTTGTAGGGGCCACTACTACTGTTGATACCATTGTTGTAGGTACTGAAGTTGTCGTCAAGTTCTTCGCTGTCAGCAACTCATTTCTCCATCTTCTGTGTAGACTGGATACTCAAAGGTTTCCGAGATGCTGTAGAAGCTACTACTGTTGTTGCTAGTATACTTTTAAGTCATGAAGTTGTTGTAGCTGTTGTCCGAGGCTTCTGGAAGCAGTCTTAACTAAATGATCCTGAAATGTTGTAGGAATTGCTACTGTAGTTGCAGGTTACAAGCCACTACTATATCTTATTTGTTGTACTTTAGATGGATACTGGTACTGCGACTATTATTATCCTGGCTACTACTACTACTTCTACTACTACTAATACTACTTCTACTACTTCTACTACTACCACTGATACGACTACTACTACTACTACTACTATTACTACTACTACTATTACTACTACTACCACCACCACTACTACTACTACTACTACCACTGTGGTTGTCGCCGCTACCGTTACTTACCATGGCAAATCATTTCCTACTGTTGGTCACTGTTGTTGTTCAACTACTACTACTGCTACTACTATTTGGCAATATCCCTTCTATTCTACAACTACTGCTACTACACTACAACTTTCTTCTAAAACTCAACGGTCATCGTTTACTCCTACAACACTTTCCTACTGCTGTTGTTGTAACAACAACAACAACAGTAAACAATTTCTAATTAATTTCAATTAACTCCAGACCACTAAACCCACGAATCTCTGCTACCTTTTCACTTTACGGTTGGCCGCTGTTGTTGTGGTGTCCTACAACAATTGTTGTTGTTGCTGTAGCGGTAGCAAAGGGGGCGAGACACTGAACCCCTTTGATTACAATAAACCAAGCGGAATTAGTCCGCGTTTATTAAGCTATCCATGTATATAAGGCAGCGTTGCTATGGCAACCAGTAGTGTTATCAAGTGTTATCAGTGTTATCAACACTCCTATTATCTTCTACAGCCGATGAGCTTTCGATAACCACGTTGATAGTGAAGTTGGATGTGTTATCAGCTGTTATCAAGTGTTATCAACGTGTTATCAGACTATATCAATCTATTATTACAATGTCAACAGGTGTTATCAAATTTTATCTAATGTTATCAGTGTTATCTTCAATCTTATTGTCTTACAGTTTGCCTGTTAATCACGTTTATAGTGCAGCTGATTCTGTTATCATATGTTATCAAGTGTTATCAAGTGCTGTTAGGTGTTATCGAGTTTATCAATATACGTTATCACATGTTGCGACTGTGTTATCAACTGTTATGAACCTTTTATTAACCTGTTATCAGAAGTTATCAAGGACTTTCACTATTGACTCAAGTGCCCTTAAGTATTATCAGCTGTTATCAAGTGTTATCAAGGTATTTTCAGTTGTTATTAATGTATTATTATTATTTACTCAGCAGTTATCAGGTATTATCAACGTGTTATCAGCTGTTATCAGTTGTTATCAGATGTTATCAAGTGTTATCAAAGTATTTTCAGTTGTTATCATTGTATTATCATTATTTACTCAGCAGTTATCAGGTATTATCAACGTGTTTTCAGCTGTTAACAGCTGTTATCAAGTGTTATCACAATACACAATATTAACCAAGAATCACGCGATAAGAATGGTGAAGTCTGATTGGTTCCCGGACAATGTGGCCACGCCCAATCAGGGGGCTCAAGCCACGCCCCCCTTTGATTAGCCAATCGATCGATTGGCGCTTGTGACGACTGCGCGTTTCTGATTGGTCGATTCTTTGGTTGAGAATCTCTACACAAAAACGATAGCAGGTTGATAACAGTTGATAATAGTAGATAACCTGTTGATAACACTGATAACACCTGATCCGTTGAGTGTATGTTTATGATTACTTTATAATTTTTGAATAATAATAATAATAATAATAATAATAATAATAATAAAAATATAAATAATGTATGAAATAAATGTAAAATTTCTGTAAGACCAAGGGGTCCGAAACTTCTAATAATCTTCGTACACCTAGGCCGTATTATCACCGTTATCAACCTGTTATCTCCATATTATCTCCGTGTTATCATATGTTATCAAATAATCTTCGTACACTTTTCCTTGGAGTTTCGAACCCCTTGTGTAAGACCAAAAGGGAGAAGTTGCGGAGGGTTAGATAATCTGATAACATGAGATAACAGGTTGATAATAAAGGTGATAACAGTGATAATACCATCGGGGTAGAGAGTTGCGGACCCCCCGGTGCAAGATGTTCTGCTGACTCGGATATAAACATGTCAAGAAACACGTGGTTTTCAGTAACCAAAAAAGAAACGGGGAAAAGTGAAAAATTTATGACTCGAATTATGTTATCAGAGCTTAACAGTAACTTCTAGTGACATTTTCTTTGAGGACAGTAATAAGAATAGTTAAGATGATAATAATACTAATAATAGTAATAAGTAGTGATACTGGTGGTGGTAGTAGTAGCAGTAGTAGGAGAAGGAGGTTTAGTAATAGTAGCAGCAGCAACAGTAGTAACAGTAGTAACAGTAGTGATAGTAGCAGTAGTAGTAGCAGCAGTAGTAATAGTAGTAGTAGTAGTAGTAGTAGTACTAGAGTAAGTAGTAGTTCGTAGCAGTAGTAGTAGTAGTTGCTGTTGCAGTAGTAGCAGTAGTAGTAGTAGTTGCTG
This sequence comes from Eulimnadia texana, assembly GCA_002872375.1. NCBI lineage: Eukaryota > Metazoa > Arthropoda > Branchiopoda > Diplostraca > Limnadiidae > Eulimnadia > Eulimnadia texana. The sequence continues at coordinate 935,497 of NKDA01000008.1, forward strand.
TTGCAGTAGTAGCAGTAGTAGTAGTAGTTGCTGTTGCAGTAGTAGCAGTAGTACTAGCAGTAGTACTAGCAGTAATGGTAGTATTGGTGGTGGTAGTAGTTGTAGTAATAGTAGTGGTACTACTAATAGCAGCAGTGGTAACAGTAGCATAGTAGTGGTAGTAGTAGAAGTATACTTCTTCATATAAAATATAGTTTTAACTTATTGGCTCGAGGTCCTGAATCGAACAGAAGGGGGATTTAGTTGACGAGGTTTAGTTACCTGAGATGAGGTCTAGAATTGCAAACAGAGGTCGAGTTTCTATAGCACAGGTCTAGAATTGCTAAACTTAGATCCTGAATTTTAACAGAAGGGCTTAGATTCTTTAAGAGAGGCATAGTTTCTTTGAGACTGGGGTCTGAAATCATAAAGGAAGGTCGATATTCTGTAACAGAGGTCTAGAATTGTTATACTTAGGTCATGAATTTTAAAAGGGCTTAGATTCTTTAAGAGAGGCACAGTTTCTTTGAGACTGGGGTCTGAAATAATAAAGGAAGGTAGAGATTCTCTAACAGAGGTCTAGAATTGTTAACCTTAGGTCAAGAATTTCAAAAGAAGGGCTTAGATTCTTTGAGAGAGGCATAGTTTCCTTGAGACTGGGGTCTAAAATCATAAAGGAGGGTAGAGATTCTGTAACAGAGGTCTAGAATTGTTAAACTTAGGTCAAGAATTTCAAAAGAAGGGCTTAGATTCTTTGAGAGAGGCATAGTTTCCTTGAGACTGGGGTCTGAAATCATAAAGGAAGGTAGAGATTCTGTAACAGAGGTCTAGAATTGTTAAGCTTAGGTCACGAATTTTAAAAGAAGGGTTTAGATTCTTCAAGAGAGGCATAGTTTCTTTGAGACTGGGGTCTGAAATCATAAAGGAAGGTCGACATTCTGTAACAGAGGTCTAGAATTGTTGAGCCGAGTTCCTAAATAGTAAGAAAGAGGTCTGGATTATCTAAACAAGGTTCCAGTTCTTAAAATTACAAGTAGAGTTTTTCGTAGTTATTTGATAGTTTGAGTATGTCGTATAGTTTGATAGTCGGTATTATCTATGAACTACCATAAACTTTGTTTAGTAGTTAGTAATAGTTTCTATGAATGTCTGACTTCTAGTACAGCTTCTAAAACCTAGTTATTACTTGATAGTTCCAGAACCGTAGTTTGATAGTTGGGGTACTCGATCAACTACCATAAACTTTGTTTTGTAGTTAGTAATAGTTTCCATGAATGTCCCACTTCTAGTACAGCTTCTAAAACCTGAGCTGAATCTTTAAGTTACTACTTCATAGTTCCAGAACCGTGGTTTGATAGTTCGGGTACTTTGTTCTATAGTTAGTAATAGTTTCCATGAATGTCCGACTTCTAGTACAGCTTCTAAAACCTAGTTACAACTTGATAGTTCCAGAACCGTAGTTTGATAGCTGGGGTACTCGACTAACTACTATAAACTTTGTTTCGTAGTTCTTAATAGTTTCTAGGAATGTCCCACTTCTAGTACAGCTTCTAAAACCTGAGCTGAAGCTTTAAGTTACTACTTGATAGTTCTAGAACCGTGGTTTGATAGTTGGGGTACTTTGTTCTATAGTTAGTAATAGTTTCCATGAATGTCCGACTTCTAGTACAGCTTCTAAAACCTAGTTACTACTTGATAGTTCCAGAACCGTAGTTTGATAGTTGGGGTACTGGATTAACTATCAGAAACTTTGTTTTGTAGTTAGTAATAGTTTCTATGAATGTCCGACTTCTAGCACAGCTTCTAAAAGTTGAGCTGAAGCTTTAAGTTACTACTTGATAGTTCCAGAACCGTAGTTTGATAGTCAGGGCACTCGATGAACTACTAGAAACTTCCCCTTTTTCAGGGAATTTCCCTGCAAATTGGAAACACTGATTATTTGATAGTCGGGGTACTCGATATGAACTACTAGAAACTTTGTTTTGTAGTTATTAATAGTTTCTGGTGGCCTGTAGACATGATGGAATGCCAAACAGGACCTGCCCTCTGGTGTCAAGTTCGCCATCATTTACGTTTCCTCTTTGGCACAGCGTCTCTGTGTTACACACCCTTTGCCTTCCTGACCTTTGACCTCGTCTTTTTCAATTATTTTTTTCTACTTTTCTGAATTCACAAATTTAATAAATTAATTAGTTAGTTAAAATATTACTAATAATTTCTATTATTTCTTATAATTCATATAATTAACCTAATTTATTTTAGTCTATTTATTATATGTATAATAGATTTTAATAGTTTTACATATTTATAATAAATCGAAATTATTAATTTTTTTCATAGAAAAAATGTATTTCGTTTACAGACACTTAAAAACACTGATTACCGGTGTTTCCACTTGCAGGGAAATTCCCTGAAAAGAAAGGGGGAAATGGGGTCTGAAGAGGCAAAACTAAAGAGATGAGGGAAAAGGGAAAATCTCGAAGTGCAGGCTGTATTCTAGCACGGAGGGGAAAAAAGGGAAAAAGGGGGAAAACTGAAAGTGGAAACACTACTGATTACACAAAAATCTCAATTTTTTAAATTAAAATATCTTACAGTAATTAAATGGATTAATTCAATAAAACGTAATGTTAATTAATTAATTAATTAATTAAAATTCCGGAAAAATTACAATTTTTTTAAATAAGATTTTTTAAAATCAATGTGATGACTAGTGAAATAATTTAGATTAAATAATATTTAATGTAATTATGATTAAATTGAAAATTACGATATTAAAAAATATAAATTAAATAATATGAAGTTTTTTATATGAATAATATAATAAATATGAATGAAATTTTTATAAAGTCCGAAAATTTACAAGTTCCATTTGAATGAATGAAGATTGATATCAAAGTATATAAATAATAAGAAAGTTGAGAGAGCGAGAGATAAGACGGGTTGCTGTTTTAGTTTTGAGTTTTGGCTTTTTGGCAGTGAGTTGAGGAAAAGTTTCAATTTTAGAACACACAGCAGTCGCCGCCATTTTGGCTGTTGTTTGGCCCAAAGGGACCCGGGGGCCCCGAGACTTGGGACCCGGGGAAGAGTCGGGGTGGGGAGTGCGGATTTTTCTTGCCGTAGAGGAAAAGCGGGACGCCATCAATCTTTCCGCTTATTTGGCAATGCTGCAGCTATTCTCGCAGTTCCCTTTCACCCACACTCACACACACACACAAATCCACAAAACTTCTGAAAGAGATCCTCTTACAAAACAATTCGTCAATTCCTTATTTTTCTTTCTTTTTTTGCTCGTATTATTTCTAATTTACATTTACAAGTTATGGAGAAATTTTTTTTTAGAACCAGTACAAGTCCTTTGCTGCTGGAGCTGCTGCTTCGCCTAGCTGACCCGTTTCCAGACCTAGCAAAAAAAATAGTAAAAATTAGTTTGGTAGTTAGTAGTAGTAGCCAATCGATAGTTTAAGGTTTATAGAATAGTTTAGTAGTAATTTTTGATTTTAGGAATGAAAGCTGCGATTTAGAAACGATTTCTAAAAGTTTGGGTGCCACCTCGGAGACGTCAATAGTGGACACTCAGAATGACATTCTGGACACCAGGGTTGTCATGGCAACCAATAAAACAAGTGAGAAACGTGTCGCGGATATTGACACTCTCATCTTATTGGTCAGAAATCAAGAATCTTTAAGATTCGTTAAGATTCCCTCCAAGATTCTCTTAAGATGCAGCCATTTTAAAAAAAATCGGTAATAAAAAAAATTCCAGATTTTGTGGATTTTTATGTGTTATCAGTGTTATCACGGGTATTTTATGGAGTTGTCCACCCCCTCTGGCCTGAATCAAACGCGTAACTTGTAGTCGCTGGGCCGTCACTAATCAAGTGTAAGAAGTGGAGGGACAAGAGAATGCTCGATATTAAAAGATTCCACACCTTGATACAGTAGTTGTGTTAGTTACGATAGTAGTAGTAGCAGCAGCAGCAGCAGCAGTAGTAGTAGTAGTAGTAGCAGTAGTAGTAGCAGTAGTAGTAGCAGTAGTAAATAGTAGTTAATTATTTGTAGGCCGATAGTTTGATCAAGGGGGGGGGTCCGAAAGTCCAAGGAAAAGTGGACGAAGATTATTTGATAACATATGATAACAGGGAGATAACAGTGATAACATGACCTAGTTGTACGAAGATTACTTGATAACATATGATAACAGGGAGATAACAGTGATAACATGACCTAGGTGTACGAAGATTATTTGATAACATATTATAACAGGGGAGATAACAGTGATAACATGTCCTAGGTGTACGAAGATTATTTATAACATATGATAACAGGGAGATAACAGTAATAACATGACCTAGGTGTACGAAGATTATTGGAAGTTTCGGACCCCTTAAGTTGGATAGTATATCGATACCCAGTAAAAAAATTAAGTAGTTTTTTCACTGTTGACCAGTGTTGACCCTGCTGACTCGGGTGCCTACCACCCAGTGCTTCCACTTTGCAGGGAAATTCCCTCAAATAAGGAAAATGGGGAAGAGGGAAAAGGGGGAATGAAGGGAAAAGTGAATTTACCAATGTAGCTTTACTCTATAGCACGTAGTGGGGAAAAAGGGGAAATTGATATTTTCAAGCGGAGGGGAAAAAAGGGGGAAAAATTGGAAGCACTGCTACCACCGCTTACTCGAAGTAAGACGTTTGAATCTGCCTACCACGAGGGAAAAAAGGGGAAAAGTGGAAGCACTGCTACCACCGCTTACTTGAAGTAAGACGTTTGAATCTGCCTACCACGAGGGGAAAAAAGGGGGAAAAGTGGAAGCACTGCTACCACCGCTTACTCGAAGTAAGACGTTTGAATCTGCCTACCACGAGGGGAAAAAAGGGGGAAAAAAAGTGGAAGCAGTGCTACCACCGCTTACTCGAAGTAAGACGTTTGAATCTGTCTACAACGGCTTATCCAGAGTAAGTCTTTGTAGGTGCTTACAACTACTAATCGGAGTAAGACATCATACACTACTGGAATCGGCAAATTTCAGTCCCGTAAGAGTTCTTACAGCCTATTCTGACAAATGTTAAAAGTAAGTACTTGCAAGTGCTTACGTACGACTACTTACTAACTGACTAGTTTTTCACTGGGTATTGATACACATAGTTTGGTATCGTTAGCTACCAGTGTTGTGTATCGGTGGGCTGCCGGTACTTTACAAATACTTTTTCCGGGGAAACTGGATATGAACTTAATCTGAACCCGACAGAAAATTCTCATAGGACTATGTAGACTTTGGAACAGAGATTCAGTGAGATCTCAGTGAGAAAACTCTAAAAGTTGTGAGATCTCACTGAGTCTCTATTCCGAATTCAGTGTTGTATTTAAACCTGTCATTAATAAACAAGTTAGATATAATAGTAAGTCAATAATAAAAATAATCAATGAAATTAATAAAATCTATAATTATTTAAATCAATTAAAGATAATAATAATCCAGTTAATCAAACAAATTAAAGATGAATGTTAAAAACCTATTCATATAAAGTTTAACTGGAATAAATTATTAATTATTATTTATTATATACGATTATTATATATTATTATTAATTATTATATATTCAGTTATATATTATAATTATATATATCATATTAATTATTATATATTTATTCGTATTGCATATTTTCATTGATACTATAATTGCAAGGGGTCAGAAACTTCCAATAATCTCCGTACGCCTGGGTCAATGTTATCGCTGTTATCAACCCGTTATCTCCGTGTTACCACATGTTATCAAATAATCTTCGTACACTTTTCCTCCGAGTTTCGGACCCCCCTGTACAATTAAATATTGATGGTTTAATTTTTCAAGAATAATATTGTATTAAAACATGCAAGATTATTTAATTAAATATTTAATTATTATTCACTTTAAGTTATATTATTATGCATTTTTAAAAAATATTTTATAACTATTATTTTATCAAGTATTACTTATAAATGATCAATGTCTATTATAATATTTGAACACACTATCAGTGTTTCCACTTGAGTTTTTGAATTTCCCGCCAGGGGACCCCAAATTTCCCCCATTTTCCCAATCAAACTTTCTACTAGTTTTCCCTCATTTTCGGAGTTCCAGTTGGAATTTGCCCTTTTCCCCTCGGTGCTGGAATGAAGGTTGTACTTTTATATTTTCCCTCTCCTTCTTCTCATGTTTTTCCCTTTTCAGACCCCTGTTTCCCCCTATCTCAGGAATTTCCCTGCAAAGTGGAAACACTGCTCATTTTGACTCTTTGTTAGGTGGCTTTCCCCCATTTTCCTCCTCCGAGACGTCACTTTTCCCCCAAACGGGGGAAATTCCCCCATTTGTGGAAACACTGCACACTATTAATTATTATTATAAGTTAATTGTTACATTTATTTTCATTACATATTTAATCATTATTATTTACGATTTTAAATATGAATTTTTTTCGTTTTTAATTTTCAAAGTTAAATTACCAGAAACATTGGAGTACGACGAATATCCGGAATAGTTAGCCGCTGGATCCACGGTTCCATGACTCAGTTCGCTAGTAAATCCCAGACCTTCCGGATATCTGGACGCCCAGGGTTCAGTCTTGACCGTAGCGGACGCGGAAGTAGCAGCTGCGGAAGTGATCCGGGCTGGGTGTCCGGACTGGTGGAAGAAGAGCGGCCCGTACTGCTGGTTGAACCTAGCAGCAGCCGCCGATACTCCCGGGTACGTTGACGGTAGGTTGTGATGAGCGTAGGCCTGCGGATTCAGCGGGTAGTGCCAGTGATCTCCCGCTTGATGAGCGTGTGCCGCTAAGTGGGCGTGGTGGTTGTGAAGTGAAGCTACTGCATGGGCGTGGTACGCTTCTGCCTGACTGAACAGTTCACTGTGTGAATTGGCGTATGAAACCTGGTGCGGATGACTTCTAGGCGGCTGGTAGTCGCTGTTCCAGAAAGACGCTGGAAACAAACGCTCGGACATGGAAGGTGTATCTGTAAAACAAGTAAAAAAGATGTATCATCAACTGTTGTGTTGTTCATGTTCCAACAATACTGTCAAATGCGTGGACAGAGTACGTTATTTGTAGTAGCAGTAGAGGAGGAACAGGAGGGGTAGTGAGAGGAGTAGAGGTAGTGGTAGTAGTAGAAGTAATAGAAGTAGAAGATCAAGTGGTATTAGTTGTAGAAGAGGAGGAGGAGGAGGGGTAGTGAGTAGAATAGTGAGAGTGGTAGTAGTAGCAGTAGTAGTAGAAGTACTGGGAGTAGAAGATCAAATAGTAGTAGTAGTGGTAGTAGAGGAGGAGGAGGGGTAGTGATAGGAATTGTGAGAGTAGTAGTAGTAGTAGTAGTAGAGGAGGAGGAGAGGTAGTGAGAGGAGTTGTGAGAGTAGTAAGTACTAGTAGTAGTAGAAGTACTAGAAGTAAAAGATCAAGTAGTAGTAGACGAGGAGGAGGAGTGGTAGTGAGTGGGATAGTGAGAGTAGTAGCAGTAGAAGTACTAGAAGTAGAAGATCAAGTAGTAGTAGACGAGGAGGAGGAGTGGTAGTGAGTGGGATAGTGAGAGTAGTAGCAGTAGAAGTACTAGAAGTAGAAGATCAAGTAGTAGTAGTACTAGTAGTAGAAGTAATAGGATGAGGAGGATTAGTGAGTGGAATAGTGAGAGTATTACTAGTAGTAAGTAGTTACCACCCTGTTATCACATGGTTATAAAGGTTTGCGAACCCCCTCCTGTGAAAGGTACAGCAAAAAGATGGCTCCCCAAGTACTGGAGAATGCGAGTAGGTAAATTTGGTTATTTGTCGTTTTAATGTGTTATCACCCTGTTATCGCCTGTTATCACGTGTTATCGCTCAGTGTTAGTGCATTCTTGCGTTTGTCGGGTTGTGTGTTCTTTTGTCGGGACAATAAGCGTCGGCTCGCTTTGTTTGTCCTTATAAGGAAGACCGTGTCCCAATCATTATGACACAAGTCGCTTAATGCAGTATCAACTTTCGATCAACCTGTTATCACGTGTTATCAACCTGTTATCACTTGTTATCATCAGATCATCAAGGGTGGTTCCCAAGGCTAGAAATCAACTTTTCAGTACAGCTTTGAACGTACTTTCAGTCTAGTTTAAGTACGCTTGAGTGCTGTTATCAACATGTTATCACATGTTATCAGGTGTTATCATCAGATCATCAAGGGTGGTTCCCAAGGCTATAAAGCAACTTTTCAGTATACCTTTAAACGTACTTTCAGTCTTAAAAAAAAAGAAGTTTAAGTACTCTTGAGTGCTGTTATCAACATGTTATAACGTGTTATCACCAGATCATCAAGGGTGGTTCCCAAGGCTGTAAAGCAACTTTTCAGTATACCTTTAAACGTACTTTCAGTCTTAAAAAAAAGAAGTTTAAGTACGCTTGAGTGCTGTTATCAACATGTTATCTAGTGTTATCATATTATCGTTTGTGAGTTACCCACCCCGTTTGAGTGACCGCCTTGAAACTCATTAACGGGCGGGACTGTTCTATTAAGTCAAGCACTTCGCCAAACTACTAGAATTTTGAATGAAAAATGGCTGATAACAGAGCGACGACTGTTATCAGGTGTTATCTCACAGTGATTTTTTTTGCAAGTTGTACACCCCTCTTGTTGATTACCTTGTTTCTGTTTCCCTTCTTTGCTTTGACCAATGTAGTTTCACTTGCTCTTCTTTGGCTGCATCCCTGGAATGTTTCCCATTTATTTCTTATCTTCCTCCGAAACATATGGGCTCGAGAGGAAATCGTTCTCAGCCATATGATACTTCTGGGACACGGTGGGGCAATTGGACCGCCCCCAAAAAAGTCTACTCTGTGAACCGTCCAAAACCGTTCGAAGTTGACTGAAACGCATTTCTATAGGTGTCCCAAAATGGACCCTGAAGAGATGGTCCAATTGCCCCATAATGGGTGCCACACAAAGTACACTTTTGAAGGCACGCAAAACTTTACAAAATTGATTGTAACGCATTTTTAAGGGTGTCCCGAAATGGTCCCTGACGAGGTGGTCCATTTGCCCCTACACTAGGTATCGCTCAAGGTGTAATTTTTAAGGTGCGTAAAATGCTTCAGTATAGACTAAAACGCATTTCTATGGGTGTCCCAAAATGGACCCTGACAGGTGGTCCAGTTGCCCCATCCCTCCTTACGCTTCTTAGGAAAGTAGCTTAACTGCTTGGCCATTTCGAAGCTTAAAACAGTAATACTATTCATAAGAATCCTAAGGTAAAATATATTTTCTAGAACAGGATTATTTTCATAATCAACTTACTTTTGCTGGGATTGGTTTTGCCATCAGCAGGACTGTAACTGTCCTGACTGAGAGCTCTGTGGAAATGTTCATCGACAATGGAAGCAGCGTCTCCTCTGTAGTGTATATAAATAACGCAATTCGACGACATATACTGCGCTTCCTTATGGCATTCTTCAGGATCGGGATCGATTTCTGCTTGCGGAGCTTTTGAATGTCCCGGTGAAGGCCTGTGAGGAACTATTACCGAAGAAGGACCAGGCATGGGTGAAGAAGCTGCAGTGGGAACTCTGCTTCCAGAAGCCACTGGATCTCCTGGAACCGATCCTGATGGATATGGTGAACGGCTATGGAGCTGATAATGGCCTTCTGGTGATGAAGATCCATGGAGATGATGATATTTCTACAGAGATCATACGTTAGTCGTGGACTATACGAGTGAATAAGAAGTATAGGGCAATTGGACCACCCCCGTGGGCTCTGTTTGGGACATATATGGGGTGGTCCACTTGCCCCACACTTTAATTTCTACAGAATAATGATTATACAACCAAATAAGGGGTATAGGGCAATTGGACCACCCCCAGTAGGGTCCATTTGGGACATATGTTAAAATCCATATTCTGTCATAACTGATATTTCTAGGGTGTCCCAAAATGACCCCCCCCCCCAGAGTGGTCCACCTGCCCCACACTTACAATTTATATAGAATCTTGAATTTACAAGTAAATAAGGGTACAGGGCAATTGGACCACCCCGGTAGGGTCCATTTGGGACATGTGTAAAAATTCATATTTTGACATAACTGACATTTCTAGAGATGTCCCAAAATGACCCCCACATGGGTGGTCCAATTGCCCCACACTTATAATTTCTACAGAATACTGATTATACAACCAAACAAGGGGTATAGGGCAATTGGACCACCCCGGTAGGGTCCATTTGGGACATGTGTAAAAATTCATATTTTAACATAACTGACATTTCTAGAGGTGTCCCAAAATGACCCCCACATGGGTGGTCCAATTGCCCCCACATGGCGTTTTCCAAGAACTGACGATTAAAGCCGAGCTTATTAATCATTCAGGGAAGAGGATCAACAAAAGGAATTCCTACATTCCTGTGTTAAATCCCAATTAATCATTTTTCCCCAAAGTTTCCCACGAATTTATTGAAGTCCAACATAACTTTCTATTTTTAGTAAATTAATACTCAAAGTTAATAGTTCTATATAATATTAAAATAATTAAAATTCATAATAAAACTGATAAAATAATATGATATACACTTATTTAATAATAAATTTGTACAATAAAATTAATAGAAAATAAATATTACAATAAGGAAAATGCATAAATTAATTTACTATATTAAAAATAATTTTAATAAATTTTATACATTTATATTATATTTATATATTATATATTTATTTATATTTATAAATTTTATACTTTTTCATCAGCGGTTCTATCGTAGGGCAGATACGAAGCGTACGGTTGGTACATCACTTGGCTGCAGCTCATGATCGCATCACCCAAAGATGGCTCCAATAAATCGATTTAATCCTTAATCGATCAATTATCGATCACAATCGATTCTCACGTGATTCCTTTAGATTCTCGTCACAAAAAAATTGGCGAAAAAACTGAACTTTCTTAAAATTTCGCCACTTTCTGTGAGACGCTATGTCCTTCTAATCGTAAAACTCAACTGATTTCACGTTAATTTCGCACTTTACCGGTTAATTAACTTTTATTGAATTAAATTTCGTTAATTAGTAGAGAATTTCAATTAGATTTCATTGAGATTTCGATAAGAAATTTGGAAAAATCGAAAGAGACATTTGCTCTTGTTAGCGCTGTTAACGAGACTAGCCAAACATTCATGGGCGACAGGTTTAAAAAGTTGTCGTCCCCGGCGCGACAACCCACACGACAACATGCGACAACACCACACCCCGCCCACTGTCACCGGACAACCAATCAGAGACGAGGGATCGGGAAATTCTGGTCCAATCAGCTGCGAACGGACGCTTAAGGATTATCAACGTGTTATCAAATGTTATCAAAGTGTTATCAACGTGTTATCAATGAGATTCACCAACCCTCTTTGAAGGTTGTAGCGTTCCAGGGATTCCTGGAAAAGTTATCCGCATTTACCGCCATCTATCTGCCACTGATTATGTCCCGCCAAACGACATTCAACAATTTGCTTGGACAATGTAAACCCATTAAGACCCTAAAGACCCTAAAAATACCCTTAAAAGACCCTAAAAAGACCCCAAAAGACCTTAAAAGACCTTTAAAATCCTTAGAGAGTGCCACAAGTCCCGAAAATGTCATAGAAGACCCTAAAAAGAGCCCTGAAATACTCAAAAAAGACCCTGAAGTCCCTAAAGAGAACCTAAAAGACCTTAAAATTCTCACCAAAGACCCTAAAAGACCTTAAAGAGTGCCACAAGTCCCGAAAATGTCATGGAAGACCCTAAAAAGAGCCCTGAAATACTCAAAAAAGACCCTGAAGTCCCTAAACAACCTACAAGGCCTTTAGAAAAAGACCCACGAGTCCCTAAAATGTCATGAAAGATCCTAAAAGGCCCTTAAAATTCTCACAAAAGACCCTGAAGTCCCTAAAGAGAACCCAAAAGACCTTAAAAAGTCCCACAAGTCCCTAAAACTAAACGGAAGATCCTACAGTCCTTGACAAAGTTGGTAAGTCCCTGAAAGATCCTTAGAAGTCCCCAAAAGTTCCTGAAAAATCCCAAAAGACCCTAAAACTTCCAAAGCTCTTACAGTCCGTAGGAGTCCCTAAAAGACCCTAAAATTCCCTACAAAAGACCTTAATGGCTCTAACAGATCCTGCAAGACACTTTTTCAGAAACCTCTTAAAATCTCTAAAATCCTCATAAAAGACCTTTAGGTCCTCAAGTGTCCCCAAAAGACCCTGAAGTCCCTTTGAAATCCCTAAAAAAAAGGACCCTGAAAGTCCCTGGAAGATCCTAAAAGACCCCACAACTTCCAAAGATACTTAAAAGATCCTAAAAAGACCCTTACAAAAGACCCTGAAGTCCCTAAAAGACCTTCAATATCCTTGTACAGGACTTCCAAGACCCTAGAAGACCCTAAAAGTCCCTAAACGACTCTAAACCTACCCAGAATTTCATAACTGAAATCAGGGGAACCCAGTTCCCCGAAAACTTTCCAGGATTTTCCCATCTCCCAACGTTCCGGGTTCCAGAATTCATAAAGGAAAGAGATAAACTGTTACCTTGTTATCACCTTGTTATCAGCTGTTATCAACTGCCGTGGGAGTCTGTGACATATCAACGACATGAGCGATACGCGCACTTAATGAGAACGGCGCCTATTTCTGGCGTCGCGACGCCGACCCCCTTTACCCCCGCTGTGTTATCCCGTGCATCCACTTTCAGGGAAATTCCCTTAAAAAGGGGAAACAGGGTCTCAAAAGAGAGAAATAAGGGAAAAGAAACATAGAAGCGTAGCTTGATATCATAAATGGAGGGGAAAAGGGAAAAGGATACTCGATATCAACTTGGGAAGGGGAAAAAAGGGAAAACCATTCCCTCTTAAAGGGAAAATGGAAAGCTGAATGTTAACCACGGTTCAACGTGCGGTACCTACGGTTCGGTTCATGGTTCACGGTTCGGTTCAAGGTTCACGGTTCGGTTAAAAAAATTGCTCCCTATGTATCGTATGTACAGTAGAACTGTGAACCGGGTTCAGGAACGGTTCACAGCTATGAGACTATACGGTTCCGGTTCGACGGTTCGGTTCAAACAATTGCTCCCTATGTATTGTATGTACAGTAGAACTGTGAGCCGGGTTCAGGAACGGTTCACAGCTATGAGACTATACGGTTCCGGTTCGACGATTACGGTTCGACGGTTCGGTTCAAACAATAGCTCTTCTGTATCGTAAATGGCAAAGAGATGTGAACCGGGTTCATGAACGGTTCGCGGCTATGAGACTATACGGTTACGGTTCGACGCTTCGGTTCAAGCAATTGCTCTTCTGTATCGTAAATGGCAAAGAGCTGTGAACCGGGTTCCGGAACGGTTCACGGCTCTGAGAGCACGGTTACGGTTCGACGGTTCGGTTCAACAATGGGTGAACCGTTTAGAAAAAAGGTTCATAACCGCTCAACAGTACATGGCTATTTTTAATTACAACTATTAATCAATATAATAATAATAATTATTATTATCGGATATAATTATATCAAATTAGATTTTTAATCAACAATATACTCTCACGTTTTAATTAATTTATTTTAATTACAAATAATTAATTAAAAAATAATAACAATTAAAGATGACTTGATTTAAATTTTATTATTAACGAAATTGATATTTATACCGTATTGTTGTGGCATAAGAAGGAAACAGGCCCTAGTCCAAGTCCGAGGGATCCTGTCATCTTGGGCCGACGTAAATAGTCCTGAATTACGGCCCACACTGCCTTTTCCCTGTTGTAGACTCAAAAATAAACTTTTTATTTATTAGTACATTAATTTATTCATATTAAATAATAATAATAATAACAATAATAAGGAAATGAGATTTGGATTATATTACTGGTTTATTATTGATTTATTTAGGTTATATTAATTCTAAATAATTTATTGAGTTTTCTATTATATTTATATATATTTAATATTATGCAGAAGAATGAGTATCGATATAAATTAATTATAATAGTAATTTTTGTAATTTTTGTATAGTGGAAAAATGTGCGCATGTAGTTCAGAAGTCTACCGCTAGATGGCGCTGACTGTTTCAAATTATAAAATTTTGTTTGTTATTCTCGCCAGGTTATCATAAGATTATATCAGCAGTTATAAACTATTACGAAATTAAATTATCAACTTAATGTTTAATCATTTAAAAGTTAAAGATGACTCAGAAAATTCAGGACTCTAGTTATATCCTGATTCACTGCGTCACACTTTGCAGGGAAATCCCCTTAAAAAGGGAAAACTGGGCCTCGAAAAGGGAAAAAATAAAAGAAAAATAACATAGAAGTTTAGCTTGCCATCCTAGATGGAGGGGAAAATGGATATTTGATATCTTCAAGGGAAAAGGGGAAAAAAGGGAAGACCGCGCCCTCTATATGGGAAACTGAAAACTAAAAGTTTAAGCACTGATTCCTGACCTGTATCCTGAATCTATCTAGAACAGCCTGAACCATGTCCTGAACAGAAGCTGGCTCAGATGCTGATTCAGGGTCCTAAGATAGTCCTCAACTTTCTGCTTGGGGCAGTCAAGATGCAGAAGCTCTGGACATCAGCTCGAGATGGTATGCTGAATCTATCTAGAACAGCCTGAACCATGTCCTGAGGGTGGCTTAGACGCTGAGACGCAGGCCAGTGCTTCCACTTTGGCTTTTCACTTCTAGAGGGCTCCGTTTTCCCCTTTTTCCCCCTTCGTTTGGACAACTTGATTTCCCTTTTTTCCCCCTTTTTATAGAATGTCTATTTTCCTTCCCTTCTCGTGAGAGTTCATAAACTTACTTCAGCCGTGTACTACTTAAATCTACATGTTCAAACCTGGAAATTTCCCGTTTCCCCTCATTTTCCCTTTTGAGACCCCATTCTCCCTTTTTAAGGGAATTTCCCTGCAAAGTGGAAGCACTGAATCAGGCTGTGTTGCATTACTTGTTCAATGTATAATAATAATAATAATTCATAATATTAACTTAAATTACCGTAATTTAACTTATATAAAATGAAATTATGAATTATAATTATTAAGACCGTAATAAAATAAAACGTAAACGTAAAAAGTATTTAATTAAGTCAGCGCCATCTAGCGGCAGTTTTACAAACTACGTTCAGCTAATATAATTTTATATTAATATTCTGTATGCAGAATTTGACAAATTAATCAATAAAAAGTTGTATATTTTATTTATTAAAAAATTTATATTAAAAAAATTATTAGTTATTTTGAGAATTTTTTATTTTTTATTTTACTTTAATCCGTAATTTTACTATCACAACATTCATTCAAAAGCACGTGTGTATTTTCGTTACTATAAATGAATTAATTTTAAAAAAATTATCCTACAGTTAATTAAATAATATGTAATTCATAAATAAAATGTAATTAAGCAGTAATGCAATAAAATAAACAGATACGACTAGGTGGCCTATACGGGTTGTACATGTTTGCCAAGGGCCCAGAACAAACGGGAAACCTTCAGAAACAAATCAAACATAGGAAAAGTGTTTCCTCTTTTATGAATATTTGAAAAATTCCCTGTTTGATTTATCAGTTAACACCTTAAGACGGCTGATAACAACAGATAACAAGCTGATAACATAAAGTGTCCAAAAAATTGTATATTTTTCATCAAAATATTTACATCCGAATCCAAATGAACTTTTAAACGTATCCAAAAAATTACTTCAAAAGAAACTTCGTAAACTTGTAATGATAATAATAAAAATAAAACAACCACAAAGCCCCCATAATAACACGTTTTTCTTTCACTAAAACATTAAAATTAACCTTAATTAAAGTAATTAGAGTTTTTAAAAGAACAGAGTTGAGACGGATTCGCTGGGATCTGGATTCCTCAGAAATTTTTGTTTTATAGAAAAAAGCTAAAAAAAATTATAATAGAATCAAGTAGTAAATAGTTAAAACAGATACGCATGCTGGATTTTTCATTTTAAATTCCGGAAAATAGTTAATTTAAACTCCGGTAGGTGGCGTGATGGGGCTCCAGTCCTGTCTGGGAGAGCTGTGGTCACTGAAGGATTCAGACAGTAGATCCGGTTTAACGTCTACTTGGTTCTGGAACTGCCCTGAATGGCTGGAACTTGATCCTGAAGCTGATCTCTCCATGGTGACTGGGGAGATTTGCTGCTGCTGGAAACTGTTGGTTGCTGCTGTAGAGGCCGGAATTGTCGGCGCTGAAAAAGTACGGTGCGGATGCGTAGCCCCCCGGAAGTACCGGATATCCGCCGGAAGGAAAGGAGAGAGCGAAGTCAGGACCCCCGTGCGGACCGGCGGTGGCTGGATAGTAAGATCCTGATGGATAGGAGCCTGACTGAGCGTAGTGCTGCTGCTGGTGCTGCTGTACCTGCTAAAAAATTCGTATAATCAATAATAACAATAATAATAATGATGATAGTCCTACTACTATTGCTACTGCTACTGGTGTTACTACTAATATTGATAATCCTACCACTAAAACTACTACTCTACTACTAAATAATAGTGCTACTATTACTATTGTTATTGCTACTACTACTATTGCTACTGCTGCTAGTACTGCTACTAACGCTACTACTGCTACTACTACTACTTTCACTACTACCGCTATTCCTACTACTACTACTACTACTAATAATAATAATAATAATAATAATGCTACAATTACTATTGCTATTACTACTATTGCTACTGCTGCTAGTACTGCTACTAACGCTACTACTGCTACTACTAGTACTATCACTACTACCGCTATTTCTACTACTACTACTACTACTACTACTACTACTACTACTACTAATGATAATAATAATAGTAACAATAATAAGAACTCACTTGTTGGTAGTCCCAGGAGGTCCATCCGCTTCCTGCCGCGGGGACGGATTCAGAGGTGCCTGAGGTGCAGGGCCAGGAGCCGTTGCTCCAGGCGCTGGAGGCCCCTGACGACCCGGAGTTCTGAAAGGATGCCGCGGGAGTTTGTATTGCCCCTGACGCAGCTGGCGTGGCCCCGTAAGATGCTGTAAGAACACACAGAGAAACAACAAAGGGTTATTGGAGTTCGTGAATCAATGAACTGTAGGACTTGTTCCAGTATATGAATCACGAATCTGGAATAAATCTTATACTAGAATAGTATTCAGTCTGAATGTTGTGCAAGTCTGTATAGTGTGGTTCATTAAGAGTTAAAGAGTTAAGAAAAGGTAGTAGTAGTAGCAGTAGTAGTAGTACGGTATTTGTTGGTACTACTACCACAACCACAATACTGTTGTGGGAAATGTAAAGAAAAGTTTTACGAAGACAATATATTATTTGCGGCTTAAAGAAGCTGGTACGATAATGTTTCTAACAACAGCAACTACTACTACTACTACACTGCTACTACAACTACTGCCAGTGGCAATACTATAGCATTACTACACTGCTGTAGTATCCGAGTTCTTACATACAACTTACTATTTCGAAATCACTTAAAGATACCGACAACAACTACAAATACAACACCAACATTTACTACTACTAATGCTACTACTGCGGTATCCATATGGATTTTTGTGGAAAATTTACTACTGCGACTTCAAAGGTACCCACCGCCATCTTGGTTTATAAACACCTACAACAACAACTACTACTACTACTGCACTGCTACTGGAGCGAGTTACCCATGGAGAACCTTTCTCCACATCTTCAGATCCAACAACACGAACAATAACTACTACTACAGTACTATGACCACAGAGTAAAAACCAAGTTGTACGGAGAACTTTGTTGTTTGCAACTTCCGATTCCGACTACAACTACTACTACTACTACCACCAAGTGTAACAACTACCACTATAAGCAACTACTATTTGAATTGCATTTCTGCTGTTCTGTACCAGTGTTACTAACTACAATTTTTACTATACCAGTAAGAATTATACTACTACCAATACTACTACTACTACGACTATAACTGCTGTTGTATCTTTGACTTCTTCAAGAGAGCCTATTCATACTCGATTTCAATAAGACATCTACATCTACAACAACAACAGTAACAATTACTACGACACTGCTCAGTACTACACCTATAGCGTATCTAGGTCTAAATTTTACGAAGAATCTGTTGTTTTCAGCTTCAAAGATATCGATTACAACTGCGTGTAAAGAACTATACTACTACTACTACTGTTATTACTATCACTACTACTACTTTCATTTTACCATTGTTGTATCTTGGAACTACTTTACCCGGAACAAAACCAAATACCCAACCTGAAAGCCACGCCGATCTCGCTATTACTTTTACAACAATAACAACTACTACTATTGCAACTACAGTACTGAACTGCACCTAGAGTGTATCTATACGTCTAGTTTTATGGAGAATCAGTTGTTTGCGACTTCAAAGACACCGACCACTTCCAAAAACCCGTTTAGCACTTATACTACTACACTACTTCCACTACTACATTAAATGTGCAACAACAGTAACTACTACTACTATAACGCTACTGTGTCTTTGACCAGCACTTTACGAAGAATCTATCTGTACGTACATCTTCGAATACGATCTTTAATATTACTTCAACAACAACAACAACAACTACTACTACAACTACACTACTACACCTAGAGTGTATCTAGGTCTATTTTTATGGAGAATCTGTTATTTGCGACTTCAAAGACACCGAAAACTTCCAACAGCCTTTGTGGTACTTTACAACTACACTTAATGTGCGACAGCAGTAACTACTACTACTGTAACGCTGTTGTATCTATGATCAGCCCTTCAGAAGAAATTTGTACTGCACTTAGATGACGATATTTAAAGTTGCTTCTACAACACCAACAACAACAACTACTACTATTACAACTACACTATTACACCTCTAGTGTATCTAGGTCTAGTTTTATGGAGAATCTGTTGTTTGCGACTTCAAAGGCACCGACTGCCTCCCACCACCACCACTACTACTACTACTACTACTACTACTACTACTACTACTACTGCTACTGCTACTACAACTGCTTCTACTGCTAATACACTACAGCATGACTTGCGCTTTCACAGATGTCAATCTGACTGTAATTCCACCTTCAATAACAACATCTACTACTATGACAACTACACTACTACACCTCTAGTGTATCTAGGTCTAGTTTTATGGAGAATCTGTTGTTTGCGACTTCAAAGGTACCGACCACACGCGCCAAAGGCGTTTTATTTTGATTTTCCTTCAACGATAAGCCGCTGCGGCTATTAACATTTAAAAGGGACACCACCGCCAAGTTTCCCTCACCTTCACCATTTTCATTTCTACACACATTCTTCTTCCCTCTCTTCTTTCCTGTCCACACAAACATATTCCTTTGTATTTGTTATAATACAAATATATAGATATAGTATTTTCAGTTACTATTATTAGATAGTATATGTACAATGACTCAAACATATTCCTTTGTATTTTATCATAATATAATATAATATAATATATTATTTTCAATTATTATTCAATGACACAAACATATTCCTTCATATTTGTTATAATACAAATACATAGATATATTATTTTCAGTTATTATTATTGGATAATATATGTACAATGACACAAACATATTCTTTTATATCTGTTATAATATATTATTTCCAGTTACTATTATTAGATCATGTATGTACAATTATTTGTTATAATATAATATATTATTTTCAATTATTATTATTAGATAATATATGTACAATGACAGAAACATATTCCTTTATATTTTATTATGATACAATATATTATTTTCAGTTACTATTATTAGATAATATATGTACAATGACACAAACATATCCTTTATATTTTATTATAATACAACATATTATTTCGAGTTACAATTATTAGATAACGTATGTACAGTGACACAAACATATTCCTTTATATTTGTTATAATACAATATATTATTTTCAGTTACTATTATTAGATAATATATGTACAGTTATCATGTATAATTATCATTATCAATTATTACTTGTATTATTTATGATTATGGCCTGTTTGCCTGTCTTGGCATACAAAAAAGTTACTTATGATTGCTAATTTTAATTCTAGAACTTATAACAGAGTTCCCATTTTCTGTTTTTCCCCTTTTCCCTTAAAGAGGGCTCTATTTCCCTTTTTCACCCCTTAGCTTGAAAACACCCGTTTCCCCTTTTTCCCCTCCATGCTGGGATGTAAAGCTGTACATTTCCCTTTTCTCTCTTTCCTTACTTTTCCCTTTTTCGGATCCAGTTTTCCCTTGTTTCAGGGAATTTCCCTGCAAAGTGGGAACGCTGTGTAATAATATGTATTGTACTATGACTATTACTTTTCTCACATGCATTAAACTAGATTTTAAATACGTATATATAATTATTTATTACAATAAAATTAGTATCAAATTATATATTTTAATAATCTTTTTCCAATTATTTTTAAGTAAATTATTTTATAATATATTAACTAATTTCGATATCCAATATTAAATAAATATCTTTTTTCTTAAATTTACTGATTTTCTTGCAATTATTTTCAATTTTCGATACTTTAACATATTTAATGTTATACTATATATTAATTAATAATTATATTAATAACACAATTAATTAATTTAATTTTACATATTTATTTTACGTTCCAAAATTAATTATAATATTTTTTCCGCTTATTTTTTTCTGTCGTTTCGGCTTCTCTTTATTATCAGCGCAATCACTTTTAATATTAGATTCGGAGCTGATTGTTTTACAACCTTTGCTGATACGCTATGTCCGTTTTTCCCTCTCTTTCTTTCCTCCAGGGAAAGTTTTTTTCCCCCCACAGAATTATTACTAGATTTTTACAATCTTATATACACGGAGGAAAAGCTACGATGGATTAGTTCTTGGAACGGATTTCAGAAATAGTAAAGTAGTAGGTAGTTGGTAAGTAATGGAACAGTTGAGAAGAATGGGGAATTCTATAAAGTAGTAACTGGGTAGCAAGTAAGTTGTGAAATAGTAAAGAAGTAGTTGTAGTAGCATTAGTACAGTTGAGAAGAATGGGAATACAAAAGTAGTAACTGGTAGCCAGTAAGTTGACCCAGAATTATTGCTAGATTTTTACAATCTTATACACGGAGGAAAAGCTACAATGGATTAGTTCTTGGAACGGATTTCAGAAACAGTAAAGTAGTAGGTAGTTAGTAATAGAACAGCTGAGAAGAATGGGGAATTCTATAAAGTAGTAACTGGGTAGCAAGTAAGTTGTGACACTGTAAAGTAGTAGTTGTAGTAGCAGTAGTACAGTTGAGAAGAGTGGGAATACAAAAGTAGTAACTGGTAGTCAGTAAGTGAGAAATTGTAAAGTAGTAGTTGTAGTAGCAGTATAGTAGAATTGAGAAATGCATGAATTTAGAAGTAGTAACTGGTACAGGGCGTAAGTTAAGAAATAGTGAAGTAGCTAGATGCTAGTTCAGACAGGGTCAGAAAGGTAGCAATAGTACAGCTAAGAGAATTCAAAAAAAGTAACTGCTACCAAGTGAGTTAAGAAATAGTGAAGTAGCTAGATGCTAGTTCAGACAGGGTCAGAAAGGCAGCAATAGTACAGCTAAGAGAATTCAAAAAAAGTAACTGCTACCAAGTGAGTTAAGAAATAGTGAAGTAGCTAGATGCTACTTCAGACAGGGTCAGAAAGGTAGCAATAGTACAGCTAAGAGAATTCAAAAAAAGTTACTGCTACCAAGTGAGTTAAGAAATAGTAAAGTAGCTAGATACTAATGGTACAGGTTACTGAAATGGGAACAGTAAGTTAGCAGTTAGCAATAGTAATACTAATTCAAAAACGGTAAGTTAGTTGTTACAGATTAGCAATACTAGTTTAAAGAAAGTACCGGTCCAAAACTGAAGATTTCTACCAAACAAAGTATAAGCAAAGATTCTTGATTCTTAACTGCTGTGTAAGATTCTTGAAGATTTTTAACCAGGAATCTTCAGCATCCACGATTCTTGGATTCTTACTTCTAGCAAACGAAGTATAGGCAAGATTCTTTGATTCGTAACTACCGTTCTCTAAGATTCTTGAAGAATCTTAATTTAAGAATCTTGATTCTTAACCAGGAACCTTCGTTCACGATTCCTGGATACTTATTTCGAACATACAAAGTATAGAAAGCAGAGATTCTTGATTCTGGACTCCTGTTCTCTAAGATTCATGAAGATTCTTAAGCAAGATTCTTAATAAGGAATCTTAACTCTTAATCAGGATACTTAATTTTCACTTCTAGCAAACAAAGTATTGAAAGCAAAGATTCTTAACTCCTGTTCTCTAAGATTCTTGATTCCTTGAAGATTCTGGGTTTACGATTCTTGGTACACAGAGAATCTCAGAAGTGGAGAAACTCAAAACAGAGGAAGATAAACGACATTTTAAGTCTTCTTGATTCTTGATTTAAGATTCTTGATTCTTAACTACTGTTCTCTAAGATTCTTGAAGATTCTTAAGCAAGATTCTTAATGAAGAATCTTAACTCTTAACCAGGACCCTTAATTTTCACTTGTAGCAAACAAAGCACTGAAAGCAAAGATTCTTGATTCTTAACTACTGTTCTCCAAGATTCTTGATTCCTTGAAGATTCTGGGTTTACGATTCTTGGTCCACAGAGATTCTCAGAAGTGGAGAAACTCAAAACAGAGGAAGATAAACGATATTTTAAGTCGTTTAGAACGGAATATGTTGCCAAAGCTCCCGAAATCTGAAACGTGTCTCTGTCTCCAGAGACTTTTATGGGACTTTTTTCAGAAAACCGAGTGCCGCCGCACCTGCGATATGCCCTTGATAACAACTGATAACAGTTGATGATAATGATAGAGAGCTTGATAACATTTGATAACAGCCGATAATCATTGATAAACAACGGCTGGATTGATCTAAATTTTCTGAATTTGAATTAAGTGTGGCTGTAAGAAGTTGTAACTGGATGATAACAACTGATAACAAGGTGACAACATTTGATAACAGCCGATAATCATTGATAAACCACGGCTGGACTTATCTAAACTTTCTGAAAACGAATTAAGCGTGGCGATAAGAAGCTCTAACTGGATGATAACAACTGATAACAGTCAAAGACAATGATAGAGAGCTTGATAACACTTGATAACAGCCGATAATCATGAGAACAAACGGCTGGATTTATCTAAATTTTATGAAAATAAATTCAGTGTGGCGATAAGAAGCTGTACTGGATGATAACAACTGATAACAAGGTGATAACACTTGCTAACAGCCAATTATCATTGATAAACCACGGCTGGATTTTTCTAAATTTTCTGAAAATGAAGAAAGTGTGGCGATAAGAAGTTGTAACTGGATGATAACAACTGACAACAGTCGATAACAATGATAAGGAACTTGATAACACTTGATAACAGCCGATAATCATGAGAACAAACGGCTGGATTTACCTAAATTTCCTGAAAATCAATTAAGTGTGGCGATAAGAAGTTGTAACTGGATGATAACAACTGATAACAGTCGATAACAATGATAAAGTGCTTGATAACACTTGAAACAGCAGATAATCATGATAACAACGGCTGGATTTATCTAAATTTCCTGAAAATGAAGTAAGTGTGGCGATAAGAAGTTGTAACTGGACGATAACAACTGATAACAAGGTGATAACAGTTGATAATAAGTGATAACAAGCGCTGAAGTTATCAAATTCATTCGCAAATCAATAAAGTTACTTGAATGCGAAGTGTTGGCTGGGACAATATCGAGATAACACTTGATAATTCATGATAACAGCTGATAACTAGGTTGATAACAGTTGATAACAAGTGATAACAAGGGTCAGATAACTAAAGCTTATCCCCAGTGCGATAAATCACGAAGAAAACAAATGGTAACTGGATCATAACAGGTTATTAACATTGGATAACACTCGATAACACTTGATAACAGTTGATAACAATGATAACAAGGGCTATATTTATCTAGATAATCTACCAGTCAGATAAGAGTGATGATAAAAAGTGATAACTAAGGGTCCGAAGAAACTCCTAGGAAAAGTGTACGAAGCTTATTTGATAACAGATGATAACAGATGATAACACGAAGATAACATGGAGGTAACAGGTTGATAACAGTGATAACATGACCTAGGTGTACGAAGATTATTGGAAGTATCAGACCCCTTGGTGATAACCGGACGATAGCAGATTGTTAACACTAGATAACAGCTGATAACCAGCCTTGACAATACCTGATAACACTTGATAACAATTGATAATAAGTGATAACAAGGGTCAGATACCTAAAGATTATCCCCAACACGTTTAATTATGAAGATAACAAATGATAAACTAGTTATTAACCCTCGACAACAGTTGATAACAATGATAACAAGGGCTAAAGTTATCAAGATTATCCGCAAAATCCATCAAGTTGTGAAGGTAACAAATGATAACCGGACGATAATTGGTTGTTAACACTTGATAACAGCTGATAACCAGCCTTGGTAACACCTGATAACATTAGAACACAGCCAACAATAAACGTTTGACCCGAAACTACTCAACTAATGACCCAGGGCCTCGTTTTACGAGCTTTCAACACTTGACCCTTCTGTTCTCACGTGTTATCAAGTGTTATCATCTGTTATTACCCCTGTTATCATCTATCATCAGTTAACCTGTTCCCCCATAACTCAAACCTATTAACTAAATTGAACCAGGAGAAGGGGAATTAATATCTCCAGCGAAAGGGAAAAAGGGGAAAAGGGAATTACAAAGCGTATAGCTTATTCTAGCAAGGAGGGGAGAAGAGGGGAAAAGGAAAATTAAGAAGCGTAGCTTATTCTAGCATGAAGGGGAAAAGAAGGGAAATAAGGGAAAGAAGGAAATTAAGAAGCGTAGTTTATTCTAGCATGGAGGGGGAAATAGTGGGAAAAGGGAAACTGAAAAACGTAGCGTATTCTAGCATGGAGGGGGAAATAGGGAAAAAAGGGGAATAGGGAAATTAAGAAGCGTAGCTTATTCTAGCATGAAGGGGAAAAGAGGGGTAATAAGGGAAAAGGGAAATTAAGAACCGTAGCTTGTTCTAGCATGAAAGGGAAAAGAGGGGAAATAAGGGAAAAGGGAAATTAAGAAGTGTAGCTTATTCTAGCATTGAGGGGGACATATTGGAAAAAGGGGAAAAGGGACACTGAGAAACGTAGCTTATTCTGGCATAGAGGGGAAAAGAGGGGGGAAGGGAAAAAGGAAATTAAGAAGCATAGTTTATTCCAGCACGGAGGGGAAAAGAGGGGGAAAAAGGGAAAAGAGAACTTAAGAACCGTAGTTTATTCTAGCATGGAGTGGGAAAGAAGGGAAAAAAGGGGAAAAAAGAAATTAAGAAGCGTAGCTTATTCTAGCATGAAGGGTGAAAGAAGGGGAAATAAGGGAAATAGACTTACGCAAAGGTGGCGATTTCCTGACGGAGGTGGGCACGGAGTACGGGGCGATCCGGTGCGTCGCCGTGTGCGGATGAAGCGCCGACGAGGCCCTTCCGGACGCCAGGGCAGCTAGACGCGTTCCGGCGGCGCTGTAGACGCTCTGGGCGCCAGGACTTAAATACCACGACCCATCTAAATCATCAAATTTAATGAGTATATTTTATTATTCTTGTTACGAGCTTTAATACAATATTAATTATTATACATTTAATTATCTTATTATTATTTATCGCAGTATTCATTTCTAAATTTTTATTGATTTAATGATTTTAAAATTACAAGGGTGTGAAACTCCCAATAATCTTAGTACACTTGGGTCATGTTATCTCTGTTATCAACCTGTTATCTTCGTGTTATCAAACAACCTCCGTACACTTCTCCTCGGAGTTTCGGACCCCTTGTAAAATTCAATATTTGTATAATGAAACTAATTATAAGATTTAAGAGATAACGATTTAACTTAATAATGATTACATAAAATAATATATATTTCTATATATATTATGTTTTATTAGATTATAATAATAATTATTACTTAATAATGATGAGTAATAATTATTACTATTTCTTTTTAAAAAATCATGTTTTTTAATATTTTCGTGCATAGTTTAAAATAATTATAATTAATTAATTAATATATTTTTATTACAGAATTACACGTGATACTTTAAGTATAAATATTATTTTTATAAAATTAATTTATATTAATACATTACTATAAATAGCACAAGATAATTTTAATTAAATAATTTATATTTATTATTTCTGGAAGGATTTTTTCTTGCAGTTTCAGTGTATTGCAATAATTCGAATAATAAATGTGTATATATATAATATATTATACATAAGTTAATAATTTATATTAATACATTGCTATAAATAGCACAAGATAATTTTAATTAAATAATTCATATTTATTATTTCTGGACGGATTTTTCTTGCAGTTTCAGTGTATTGGAGTAATTCGAATAATAAATGTATATATATAATATATTATACATAAATTATTAATTTACATTATACATTACTATAAATAGCAGAAGATAATTTTAATTAAATAATTCATATTTATTATTTCTGGAAGGATGTTTTCTTGCAGTTTCAGTGTATTGGAATAATTCGAGTAATAAATGTATATATATAATATATTATACATAAATTATTAATTTACATTATACATTACTATAAATAGCAGAAGATAATTTTAATTAAATAATTCATATTTATTATTTCTGGAAGGATGTTTTCTTGCAGTTTCAGTGTATTGGAATAATTCGAGTAATAAATGTATATATATAATATATTATACATAAATTATTAATTTACATTATACATTACTATAAATAGCACAAGATAATTTTAATTAAATAATTAATATTTATTATTTCTGCAAGGATTTTTTTCTTGCGGTTTTAGAGTGTTGGAATAATTCGCCATGTGTTCTGGTATTTTCTGGAGAAATTTTCCAGAAAAGAAAAAAAGTTACCGTAAAAAAAATGAAGTAATTTCATTATACTGCCAAGACCTTGATGAACCATTAAATGATTAAAAGCAGAGAATCGCTGCAGGTCATTCATTTTTTTAAAAAGTCCTTTCAGATAGTATCGCAAATAACTCAATCCATTGTAATAATAACGTAATGATAATGATAATAACAGCAGTAGATAAACTGTCGAATAGATGGACACGGTTGTGTGAGAAGGGGAAGGAAAATCTAGAAGCTGGAAAGTCCAAGGATTCGACAGATTGTTACGGTAGGGAGAATGATGACGATGATGATGATAGGTAATCTGTCGAATATGTGGACACGGTTTGTGGGAGAAGAGAAGGAAACTCTGGAAGCTGGAAAGTCCAAGGATTCGACAGATTGTTAAGGTAGGAAGAATGATGGTGACGATGATGATAGGTAATCTGTCGAATAGATGGACACGGTTGTATGAGAAGGGGAAGGAAAATCTGGAAGCTGGAAAGTCCAAGGATTCGACAGATTGTTACGGTAGGAAGGATAATGATGACGATGATGATAGGTAATCTGTCGAATAGGTGGACACAGTTGTGTGTACGAAGGGAAGGAATCTCTGGAAGCTGGAAGTCAAAGGATTCGATAGATTGTTACGGTAGCAAGAATAGTGATGACGATGATGATAGCTAATCTGTCGAATATGTGGACACGGTTGTGTGAGAAGGGGAGGAAACTCTGGAAGCTGGAAGTCCAAGTATTCGACAGATTGTTACTGTAGGGAGAATTATGATGACGATGATGATGATAGGTAATCTGTCGAATAGGTGGACACGGTTGTGTGAGAAGGGGAGGAAAATCTGGAAGCCGGAAAGTCAAAGGATTCGATAGATTGTTACGGTAGGAAGAATAATGATGACGATGATGATGATAGGTAATCTGTCGAATAGGTGGACACAGTTGTGTGTACGAAGGGAAGGAATCTCTGGAAGCTGGAAGTCAAAGGATTCGATAGATTGTTACGGTAGCACGAATAGTGATGACGATGATGATAGCTAATCTGTCGAATATGTGGACACGGTTGTGTGAGAAGGGGAGGAAACTCTGGAAGCTGGAAGTCCAAGTATTCGACAGATTGCTACTGTAGGGAGAATTATGATGACGATGATGATGATAGGTAATCTGTCGAATAGGTGGACACGGTTGTGTGAGAAGGGAGGAAAATCTGGAAGCCGGAAAGTCAAAGGATTCGATAGATTGTTACGGTAGGAAGAATAATGATGACGATGATGATGATAGGTAATCTGTCGAATAGGTGGACACGGTTGTGTGTGTGAAGGGAAGGAAAATCTAGAAGCTGGGAGTCCAAGGATTCGACAGATTGTTACGGTAGGAAGAACAGTGAAGACAATGATGATGATAGGTAATCTGTCGAATAGGTAGACAGGTCGCGTGGGTCCATAGATACTTTGCGTCATGTCCACCGATTCAGCAGATTGTAACAGCGTCAATAAGAACGATGGACACCAATGATAATAATAACACAGATAATAATAAAAGTTAATCTGTCGAATAGGTGGACAGGTCCCTCTGAAGAGGTTTTCGCCCTTATTGAAATACAAATCCGAGGATTCACTTTTAGCAACTAAAGTGAGTTCAGCTACTATTCAGCTACCTATTCATTCGGTACTCAACCTGTATGGCTTTTTTTTTTATTGGGAATGCATAGAAAAAAGTCCTTCTGAAGAAGTTTTCGCCCTTATTGAAATACAAATCCGAGGATTCACTATTAGCAACTAAAGTGAGTTCAGCTACTATTCAGCTACCTATTCATTCGGTACTCAACCTGTATGGCTTTTTTTATTGGGAATGCATAGAAAAAAGTCCTTCTGAAGAAGTTTTCGCCCTTATTGAAATACAAATCCGAGGATTCACTATTAGCAACTAAAGTGAGTTCAGCTACTATTCAGCTACCTATTCATTCGGTACTCAACCTGTATGGCTTTTTTTATTGGGAATGCATAGAAAAAAGTCCTTCTGAAGAAGTTTTCGCCCTTATTGAAATACAAATCCGTGAGTGGGGGTTATAAAATGCGTACGCCAGGTAGCCAGAGCCAATGGCTTGCACGCATACGCAATAACTCTTTTGATGAGTATTAGAGGGACCAGAAAGCCGCTTGCTTTTGGCCGGTTCCTCTATACGACAACAACAAGCAACAACAGCAACATCAATACAACAAGAAGAGACACTACAACAACAAAAAGAAAACGTCAAGTTCTTATGGAGGGACCTGAAAAAGACGCCGCCGCGTAAGAGGTTTTTATGCCGGTGAGCAAAGGAGACTTGCGTGACTGGGTCATTCGTCTCTCTCTCTCTCTCTCGGCTCTTATCGTCCCCGTTTTTCGGCAAAATTAACATTTTATTTCATTTCATTCCATCAATAAGACAGACACGATGCAACATTTTGTCAGTTACATCACTACCATTTACATACCTAAGGCCTTTAATATCATTTCATATAGAAAAAAAAATTCTTCAAATGGCTGGAACATTCCTGGAACATTCCTGGATTTCGTTGCTTTTCTTGTAAGAATTTCAATAAATATTGCGACTGATATACTTGGGATATGACTGATGATCTGCCAGTGATCAAAACTTTTGTAAAACTGTTGACAAAATGCAGAGAAAAAGTTCAATTTTCCCTTTTTCCCCTCTTCCCTTATCTTTCCCCATTTTCCCCCTCCGTCCTAGAATATGCCATGTCTAGATTTCCCCTTTACATTCTTCTCTTCTTCTTCCCTTATCAGACCCCATTTCTCCCTTTTTCAGGGAATTTCCCTGCAAAAGTGGAAATACTGGTTGAGAGTCTAATCTACGCTATTATTGGTGGGTAAAAACGAATAGTTGTAATTAAAATTAATAATCGATGATTAATTAACTGAATTGATGATTTTTAATTGAAATAAACTTACATTATTGGGAATATTGATGAATGAACCAAGGGGTCCGAAACTTCCAATAATCTTCGTACACCTTAGGTCATGATTTCACTGTTCTCAACCTGTTATCTCTATGTTATCCCCGTGTTATCACGTGTTATCAAATAATCTTCGTACACTTTTCCACGGAGTTTCGGACCCCTTGGAATGAACTAATAGTTCTCGATAGTAGTAATCGACATAACATATAACCAGTTTACGTGAATATTAATGAAATGAAATTAACTTACATTAAGGATACTGAAGAACAACCAGATATCGTTAATATAATCTGCAAACTACTAAATTGCTAATTGCTAACTAACTGAATCAAGCTTACACCGTGACCACTGATGAACGAGCTCATATCGTTCCATAATCTGCTAACTACTAAATTGCTAATTGCTAACTAACTGAATCGAACTTACATTGTGAGTACTGATGAACGACGGAATGCGGATGTCCTTCAGGATGCTCGCCCTGGTGGTGAGATCCTCCAACCGAGGATCGTTCCTTCGAGTCCAGGAAGGCTTTGGCAAAAGGGTTGTGCTTGATCTTCAATGCCGTCACCTAAAATTAGCAGAATACATCACAATATAATTAATATACATATTAGTTTAGTTAGTTTTTAAATATAATAGTTCGTTTTTTAATACTAATTCATCGTTACCTATAAACCATATAGCTATTTTGCTAGGTTTTGCTGACTAACTGCTAATCAGTACTGATTTGCCAACCAATATTGCTAGCTACTAAAAGCACTAGTTTTTGCTTAAAAACCGCTAACTAGTAAGCACTAGTACTTGCTAACTACATATTAATTACCAAGTACTAGTTTTTGCCAATTAGTTGTTAACTGCTAAGTATTAGATTTTGCCAACTAGTTACTAAATGCTGAGTACTAGAAATAGACAAATAATCACTAATTGCTAAGTACTAGTATTTGCTGACTGGTTGCTTACTACTAAGTTACAGGTTTTACTTATTCCAAATTAGTGTGTCCTACACTTTTTGCTCAGTAATCGCTAGGTGCTTAAGTACTAGTTTTAGCTAACACTATCTGTGAACTGCTAAGTACTAATTTTTGCTAAACTTATAAACGAACTATAATAGTTACTGCACTATGATTACTTAGTGCGTGTTACATAGTACCTGTTATACTGCCAACTATTAAGTTATTAACATAGTTAGCATTCTTTTACTACCTACTATTATCCCTTGGCCGGCCATTACGCTATACCAGTTATTACACTTCATTATCCTTTAGAATCTTTGACTGTAGTTTATACTACTACTATTAGTTCTACAATTACTTATCAGGTTGACTAAACTATTTCGGTTGTTTTTATAAAAGCTACTACTGGGGCTAATGATAATCCTGCTGCTGCTACTACTACTACTACTCCTATCATTACTATTAGTACTACTACTCCCCACTCCTGCAACTACTATTACTTTTTATTCCCCTACCATCACTACTGCTGTTACTACTCGTGATATACTCCTTACTCCTGCTACAGCTGCTACTACTACTACATTGCTAGTGCTATAGCTAGTACAGTCTCTATAGGCATTGTGCTAGCTAACAACAAACTATTACTCACTATGAACTACTAGACGCTGCTACTAAAACGACTCTACGAGCTATTCTGTGCTATTTTTACTGTTTAGTTGATTGTTGCAACAGAATATTTTGCTACTAAGTAAGTTGCTGCCCTGCTACTTTCCTATCAACTACCATTAGTTGCTATCAATTTCTAAGTTTCACTAAGCAACTGCTGCTTTTAGTACAGTCAACTAGTTTAGGTTATTTATCTACTGTGACTATACCGCCAACTACTACTATTAACTAAATTAGTGCTAAATGCTAATACCAACTAACAATACTACTCGCAAAATCATAGCTAACTAGTGTAACTAGTGTTTTTGTTACTACTACTATTGCTTACTTTATATCACTACATCGAGTTCTCTTACTTACTAATCACTGTTACCATGAGATTATTGCTAACATACTACTAACTAGTAATATCCTGTTACTATTACTACCTAGCCTGAGCTACCAACGAAGTATATTGGCACTACTTACTGCTACGATTGATATTTCTACTGCCACAACTACTGACTACTACTACTACCACCACCTCCACCACCACTGCTACTCCTTTTACTTCTACTATTTCATTACGCTCATCACTTACCTCCCTACCACCACCAATACTACAGCTACTACTATCACTAATGCTAAGTTCCACTGTTACTACTACTTATTCTATTATTTAACATATTCATCATTCCTACTACTACTATACAATAACTGCTACTACTACTCTACAAAAGCTACTACTACTATACTACAACTGCTACTACTACACTAAAAAAGCTACCACTACTATACTATAACTGCTACTACTACACTACAAAAGCTACTATTACTATACTATAACTGCTACTACTACACTACAAAAGCTACTATTACTATACTATAACTGCTACTACTACACTACAAAAGCTACTATTACTATACTATAACTGCTACTACTACACTACAAAAGCTACTACTACTGCTTCCATCATATTTATCATTTACCTCAGGATTCTGATAGGCGGTGACTGCGATGAACTGCGTCTCGGGGAAGGCGTAACTAACGATCCTGCGCTCATCCGTTCCCACGCGCACAATGTGGATCCGAGCTTCGTACTTGTGCAGCGAATTCAACATTATCTAAACACATCAAAAATAAATTACAATTTAGAAATTACCAAAATACAATAGAGCAAACGGGCGCTGGTGGCGCAACGGTTAAGACCTTAGGTCAAGACCATCGGCCCTTCACCTCTGGGTGTGTGGGTTCGATCCCACACAGTGCTTCCACTTTGCAAGGAAATTCCCTCGCATAGGGAAAACGGGGAAGAGGGAGAGGGGAAAATGGAGGGAAAAGCGAATTTACCAATGTAGCTTTACTCAGTAGCGCGGAGGGGGAAAAAAGGGAAACTGATATTTTCAAGCGGAGGGGGAAAAAAGGGAAATAAAGTGGAAGCACTGATCCCATTCAGATAATATAATATTTGTAATTAAAATTTTTTACCAATCATAATTATTTTATTAACTATAATACGAATTATTATATTATTTCCAGTGTTTCCACTTTTCTATTTTCCCTTTTTCCCCTCTTCCCTTATCTTTCCCCTTTTCCCCCCTCTCCGTGTTAGAATATACAATGTCTAGATTTTCCCTTTACCCTCTTCTTCTTCTTCCCTTTTCAGTCTCCATTTCTCCCCTTTTTTCAGGGAATTTCCCTGAAAAAGTAGAAACACTGATTATTTTTATGCTTTTTTATAAAAATAAATTAATTACCATAAATAAATCTATTCTTAAATTATTTTAAAACAATTTTCGCGAATATTATTACTGCGACTTTCCCACGGTTTCTTTTTAGGGCTGTGGACCGTATTTATTGTACTCTAGTGGCTCGCAGAAAAAAAATCTAAAAAATCACCAAAAAAATCGGCAAAAAAAGGTCATTTCAATTAACGTGACCTTGACACTCACAAGTTCAAGGTCATTAAGAAACTAGTGCGATTCGCAAATACAGCTTCTGGTTTCAAGGTATATTAAAAAAGACAAGGGATTCTCGCTTGTATGAATCTGGGAATCTAGATTGTGAATCTTGGGAATCTTACATGTCATTAGACATAGGTCATAGGTCAAAGGTTCAGGTCAGTTAAAGGTCATTGCGAAAGCAGCTTGATTGCGTTCGAGTTGTGAAAACCCACTACAGCCCAGTGCGACCTTCTTGTGTGTGTTTAGGCATATGCACTGGACCGTAGTGGGGAATTGATTTTTGAAATACACTACGGTCCAGTGCTAGCCTTATGAGTCTTCCAGAATCTCGAATGTTAATCTCTAGGATTCCTAATTAAGATTCAAGATTCTTGTGTCTAGTGCTTACCATTCCAGGTAAACCTACTACAGCCCAGTGCGGCCTTATGCTTTTTTATTTAGGCATACGCACTGGACCGTAGTGGGTAATTGTTTCTTTAAAACACACTACGGCCCAGTGGTAGCCTTACGAATCTGAACTCTATAACGTAGGATTCTTTTGTCTGATACTTACCATCCAGGTGAACCTACTGCAGCCCAGTGCGGCCTTGTGCGTTTATTCAGGCATACGCACTGGGCCGTGGTGGGCAGTTATTTCTTTAAAACACACTACGGCCCAGTGCTAGCCTTACGAATCCGAACTCTATGACCTAGGATTCTTTTTTCTAATGCTTACCATTCCAGGTTCTGATTTTTTGTTCGACAATTTGAGTTTGGCGAAAGAGACGGGGTCCTTCATCCAGTGTTGACCAAAGTTGGGCGATTCGTGATGCATGTAGATGGCGTTTGCCGGTGGACGCTCCGCTTTGCCACTAGGGATCCATCGGCCTTCAACGTACCTGCACCTGCATAAGAAACATAAAGTAAAAGAAGAATTAAAATTTAATAAATTTATATTTTACTGTAAAAACAACAAAATTAAAATTATATCTAATTCTAATTTAATCTAAATTAATCTAATCTAATCATTAATGTAATAATTAATAAATTAATTAAATTATCACCATAAATAAATCTAATTCTAATTCAATCTAAATTGAACTAGTCTAGTCATTAATGTAATAATTAATAAATTAATTACATTATCAACATAATTAAATCTGGTTCTAATTAAATCTAAATTAATCTAGTCTAATCATTTATGTAATAATTAATAAATTAATTAAATTATCAACATTAATAATTTAGTTTCATAATTATTCCGTAATTTGAATGTTACCAAATACTACATGCAAAATAACGGTAATAATTTATTAATTATGCAACGTGTTCGTAATTAATTAATTTTTAGTATAAGTAATTATTTTTAAGTATTTTTTAATATAAGTAGTAAGAAATTTGATAATATGAAGACTGTTTGAACGATTGGTCATTAATTATCGATATTATATTTATATTAATTTAAGTGTCGTACGAATTAATTTAATAATGATAATAATAATAATAATAATAAATTATAAGGGGCGAAACAGGGGGTCGGAAACTTCCAACAATCTTCGCACACCTCGGTCATGTTATCACTGTTATCACTGTTAACAACCTGTTATCTCCGTGTTTCATATCTTATCCAACAATCTTCGTACACCTAGGTCATGTTATCAGTGTTATCATTGTCAAGGGGTCCGAAACTTCCAATAAAGGTCAGGTTATCAGTGTTATCAGCCTGTTATCTCCATGTTACCATGTCTTATCATGTTACCATGTTACCAAGAACCTTCGTACACTTTTCCTCGGAGTTTCGGACCCCTTGAAACAGCTCGACAATTGCTGCATTGTGTATCGATACAAGCAATAAATGTAATCGATATAATGATAACTTTTACCTAAAATCGATTTATTAATCGGCCCTAGTCGACAATCCATAAATAATGCAAAAATAAGTATAATATATAAATAATATAATATTACAATATATATATAACATAATAAATAATATAAGAAATCGATATATAATATATCAATAGTTCATGAACGGGCGACTGAATTTAAATGGGGGAAAATAAATAATATAAACCAATATATGTACATACAAGGAGGTCGATACTAATACCTGCTAACATATGATAACACGGAGATAACAGATTGATAACAGTGATAACACGGCCCAAGTACGTACGAAGATGATTAGAAGTTTTCCGACCCCTTGGATAGTACATAAAGATTTCCTGGACAAACTCAATACATATATATATATAAATATATAAAGGCATATCGATAATATATAATATAAATATCGTTATTATATATACAAAAATATATAACATATAATATAATATACAATATAAAGGCATATCGATATAGCACATAAATAAATCGATATCTAGACATATTAATAACACGTAAATATTTACCGAATAAATTAGATACAATAAAAAAAATCGATTTATATCGATATTACCTTCCTTCGCTATCGATCTGTACGAACTCTAGCAGAATGGAGTACATGGCTCGGGGATCCAATCCCGTTACAGACACTTTGACCACAGGGAACATCCGCCTTCATGAAAAATACATTAATAAATTCAGCAATTTATAAATAATATTTTCAGTTTTATCATTAATAAAATAATATTATATGTATTATAAATAATATTATCAATAAAATATAAATAAAAATTTAATAGAAGTTAATTTAATAAAATTTAATAAACCTAATATCTATATTATTATTAATTTATAAATTTATTATCAATTCGGAAATAATATTAAAATTATTACCACATTTTTATTATTATTATTATTACTATAAAAAATTGACCACAGGGAACATCCCCCTGCATGAAAAATATATTAATAAATTCATCAATTTATAAATAATATTATCAATAATATATAAATAAAAAAAATTTAAGTAAACAATTAATTTAACTTAATGAATTTAATAGAACGAATATAAATATTATTATCAACTTTATCAGTAATAAAATAATAAAATAATGTTATATATACTATAAATAATATCATCAATAATATATAAATAAAAATTTAATAAAACTTAATTTAATTTAATAAAATTTATTAAAACTAATATAGATATATTATCAATTTATAAATTTCCTATCAATTCATAAATAATATTAAAATTAACAGACTGAATTCGCTTAATTTCTAGAGTTCACAAATATTAATTATATAATATACAATGATTGGATGAACTCTCAAGTCACGTGACCTTTTTTTACATTTTTTAGTGATTTTCGATTGGTCGGGTCTTGAAAGAAATGCCCCACGTGACTCATTTCAATTGAGCAATTTTCCGATTGGTCGAAGATAGTGGCACGTGACTCATTCTCGGGACAAGTTCAAACTTGTATACGATTATCGATTTTTTCTTAAATCTATCGATTATTGTCGTATTATCGATTAATTATCGTTTTTGCTCATCGTGGTCACGTGGCTTCGTCTTAATCGAAATCGATTCACTTAGTAATCGATCGATACCGAAAAAATTCCACGCTATTTTAATCGATTTAAAAATTTTAATAATTAGTAAAATATTAATAAATATTTTAATTTTTTATAATCATTTATAATAACTACTAATTAAAAGTTTAATTTTTAATTCATTAATTTAATGGGTTTAAAAAATTTAATAAGTAATGAAATATTAATATACATCATAAAATTTTAATAATAATTTATAATTAATAACTGATAAATATTTTTATTTTTAATTGATTAATTTGAGCGATTAAAAAAATTTTAATAGCTAATAAAATATTAATAAATACTATAATTTTTTAATAATAATTTATAAATATTAAGTAATAAGAATTTTAATTTTTAATTGACTAATTTAATCGATTTAAAAAATTTTAACAACTAATAAAATATTAACAGATAATAAATTTCTTAATAATAACGTATAATTCATAACTAATTATTTTTTGTTATTAATCATAAAGAATTATTAAAAAATCATAATATATATTAAAAAATTAAATATAATAATAATTTATAATTTAAATTTTTTTTTAAATCGATAACTTTCTATACCTTCCGTTTTTGGTGACAATCATTTCGTTGGTGAGTTCTTCAAACTTGGCCCACAGCTCCTGTTCCTCGAGTATCACTCTGCAATCGCTTTCCGCCGTCGCCGCAGTCCCGTCGTTGTGTTTGAATCGATTATTGTGAATCGATTGAATGTTCTGAAGTCCGATACCTCCTTCGGCGGCCGATAAGATGTTGAGTGTGTCACTGTGGCTCTTGTCCATTTCCAGATGCATCGTTCAATAATCCAGTAACGAGAAAAAAAATAAACAAACAAACTCTTGTAGACACACTCCTCCCACAAGTAAACTGCAAGAATACAACTTTGGTTATTAAAGTTTATCAAAATTAATATTTAATTATAATTGACAAGTCGATTGATGCGTCAATCACCGTCAACGTCTCACTTACAACTGATTTTCTTTGTCAAATTGACAGCTGACAACATGTTGAAGGCATCCCGTCAATCATTGGCTGGCCGCTTGAACGAAATTGAACCCCATTGGCTGCTATCATACTAGGCTCCGCCCCGTAACCAATGGAACCTCCCCTTTCGACTTGCGCTGGCTCCTATTGGCTGCATTTTTGACAGGCGGATTTTAAATTTCCATCAAATGTTTTATTCTGGAATAAATCAAATTTTTTATTTGTAGATTATCTCTATATTATTTTCAGTACTTATAAATTAATAATTAACGTTGTATATTATTAGTATTATAATAATTACTCAAATTCATTAGAGTCAACTATTATTAATATAATTGATTATTATGTAATTAATAATGATATATTAAATTATTAATATATTTAGCATAATTATAATATATAATTAACATAAATAACTAGTAATAACATAATAATTAACTATTATTATTATAATTGGTTTATACTGAATTAATTAAATATATTTTCATTTTATGCAAATTTTTTTCCGCAACTGGGCAAAAATTCGGCAATGCGGCATGGCCTTTTAAAAGGGTGTCGGTTTTTACCTCAAATATTACGCGCTTTGGGAGGTCTGGAATTTTGTTTTTACGACAGGTTAAACACTGTATAAGCTCTTACTGAGCAAAACGGTGACTTACGGAGAAATCGATATTTAAATCGATATACGTAAACCATACTACACAAATCGACAATTGAACTATATCGATATTTGTGTAACTAACTCTAAAATATCACTGAATTTCAAAACGGGTACGCCATTTTAGGTTACTTGTTGGGACTTTGATATAGTCTGATATCAATGATAACATTGATAACACAGTGATAACAGCGTGGGAAAATAGTCTTTCGGCATTTGGTCAAACGTTTACCAGATATTATGGAATTAATTATAGTGAGTAATTAACACAGTCTTCAAGGATTTGCAATAATGTCACAGTCGGTACTTTTTTGGTAATGAGAATCCTGTTGGGATTCTTGAATCTTGGGAAGATTCTTACGATTGTTTTGTTGGGAACTCGAAAGTTCCCACGACTGAGGAAAAATTCCCACGGTCACTAAAATCTTCCCAAGGTAAAAGGTTAATTTTTTATTAAATAATGTCATTCATTTCAATATATTAAGTGAATTAGTGCAGTAGAAACTAATTATTATATAAAAATATATGTAATAGTTTAATTAATCATATTAATAAAATGATCACATTATAAAGTATAAGTTAATGCTGATAAATATTATTTATAATAATTATAAGTATATAAATATGATGATTTATTATTATAATTCAAAAATGTACGATCAAAAAAGCCTTTATAACTTAATTACGTGTATAATAATTAAAAAGATATAAATAAGCGGTGACACACTCCAACCCCATATGATGCGTGTCGTTGTATACGCAGTGTATGTCGGTGCGGATTGTGGAGCTCTAATGACGTTGACATGCAAATGAGGAGTTTTTATTTTGTCTAAAGTGTACTGTACGTATAAATAATGTGTATACCACTGGGTCCGCAACTCTAATATTAGTAGTGGAAGTGGTAGTAGTAGTAGTTATAGTAGTAGTAGTAGAACTAGTGGTAGAAGCATTATTAAAAGCAATAGTAGTAATAGTAGTGGTATAGTGGTAGTAGTAGAACTAGTGGTAGAAGTATTAGTAATAGCAATAGTAGTAGCACTATGGGTGCTAGTATTAACAGTACTAGTAAAGTAGTAATAGTAGAACTAGTGGTAGAAGTATTAGTAATAGCAATAGTAGTAGTACTATGGGTGCTAGTAGTTATAGTAGTAGTAGTAGAAGTAGTGGTAGAAGTATTAGTAATAGCATTAGTAGTAACACTATGGGTACTAGTAGTAATAGTAGTGGTATAGTAGTAGTAGTAGAACTAGTGGTAGAAGTATTAGTAATAGCAATTGTAGTAGTACTATGGGTGCTAGTAGTGATAGTAGTGGTAAAGTAGTAGTAGTAGAACTAGTGGTAGAAGTATTAATAAAAGCAATAGTAGTGATAGTAGTGGTATAGTGGTAGTAGTAGAACTAGTGGTAGAAGTATTAGTAAGAGCAATAGTAGTAGTACTATGGGTGCTAGTAGTTATAGTAATAGTAGTAGAACTAGTGGTAGAAGTATTAGTAATGGCAAAAGCAGTAGTACTGTGGGTGCTAGTAGTAATAGCATTAGTATAGTACCAGGGTACTATAGTGCGATGTAATAGTAGTATAGTACTCTACAGTATTGTAATAGTGATACTAATAGAAGTAGAAGAAGCAGCAGTAGTAGTAGTCGTAGTAGAAGTAGCAGTGTAGTAGTATTTGAACAACCACTACTACTACGACTACTGCTACTACTACTACTACTACTTTTATTAATTCTTATTATTGTGATTAACACTAGTTACGCTCCCTTTCGACGACGACACAGTCTGCGTGACACTCAACGTACTTTAACAACTTGTCCCTAATAAAACGTACGCGATGAGCAGCTTGCATGGACAACAACTTATTGTCCCCCATTTTGCATAAATTTAACCCTTGTCCTGTGCACCCATTCAAGATTCTCGTACAAGTATCCCAGAATCACGGTAAGAATCCCAGAATCATGGAATCAAAGAGAGAATCTTAATAGCATGGTAAGAATGTCAGAATCATGAGCAAGAATCTTAGAATCATGACAAGAATCTTAGAATCAAAGAGAGAATCTTAATATCATGGTAAGAATCCCAGAATCATGACTAAGAATCCCAGACTCATGACAAGAATCTTAGAATCATATCAAGAATCTTAGAATCATATCAAGAATCTTAGAATCATATCAAGAATCTTAGAATCATATCAAGAATCTCAGAATCACAGAAAGAATCCCAGAATCATGGCAAGAATCTTGGAATCATATCAAGAATCTCAGACTCAGAGCAAGAATCCCAGACTCATGATAAGAATCTTAGAAACATATCAAGAATTTCAGAATCATGAGCAAAAATCTCAGAATCATGAGCAAGAATCTTAGAATCATGAGTAACAATCCTAGAATCATGGCAAGAATCTTGGAATCAAAGAGAGAATCTCAGTATCATGGTAAGAATACCAGAATCGTGAGCAAGAATCCCACGTGACAAAATCAAGATTTACGCCCCAAAAAAACTTTTGACAATCGGATTGTTTTGACGAGTATTGACCTGACCTTAGGTCAATTTGCTTAGCGCTTATCCCCGCGAAGGATCAGGTCAAAGGTCATGTGGATTAAGCCGCTTGTCTAGAGATGCGTGAGAAACGCAAACAGATGAAACAAGCCCAAAAAATCTTCAAGGTTCTTTCGTAAGAATCTCAGATTCTTCGTCAAGAATCTTACAAAAGAATCTTTCGATGAAAGTCAATCGTTGTCACTGTGGGAAAATGACCCCAGCTGACCTAGAATGACCTTGGACAAATTGGTCAACTGCTTTTGTGTTGACCTTTTCCTACTGCTTCATGCGATATCTTTATTACCATTTTGTCTTTTTTTTCCACCCAGAGGTTCGCAACTTTCAAGAATCGCGAATCTCAAATCAAGAATCTTAAGATTCATTCAAGATTCTTAACGTTTGTCATAAAGAGGGGGTTGGCAACTCTCAGAATCACGAATCTTACAAATTAAGAATCTTGCACTGTGTGAGAGCTTAATTCATTTAAGAATTATGTGGACTTGATAAATAATGATATAATAGTTTGTTATATCTTTTCTGATGGGTAGTGAAAGAGAAGTGATAACAGGTTGATAACATGGTGATAACACTGATAACACGATTCGTTTGGTAAACGTGCTATGCTTAATGCATAAGCTCAAGGATGGATGGTTAAAACGTGATGAGTGTATTTGGTAGAATCACGCAGTTTTGATTCTTAAACGTTGTACTTAAAAGCTTGTACCAGGTTAAGCAAAGTATAATACCATGTTCATACTGCTGGAGGACTATTCCAGTATAAATTGTCAGTTGAGGATAAATCGCATACGTTGACAAGCTAGCTTACTCTCGAAAAGTTATCAGGTTATTAACATGTGTTCAGACGAGGTCACTGGTTCGTTGATTAAGTTCGTGAATCCGTAGAATGATTCACTTTGTATGAATCTTGTGATTCTCTAGATTCAAGTTTCTTGTTTGGGGCTAGATATAGGTATAGATTATATACCAGAATAGTGACAGTGAGAACGTAGTGTAACACCATGTTCGTACTACAGGACTTATTCCAGTATAAAGTGTCAATCGGGGATAAATCACATACGTTGACAAGCTAGCTTATCCTCTAAAAGTTATACCAGAAAATAGCATGTACCAGGGTAAACAAAGTGTATATACAACATGTTTTGGAGGACTTGTTCCAGTATAAATTGTCAGTTGAGGATAAATCACATACGTTGTCAAGCTAGCTTATCCTCGAAAAGTTATACCAGAATTAAGCATGT
Organism: Eulimnadia texana; assembly: GCA_002872375.1. Classification (NCBI taxonomy): domain Eukaryota; kingdom Metazoa; phylum Arthropoda; class Branchiopoda; order Diplostraca; family Limnadiidae; genus Eulimnadia; species Eulimnadia texana. Next base: position 977,875 of record NKDA01000008.1, read on the forward strand.
ACCAGAGCAAACAAAGTGTAATGCATCATGTTCGTACTGGAGGACTTTATTCTAGTATAAAGTATCAATCGGGGATAAATCACTCGTTGAAAAGCTATAGGTTATCTCCAAAAAATTATACCGTTGTAGCGCACTAGTGTGGTCGTAACACCAGTTTCGTACTATTAGGACTTATTCCAGTACAAGTCGTCAATCGGGTATAGATAAATTAAAGAACCAAAGAGGTAAGCTATTCTCAAAATTATACTAGAACAGTTAACCAGTGAGAAGCTGGTGATCTATCAAGACTTTTCTCGTTCTATCTGACTTGGACTATTTTCGCACTGCACGATTTATTCTGTTATAAATCACCATTCGAGAATAAATTGTTTAGTGGAAGAAGAGTCAGCTATATCCAAAATTAATCCAGTATAATAATCAATGTGAACGTTTGCGTTTATAAGATAATATGACAATTCTTTTAGCCTATCCCACATCACTGTCCCAACAATATCCCATATGAAGAACAAATTCTATTATAGGTTATATATATCTTCCAGCTACCCTCTCCCCATTTTATCGAGATGTTCGATGTTGTTGTCCTACTCCCATTGCACCGACTGAGCCTATCCCATTAGTGTTTCATCATATCCCATTTTACCTCACCCCGTTTCGTATCTGGAGTTTATATGAATCGCATATCCTATCTTCCTTAGACCCCATTTGGTCCTATCCCGTCTTGTCCCATCCCATTTTATCGTGCTATCCTATATTATTTGGCTTATTTTCTGTCACACGATGTTCAGCCTATCCCATATCACTACCCCACAGTGTCTCATTTTACTCGGTCCAGTAGCATTATACAGCGTACCGTTTTTTCCTCACCTATAGGTGCCCTATCCCGACATCTATACATAATCCCATCTCAATGTATCCCACCTATCGTCACACTATCTATAACCAATCCCGTTACATCATGCCGTCCCCATTTCGTATATCCCATTTTATCCCGTCGTGTCCCAGTTGAATAGTCTTTACGAATCGTATACAAGAAGTCAGCATGAAAGTGTGGATCTCATTAGTTATCCTATCCCATCTCTCTTGTAAACTCCGTATCCCATTTTCACCTTCAAACCAAATCCCTGCAATATGTTCTATCCCATTTCTATGCTATCCCGTTTTCTATGGTATCCCCTGTGGGAAATGAAGAAAGTCTCAATTTTCCTCATTTTGAAATCTCTATTCCATTTTTGTATCCCATCTTTCCCATCCCAGTGTTGCATGCTTATCCTATCCCATGTACCCATTGGATTCGTAAGTTTTCTTTAGACGTGCGATGTGGGATAGAGATATCCCGAGAAAAGTGGTTCCGTCTGATCCCACATTATTTTTAAATCCAACTTCCATCCCATTATTATCATTTTCCTATCCCTTTTCCACTGCATCTTCCTCAAAAGTGATATGAGGCATTGCGCATGACGGGAACTGTGCGATTTTTCTGCTCTATCCCGTCTTCCCCATCTCATTCTTATACCTTGTCGTTCACATTTCACCCCACCTGTTGTTGTTGTCCCAACTTGGACTCCTATCCTATTCCTTTACGATCACGTTCATGTTACATCCAATAAGCTTTCCCTTTACTTTGTGGGATTGTGTGTGTAAGACACTCAGTCTTATATCCCATCCCATTTCGTTCTGTCCCGTTCCGTCTCAACTTACGTTGTATGCTGTCCTATATCCCATCCTAAGCCTTCCTTTTCCATATTCTATTATCGCATTCTATCTCCCTTGTGCTATCCCGTATTTCCCAGGCCCTACCTCATTTCATTCTTTATATCCCATATCCCCTGTATCCCATCGCATTCCACCTTACCCCTTTACCACCCATGTGCTAAACCACATTCCATCCAATCCCATACTCTTCATCCTATTCCACTCTATCCCATCTCAATATGTCCTATCCCGGTAACCTTCTTCTTCCCTACCCCTTCCACATCACAGTTCACTTAGGTTCGTTGATTCCTCTAAAAGTATAAGTTAATTGCATGGATGCGCGGTGTTCTATCCCGTTTTACCTTATCCCTTGTCCACAATCCCATAATCTTCTCCTCACGTTCTATCCCATTTTATCCTATCCCATTTCCACCCTCTTGCGACACTCTTTTACTTTCTTATCCTATTCACATCAGATCCCACAGGTTCGTTAGTTCCACTTACAATAGCTATGACCGTCATCTTCTATCCGTATTAACCTTTTGTTCCTAGGTTTCATATCCCACCATACGTACATCCCGATTTATCTTACCCAGTCCCATCCCATCCATTAATTAACCCATATCATTACATCACATCCAATCCCGTTTCACTTATTTCATCCTTTACATATCCCATTCTATTTTATCCCATCCTACCCAATATCTTTCCTGGTACCATGGTCTATGTTCTATCCCAATTCACCTTTTATCCCATCCTATAACTCCTATTCTATCCTGTCCAGTCCCGTTATGTCTAACTCCATACCAGTTCTCCCATCCCATTCTACGTATTCTATCCCGTTTCTCCTATCCCATTCTTTGAGTCCTATTCTATCGCGTCCAATCCCATCCTCCTGTTCCACTCTTTGCGCCCCGTTCTACCTACTATATTCAATTTCTTCTATCCCATCCTTTACATCCACGTCTACCGTCCCATTTTCCCCATCCCAGCTTTTACATGACATTCCGTTTCTTACTATCTCATTCTATTTGCCTATTCAATCCCATCCCATTTCTCCTATCCCATTCCTGTGCATTCTGTTATGTCTTATTTTATCCCATCTTTCGTACTTCATCTCACCATCCCATCCCTTACATCCACGTCTACCGTCCCATTTTCCCCATCCCAGCTTTTACACGTCATTCCGTTTCTTACTATTTCGTATTTTTTGCCCATTCCATTCCATCCCATCCCATTTCTCCTATCCCATTCCTGTGCATTCTGTTCTGTCTTATTCTATCCCATCCTTCGTACTTCATCTCACCAATCCCATTCCTTACATCCAAGTCTACCGTCCCATTTTCCCCATCCCAGCTTTTACATGTCATTCTGTTTCGTACTATCTCATTCTATTTGCCTATTCAACCCCATCCCATTTCTCCTATCCCATTCCTGTGCATTCTGTTCTGTCTTATTCTATCCCATCTTTCGTACTTCATCTCACCATCCCATCCTTTACATCCAAGTCTACCGTCCCATTTTTCCCACCTCAGCTTTTACGTCATTCCGTTTCTTACTATTTCGTACTTTTTGCCCATTCCATTCCATCCCATCCCATTTCTCCTATCCCATTCCTGTGCATTCTGTTCTGTCTTATTCTATCCCATCCTTCGTACTTCATCTCACCAATCCCATCCCTTACATCCAAGTCTACCGTCCCATTTTCCCCATCCCATTTCTCCTATCCCATTCCTGTGCATTCTGGTCTCTCTTATTCTATCCCATCCTTCGTACTTCATCTCACCAATCCCATCCCTTACATCCACGTCTACCGTCCCATTTTCCCCATCCCAGCTTTTACACGTCATTCCGTTTCTTACTATCTCATACTTTTTGCCTATTCCATCCCATCCCATCCTATCCCATTCTCGTTACATCTTTCGTATTTTTCTCTCTAATTCATCTAAAACCAAGGATATTGCTGAAGCATCACGGAGAAGAAGGCGTGGGAAAAACTTTTCCGATGGTCATATTGGGTGGTACATCCAACCACTACAACATTTTCTGAGTGGGTGGTTCAAAGTTGTAAGACAACTGAAGAAAAGAGAGGGCCGGTCGTATAAAAACACGAACAGGTAGCAAATGAATTGCAAGAGGTGCCAAAACTTTTGTACAGCAGCAAGTGGGGGCTCTTAAAAACTTCCCAGAAAAACCAGACGAAAAAATCAATAAAAATAGACAAAAATCAATCAAATACAAATTAATAATACACGAATAATTTACCATTAGTTAGTAATATTAGTAAATAAGTACATACAGACTTTTAACTGCTCTTTAATAATAAATTATATTATCTGTCTATAAACTTACATTATTAATTACTAAGATAGAGAAGAGAAAAAAAAAAACAGTGGACTTCTGTATGTCTCCAAACAGTAGTTCGGGGTTAGCGAATAATTTATAATTAATTGATAATATTAGTAAATAAGTACATACAGACTTTTACCTGCTCTTTAATAATAAATTATATTATCTATCAATAAACTTGTATTATTAATTACTGAGATAGAGAAGAAACAAAAAAAAAAAAACAGTGGACTTCTGTATGTCTCCAAACAGTAGTTCGGGGTTAATGAATAATTTATAATTAATTAATAATATTAGTAATAAGTACATACAGACTTTTAACTGCTTTTTAATAATAAATTACATTATTTGTCTATAAACTTATATTATTAATTACTGAGATAGAGAAGAAACAAAAAATGCAGTGGACTTCTGTATGTCTCCAAACATTAGACCGGGGTTAATGAATAATTTACCATTAATTAATAATATTAGTAAATAACTTTATATTATATAATTATATTATCTATCTATAGACTTATACTATTAATTACTGAGATAGAGAAGAAGAAAAAAAAAGACAGTGGACTTCTGTATGTCTCCAAACAGTAGTCCGGGGTTAATAATATTAGTAAATAACTTTATATTATATAATTATATGATCTATCTATAGACTTATACTATTAATTACTGAGATAGAGAAGAAGAAAAAAAAAGACAGTGGACTTCTGTATGTCTCCAAACAGTAGTCCGGGTTAATAATATTAGTAAATAACTTTATATTATATAATTATATGATCTATCTATAGACTTATACTATTAATTACTGAGATAGAGAAGAAGAAAAAAAAAGACAGTGGACTTCTGTATGTCTCCAAACAGTAGTCCGGGGTTAATAATATTAGTAAATAACTTTATATTATATAATTATATGATCTATCTATAGACTTATACTATTAATTACTGAGATAGAGAAGAAGAAAAAAAAAGACAGTGGACTTCTGTATGTCTCCAAACAGTAGTCCGGGGTTAATAATATTAGTAAATAACTTTATATTATATAATTATATGATCTATCTATAAACTTATATTATTAATTACTGAGATAGAGAAGAGAAACAAAAAACAGTGGACTTCTGTATGTCTCCAAACAGTAGTCCGGGGTTAATAATATTAGTAAAAAACTTTATATTATATAATTATATTACCTATCTATAAACTTATATTATTAATTACTGAGATAGAGTAGAAAAAAAACAGTGGACTTCTGTATGTCTCCAAACAGTAGTCCAGGGACTCGGAGCGTTTGGCAATTTGTCCCATTGGGAGAAATTTTGGTTGGAAGAGAAGAAGCCAGTGGCTTTTTATTGTGCAGCCATAATGCGACCTTTGACCGCCTCCCAGACCGACAAAGGATGCCGACAAAAGACAATAGCCGTCTCACATCAAAGAAACGCCGACTCTTGCTTATTTCCTAAAGATTGCCACCTAGGCCTAATGTCATTCGCTACCCACTCTAATGTAAAGGACCACTCCTATCCTGTCCTTATAGTCCGCATAGCTTCCATCTAAGGGGGTCTGCTACCTTCTTCTACTAGCTACTATACTATCATAGATTTTACCTTACTGTTATCGTTGGTTATCAATAGAGTTGAAGACCCCATCCATCCATCCATTGGACACCAGAGTCGTGCCGTTGCCATGGATACCAGCACCTGTTTCCTGTAAATGTAGATTTTTATTAGAGCTTTACCGTATCTTTCGTTTTCTTTGTTGTTTTCTCTCTATTTAGAGTATTATTGACAGAAGAGCTATAGCCCTCCATCTCTACCATAAAGTAAAAGGGTTGAAAAGGATTTATACCGGATTTAGAAGCTGCCAAATACTGCGAAACTTCCGATCTTTCACTTGATTTCTGCTATTTTTTTCCCCGCAACCTAGAAACTGATGTTAGTAAATTAAATACGTTAGAGTAACGCCTTCACGGTGAAAGTATTTATAATTTCAATTTATCCAAGTAATTTTTCTAAAGTAAATATTTGCTTTCAAAACGTTAAAAATACCAGAAAGTTGTCTAGGCTACAAGACGTCTCCTAGAGGATGACTCGGCGGAAGCTGTGCGGCAGCCATCTTGGACGTTCGAAAAGAAAAAGAACGTCCTTAATTTTAAATTTTCAAAAAATATTTTTAAAATATTACAAAGTTAATAAAAAATAACTATATTAATGATAGAATAATTAAGAAATTGCAATAATAAACTATTTAATCAAAATTAATAATATAGTAATTCAACTGAACACCAGGTGGCGTTATTCGTAAACATGGTTGGATCACCGTGCAAGTCATGCACGTGTGTTTAGGAGCTAAAAACTTGCCCTTCTTTATAAAAAACTTGTTTTCCGCATGTTTAATTAATTAAACATGGATAAAAGAACTGTTAGAGGTACCAAGCGGGACTATGGAAAAGCAATTGGAATGGCTTCGATGAACGACCCGCGAATAATTGCAGCTTCGAGGAACATGCTTGGCCCGCAAGAACATGTCTTCAAAAAACCACAACCTGTTGTAAAATTTCATACTCTTTTGCATGTAAAAACCTCAGATTTACATTTTTCTCATCTGTTTTGTGAATAGGACCGAACACCGAGTTCAGTACCTGGACCAGGACTGATGCCGCAGCCTCTCGGAAGCGGCGGGAAAAGTTTCGCAAGTCAAGGAGTGTCAGGAAAGAGAAAATTAACTCTAGAAAAACCTGTCCGCGGGGGGCCAATCATCGATAACTCACGTTCGTCAAGAGTTGTAAAGAGGGCGAATTTAATTTTGAAAAACGAGCAAAGTCAGCCAAACCCTGGGTAATTTTTATCAATACTTATTTATTTTCTAACTTAACGTGTCGTACCCAGAAACGTTGAAGTGAAAAACGAAGTCCCCGGATCCTCGTCTTCGTCTGCTAGTTCTACTTACTCGCAACAGTCGCAGTTTTCGAAGAAATATAGAGAAATGCAGCAGCAGAGCCAAGGATCGGCAGTCCTGAATAAAGTTCAAGGGCTTCTTCAGTCGGCAGGAAAACGAGAGGGTCAGAGTTCATCTGCTAGCACCTCGTCCAGATCTACAGCTTCCACAGCAGTGGCTGGAGGCACACCGGACTCTTCCAGTGACTGGAAAAATCCAAATTCGCCCATGAAAAGCTATAAATCAACATCCTCCATACCAAACATGACTTCAGTTCGTAGTGTATCTCCCGAAGCGTTTCGTGTAGCTGTTAATCAAGTCTTTCTGAGTCTGCAAACTGCAATCGTCCCGTTTAAAAGCACAGAGACAGGTTTACTATTATTTTGAAAAAAAAAAAAAAAATTAATTTCCATCAGCATTTCTATTGTGTATTATAGATGATACGGACCTTGATGAGGATGATGAAGTCCAAGAAATGCCGAACCGTAACGCCTACGAGCCTCGTTTATTTAAATAGACGAAGTGCTAAACTTTTCCACAGAAGCTTCGAATGCTATTTTTCTCGTTATATTTGATTTGTATACGAAAAAAAAGTACTTTCATACTTACGTGATCGATACAAATGCACAAACACACTTTTCTGTTTAGTTAATACACGTTCATTCAACAAGCAAATATTTCTTTACTTGACTGAAAGCTTATAACTTGAAAAAAAAGAATTTATTTGATTTTTTGAACTGTTTCTTCGAGTGTATAACCCCAAAGAAATGTGACTCTGATTTTTAATCAATTTAAACAGACAAAAAGTAATTGCACTTCATTCACTTTAGCAATTAAAAGTCTCCTCTTTATAAAGAGGAATTATTAGAAAAGAATAAAATAATAGAACTGGGTTAAAATAGAATAATGGAGGAAAATAGTTCCTCTGTAACTGGGATAAGTTACATTACCAATAAAGTAACCTCCCAATAGAGAGGTAATTATTAGGAATAGGTGAAATAACAGAACTGGGTTAAATATTGATTGGTAGAAGAAAATAGTTCCTCTGTAACAGGGATAAGTTACATTAGTAATGTGGAGTCTCCTCTTACAAAGAGGTAATTATTAGGAATAGGTTAAATAACAGAACTGGGTTAAAAATTGATTGGTAGAAGAAAATAGTTCCTCTGTAACTGGGATAAGTTACATTAGCAATCAAGTAACCTCCCAATAGAGAGGTTAATTGTTAAAAATGAGTATAGGTAATGAAACTGGGTTAAAATCGAGTTCCTCTGTAACTGGGGGTAAGGTTATTAGAGAATTGAAGACGATGTCAGAGATACCTCTTCGTCAGCCTCGTCCCGAATGAAATCGTCAGCTTGCTCGAAGCTTACTTCAGAGATCCGGCTTGACTACAGAAAAATAATAATAATAATAGTAGGTTGTTAAAAAGTGTTAGTAAGGCATATCCCAAACGCAAGCCTCTCTATAGCGGACACCGTTATTAAATCAACGAAACAGAAATTTAGAACTTTCTTGGTGTCCCAATGTTTCCTGGTTTTTTAAAATAACTTTTAGAATATTTCTAAGTGAGATTTCCTAGTAGACATATTTTACACGTGTGTCCGCAGTAGAGGGGTTGGTCTGTATGTGGATTCCTGGCGCCTCTCTATAGCGGACACCGGTATTAAATCAACTAAAACGAAATTCACAACTTTCTTTCAGCTAAAATGTTTCCTGAAATTTTTTGATTTTTTTAAGAACCACAATGAAGTGAGATTTTTACGCCAATATATTTTATACGACTATTCGTAGTAGAGGGGTTGGTCTCGATCGGCCTTTTTGATGTCTCTCTAACGGACACCGTTATTGAATCAACTAAAAAGAATTTTTTAACCTTCTTGGTTTCAAAACGTTTCAAGAATTATTTCGTGATTTTTACGAATATTTTCAAGTGAAATATTTAAACAAACATGTTCCATACCTCTGTCCGTACTAGAGGGGCTGGGCTTTTAGTGAAAAATTTGGAATAAGCCCTAGAAATAAAATAATTGAATTAAGTTACGTGATTAAGGTTCACGACTCCGAAGACTTTGTTGGCGTGCGGTAAAAACTCGGGTCGGAAGGTCGTCACGATGAACTGGGAACGGCCGGACAAGCGACTGATTAGTTCTGCAACTGTTTTCCGATGATCGCAATCAAGGGCCTAAAAATTCAAAGTCAAATTTTAGTGAATGTCATATTTTTCATAACAAAACCTATAATAATAAATAAATTAACACATACATAAAAAACCAAACCAACAATTCAGGTCTAAGTTAATTTTTATTATAAGCATTTATTAATATATTATTTATCTTAAAATTAACTTCGAATTAACTTCCATTAGTTATTACTGTGTTTTTACTTTATTTTTGTGTCACTGATTACAGTCGCTGGATTCGTTGTTAATTATAGTTCAGAATTTCTATTACGACTAATTATACGACTATGGTTAATTATAATATCTCAGAAAGAGTGTTGCGGGGAAAATACCATATCAGCTTCGTCCAGCAGATAGAATGGGGCTCTATCTAACATCTGAATGGCCAAGACAAATGTCAAGCTGATTAAGGTTCTCTGGCCTCCTGACAGGGAAGATATGGGAGAGAATTGCTGCTGATCCCTGTTGAATGTCACCATTATAGCTACTCCAGTGATGGAATCCATATCAGGACTCTGAATCTGCGAAAATTGTATTCAACAATGATTACTACATTAATTAATAATTAAAGTCGGACAAAAAAAATATTACATTTACATCAGTGTTTCCACTTTGCAGGAAAGTTCCCCGGAAAAGAAGAAAATGGGGTCTGGAAAAGGGTAAAATAAGAGGAGAGACGAAAGGGAAAATCGAAGTACAGCCTCGTATTCCAGCACTGAGGGGAAAAAGGGAAAAATAAGGGAAGAGGGTGAAAAGGGGAAACTGAAAGTGGAAACACTGATTTAAATATTATTACTGTATGTATTAATTTGTGTGTGATTTTATCCTGATTTATTTTTATGTTTTATTAAGAACTCATGCTAGACACAAAATCTATATATTATTAATTTAATATTATTTTATAAAAACAGTTTATTATGATTTATATGTTATTCTTAAAGAAATTTTACGTCTTCCAGGTCTTCTTCGTCGCCGTCAGGGCCGTTTTCGTTGTCGTAAGTCCAGCGTAGATAGGCAGCGCCCTGTGGAACCAGTGACTTGAAAATCTGGTGGAAATAACGGGCCACCGAAACAAACCTAAAAATACAAATTGCACAAATAAATAATAATAATTATTACATAATAACCTAATTACACAAATATATACCGAATAAAAGATATACATAAATATAATTGCAGTAACATAAAAAATCAAGAAATCTATAGTCAATGAATAATCTAAATTTTGACCTCTATTCATAAATTGCATGCTCTTGTTAGACTTATTTCACATAACAAATGATACTGCTAATCATGCTTACTTATATTTGTACAGCAAAATACAAATTATTATTCTTTTTAGTACTTATACTAATTAAATTTAATTATGTTACACTCTCTCAGTTATTAAAATATGCTACGGCATTCGTTACAAGTTAGTTATAATATTTTTATAGCAAAACACGAGTTGATGTCGACGTTTCTACTGTTTTTCATACTTATTATTTGGATTACTTATCGACAGGGTTTCCACGGAAAAATCTTAATCAAATTCCCTGACTTTTCCCTGATTTTCCCTAACAATTTTTTCGATTTTTCCCTGACTTTTCAAACGCATTATACTTTCTAGAAATTATTCATCAGAGGGTTGAGCAATGGTTAGTTGAAACTGAGCGAAAAGTGAGCGGAGCGGCAACTCAAATTCCCTGACCTTTTTCTCATTCTCTCATTACTAATTCCCCGATATTTCCCTGTATTCCCTGGCTGAAATTTTATTCCCTGACTTTTCCATGATTTCCCCGGTTTTCCAGGTCAGTGGGAACCCTGCTCGATATTATGTTATTTAATAATGACTGGTTATTCCAATACGTATTATTTTACGTGTTGTGAAGGGCTTCGTTTTTCTGAACGTCCACGGTGCCGACCAAGTCCCAGCATTCAGTGGCTCCCTCGTCCAATTGCTTCATTTTATCGGCTGCAGAGTCGTACATTTTCTTGCAATGCTCACGTTGCATTTCCACTTGAAGATTAATATTTGCGAATTTTTCCAATTCCTCATTAACCTAGAACAAAAAATATATATAAATATTTTGATTCCATAATTTTGTTATAGATAGATAGATACAGTGTATTACCGGCCACAGGCCGCGATCAAGAATAAAAACAAAAATAAAAATAAAAATAAAAATAAAGCAACAAACAATCACAATCGCCTAGGCATTAGACGCTTGAATGCTAGGAACAAGAATTAGCTAATTTTCCGAATAGAACGCTTGTGCAAAATTCCAAAGGAATCTCGTAGTGATGGTGGACGAGAGATAGGGGTGGGCAAAATATCGGAGAGAATACTTAAACGGAGTTGAAAAAGCGACGTGCACTCAAAAAGAAGATGGTAGCCCTGGTGTACGAAATGACAACTACAAAGACGACAAGACATAATAGGGAGGGATGGCTGTTCTGCAACTGGGTTGGGGCTGGGGCAAGCGGTGAATTTGTCTATGCAGCAGCCAAGACGGAATAAAGTAAGGGCGCTCTTGTAGCTGGGTGGTAGGGATGCATCGTTTAGATAAGGTTCTAAGCCAGGAAGATTTTTAGCGACTGTCAAAGGCTCCAGCGAGGTATGACGACTGCAGGCCGATTTCAGTAACTGGAGAGACTGGTCACACACTCTACGTTTAATAAGAGAGAGAATACTCGGGGAAGCGGAGGGGAACCACCAAAGGTAGCTCAACCCAAGTTTGTCTAACGCCGACTTGATTTGTGCGCCCCAGCAAGTCGGACATTTTGCCGTCATTTCCCTTTGTAGCTGAAGAGCTTTGTATGCCCAAGACTCACGACTTTTCCATGACACCATGTTGTAATATTTTAAGGCTCTGAGCGCTGCCACTTCATGAGCAGGGAGCAGGTCTGTTTCAAGGTATAGGCCGGAGGAAATCGTCCATGGCGGTACTTTTAGGAAAAAACGGAGCCACTTGCGTTGTTCAACGTCTATCACTGGGCAGTGGTAGGTGCCCCACACTTCACATCCAAACAAGAGGATAGATTCTAACTTAGATCGTAGAACGGTAATGATAGACGTCATAGGGAGGTATTCGAGTGATTTATTTCGAGTCAGGGTTACGAAACCGGCGTGGGCTAGATTGACACGATGAGTAAAGTTCTTTTTCCACCCGCCAGAAGAAGAGAAGACTGAACCGAGGTATGTAAACGTTCGAACAGTTTCCAGATTGGACTTGCCTATTGACCATTTTTCTCTCTTCGCCAGTCTACCTCCTTTGTGAAAAACTACGACTTTGGTCTTGGGGATGTTCACAGACAGTCTCCATTTCGCGCAGTAGTTCTCTAGCTTGTTCAAGGATCTTTGTAGCCCAATTGGCATAATTTTGTTATATTTTGCCGCTATTAAATTATATTAAAAGGGCTAGAGCTACGCTTGTTATAATTATAAACAATATTATTTTTTGTCTATTTATTATTACTATTACTATTTATTGTAAATAACACACTATTAATAATAATATTATTTCTTCAAAGCTGACTAAGTTTGTTACTATCCACTTTTTAATATACATCATTTACGTATTTACGATAATATCAGTAATTTGTATTTTAAAAATCTAGAACCTTTTGTAATTCCTGACAGAGAGACTTGGAGTTGAGGCGTTCGTACTTTTCCCATTCGCTATTGGTTGTCCCGCATTGGTGAATCATGTTACCCAGTTTGGCCAATTGGGTGTTCAGACTGAAGATCTGCTCATTCAGACTAGAAACCTGAAATAATTAATAATAATATTAATAGTCGTAGCGGTAGTATTAATAGTAGCCGTAGAAGTAGTAGCAGCAGTAGAAGTAGAAGCAGTAGTAGTAGTAGAAGTAGTAGTAGTAGTAGTAGAAGTAGTAGTAGTAGTAGTAGTGTAGTAGTGAAAGTGGTATTAGTAGCAGAAGTAGTATAAGTATTAGTAGCAAGGAGTAGTAGCAGTAGAAGTAGAAGCAGTAGTAGCAGTAGTAATAGCAGCAGTAGAAGAAGTAGCAGTAGTAGAAGTAGCAGTAGTAGTAGTAATAGCAGTAATAATAATATTAATAATAAAATTACTTTCAACTGTTTTTCAGCGAGGATATTCTGTATTTCCCTTCTGCGACCAACCACATCTTCCAGTTTCATTGTCAGCTGCTCCAATTGGTTCTTGGTCTGATTCTTCAGAAATTCACTTTCCTCAACTTCCACTTCCGTCTCCCTCAACTTCCGGTTCAATTCCGCTTCCTCGGACTGAAGTTTTTCCTTCTGCGATCCTCCAGGCGTTTCGTCCTGAGAACTCGGAAGGGCGGAATTCAAATCCCGTTCTAGGAATCGACGACGTTCCAGCAAATTATTATTCAGTAAATTTTCCAGCGCAAGTTTACGAGACTCCCATTTCAGCCTCTTGTCGATAGAAGTCTCCAGATCTGTCCTGAAACTTTTAATCTCTACCTGGAGCTGCTTAACTTCTTCACGTTCCAGGACAAGCAGCTGGGATGATAGTTCCTGGAGAAATAATCAAAATTATATTCAGACAATTCAATTTGATATAAATAAATAAATTTATATTATTTACCTGTTCTTTTTCCAGCTCCATGGATTCGTACTTCTTGCTGCAAAGCCTGAGGGAAGTCTGATACTGTTCCAGTAGTTTCTGCTGTGCTGGAATGCGGTTATCGAGTTCCAGCAAATTTGATTTCTGCTCTTCCAGAAATTTGATCTTCTCCTCCAGTTTGGTGCGTAGACCGCGACACTCCATTCGCTGGGTTTCTGAGAATTTTTGCTTGATTTCAGCACCGAGTTCTTCCAGGTTCTGGCGGATTCCTTCCAGTTCGGTTTCGGCCGTTGCTGCTGAGTATTTCAGCTCTTTCAGTCGTAGATAGGAATCGAGTTTGCGTGAAGAGTTCGCTATGAAACCGCCAGTCATCGTACCTTTGCTGTAAACCTAATAACAAATGCAAATAAATTATAAAACCGTATAAAATAATACTAATATTTTAATTGATAATGAAGAAAATATACCGATAAATAATTAAAAAATCGAACAAAAAATCAATTATATAAAGCAGCGAAATAATTCATGGAAAATAAATTCCTACGATAAATCGTAATTGGTATATAAAAGTCTACTAATTGTTATTAGATTAATGTATTATATCTGTTTTCGTATCAACCTTTATTATAATTCAAAATAGTGTTTCCACTTACGCAGGGAATTCCCCTGAAAAAGGGGAAAGTGGGGTCTGAAAAGAGAAAACTAAGGGAAGAGAGAAAATCTTGAAGTACAGCCTGGTATTCTAGTATAGAGGGAAAAAGGGGGAACATAAGGGAAGAGGGGAAAAAGGGGAAATTGAAAGTGGAAACACTGATTCGAAATTAGCTAATAATAGAGTCTGTTACCATGTCTCCCTGGAAAGTAACACAATTCAGGTTGAATTTCCTGGAGAATTGAGTGGCAGCATCGATGGTGGGACACAACAAAACTCTTCCGAATACGAACTGCATGGCCATCTCGAAATCGTCCTCATAGCTGACGTGCTCCAGCAGAGGACTACAATTCTGCAAATCAGAAAAAAATTTAAAATAGTTAAGAATACTTAAAAGAAATTTTTTTTCCTTGACGAGTGTTCAGGCCATTAAAGACCCATGATCCCAGAAATCAACTAGTCAAATAGAGGCAACGTCAAAAACGTATTACGTAAAGGAAATTAGAATAAAATAAATTAATGAAAGCAGTTGAAAATATGTAAATTGCCTGACGAAAAATAAAGTAGAATAAATAATCAAAATAGTCAGAAATATAAAAAACCGAAACAGAATTTCAATAAATTAATTTAATTCAAACAGTCGAAAAATGAAAAATATCGAGTAGAAATTCAATAAAAGCCATTAATTTAAATAGTTAAAAATGTAAAAAAAATGAATAAAGTTCAATAAAATAAATTAATTTAAGTAGTTAAAAATATGTCGGTTAACTTGTAAGTATTAACATAAAATAAATTAATTTCTTACCCTGTCGTCTGGGTATTCATATTCTTTCAGCTGCATTCTGTTCAGCGGGAAGAAATTTGCCTCTCCCTTAAGTCGCATCGCGTTCATTCGGCGAAGGATTTCATTGGCCACTTCGTCGTTCTTCACCACATGATACAAGGCCCTAGAAATACGGGAACAGACTTTTGAGTATGAATAAGAATGGAGAGGCCCTTAGTACGGCCAACCCGGCCTCAGCAGGCACGCATTCCTCCCTCAACCACCCACTTTGTAGGAGTGGCTTAGAAGAGAAAAAAAATGACGAACGCAGTCCCGTGAAAATATTTGATTTGCCCACAGGCGCGCTTATCACTTTGTCTCTGACTTCGTCTGCTTTTCTGTTTACATTAAGCGTTAGTATTTTGTTTCTTCTGCAGTAGCCAATCAGAGCGAAGCACCTCAGGGCTTTTTCCAAAAGTTAGTGGGACCGGGTGGTTTGTTGAGCAGAGATAGCCGAAGGCCTCTCCATTCTTATTCATACTCATAAGGGAAAAGAAATGTAAATAATTCAGGTTTTATTAGTACTATCAATTTAGTATTTGGTATTATATTTATATTTTATGTTTAATGGTATGAAGTTAGTTCAGTTATAGTTATAGCTTATACACACACAGGTTTTTAGTTTGTAT
Source organism: Eulimnadia texana (assembly GCA_002872375.1). Lineage (NCBI taxonomy): Eukaryota > Metazoa > Arthropoda > Branchiopoda > Diplostraca > Limnadiidae > Eulimnadia > Eulimnadia texana. Next base: position 993,683 of record NKDA01000008.1, read on the forward strand.
TATAAATGTTATCTGATTTAGAATTCTATAAAGCTGAAAATTTATAGTAAACTTCATAGGAAAGTGATTAATCAATTATATATTTCAAATAGTTTTCATTTTATGACTGTAGAATCCAAATACCTTTTTCCCAGAACAACGTCTATGGCTGTGTTACAAGCAGAACTGCACTCAAACAGATCAGCAACGACTCCATAGTAGTTGTCAGCCATGTAAGCAGCTTTTCCACCATCGTTTTTCATGGACTCCAAAACTTTTTCGATACTTTCCATACAGTCCACGATACCCTAGTTCATTCAAAAATATATATTTAAGTACACTTGATCTTGTTATGTATATTTAATATATTAAATTAATACTTTTCCAGCAAGTTTGGCTAGTTTCGTCGTTTCTTCGCAGATTGCTTGGCGATTTTTTTCCTGGCGTTCCAGGACTTTATTTTCTTTACTCCACAAATCTCTGAAAAGTGAAAAAAATATATTTCCAGTGTAAGTGTGTAAATATTAATATTTTTATTATTGATTAATTTTGCGACATAATTATTACTATTGTTTAATATACCGTTGCTGGTTTTTTAGGTTGTCCAGGTACTCCTGAAGCTTCTTGCGAGCAGAATACTCCACACGATAGACAGATTTCAGTTCAGCCACTTCTTGCTCCAAAGCCTAAAATAATAATTCATAATTAAGAAACTTCACTACTTGAAAATTTGACTAACAGCAGTTCTGACAATAATATAAAATAATCATTATAATGTCTAAAACAGATTTTCCTCCCGATAGAAAAGTCATACGGTTGAGTACCGAATGACTAAGTAGCTGAACACTGGCTTCCCTCTGAATCACTAGCTGAATAGTAACTGAACTTACTTTAGTTGGTAAAACTGAACCCTCTGAATAAGGAGCTGAACACTGCATGACTTAGTTCTTGAAAATTGAAGCGTACGAACCGTGTGAAAGTGGGCAAATTTTACACAATCGTCTACCTGAAAGGTAATCATGCACCATTCACACGGTCATTCTGACGTTAGACTAGCCCGTTTTTTCTATTGGGCTTGCTTTTACATACCAGACCATTTATAATAAATAATACAAATAAAAATAGTAAATTTAATTACTGAAATGTTTTGCTGGAGATTAATACGGCTGCTGGACGAAGTCTCTAGATCTTGTTCCAAGGCTTGTATCAAGGATCTTTCCTCATCCATTGTCTGTTCCAGAGATCTATGAAACCAAAATCAGATAGAACTTTACATTATCGTTGAGAGAATTATTAAAAGTTAATCTTTATACATTATTCAAGCGTTAATAAAGCATGAATAATAAGTTTTATTTCACTATTTCATTCATTATTAACTATTATTATTGTAGTTGTCAGGGTTCCCACTGTAAAATCTTAATCAAATTCCCTGACTTTTCCCTGATTTCCCCGGTTTTCCAGGTCAGTGGGAACCCCGTTTTACTTAGCCGACCTGAACTTTTTTTTAGAGTTTGAGTGTTAAAATTAGTTTTAATTATTCGATACTGTTCTATAGAAAATAATTATACACTTGAATTCTACATACAACTCTAGCAAACATTAAAAATACAAAAATTTGTCGTAAAATATTTATATTAATATTACTGTAATTCGCGGCCGATCCATTGGTCCCGTTCTTCACGAGTCCTGAATTTAGATTTCCTTCCTTGTTTGGCGTACAGTTCCATTAGACGTTGTTCACGAAGCAACAGACTAAGAAAATTGATAATTATTCAGAAAAAAAAAGTCCGGTATTTAAATTATAGTAATAATAATTAAATATACTATTTTAAATATATTAATTATGTAATCGAACGTTGGCTACGAAGCAACAAACTCACATTTATTTACATTTATTTAAGGAAATAGTCCAAAAATTATAAAAATAATTCTGTAATTTAATTACATTTATTGATTACACTAATTCAGAATGTATTAACTAATTTAATTAATATATTATATTCCAAATAAGCCAAAGTGAAACTTAAAAAATATATATTATCGCGAGACTACAGCTATTGGAGATTTTAATATTTTCATTCATTTATTTTATTTATTATTTATGCATTTTACATTTATTGCATTTTATTTATTATTACATTTTATTATTTTTATTTCTTGTATTTATTATTTATATATTTTACATTTAATACATTTTATTTATTTATTACAATTATCTATTTACCGGCCTTCAGGACCGCGACAAGATACATTTAAACTTTCATCCATAAGTGTAAAAGCTTAATTACCATGAAACCAAGGGACTGAGGTGCGTTCTGTATGAGTAGTTCTAATAATAAATGAACATTTTCTTTTTCCTTTAGGTGGGCTGGGATTCTGATAGATTCAAACGTACATTTTTTACTGGAGCTACTCGTGGAAAGAGCACCCCAGTCCCTTGGTTTCATGTTGGTCAAGTTCATGAATTTGCGGATGAGAGCTTAAATGTATCTTTCTTCATGTCGCGGTCCTGAAGGCCGGTAAAATAAATAAATAAATATATAATAGATTCAAATAATTTTTCTCGTGCTGAAAATAGTTCTGTGCAGTCTAATAGTATGAGATTTTAATATTATTATCCGCAATATTGCTTTATTTTTTCCAATTATTACACAACTAAGAATTGAGATATTTATTCTAAATAGTTTAATAATCTAATTATTTCGTTATTATTATATTGTTTTATTACCTGGCGTTTAGCTCACTCTCTTGTTTCCGGTAAAATTCAAATTTGGCGAGAAATTTTGGCAGTTTGCGTTTCTCCGCTGCAATCTGCTCATCAACTTGGCGCAGTTCATCACGTATAATTCCCTGGTTACAAATTGTATTAATAATAATATAATGATAATTTAAAGTTTCCACTTTCGATTTCCCCTTTTTCCCTCCCTGCTAGCAAATGAAGCTGTATTTCTAGATCTCCCACTTTGCCTCTTCTCTCATTTTTCCCTTTTCAGACCCCATCTTCCCCTTTTTCCAGGGAATTTCCCTGCAAAGTCGAAATTCCCCTTTTCCCCCTCCGTGCCAGCAAATGAAGCTGTATTTCTAATTTCCCCTTCCCTCTTCTCTCATTTTTCCCTTTTCAGACCCCATCTTCCCCTTTTTCCAGGGAATTTCCCTGCAAAGTCGAAATTCCCTTTTCCCCCTCCGTGCCAGCAAATGAAGCTGTATATCTAGATTTCCCCCTTTCCCTCTTCTCTCATTTTTCCCTTTTCGGACCCCATTTTCCAGGGAATTTCCCTGCATAGTAGGAATTCCCTTTTTCCCCTCCCTGCCAGCAAATGAACCTGCATTTCTAATTTCCCCCTTTCCCTCTTCTCTCATTTTCCCCTTTTCAGACCCCATTTTACCCTTTTCCAGGGAATTTCCCAGTAAAGTGGAAACACTGAATAATACAAATATAAATAACACTAATATAATATATATACATACATATATAATAAAACTAATTCAAAAAGTAAACTTTAATCAAATTCATATAGCTTATTAAAGTATTTTAATTATTTATTATTATTCATTAATTAATTATTTGATTATTGCCTCATTCAAGGTGCCAGTTTTAGAATTGCGCTCGCACTCTGAAATGGTAAACTCCAATCGGGTCTTTTTGCTTAGAATTTCCTGCATTCTGGCCAATGAGGTCTCGTAGTTTCGTGCTTGGAGTTCGTACTGAGCTTCCAGATTAACCTTCTGCTTTTCCAGGGTCTCTTCCTCGGTAAAAAGTTGCTCGTTTTCAGTAGAGACTTCGTCCGTACTCATCTCCAGTGATTTCAGCTCTTCACATTTCTGTCAAACCATATTATATATTAATCATTAATTATAATTAATTACATTTACGGGTTAATTTGTTACCTGTTTCAGTTTGTCTTTGGTTCGTTTCAGGTCCCTGGACACGAGGAAGAACTCAATGGCTCTTTTGCGTTTATCAAGACTTCGCCATTGACAGTAATCCTGAAATTCTTTTTCCAAGTCTTCCATATTCTGACCCATGGAACTTAGAAATTCTTTGACTTTTTCCAGGCTGCTCGACCCAGCTATTTAAAAATTAATTATCACTATTTTTAGCATAAAATATTCTATGTATTTGAATACGGACTTTCAAGGCATTGAATCGCCTGGGATCTTCTTTCGGCCCAAACTACGTTTCCCCCGACTTCACGCAATAAATTCAAACGGTAAGCGTTTGAAGCAACGGCCAACTCATTCACCTAACAACAGAAAAAATTATGAAATTCTAAAAATGGATTCTAATAATAAACAAAATAAAATACATCAATACAATCCTACTTCTGAATTTTAAAATAAATTAATAAAATGTTAAAAATTTCTCGCAGATTCGTTATTGGTGGTGTGTGCTGTGTCAAATCTGCGGAATATGTGGACAGATAGCAGTTACTCAATACATATCTCAAAGCTGTCTACATGTTCGACGTATCGCTTAATACTAAAAGTTCAAAATGAGAGAAATATAGTACTTATTTCCTGCACTCTTTTCCATATTATTAAAATTAAGAAAACTAAATTATAAATATCCCATTACGGTGTAAATTATATTAAAAATTAATTAATTATATTTCCACGCAGATATTACCATTATATTTGACTACATTAATACAATGTATTTTCAAACTTGAAAATTTTATGAATAAATTTTTAAAGAGCTTTTTTAAATGTAACAGAATAATGAAATTTTTTTTTACCCGTCCTTGTTTGATAATATAATAGGGATTGATTTTGCTGAATCCCGCAGACTGGAGAACATTGTTGATTTCGGCTTTTGTCGCCACACGCTGGTTTATGAGAAAACGATCCTGGCTGCGAGTAATTGTTCTTCGAACGGTAGTTTCTCCTTCGTCCTGAAACAAATATCAGAAATATTTCTTTATAAAGATATGAATTTTGATTGTTTAAGTTATGATACCCTCAAACGATAATCCTCATTCGACAAAACGATCTCGACAAAAGCTTCAGAAACTTTTCCGACTGCCGACGAATGCAAAAGACTTTCCCGTTGCTCGCGAGGCATGTGCTGAAACTCGTGGCCCAACACGAATTGAACGGCTGCGAAAAAATCTCTAAAGTGGTGCGGAAAGAGAAAACGAAGAAAATCTTACCGTAAAACAAGCAGCTTTTTCCCGAGCCGTTGAGACCAACTGCGAAAAACGTAAATTTCAAAAAAACATTAGAAGTTTCAGCGAATAAATTTAATTACCAATAACGTTGAGTCCTGGCTCGAACTTGACGACTGTCGCTTCTCGATAACTTTTGAAGCCTTGTATCACAACCTGTTTAAAATTATTAATTAGGTAAATTTGTTTCATTTTTGGCAAAATATAATTTGAAAATGGATAACTATCGATAATCGTAAGGTCACCGAATCTCTAATTAACGGTTTTTTTAAATTAGGATTTTTATAATAAATTCTAATTTTTTTTACATAAAATATTATTATTATTAAAGGATTTATTCAATAAATATTACCTGTTTTATATACATGTTGTAGCTAGTTGGAAGCTTCGAAAGTAACTGACAGACTTTCAGCCGTTTTGAGCAATTTTTTTGAATTTGGATTCGCAGGATGCGCGACTCCTTCAAACTGATTGGCCCCTGATTCAAATTTTGGCGCGCGCGCGAAATTCAAATCTGTAACGGCTAAATACATTCATCTGAGGTTTCAAAAAGTATTTCATTTTCGTAAAGCAAATTTAACCATGAATTAAACAGCAATCGTTGTGAAAAATTAATTCGAAAATCGTTATTGAAACGTAGTAAAAATTTTGCTTCATTTGTCATGCAGTTATTTTCATTTTTAATCAAAATAAACTGAATTTAATTACAGTTAATAATATTGTTTGAGAAAAAGATATTAAAAGATATTATTGATTTTTCTTTTTCTTAATTAAAGTTATTTCAAATACTTACATTTTCTCCTCATAGATGGCGTACTCGCCAAAACAAAATAATCTCACTTTAAGTGGTAGAGACATTAGAGGAAAAACAAAGGTAAAACAGTTCAGAACACTGTAATATTTATTTTATTGATGTATTTTTTCATGACTTAGGTTATAAAAGTTATAACTACAATTCACAATGGCGGAGGATAGGGAAGTTCTGCGGGAAGTTTGGGAAGGACGTCTTCCTGTGTGTTTCTCGCTTGCATCTGAAGAAGTGCATAGTCCTTTAGCACCTGATCCTTTCTACATGATGGTCCCTCGCGTAACATATTTCCCTCTTGTGACTGATAAGGTAAATTAACTGATCAAAAATCATGAAACTGTAACGTTTATGATTTGCGTTTACAGGCCAGACGACATTTTTCCCGTCACGTTCACCCGGACAAGCAGGACAATGAAATCTGGCTCGAATTCGAAGGCCAGCCACTCAAGTGGTAATTTTTCATTTAAAATCTGATTCCCAAATACTTAAATAATATTTAAACAGGCATTATCCTATTGGCGCGTTATTCGATTCGTTAGCGAGAGACCAACCATTACCCTGGCAAGTGACGATACATTTTGACAAGTACCCGGAAAAGCTGATGAAAAGCCCGTCAAGGTTTAATATAACATTATCTAAACTTCTTGTTGGTTGTGGTGGTAGCATTATTGTTGGTTGTTATCGTATCGTTATTAATAGGGACATTGTCGAGTCTCACTGGATGACTTGCGTCAAGGAAGCTGACGCCATGAAACACAAAACGCAGGTCATGTCGCTAATGCAGAAACGAGATCACAACCAAATGTGGACGGGACTTTTAAATGGTAATATTCAACTAATATGAAATAATACTAACGCTCAGTAATGCTTTTCTCTTAGACAAATTTGATCAGTTTTGGTCAGTGAACCACAAGTTAATGGAATCGCAGAACGACGAAGGATTTCGCTACATTCCCTTCCGACTCTTCGTGCCCGACTTTTCGGGACGTCCTTTTCTTCAGTCTCTCGTTAAGCCAGTAAATGAGGAAGGCCAACAAAACACTCTACGACATTTAATCAATCAGACCGCACCTAGTCTTCTCGATAAAGGCAATAAAACAAAAGCCAAATTAAAAAATAACATTAAATTTTCGTGTTTTGTATTTAGGTCCATTTCAAATAATCACCCATGGAATAGACGTCCCGTTAGAAACTCCGCTGCAGTGGATGAGCGAGCATCTGAGTTACCCCGATAATTTCCTCCACCTTTCCGTGTACTTCCCGTCATGAGTCGCAGGTCTCCCGCTTTTCGTTCGTCTCGTTACCGCAGATTTTGTCGAACGAGGCGGAATCCTCCGAAAAGCCTAGTTTCCCCATTTCATCGAATATCGCAGAGCTCCTCGAACTGTCTCCCTCCATTGGGCTAACGATACCCTGTTCAATCGTAACGAGTCAATAAAAAATTTAAGAGAAAATCAAAACTAATTACTCGATACTAGTAGTGGGGAAAAAAGTTTTTGTCTAATAAAAACAGAGATAAATACAGGAATAAATGCTGCAGTTCGTTCTCGCGAAATCCCGACGACTTCCAGTATCGGCACAGGTGTCGCGAAGCACAGCGAGGGTCGCTCTGACCGATTTTGTACGCAGCCTGAAGAAATCCTAGTAAATCAGGGGCAACGCTGCGTTCCCTGACTATGTGAGTCGGCTCCCAGGATTGTATCTTCCCCGCTATGTCCGAAAGATCCAGGGGAACGTCGATGTCGGAGATGTCGAGGGATCTGGCACTGCTGGTTAGGAGACTTAGAATGCTGCGGATCAGGAAAGCACCTGAATAGTAAATGAAATAAATATTATGACTTTAAATATTTATATCAATAAATGTGTATTATTATTCCTAGAAGCTCCCAACCCACGTAAAACTGACGGTGCCTTTTGCGGTGCTTTTTCCGGTTACCTTGAAGTAGACAGTCAAAACTTTGACGCCTTACGGCGACACAAGCAACTGTGAAAAGGCACTGTAAAAGAAACTGGGAAACTAAGAAAAGACCCTGGAATGGTGCCTTTTTACAGTGTTTCGTACGGTATAAAACACCATTGCTCAGACCCACCTTGACGTGGGCATACTTCAAAATGTAAATATATATTTAATAAATATTTTATTAGTAAATTTATAAATATATTTGATTAATTTACAATTTACATTTTAATTTACAATGATTAATTTATTTTTATTGTTGTATTTAATTACATTTAATTAGAAAATTAAAAGTAATTTTACCTAGTGAAAGCAATCCTAGGATAGATACAGGATCCATTGTAACAGCACCATGTCCTCCTCCATATCCTCCTCCATGTCCTCCTCCGTATCCTCCTCCGTATCCTCCACCTCCTCTAGCACTCACCACTAAACTGTCTACTTGATCGAAAAATTATAATAAAATCTGACTTATGTATTGAAATAAATACAAACCAGCAGTTGCAGCAGGAGACACTGTTGCCATGGTTACTGAATCTAGTCCAAGTTCCCGACCTTTGCAGATGGAAATTAAGTTAAAAATCGCCAAAATTAAATTGAAAATTTTGAACATTTTATTTTCAGTGCTTGAGGATCAGTGTAGATTCCTCCAGTGCTGAACTGGAACTGTTGAGCGAAGATTCAGTGGTTCGATTATTTTATTTTCAGATTTTTTGTGTTGGGCTTTTATTTTTCAGAGGACAAATTTCAAACGGATTCAGTGGACCGAAGGAAGTGTTAATGAACTACTATAATAGTTTGAAAAGTAAGAGCAAATGAACCTAAAAATTGTTGAAATTACTATGTAATTGAATTCTGAAAACAGTTGAATTATCCTGCTATTCAGTAGTTTGAATAGCAAAAGCAAGTGAACCTAAAAATAGTTGAAATTACTATGTAATAGAATTCTGAAAATAGTTGAATTATTCTGCTATTCAGTAGTTTGAATAGCAAAAGCGAATGAGTCTAAAAATAGTTCATATTATTAAGTAATTAAGTCCAAAAGTAGCTTAATTATCCTGCTATTCAGTAGTTTAAATAGCAAAAGTAAGTGAACCTAAAAATAGTTGAAATTACTATGTAATAGAATTCTGAAAGTAGTTTAGTTATTCTGCTATTCAGTATAGTTTGAATATTAAAAAAGCAAACCAGTCTAAAAATAGTTCATATTATTAATTAATTAAGTCTAAAAGTAGTTTAATTATTCTGCTATTCAGTAGTTTGAATAGTAAAAAAGCAAACCAGTCTAAAAATAGTTCATATTATTAATTAATTCAGTCTAAAAGTAGTTTGATTATTCTGCTATTCAGTAGTTTGAATAGTAAAAAAGCAAACCAGTCTAAAAATAGTTCATATTATTAAGTAGTTAAGTCTAAAAGTAGTTTAGTTATTCTGCTATTCAGTATAGTTTAAATAATAAAAGTAAGTGAACCTAAAAATTGTTAAAATTACTTTGTAACTGAATTCTGAAAATAGTTGAATTATTCTGCTATTTAGTAGTTTGAATAGTAAAAAGCAAATGAACCTTAAAATAGTTCATATTATTAATTAATTAAGTCAAAAAGTAGTTTAATTATTCTGCTATTCAGTATAATTTAAATAATAAAAGCAAACCAGTCTGAAAATAGTTCATATTATTAAGTAGTTAAGTCTAAAAGTAGTTTAGTTATTCTGCTACTCAGTATAATTCGACTAGTAAAAGTGAATGAATTTATATTAAATTAATAGTAAATGAATTAAATTTAATTATAACATTATTATATAAATTAAAATTTATCAGATTATTTCATTTTAATGACTTTTTTTTGTAAATTCTCGTAGCACAAATCAAAACTGTACTTACTTTTTGGAATAGCCTTAGGTAAAAAAATAGTATGCTATTAGTATATACTAACCTAGCGGAAAATTAAGGATGTCGGCTACATCCTGAACGATATCCGTAACATATCCTGAATATCCTCAACCACGTCCGATCGTGGATGAGTAAAAAAAATTGCGTCGAGAATTGTGAATCTTGATTATTGAGGGCACCATTCAGTATCCTGAAAAGCGTTTTTTTCAGGACGCTGTTGAGTACCTTGAACATATATATTACTCAGGCATTCCAATGCCAGGGTCTTGAACACCCTGGAAGTGGGCCAATTTCACTGCACTCAGGGTCCTGACTGGCATCCTGAAAATGTCCTTTTCAGGATATTATGTTAAGTATGTTAAGAGTATGCTACTTGCTACTTTTTTACCACGGAGTTTATTACGATTCATCCATTTTAAGTGTACACAAGAAAGATAACACTTGATAACAACATGATAACACTGATAACAAGTTTACCTACACCAATAGAAGATAACCCATACCATTCCATAATCCCCAGTTTTCATATTTTAAAAAACATAGTAACAGTTTAGCGTTATTAACCATGGTTAACTGTTAACCACGAATAACAAGAACCTGAGAGCTCTGAAAATATTACTTCAGACACGAAACTTAAAACAACCCGATTAATTATCTTATTTTTAATCTGAATTGAAGTCGATTTCTGGACACTGCTGTATGTGTGGACAGGTGGTTGCTGACCCAGCGTTTTCTTCCACGCTGTCCGCGTATTCGGCAATACCCGATGCTCCGTAATACTGCGCCAGCGATAGACTGAAAATAACAGGAATAATATTAATGCAGTTGTAATAGTAATATTACTGCTAGTAGTAGTAGTAGTAGTAGTAGTAGTAGTAGTAGTACTGATAGTAGTAGTAGTAGTAAAGTAGTGGTAGTAGCAGAAGCAGTAGTTGTATTAGTAGCAGTAGTAATAGTGGTAGTAGTAGTTGTTGTTGTTGTTGTAGTAGCAGCAGGAGCAGAAACAGTAGTAGTCGTAGTAGAAGTGGTGATGGGTAATAGTAGTAGTACTGGTGATGATAGTAGTGAATAGTAGTAGTAGTAGCAGCAGCAGCAAAAGCAGTACTAGTAGCAATAGCAGAAGCAGTAGTTCTATTAGTAGCAGTAGTTGTTGTAGTGGTGAGCGTAGTAGTGGTAGTAGTACTAATGGTAGTAGCAGAAACAGTAGCAGTAGTAGTAGCAGCAGCAGCAGCAGCAGTAATAGTAGTAGTAGCAGTAGAAGTAGTAGTAGTAGTAGTAGTAGTCTTAGTAGTAGTAGTAATGACAATAATAGTAACGGTAGTACTACTAGACATTAACCATAATAAATAATAATAAATATTAATAATAATAATAATAATAATAATAATAATAGTAATAATAATAGTAATACTAAAAGTAGTAATAATTTTTACATATAAAGTTGCATGGCCCTGATAACAGCGTACGGCTGCTTGTTCCAGACTCCAGGATCGTTCCACAACTTGCATAGGAGGGGCTTAGCACATTCAGGATACTTCCTGATACTCTTCACAACCTGAAATCCCTTAAGGAAACTTTGCTGGAACATTTCCAGCGCTTTAGAAGTCACTGGAAGAAATCCCGCGTGATGATGATTAGCAGTCGAAGCAAAATGATCCCATTTCTATACAAAAATATTTAAAATTACCAGTGTTTCCACTTTTGCAGGGAAGTTCCCTGAAAAAGGGGAGAAATGGAGTCAGAAAAGGGAAGACGAAGAGAAGAGAATAAAGAGGAAATCTAGACCATGTACATTCTTGCACGGAGGGGGGAAAAGGGGAAAGATAAGGGAAAAAGGGGAAAAATGGAAGACTGAAAAGTGGCAACACTGAAAATTACTTTTTAATTCATAAAATTTAAATTTTTAATTACCGATTCTGTTTCGTTGGATGTAACTAAATCGATAATTCCAGCCATATCTGATTGATGGAGAGGTATATCGATATCATCGATATCGATGGATCGAGTACTTCGATTCAGTAAGTTGTAAATAATGTTGAAAAGAAATACTCCAAAGCCCAGAGAAGCTAACACTACGTAAGGATCAACGTAGCCGCCTCCATAGTCCCTAAATTGAATAATATAATATAGAAATTTAGAATATTAAAAAATTTTTAAAGTTACCCGTGTCCTCCTCCACCGTAGCCTCCGCCACCTCCGCCGTATCCTCCGCGCGCAGTTTCCTTCAGTTGTGTCTGCTGCATCTTACGACAAGCGAATGGCAAATTCCGTTGGTTGAATCTTGAAATTTAACGTTTTATTTCGACGGTTCTCAAGTTCGATGACTTCCCTGTTTCAGACAAGTGAGAAGATTCTGACTGGGCCCGGCTGCCCGCAGACAATTGACTGCAGACAAAAAGACAATTGTCTTTTTCTCTTGCCAACTGAAATAATAGAAAGTGACCATTTCGGCAGAACCTGGAAAAACTTAACGGGAAAAAAAACTCAAATACAATAAAAGTAACTGTTAAGTTTTAGTGAATAGTATAAACTATCAACTATTTAACGTAAATAGTATTTAATTATAATTCAATTTGGATTTTTAAACTGTGTGTTTTTATTTTGTCATTTGACGATAAAAATGACAAGTTCTGGGGGGCAAATAACAACAAAATGGTCAAATTCCGGATTTCCTGTCCACGCAAACAGCAGAACGGAGAAAACAAAAAAAACACACTGAATTCAATAAATTTATCCATAGAAATGTTTAAGTACATCATCATGTTGTTCCAAAAAAACACATTAGATTTGATTCAAATGTTAACTTAAAAAAAGAGAGAGAAATTCACAAGTTTTGATTGTTAAATGGTCTTCACGTACATGCCAAAATTAACTTTTTAAACTACAAATAAGATAAAGAAAACACTACACACAAAATGGCGCCGATAGTGGCAGATCTTGGCAAGAAAAAAAATTTTTGAAAATGTTGCAACTTCGTAAAACTACACTTCACGACGAAAGAAACTACAAGTTCTCCGTGACATTCCAACGGCAAAAAAATTTGAATTTTCCCGCTTATTTTTTCGAAATTTTGAAATTCACTGGTGGCGCCATCTAGCGCCAATAATCGTAACTAAAAGCACAGACAGCAAAAAAAAAAATGGAGGCACTCTTGTTTTTTTTTAAACTCCTCTCTTTCAGCTAACCCAAAACTTAAAAAAAAAATAAAAAATGAAATAATAATTGAATATATAAAAATCACTGGAATGCACATTATATTACAGAATTTCTTCAAAAAAAGTGCGCGTCCATTTGTATAAGATGATTACGCTTTTTTCGTAAAGTTATGGGATAATTTGTTCATTGTTATTTGTTTTTTTAGTCCAAACCGAGGACAGGTTTAGTGTCGATCTGCTGCTGGGACAAATGCGGATGTGCAGTCAGGGGCACTGACGACATTTGGCCTGGACCCACAGCGTGCGGATGGAGTCCGTGCGGATGAGGTGCTACAACATCCAGTTTATCCTTATGCAGAAGTTCTTCACGTTTCTTGACTTGCTTACGTTCCTTAGCCCTGCGATTCTGGAACCAGATTTTGACCTGAAATCATGAAAATTTAATTTCGTTAGATAATTATGTTTGATCTGAGAAGATGAATCAAGTCTTACCTGACGTTCTGAGAGTCCTAGCAATCCAGCAAGTTCAGATTTTCGCCGGATTGTAATATAGCGACTGTAGTGAAATTCTTTCTCCAGTTCTAGTCGTTGATGGTCCGTGTAAACTACTCGGTATTTGTCCTTTGTCCGTGTTTTTCCGTCTGTTTAAATAGCAAACAAATTTAGATTTATGATATATAATAAAGTTAAGAGTTAAGCTGATAGTTTAAAAAAAAAAGTAGTAATAATCCAGCACCAGTTATGTCCAGTTAACTTTCCTTGACTATTTTTAGGCGATTAGGAAACTTATGAAGAAAGCGAGGACCAAAAAAAAGTGGAATTTTATCAGTAAAAAAAAGGACGTACAGAGTTGATTTGGGTACATACCGTTAACATGTTAACCAAAGTTATCACGTGGGATAGAGAGTGGGAAATATAGTGTTATCTATAAGTAAGTATTTACTATTTTATCTGGTGTTAGACTTATGGCGGAACAAGATTACAACTAATCCCCGGTGCCGCTTTGTGTCAAAGAGCCACCGACTCGTAAGCGACTGATTACCAGACAAGTTCACTTAAAAACCAGGCCAAATGCATTTTCCATAATCACAAAGGTGTGAAAAACTTATCTCTTGTACCCAAGCCAATAACCTTGTCCATTCCTACAATTTCAAATTTTTCGTGTAAAAAGTTAATACTTGAATATTTTCTTCATCAATAAAATCTACTAAATAAAATAACTAGCTTAAAATATTATAAATATTTATAGTAAATATTATTAATTAATCAGATATAATTATATAAATAAATAATATTTAAATGCGCAAATTTCTGAATTTTTATTTTGGAGATCTGGCAACGCTGCGACCGCCTGAATCTAATAAACCTGAATCTGAATAAATAAAATCTAGTAAGTAAAATAACTAGCTTAAAATATTAAAGTAAATATTATTAATTAATAAGATATAATTAAATGAATAAATAATATTTAAATGCGTAAATTTCTGAATTTTTATTTTGGAAATCTGGCAACGCTGCGACCGCCTGAATCTAATAAATCTGAATCTGAATAAATAAAATCTAGTAAGTAAAATAAATAACTTAAAATATTATAAATATTTATAGTAAATATTATTAATTAATCAGATATTATTAAATGAATAAATAATATTTAAATGCGTAAATTTCTGAATTTTTATTTTGGAAATCTGGCAACGCTGCGACCGCCTGAATCTAATAAATCTGAATCTGAATAGGTAAAATCCAGTAAGTAAAATAACTAGCTTAAAATATTATAAATATTATAATAAAATATTATTCATTAATAAGATATAATTATATGAATAAAAAATATTTAAATGCGCAGTTTCTAAATTTTTATTTAGAGATCTGGCAACGCTGCGACCGCCTGAATCAGCTGATCCGGTTATATCTGGTTTTATCATAGCGCTGGGAAGATCTAAAAAACCCTCCACGTTTTCCCCAGCGATAAAACGATTTTGAGGTTCAATTTTAGTTTTTTCCAAGTGAATGACGACACGGAGAATCTTTGGCAAACTTTTGCAAACGGAAATGACGTCTGAAAAATGGCGATTTTAGCGCTGGAAGCCGAAAAAAAAAAGAAAAGCCGTGGCGACAAGGGAGATGTCAACAAAGATGGCGGTGCGTTGGTGCCCTTCCATAAAAAGCTTCAAAACTACCTGAGATATTTTTTCTAAGTACTTGCTACCATTAATGTTTGAATCTAATTTCGCCATTTTTTCGAAAAGGAAAACAATTTTTCAGTCTCCTGGCCTTGGCTTGAAGATCATTTACAAGAGACGCCATGACAGCTCTGTTTCTGCCCCCACTAACCGTTTGCGGATCGCTTGACGCAAAAAATCTCAAATTTACGGTAAAATTTCCTTTTCACAGTCGTCAATTGACGTCAACTGACGTCAACTGATGGTACGTTTAAACTATTATCAGTTGTACGATTCGTTGTATTTCCGCTTTGTTGTATACGAGAGAGAGATATACGTTTTCTTGTACCTTGTCCTCAATCGATCTTATCAATCGACGTCAATTGACGCAATTGGAAAGTCTTAACTGAACAAGTGGCTGTTCCATTAAGTTGTCATGTTTTGATTTCATCAAAAACTTTTGTCTTTTTCAGGGCCGGCAAGGAAAACCAATGGAAAAAGCTAACACCCACAAAAGTTTGTCCCATCTGTTTCACGATTGGTCGGCCAGAGGATTAAAACAGCTCACTCCCACCAATAAAAGACGAGAAAAAAAGGCCAAACAAAAATAGGAAATAAATGACAAAAAAAAAGCTTTTTGATGGCCAGCCAAGATGGCGGCTTTTTCGTGCTATGTTGCATGACATGCCATGCGTGGATGAGAGCGGCCAACCGTCATAAAAATAATAGAACGAGCTTTTATTGCACTCTGGCCCCGGACCAATGTTATACAGACCCTGGAAAAAAAACCCGACCCTAAGGCCTTCAACCCTGAACCGGAAAAAAAAACCGCTGCAGAAAAAGTTTCGGCTCCATAACTTCTACTATAAGGTAATACGGAACGTATTAAACAGGCGAGGAAGCCTCTTTCTCATAGACAGTTCGAACTACGGTTCACGGTTCGGTTCACTGGAGGTGAGCCGTACAATGAATCGTTCAAAACCGTTTTCCCTAGGTTTTTGTGATGGCCCAATTGAAAAGGATGCGCCAGTCAAACGTCATAATAACTGACTGAATGGTGCATGATTACCATGGATTCAGCTAGACGATAGTGTGAAATTGGCTCACTTTCACACGGTTCATACGCTTGAATTTTTCAAGAACTAAGTCATGCAGTAATCAACTCATTATTCAGAGGGTTCAAGTTTAGCAAATGAAGCAAGTTCAGCTATTATTCAGCTAGTGATTCAGACGGAAGCTAGTGTTCAGCTACCTCGTCATTCGGTACTCAACCGTATGACTTTTTCATCGGGTATAAGGTAATACGGACCGCATAAAACAGGTGAAGGAAGCCTCTTCTCATGGACGGTTCAAACAACGGTTCACGATTCAAACTGTTTTTCTAGGTTTTTGTGACAGAAGAAGTAGCGAACCCTAGGGCAATTGTGACATTTGGATGTTTTACGACCCTGGGACCTCTGGTTTTTGGGTTGGGTTGTGTCCCCATCTGAAAAGGCGGTCTGTTGTCGGCATTGTGCCTTTATTTCCAACCACTCGGGGGCTGCCTGGACCATTTTGCCTAATCCCTAGGATCAAATGGATCCTCTCCGCGGGGTCGGAAACATCCCTGCTTCTTTTGGATTGCTGCAACAATGATACCCCGCAGCTGGGTACACTCCAATCACAATAGACGCCCACTTTTCCACACCTGACTATTGGGTAAACTTTTTATTTTACGACTTGACTACCCCCGATAGAAAAGTCAGTCATACGGTTGAGTACACCGAATGACTAGATAGCTGAACACTAGCTTCCCTCTGAATTACTAGCTGAATAGTAGCTTAACTTACTTCAGTTGCTAAACTTGAACCCTCTGGAAAAGGGGTTGAATACTGCAAGACTCAGTTCTTGAAAAATTCAAGCGTACGAACCGTGTGAAGGTAGACCAGTTTCATATTATCATCTAGCTCAATCCACATGGTTGAGTATACCGAATAGCTAGACTGTTGAACACTAGCTTCCCTTTGAATCACTAGCTGAACAGTAGCTGAACTTACTTTAGTTGCTAAACTTGAACCCTCTGAAAAAGGGGTTGAATACTGCAAGACTCAGTTCTTGAAAAATTCAAGTGTACGAACCATGTGTAGGTGGACCAGTTTCATACTATCATCTAGCTGAACACTAGCTTCCCTCTGAATTACTAGCTGAACAGTAGCTGAACTTAATTCAGTTGTTAAAACAGAACCCTCTGAATAGGGGGTTGAATACTGCATGACTCAGTTCTTGAAAAATTCAAGCATACGAACCGTTTGAAAGTGGGCCAAATCACACTATCATCTAGCTGAATCCATGATAATCATTCACCATCTAAAAGATCATTCTGACGTTTGACTAGCGCATCTTTTTTTCTACTGGGTACTACTACCCAACTTTGTTTCCCTCCTCACAAAAGCTTGGAAAAGCAAGAACAAGTGCAAAAGAAGCTGTCACAGCAATGGATTCGGAACTCGCCTGGATCACCATAGGAAGGAATAGTTTTATAATAAAGTTTTTTGATAAATGCATAATTTGACTGAACTCACCTTCCTCGGTGATCCAGTTCGAGTTCGCTCCGGTCATTCGTACTATATAGAACAAAATTTGAAAAAAAAAATTTTTAAACAGGAATTTCTCCACGTTTCAAAATCTTCTGGGATAAGAATCTTTTGTGGAAGCTAGCACACTTTATACGAAGCAAAGAAGAAGAAGAGGAAAAAAATTACCCCCAGCGGGGGTGGAGAATGGGGTTGTTTGTGCCAAAATCTATGGAGATGTATCTACTTAACGTCTGGCTTAATGAGGTAATAAAAACGGCTCAACTTTTTCTTCTAAGGGGGTTGTTTTTGGCGGGGGTGGTGTTACCAGAAGATTTCTTACAAGAATCTTTGAGGGGTTGAAGGAGGGTGTACGAACCCGATAGAAAAGTCATACCGTTGAGTACCGAATGACTAGATGGCTGAACACTTCTGAGGAGGTTGTTTTAGGCGGGGGTGGTGTTACCAGAAGATTTCTTCGCAAGAATCTCTGAGGGGTTGAAGGAGGGTGTATGAACCCGACAGAAAAGTCATACGGTTGAGTACCGAATGACTAGATGGCTGAACACTAGCTTCCCTCTGAATCACTAGCTGAAAAGTAGCTGAACTCACTTTAGTTGCTGAAACTGAACGCTCTAAATATGGGGTTGAATACTGCATGACTTGGCTCTTTCAAGATTCAAGCGTACGAACCTTGTGAAAGTGGGCCGATTTCACACAATCATCTAGCTGAATCCATGAAGTCATGCACCATTCAGAGGGTCATTCAGACGTATGGCTAGCGCATCATTTTTGTATCGGGGATCTCTGGAACAGGGATTTGCAATTGGAGATTCGTACAAGACGGAAGTCACACAAGCGGCCATCTTGTTTCAACACATTGCGTTTGATAGTTTGTAAACAGAACCTCCCTCGGAGAAACATATACAAGCCTTTCTGCTGCACTTTCAGATTCTCGCTCCCCTAAAGTTTTCCACAAGTCTTATAGAAGTCCCAGAAACTCAAAATACTCTCAAAATACCCCCAAAAGTCCCGGAAGACTTCTAACGACCCTAAAAGTACCGCCAAAAGCAAATAAACTACCGATAAGACATATCATCATATGGTTATCAGGACCCTGAAACATCCCCCGACCCTAAATTTTGGTCCTATTGATTCAGACCCTAAATCAGACCCCCTAAAATAGTCCCACAGACCACACGAAAAGCTTAACAGGACCTTAAATACTCCTTTGAATCGTGCTATCAGTGTTATCTTAATGTTTTTGGGTCTTGCACGACCCTGCAGATTCCAGAAGCTGACCGAGAAGACCCCAAATTGATATTTTCGGTGTTATTATTGTTTCCCCCAAAAAAGTAGCCGCATCATTAACGGCTTCTTTACGATCGGGTTCCAAGGGACAAATCAGAGGTCACTCGGGTCATCCTAGGTCAACTGGGATTGCTAACCTCGGAAGACAAAAATTTTTGCCGAACGTTATCAGGACGTCCCTCTCCGTTTGTCTGCGGTACGAAAACTAATGATCTTTTTTTTTTTGGGGCCAACTTTTACAAAAAATGGATTCCGAAAATCCATCAGAGAAAATTTTAAAACAAAATTTGAGATAATCTGTTAGATCGTCCAAGTCAAGAAAATCCAGGATCCTGACATAATCAGACATAAGCAGATCGAAAGCTTCTAGAGTTTGAAAAATCCTGTTGATTTTAGATAGTCAACACTTTATAATCGTAGACTCTTAGATCATCACCAAGCCTGTTGATGTAATCATTGCATTCTAGATAGTTAAGGCAGGGACTGGATCGTACTGCAAAATCCCTGCAGATCTCAGATCGTCAGAGTTCAGTACATCTTAAGGTTTCAGATCGTCAGAACTTTGTTTATGGAATCATAGCATCCTAGATGGTCACAGAGGAGATTATCTTAAGGTTCATAGATTGTATGTGAATGGTAGATTCTTAGATCTCCTTGTGTCAGATGATCTTAGGTTCTCGAAGAAGTGAGCGACTGGAAGATTGAAAGAGGAGATAGGATTTTAACTGCGCTGTGTGTGTCGCAAATGGACATCCATTAAAGGCTGCTGCACAAGTCGTTAGGCACGTGCTGTTGCTACTCTCGACAACCCCATACAACCCGATCTACAACCTTACCACTTATCGCCATCTTACAACAGAAAACAGGTAGCAACAAGCAGCAAAACAACCCTTTCTATACCAATTGCTCTACTCCCTCATACCGATTCATTGAAACACGTAGACGCAAATTGATGATAGCATGCGATAACAGAGAAACTACACTCTGTCGAGAAATCACAAATCGATTATGGAAGTCTGCACTTGATTGCTCTCTAGAGACCCATCAAACAACCATTCTGCCTTTGTTCTTATTGAATCAAACGGTTTACCCCTTTGTTTACTAACCCCCAACCCCCGTTTCCCATTCCCAATTCCCAAGCTTCAACGCCAATCCTACTTTTTCTAGCTCGGAAAACTTTAGACTTCTCGTTTACTAGCACAGTTATCATCTATTGTCAAGTACTTATTCCGAGTGTTTAAAAAATGGCAAAAACCTTGGGAAATAGTTTGGGAAAAACCTAGACAGACAAAGCAACGTTAAAATGCTGCAAGGAAGCGATATCTTTGTTTCTAAACAAGACAGGGACGTTTTGGACTTGTATCTAAGTTAAACAAAGCAAATCACAGGCGGCTCGGCACACAGAACCTTAAACATAGACCCTTGTTATTAGCCTTGTTGACAACATACACATACATCTAGCTCCCCAAATGGGGGTCTGTAACACCCGAAAAGAACTAATTCTCAAATACAGACATTTCCAAACTTTCGCTGACCCCCCATCAACGGAATAACCAGGCGAGAAGTGGGTTATATCTCTGTGGTTTCTTCAGAGCATCCTCGGGTCTTTCCCACACTCGAAGAAAGAGTCTTATCTGTGCAGTGTTCGATTTCTTGTTTTACTAGTTGTTCGACATGGTGTCCCCTTGTTTCGCACGGTTCCTTCTGTATAACCCAAAATTGTGGGAAAGTGTGGGAAACCCATGACTGAACCGATTTTCCGGCTAAAGCTTTTAGCTGAGTGCTAGGGACTGAAAATGTAAAGAAGAAGGGACTTACTAGGATTGATAGAGTTTTGGTACGAAGGCTTCTTCATCCACTCGTAGGGTGACCGATTCGGCTGGGGTCTGGCGAGTCCAGCAGCCAAGCTGTTCATCCCCGCGTGATGAATCCCTACGGAACCAGAGCCGGTCCCGTGTTCGTTCAGATTGTTACTATTGTTCATATTCATCAAGTTGTTGTTCGCCGCGGCGAGGATTTGCTGTTGTTGTTGCTGCTGCTGGGGTTGCTGCTGTTGCTGCTGTCCTGGCGACCCCGCGCTGCTTAGTCCGTCGCTTCCCGCTAATCCCGAATCCGGCGTGTGGTGTCCTGCTCCGGGACCTCCCGCAGAACCCGTAAGGTTCGAACAGGACCTCACGCGGTTGTGAGGGATCGGAGTGATCGAGACTATATCCTGCCCGCTCTGGAGCTGCAGGTGATGGTGCGGAGCCGCGAACTCTCCATTTCCGGACGCTACTAGCAGCTTACCGTAAGCAGCAGCCGTCGGGTAGGGTATATCTACCGGACTAGCTGAGCCGTGCTGCTGGAAGGGACTGGAATCCGGGCTGCTAACTACGCCGCCAGGGGCGTTCGTGCTACCAGAGCTACTGGCAGGATTATGTGCCGAGAGAACGTTGTTGGGGGAGTTGGCCCAGTCCTCGTAGCCAACGGCTCCGCCAGAAGTCCGCGGGGAGACCCCAGCAAGTCCGGGGTACCAGGTCGAGGCATCGGGACCCCCGACGAGTCCTCCAAACTGCTGCTGGTGGAACTCGACGTTACCCATCATGTTGGTACCGTACTGAGGTGCCCCTTGCCCGTAGTGATGAGGATGGGTGGTGTAGCCGAAGTAAGCAGCCTGTGGGTTCATCCCCTGATGATGCTGGTGCAGATTCAACTGAGTAGCACCAGGGTGACTGTGACGGGACAGGATAGGATGACTGGGACTCGGAGGCATTCCCATGGCAGGGTGATGATGGTGGTGGTGGTGGTGATGCGCTGAAGGAAACATGGCGAATGTGTCATACAGTGACACCATGTTCTTTTTCACAAAACTAAGTCAAAGTAAACCTTCCCGCTTTTTCAGTTTCAAATTTTTAACAAGTAACACACATACAAATTCAGAACTAATAAGATACTCCCACTGTAAAGTTTCCTTTAAACGCACGTTTTTCCAAAATGTTCCAGGAGAACACGGAAGTGTAAACAGGGGCTTTAAAAAACAACAAAACGATGCTGAGCGGGAAAAAAAAAAGTTTCTGCAGGGAGATCTTTCACGACGTATCGTCAGCTCTGTTGACGCCTAACTGATTGCCTGACGAGATACCAGGGTCCCTAACGGGTCCCACTTCGACTAATTCCGCGCTGAACCCTCGGACCCAATGACAGGGGAACGCCCACTACCTTCGTACCCTTGGCCCATTGGCCGCAGCGTCGGACATCAGTGGCTTCCAGGGACCAACCAGCGCGTTGCGTGAGACTAAGCTTTTCCATTATTCTTATTACTTTTATCGTTACATATTTCATATTTACAAAGATATTATACATATTACGTATTACTAATATTATACGAAGGATTGAAAAATTTATTCTACACTTACGTAAAGTTTGAGTTAAATTTAAAGTAAAATTTAGTTACTACATGAAACTACTGCGATTATTTTTTTTGGTACTATCGATTAGATTTCTTTGAATGAGAATCGATAATTGATTGTATGGAGGATAAAACGAGTGTTTGTTTGCTGTTTGGAGAAAAGGTTCGAGTGTAGTTTTACACTCAATGGGTCGTTTGAAACAATAAAGCAATAAAGTGATTTGATAGAATAAGTAGTTGGTAGGAAAAGTAAAGGACACGGGGGTTGCAGGCAATAGTCTTACTACGACTACCCCCACTGTTCGAACCTTTAACTACTACTTTTTTGTTTCATTGACTTGTTTGCCCGAACTATACACAATAAGAGCATGGAACACCAATTGACGAAAAGTTGGAACCCATAAATCAATTGGAAATAGGGAATCCCCTTGAACGTGTTATCAGTCGTTAACAACTTGTTATCATCAGGTGTTAATACCCAACTATTCATTGGCTTTGTTATCGGTTGTTAACAACTTCTTATCAGCTTGTTATAGACTGCTGTCATCAAGTGTTAATACCCAACTATTCATTGGGTTCGTTATCGGTTGTTAACAACTTGTTATCATCAGGTGTTAATACCAAACTATTCCGTGGCTGTGTTATCGGTTGTTAACAACTTGTTATCAGCTTGTTAGAAACTGCTGTCATCAAGTGTTAATACCCGACTATTCATTGGCTTCGTTATCGATTGTTAACAACTTGTTATCAGCTTGTTAGAAACTGCTGTCATCAAGTGTTAATACCCAACTGTTAATTGGCTATGTTATCGGTTGTTAACAACGTGTTCTCAGCTTGTTAGAAACTGGTGTCATCAAGTGTTAATACCCAACTATTCCGTGGCTGTGTTATCGGTTGTTAACAACTTGTTATCAGCTTGTTAGAAACTGCTGTCATCAAGTGTTAATACCCGACTATTCATTGGCTTCGTTATCGGTTGTTAACAACTTGTTATCACATTGTTGTAGACTGCTATCATCAAGTGTTAATACCCAACTATTCATTGGCTATGCTATCGATTGTTATCCAATGTTAGCATCATCGTATCTGTTAGCAAATGTCTTCAAGTTCATTTAGAGTTACTACCCAGTTATGAAATGGGTCTGTTATCAAGCTTACTAATATACTGTTAACTAACATTATCAAGTGTTGTCAAGTACTAATAACAGCTATATTAAATTACGAATATTAAACCGAGTTATTATTATGATTACCATCTATTATCAAGCTGCTTGTTAATAACCAATGATAAGTTGAAGGGATCCCAAACTCAGAGGAAAAGTGTACGAAGATTAATTGATAACATATGATAACACGGAGATAACAGTGAGATAACAGTGATAACATGATCAAGGTGCACGAAGATTATTGCAAGTTTCGGACCCCTTGGATAAATTATTATCCTTCATTTACCTTGCTACTTTGCTAATTGTATTATCATCATGGATCATTATTCCAATTTATTAATTAATTATCAAGGTCCATTTTAATCGAAAATCGTAGTACTACAACGTGGACACCGTTTGATTCTTCTGCAAGACTCTGTACCTTGTCCACCTACTCGACAAATTTACTTTCAGAGGACTTGCAAGTGAATCTTGCCAAGAAAGTGAACAAGAATCTTAAAATAAAGCTTTTTATGTCAGTTTTTGCAAATCTGTCGAATACGTGGACACCGTTCAATTCTTCTCTGAGACTCAGTACTCTGTCCACCTAGTCGACAAATTACCACTAGTGCTACTACTACTATTACTACTACCACTCCTTCGACTATACTACCACTACTTTATCTATTAGTACTACGTTTTCTACTATTACTTCCGCTGCTGCTGCTACTACTACTATTACTACATCTATCACTACTTTTTCTACTAGTACTACTATTGCCGCTGCTGCTACTAGTACTTCTACTACTCCTACTTCTACTTCAACTACTACCACTACTATACTAATTCTCCTATTATTACTAATACTACTACCACTACTTCGACTACTAAATCCACTACTATATCAACTACTACTACTACTATTGCTACTACTGCTGCTGCTAATACGACCGTCACTACCACAACTGCAACCTAATTCTGTCACTTCTATCAGTGCTACTACTACTACTTCTACTTCAACTACTACTACTACTATACTACTTCTCTTATTATCACTAATACTGCTACTTCGACTACTAAATCCACTACTATATCAACTACTACTACTACTATTGCTACTATTGCTGCTGCTAATACGACCGTCATTACCACAACTGCAACCTAATCCTGTCATTTCTAGCACTACTACTACCACCACCACTACTCCTCCTCCTCCTCCTCCTCCTCCTCCTCCTCCTCCTACTACTACTACTACTACTACTACTACTACTACTAGCACCACTAATGCTGCTACTGCTACTACTACTACTAATACTACTATCACTTTAACTCCATCTCTCATCCACTCAGCAGCTATATCACTACACACTACCAACTCTTACTTACTTACTCTAATTAAGTTAGCAAGTTTTAATTAAACCGTTAATGTTTTTCGAGTAACAAAGTTTTCTCGTTACTAAAGACATGCAATGTGTCCATTAGTTTGTGTGAGGACAAGATTTTCCTTGAATTAGTCGTACGAGGGAAATTCTTTGGTAAAAATAATTGAAATCTTTTGAGGAATGTGGCAACGCTGGACATTTTTGGCGCTCCAGTGACGGCCACCTTTGCCACCTCAGTGCGAATTACTCCGCGACGCATTTTTTTCTTCGGCTTTCACAAATTCCCCACCGTTTAAATTCAATTAAAATTAATGATAAACGCATTTTCCACACAAGAGGGTAGACAAATCTCAGAGCAAAAAAATAAAAAGTTCAAGTAAAGATAATAAAGTGATAACAGACTGATAACAGGATGATAACAAGGTGATAGACTTCTTGTAACGGATAGTAAAAAGGTTGTTAAGCGTTGATCATAGGTGATAACAGGATGATAACAGGATGATAACAAGGTGATAGACTTCTTGTAATGGATAGTAAAAAGGTTGTTAAGCATTGATAATAGGTGATCACAGGATGATAACAAGGTGGTAGACTTCTTGTAATAGATAGTAAAAAGGTTGTAAAGCGTTGATAATAGGTGATAACAGGCTGATAACAGGATGATAACAAGGTGGTAGACTTCTTCTAATGGATAGTAAAAAAGTTATTAAGCGTTGATCATAGGTGATGACAGGCTGATAACAGGATGATAACAAGGTGATAGACTTTTTTTAATGGATGGTAAAAAGGTTGTTAAGCATTGGTAATAGGTGATAACAGGCTGATAACAGGATGATAACAAGGCGATAGACTTCTTGTAATGGATCGTAAAAAAAGTTGTAAAGCGTTGATAATAGGTGATAACAGGCTGATAACAGGATGATAACAAGATGATAGACTTCTTCTAATGGATAGTAAAAAAGTTGTTAAGCATTGATAATAAGGGATAACATGATAATAACCTCAGTAACAGATGATAACGTAACCATATAAGATAATACCCGGTAGAAAAATTATGCCGCTAGCTATACGTCTGAATGACCGTCTGAACGGTGCATGACTATCATGGATTCAGCTAGCTGATAGTATGAAATTGGCCCACTTTCACGCGGTTCGTACGCTTGAATTTTTTAAGAACTGAGTCATGCAGTATTCAACCCCTTATTCAGAGGATTCAGGTTTAGTTACTAATGTGAGTTCAGCGACTATTCAGCTAGCAATTCAGAGGGGAGCTAGTGTTCAGCTACCTAGTCATTCGGTGTACTCAACCGTATGACTTTTCTATCGGGAATAGTAACAATATGTATTCGAATTAGCTTTATTATCTTATGATAACAACCTTAGTAACATCTGATAACACGATTTACCACGTTATTAACCTCGGATAACATTTCTCCAACTATTTTCCTCCATCTTTGAATAATTAGCGGCATTTTTTTGCCGCTACTTGTGGAACCTATTTGCATTTTTTTGCAAAATAGTTCAAAAACTATTTCTACTACGAAATAGTTCATTTCAGTTCCAAACTATCAAACTACTACTATTTCAGCATCACACGAATTTATTGTACTTTTAGATACACATACAATGAAAGACAAAATAGTAGTTTTTGTGAAAAATAGTTAATTTCTACTAATAACTAACTAACTACTATAACTACTATAGTTTCACAATTACGTAGATTTATGTATAGAACAGGTTTGTAGACCGAATAGTTCATGTCTGGTCGTAACTATTAAACTACTATGACTATTTCTAACTATTACATGCCAATCTGCTATTTACACAAGTCCATTAGGCAACACTGTATAAATACAACCCGTCGTAAAATTGGTTGGATGTATTATTTTATACGTGCGCAATAACACAGTAAATCAATTAAAAACCCCACGTCCCCCACGCCCCCCACGTTCCCCCACGTCCATTGCATTGAGGGATTCTGAGATTTTATTTTTCTTCTTCTTCTTGGGATTCTTTTGGGAATGATTCTCTGAGCAAAAAAAAATTAAGAGAAGTCACAGACCCCCTCGTAAATATTTTTGAAGGATTTTAGACGTTTTATAGCGTGACTCCATAAAAGAATACCTGGCAACGTTGCGCGAAGCTCTTCTCTAAATGTCCCACGATTTTTTTTCCTCCCTTTTTGGAGAAAGATGACAGCGAATGGGAATGGGGAGAGGACTGAAGAAAGGTTTGGGAAGATCGTGGGAAGGTTTGGGAGGGTTTGGGAGGGTTTGGGAAGACTTTAGGAGCCTCGAGAGGCCTGTAGAAAGCCGTAGAGATATTTTGGAAAGCCTGGGAGTCTGTTAGATGATTTAAAAAAGCTTGGGAAGGTTTGGGAAGGTTTGGGAAGGTTTTGGGAAGGTTTGGGAGGGTTTCGAAAGACTGTAGGAACCTCTGGAGGCCTATGGAAAGCCGTAGAGATATTCTGGACAGCCTGGGAGTCTGCTATATGGTTTAGGAAAGCTTGGGAAGGTTACGGAAGGTTTGGGAAGGTCGTGGGAAGGATTGGGAAGGTTTGGGAGGGTTTGGGAAGACTGTATGAGCCTCAAGAGGCCTGTGGAAAGCCGTGGAGATATTTTGGAAAGCCTGGGAGTCTGCTATATGGTTTAAGAAAGCTTGGGAAGGTTTGGGAAAAGCGTGGGAAGGATTGGGAAGGTTTGGGAAGACTGTAGGAACCTCTGGAGGCCTGTGGAAAGCCGTAGAGATATTTGAAAGCCTGGGAGTCTGTTAGATGATTTAGGAAAGCCTGGGAAAGTTTGGGAAGGTCGTGGGAAGGACTGGGAAGGTTCTGGAAGGATTGGGAGGGTTTGGGAAGACTGTATGAGCCTCTGGAGGCCTATGGAAAGGCGTAGAGATATTTTGGAAAGTCTGGCAGTCTGTTAGATGATCAGGAAAGCTTGGGAAGGTTTGGGAAGATCGTGGGAAGGTCGTGGGAAGGATTGGGAAGGTTTGGGAAGGTTTGGAAAGACTGTAGGAACCTCTGTAGGCCTATGGAAAGGCGTAGGGATATTTTCGAAAATCTGGGAGTCTGTTAGATGATTTAGGAAAGCTTGGGAAGGTTTAGGAAGATCGTGGGAAGATCGTGGGAAGGATTGGAAAGGTTTGGGAAGACTGTAGGAACCTCTGGAGGCCTATGGAAAGGCGTAGAGATATTTTGGAAAGTCTGGGAGTCTCTTAGATGGTTTAGGAAAGCTTGGAAAGGTTTGGGAAGGGTGTAGGAAGGTTTGGGAGGGTTTGGGAAGACTTTAGGAGCCTCGAGAGGCCTGTGGAAAGGCGTAGAAAGACTTGGGAAAGCATGAGAGTCTTTGAGAAAGTTTGGGAAGGAGCGGGAAGACTTGGGAAAGGCTATAGAAGCCTATAGGAAGGTTTAGGAAGCAGTGGGAAGTAAGAGCGAACGTCTTGGGAAGCACCAGAAAGTTTGTGGGAAGGCTTGGGAAAGCTAGAAAACCCTTTAGGAAGGTTTTGGAAGCAGTGGGAAGACTGGGAAAACTTGGGAGGAAATTAGTGGGAAAGCTTGGGACGTTCGTAAAAAGCTTGGCAAGACTTGGAGAAGCTCTAAAAGCTTGTAGGAAAGTTTGGGAAGATTGTGGGGAGTGAATGGGAAAGCTTGGGAAGAGTGTAGGAAGGCTCGGAGAAGGTTTGGGAAAGCTAGGAAATTCTCTAGGAAGGTTTGTGAAGCAGTGGGAAGTCTGGGAAAGTTTGGGAAAACTTGGGAGTTTGTTGGAAACTTTAATACGTTTGTAGGAAGCTTGGGAAGATTGTGGGAGACTTTGGGAATGCTTCGGAGGTCTTGGAAAACTTTTTCCATAGACTCAAGACTTGTGAATCGTTGGAAGAGTCAAGATTCAGTCACATGCTGTTTGATATTCAGTACAGAACGGTCCTCCTGTAGAAAAATGATGCGGTAGTCATACGTCTGAAATACCGGCTGAATGGTGCACGTCCATCTTGGATTCAGCTAGATGATAGTGTGAAATAAGCCCACTTTCACACGGCTCGTACACTTGAATTTTGAAAGAACCAAGTCACGCAGTATTCAGATCCTTATTCAGAGGATTCAGTTTTAGCAACAAAAGTGAGTTCAGTTACTATTCAGCTAATGATTCAGAGGGGAGCCTAGTATTCAGCTACCTAGTCATTCGGTACTCAACCGTATGACTTTACTACTGGGGAGTCGAGATTCAGATCACATGCGCTTTGATATTCAGTACAGTAAAATATCCTTTATGGATATTTTTTCAGTTGTAATAAGCTAATGATTCAGAGGGGATCCAATGTTCAGCTACCTAGTCATTCGGTACTCAACCGTATGACTTTTCTATCTGGGAGTGGAGATTCAGTTCACATGCGCTTTGATATTCAGTACAGAGCTAGTCATTTGTGGATATTTTTTCAGTTGTGATAAGCTAATGATTCAGAAGAGATCTAGTGTTCAGCTACCTAGTCATTCGGTACTCAACCGTATGACTTTTCTGTCTGGGGAGTCGAGATTCAGTTCACATGCGCTTTGATATTCAGTACAGAGCTAGTCGTTTGTGGATATTTTTCAGTTGTGATAAGCTAATGATTCAGAGTGGATCTAGTGTTCAGCTACCTAGTCATTCGGTACTCAACCGTATGAGTTTTCTACTGGGGAGTCGAGATTCAGTTCACATGCGCTTTGATATTCAGTACAGTAAAATATCCTTTGTGGATATTTTTTCAGTTTTGATAAGCTAATGATTCAGAGGGGATCTGGTGTTCAGCTATCTAGTCACTCGGTACCCAACCGTATGACTTTTCTATTGGGGCGTCGAGATTCAGTTCACATGCGCTTTGATATTCAGTACAGTAAAATATCCTTCATGGATATTTTTTCAGTTTTGATAAGCTAATGATTCAGAGGGGATCTAGTGTTCAGCTACCTAGTCATTCGGTACTCAACCGTATGACTTTTCTGTCTGGGGAGTCAAGATTCAGTTCACATGCGCTTTGATATTCAGTACAGAGCTAGTCGTTTGTGGATATTTTTTCAGTAGTGATAAGCTAATGATTCAGAGGTGAGCTAGTATTCAGCTACCTAGTCATTCGGTACTCAACCGTATGACTTTTCTATCTGGGGAGTCGAGATTCAGTTCACATGGGCTTTGATATTCAGTACAGAGCTAGTCTTTTGTGGATATTTTTTCAGTTGTGATAAGCCCGCGGATAAAAGTATCGGCTGTTGTGGGGGGGTTTGCAACTGTTTTGACATCGGAGACTATGTCGGCAAAAGAGGCAAAGCCGCCGAAAACCGTTCCCCAACTTTTACGACCCTCATGCCTGGGTGTGAAGGGCGGCTGCTGCTCCAGGCCTCTGTTGCTGCTGTTTGTTGCTATCCCCCACCCAAACCTGTCCCCACACTTTCCCAAAAGGCCCCCACAGTCTCCACTTTATAGGGAAATTCCCTGAAAAAAAGGGGGAAAATGGGGTCTGAGTAGGGGGAAAATAAGAGAAGAGGGGAAAGAGGGGAAATTGAAAGTGGGAACACTGCTTCAAAGGACCTATGAGTTTCCCTTAGGGTCCCTATAGTCTGATGAAGGGCCCCACAACTTCCACTTTACAGGGAAATTTCCTGAAAAGAAAGGGGAAAATGGGGTCTCAAAAGAGGGGGAAAATAAGAGAATATAATCGGGGAAAAGGGAAAATCTGGAAGTGCAGTCTTGTATTCTAGTAAAGAGGAGAAAAGGGGGAAAATAAGAGAAGAGGGGAAAGAAGGGAAATTGAAAGTGGGGACACTGCTTCAAAGGACCTATGAGTTTCCCATAGGGTCCCTATAGTCTGATGAAGGGCCCACAACTTCCACTTTACAGGGAAATTCCCTGAAAGAAGGGGAAAATGGGGTCTGAATAGGGGGGAAAATAAGAGAATATAAGGGGGGGAAAAGGGAAAATCTGGAAGTGCAGCCTTGTGTTGTAGTACAGAGGAGAAAAAGGGGAAAATAAGAGAAGAGGGGAAAGAGGGGAAATTGAAAGGGGGAACACTGCTTCAAAGGACCTACAAGTTTCCCTTAGGGTCCCTATAGTCTGATGAAGGGCCCACAACTTCCACTTTACAGGGAAATTCCCTGAAAGAAGGGGAAAATGGGGTCTGAATAGGGGGGAAAATAAGAGAATATAAGGGGGGGGAAAAGGGAAAATCTGGAAGTGCAGCCTTGTGTTGTAGTACAGAGGAGAAAAAGGGGAAAATAAGAGAAGAGGGGAAAGAGGGGAAATTGAAAGGGGGAACACTGCTTCAAAGGACCTACAAGTTTCCCTTAGGGTCCCTATAGTCTGATGAAGGGCCCCACAACTTCCACTTTTCAGGGAAATTCCCTGAAAAAAGGGGGAAAAATAGGAGAAGGGAGAAAAAGGAAAATCTGGAAGTACACCCTTGTATTCTAGTAAGGAGGAAAAAAGGGGGAAAATAAGAAAAGGGAGAAAAAGGAAAATCTGGGAGTATAGCCTTGTGTACAGAGGGGAAAAAGGGGAAATTCAAAGTGGAAGCACTGGTTTAAAGGGCCAATGAGTTTCCTAGAAAAAAGGGGTAATGGGGTCTGAAAAGGGGAAAAATTAAGAGAAGGGAGAAAAGGGAAAATCTGGAAGTACAGCCTTGTATTCTAGTACAGAGGAGAAAAAGGGAAAAATAAGGGAAAAGGGGAAACTGAAAGTGGAAACATTGCTTCAAAGGGCCTATGAGTTCTCCATAGGATCTCTCAGATCCCTATATTTTTTTAAAATTTTATTTTTATATAGATTAAGTGTATTTTATTTTATATAATATAATATATTATATATATATTATATCTAGTATATTTAATTAATTGTATTAAAATAGATTCACTGTATTTTATATATAAAAATATATAACAATATATACTGATAATAATATAAATAAATAATTAATAATATAAATCCAAACATATTTTTTAAATCAGGATTCCCACGCCTTCCCAAAACCTTCCCACGGGCTCATACACTTTTCCCACGCACCGGAGTTTTCCCAACTCTTTTCCCCACGAATTTCCCAGACACTTCCCCGCACTTTTCCCACGCACCGGAGTTTTCCCAACTCTTTTCCCCACGAATTTCCCAGACACTTCCCCGCACTTTTCCCACGTATTCCCCAAAACCTCCCCACGGGCTCATACACTTTTCCCACGCACCGGAGTTTTCCCAACTCTTTCCCCACGTATTTCCCAGAAACTTCCCCGCACTTTTCCCATAACCCCTGACTTTTCCCAACTCTTTTCCCACGAATTTCCCAGACACTTCCCCGCACTTTTCCCAACGCCTTCCCGAAACCTTTCCACAGGTTCATACACTTTTCCCGTGCCCCTGAATTTTCCCTATTCTTTTCCCTATTCTTTTCCCCACGAATTTCCCAGACACTTCCCCGCACTTTTCCCACGTATTCCCCAAAACCTCCCCACGGGCTCATACACTTTTCCCACACCCCTGAATTTTCCCAACTCTTTTCCCCACAAATTTCCCAGATATTTCCCCGCACTTTTCCCATGTATTCCCCAAACTTCCCAACATTTGCGGATAGGAAAAACTTGTTAATAATATGATGATAACATTTTGATAGCACAGGTTTATTACACACAGAAATGATGGAACACATTGATAACAGTTGATAATAGATTGGTAACACTCGATAACAGCTTTTGGATTTAGAAGTGATGGAAGGAGATCATAGGATAACATGATGATAACAATTGATAACAGTTGATAACAATTGATAATAGCCCAACCGGATATCCGGGACCTTAGAGGAAACAATGCGATAACTTGTTAACGTGTTAGTAACACTTGATAACAGCCTTTTAAACCAGGCCAAGAACATTATTAACACCTGATAACACAGGTGACATTGATAACACCCGATAACAGCTTTGGGTTATTAGAAATGATAGGAATGTGATGGGATAACATATTGATAACACTTGATAACACTCGATAACAGCCTCAACCACCCAGACAACCACTGATAATCCGTTGATAACACTTGATAACACTCGACAACAACTTCACCATCTAGAAACCCACTGATAACCCCGTAATAACGCATTGATAACACATGATAACAGCTTCAGACCATTGATAACATATGATAACACACTGATAACACCTGATAACAGTTTATAGCAGCCTTAACCATCCAGAGAACCACTAAAACACCTTGATAATCCTTGATAACAGCTTTAGACCAACCAGGAACACATTGATAACACCTGATAACAGTTTATAACACCTTCATAACCCTTGATAACACCTTTAGATCAACCAGGAATACACTGATAACACACCAATAACACATGATAACAACTTCAGATCATCCAGACAACCACTGATAACACGTGATAACTCCTTCATAACCATTGATAACATATGATAACACACTGATAACACCTGATGACAGTTGATAGCAGCCTTGACCATCCAGAAAACCGCTGATAATACCCTGATAACCTACTGATAACACCTTGATAACCCCTGATAACCCTTGATAACACCTTTAGATCAACCAGGAACACATTGATAACACCTGATGACAGTTTATAGCAACCTTGACCATCCAGACAACGACTGATAACTCCCTGAGAACATACTGATAACACCTTGATAACCCTTGATAACAGCTTTAGATCAACCAGGAGCACTTCGATAACACCCGATAACAGCTGATAGCAACCTTGACCATCCAGACAACCAATGATAACTCCCTAATAACCTACTGATAACACGTGATAACTCCTTGATAACCATTGATAACCATTGATAACCATTGATAACATATGATAACACACTGATAACACCTGATGACAGTTGATAGCAACCTTGACCATCCAGAAAACCACTGGTAAACCCCGTGATAACCTACTGATAACACCTTGATAACCCTTGATAACAGCTTTAGACCAACCAGGAACACATTGATAACACCTGATAACAGTTGATAGCAACCTTGACATCCAGACAACCACTGATAACTTCCTAATAACCTACTGACAACACCTTGATAACCCTTGATAACACCTTTAGACCAACCAGGAACATATTGATAACACCTGATGACAGTTGATAGCAACCTTGACCATCCAGACAACCACTGGTAAACCCCGTGATAACCTAGTGATAACACCTTGATAACCCTTGATAACCCTTGATAACACCTTTAGATCAACCAGGAATACACTGATAACACACCAGTAACACATGATAACAGCATCAGATCATCCAGACAACCACTGATAACGCGTGATAACTCCTTGATAACCATTGATAACCATTGATAACCATTGATAACATATGATAACACACTGATAACACCTAATGACAGTTGATGGCAGCCTTGACCATCCAGACAACCACTGGTAACCCCTGTGATAACCCTTGATAACCGTTGATAACACCTTTAGACCAACCAGGAACACATTGATAACACCTGATGACAGTTGATAGCAACCTTGGCACCCAGACAACCACTGATAACTTCCTAATAACCTACTGACAACACCTTGATAACCCTTGATAACACCTTTAGACCAACCAGGAACACATTGATAACACCTGATGACAGTTGATAGCAACCTTGACCATCTAGACAACCACTGATAACCCCCTAATAACCTACTGATAACACCTTGATAACCCTTGATAACAGTTTATAGCAACCTTGTCCATCCAGAAAACCACTGGTAACCCCCGTGATAACCTACTGATAACACCTTGATAACCCTTGATAACAGTTTATAGCAACCTTGACCATCCAGACAACCACTGGTAACCTCCATGATAACCTACTGATAACACCTTGATAACCCTTGATAACAGCCTGGGGGGCTACGATAGACATGATGGGGAGACCTCTAGCCAAGTTTGCTGCTTTGCTGACATGTAACATTCTTTCCTGTTGCGTTTTATGACTTTGTTAGAAGGTTTCAATGTCCCTCTCCAAAACCCCATCGCCTCGGGGCATTCAATCAACAGCAGGGGTCCGCAACCTTCGTCAAAATATTCACCAAAGAACCTTGGATCATGAATCTTGAATCTATAGTGCTTAAGTATCAGGAATCTTGCATGTAGACGATTAGTAGTAGTAGTAGAAGTAGTAGTAGTAGTAGTAGTAGCTGTAGTAGTAGTAGTAGCAACAACACCAGCAGCAGCAGTAGTAGTAGTAGTAGTAGTAATAATGATAGTAATAGTAGAAGTAGTAGTAGCAGCAGCAGCAGCAGCAGCAGTAGTAATAATGATAGTAATAGTAGTAGTAATAGTAGAAATAGTTGCAGTAGTAGTAGTAGTAGTAGAAGTAGTAGTAGCAGCAGCAGCTGCAGTAGTAGTAGTAATAATGATAGTAATAGTAGTATTAATAGTAGTAGTAGTAGCAGTACTAGTAGTAGTTGAAGTAGAAGTTATCATTGTTGCTGTTATAGAGGTAGTATTTCTGTTACATCAATTATTATTGTTATTATTAGTACTACTACTACTACTACTTCTCATGCTACTACTACTAACTACTTTTGTTAAACTACAACTGCTACTACTACTATCACTATTACTACCACTACTAATGCTGCTACTGCTACTACTGCTACTATTACTATCACTATTACTACTATTACTACTACTACTAGTACTACTTCTATCACTATTACTGCTACTACTACTATCAGTACCATTACTACTACTACTACTTCTACTAATACTGCTACTACAACTGTCACTATTACTGCTACCACTACTATCAGTACCACTACTACTACTACTCCTACTACTCCTACTACTACTGCTATCACTATTACTCCTATCACTACTATCATTACCACTACTACTACTACTGCTACTTCTACTACTACAACAGCAACTACTACTACTACTACTGCAAATTTCGTGGTTGATAACAGTTGATAACAGTTGATAACACAGAAAGGCTTATTGACTAGAATGCTCTCAAGTGACAATGGCGCTGTTTACGATGTTTCAAAGGCTCGCCAAAAACAAGAGAGTTCTGATAACAGGTTGATAACAACTGATAACACGTTGATAACACTGATAACAGCTGACACATGAGTCTTGTTACTTGGTGACCGTATCACACAGCTGTGTTAATAAGGAGTCGTTTATCAGTTCAGCCGAATGTTCACTTGCATCTCGGGAATCTTGCAAGAATCTTGAAAAGAATCTTAGAAGAATCTTGAAAAGAATCTTGAAAATGATCCTGAAAGAATCATATAAGAATCTTAAAGGGAATCTTGAAAGAATCTTAAAGAGAATCTTAAAATAATCCTGAAAATAATCTTTAAAGAATCATTTAAGAATCTTAAAGGGAATCTTAAGAATCTTAGAAGAATCTTGAAAGAATCTTGAATAAAATCTTGAAAGAATCTTGAAAGAATCTTAAAGAGAATCTTAAGAATCCTAAAAGAATCTTGAAAAGAATCTTGAAAATAATCCGAAAGAATCATATAAAAATCTTAAAGGGAATCTTAAGAATCTTAAAAGAATCTTGGAAGAATCTTGAAAAAATCTTGAAAAGAATCTTGAAAATATTCCTAAAAGAATCATATAAGAATCTTAAAGGGAATCTTAAGAATCTTAAGAATCTTGAAAAGAATCATAAAAGAATCATAAAAGAATCTTAAAGGGAATCTTAAGAATCTTAAAAGAATCTTAGAAGAATTTTAAAAGAATCCTGACAAGAATCTTGAAAGAATCTTAAAGGGAATCTTAAGAATCTTGGAAGAATCTTGAAAGAATCTGGCGCGAATTTTGAACCTTTTCTTCCATCTGAAATATTATAACAGGCGATAAACGGATGATAACACTGATAACACCACCCAGGGCCTTAAGACAAGGTGTTATCATGTGTTATCAAGTGTTATCAGTTGTTATCTGTGGTTTGGTTCCACGGTAAATGCAATTGGACGGAACGCATCGGATAAGTTCTGGTGGCTTTTTCCCAAAGGCCCCGCAGTTTTCCCACAGCACCCCACTTGATAACACTTGATAACAGGTTGATAACATGTGATAACACAATGATAAAACTACAAGAGAAACGTTAACTTTGTAATTCGTTAATTCGCTTTGATAATCCAGATTTGCCAAGTATATGTTATCAGCTTGTTATCAAGTGTTATCAACCTGTTCCCAGTAGAAAATTAAGGATGTCGGCTACATCCTGAACGATGTCCGTAACATATCCTGAATATCCTGAACCACGTCCGATCACGGATGAGTAAAAAAATTGTGTTGAGAATTGGGAATCTTGATTATTTAGGACACCATAAGTATCCTGAAAAGCATTTTTTCAGGACGCTGTTAAGTACCCTGAACATGTATTATTCAGGCATTCTAGTGTCAGGGTCCTGAACACCCTGGATATGGGCCAATTTCCCTGCACCCAAAATCCTGACTGGTATCCTGGTCCTGAAACTATCCTTAATTTTCTGCTGGGTTATCAAGTGTTATCAATGGTTAACAAGAGCCTTCTATCTTGTTAGTATCCTGTGTATGTCACGTGTTAACATCCTGTTATCAATGATTAACAAGATCCTATATCATCCCAGCATCTTCAAAATCTTCCCCAAACCTACTGTTAACGTCCTATCATCATCTTACTACCAAGTATTCTACCCTGTTATCACATGTTAGCATCCTATTATCAATGGTTAACAAGATCCTTTATATCATCCCAGCATCTTCAAAATCTTCCCTAAATCTACTGTTATCATCTTATTATCATGTTCCTATCGTGTCCCACCTTGTTATCACATGTTAGCATCCTGTTATCAATGGTTAACAAGATCCTATATCATCCCAGCATCTTCAAAATCTTCCCTAAACCTGCTGTTAACGTCCTATCATCATCTTACTACCAAGTATTCTACCCTGTTATCACGTGTTAGCATCCTATTATCAATGGTTATCAACCTGTTATCAATGGTTAACAAGATCCTACATCATCCCAGCATCTTCACAACTTTCCCTAAACCTACTATTAACGTCCTATCATCACCCTGTTATCACATGTTAGCATCCTGTTATCAATGGTTACCAAGGCCAGCAGGAGTACAGAACGCATAGGCGGCTTGCTGGAAGGGAAATCGAAGAAGAAGTTGTAAAAATTAGTAACGCTTGCTCTGGCGACGCGGAATAGAGACAACAAAGATGGCCGCTGGTCAACCAAGATGGCCGCCAATCCACAGGCTGTTGGGTCCGCAACTCGCAGAAAAAAAATTCCTACAAAGATTATTTGATAACATTTTGAGTTGATATAAGTCATAACATAAACTATACCACAATTATTTGATAGCATGCGATAACAGTTTGATAACATGTGACAACACTGGTAATTTAAGTTAGTCATAATTTCGGACCCCCTCGTTTTGTTTTGGTCACTGATAACATGTCGATAACATACAGATAACAGCTTGATAACACTGATAACATAATCCAGGCACACACAAATCATTGACAAAGTTGACATGTTACAGACCCCCTCGTTTTGGTTTGGTTAATTGATAACATTGATAACACTGACAATGCTTCGATAACATACTTGATAACATACTTGATAACTTTGATAACACTGATAACATCATCCAGTCAACATTAATCACTTAAAGTTTCAGACCCCTCGTTTTGGTTTGGTTCATCGATAACATTGATAACACTTCGATAACATACTTGATAACACTGATAACATCCATCATCCACGTCACAACATAAATCATTCTCAAAAA
This sequence comes from Eulimnadia texana, assembly GCA_002872375.1. Taxonomy (NCBI): domain Eukaryota; kingdom Metazoa; phylum Arthropoda; class Branchiopoda; order Diplostraca; family Limnadiidae; genus Eulimnadia; species Eulimnadia texana. Next base: position 1,032,364 of record NKDA01000008.1, read on the forward strand.
ATTAACAAGTTACAGACCCCTCGTTTTGCTTGGCTCGGTTCATTGATAACATTGATAACATGTCGATAACATACTTGATAACATATTTGATAACATATTTGATAACACTGATAACACTGATAACATCCATCATCCACGTCACAACATAAATCGTTGACAAAAGTTCCCTAGTTACAGACCCCCTCGCTTTAACTTCGTTCATTGATAACATACTTGATAACACTGATAACATAGATAACATGCATCATCCACGTCCTAACATAAATCATTCTCAAAAAATTAACAAGTTACAGACCCCCCCCTCATTTTGGTTCGGTTCATTGATAACATTGATAACATACTTGATAACACTGATAACATCCATCCTCCACGTCCTAACATAAATCATTCTCAAAAAATTAACAAGTTACAGACCCCCCTCATTTTGGTTCGGTTCATTGGGTTTGTGACTTTTGCGCTTTACCGTGGTTATGTACGAGAGAGAGAGAGAGAGAGAGGGACCCGGTGGTGGGTGACCAGAAAGTGACCAACAAGCCAAAAGCAAAAGCTTCACGCTTTAACTTTTATTGTAGCACGCCTTGTCAGGGAACATTTCAACAAACTTCTTCTTCTTCTTCTTCTTCCGATGTTGGTTACATTTAAGTTATGGAGGGCCTTCCCCAAGGGGTCCGAAACTGGGAGGAAAAAATAATATGGAAATAACAGGTTGATAACAGGTTGATAATAGTGATAGCATGACCTAGGTGTACTTTCTTCTTCTTCTTCTTCTTCTTCTTCTTCCGATGTTGGTTACATTTAAGTTATGGAGGGCCTTCCCCAAAGGGGTCCGAAACTGGGAGGAAAAATAATATGGAGATAACATGGAGATAACAGGTTGATAGCAGTGATAACATGACGACTTCTTCTTCTTCCGACGTTGGTTACACTGAAGTTATTGACAAGGGGGTCCGAAACTGGGAGGAAGAGTGTATGAAGATTATTTGATAACACGGAGATAACAGGTTGATAACAGTGATAACATGACCTAGGTGTACTTTCTTCTTCTTCTTCATCATCTTCTTCTTCTGATGTTGGTTACACTTAAGTTATTGACAAGGGGGGTCCGAAACTGGGAAGAAAAATAATATGGAGATAACAGGTTGATAACACATGATAACATGACCTAGGTGTACTTTCTTCTTCTTCTTCTTCTTCTTCTTCTTCTTCTTCTGGTGTTGGTTACACTTAAGTTATTGACAAGGGGGGTCCGAAACTGGGAGGAAGAGTGTATGAAGATTATTTGATAACACGGAGATAACAGGTTGATAACAGTGATAAAATGACCTAGGTGTACTTTCTTCTTCTTCTTCATCATCATCTTCTTCTGATGTTGGTTACACTTAAGTTATTGACAAGGGGGGTCCGAAACTGGGAGGAAAAATCATATGGAGATAACAGGTTGATAACATGACGACTTCTTCTGCTTCCGATATTGGTTACACTTAAGTTATGGAAGGCCTTCCCCAGGAGGTCCGAAACTGGGAGGAAAAATAATATGGAGATAACAGGTTGATAACATATGATAACAGGACCTAGGTGTACTTTCTTCGTCCTCTTCTTATGCCGATGTTGGTTACACTTAAGTTATTGAGGGCCTCCGCAAGGGGTCCGAAACTGGGAGGAAAAGTGTACGAAGATTATTTGATAACACGGAGATAACATGGAGATAACAGGTTGATAGCAGTGATAACATGAAGACTTCTTCTTCTTCCGACGTTGGTTACACTTAAGTTATTGACAAGGGGGTCCGAAACTGGGACGAAAGGTGTACGAAGATTATTTGATAACAAGTGATAACACGGAGATAGTATGGAGATAACAGATAACAGTGATAACATGACCTAGGTGTACTACTACTACTACTATTTCTATGACTATTACTGCTACCACTACTATCAGTACCACTGCTACTACTACTACTACTACTACTACTACTTCTATCACTATTACTACTACCACTACTATCAGTACTACTGCTACTACTACTACTACTACTACTACTACTTCTATCACTATTACTATTACCACTACTATCAGTACTACTACTACTACTACTACTACTTCTGTCACGATTACTGCTACCACCTACTACTACCCACTACCTATTACTACCTGTTGGAAGTTTCAGACCATTTGTTTACTGTCATGTTCATTCAAAAAGGCTACAATACAGAAAGACTAAATGCCACTTTTACTTTGTTCTTTACCAGGATCCTTGGGTATTATTTGGTCATAATGTATGTATAATGATAATAATAATATAATAATAATAATAAATATAATATAATAGATAATAAAATAATAAAATATAATATGAGATAATAGAACAATATAATAAATAATAATAATATAATAATAATAAATATAATATAATTCATAATAAAATTTAATGCATTTATTTATTATACATATAGATTATTATTATTATTAAAATTAAAATTACTATTTTATTATGTATTATTATATTAGTAAATACATAAAATATAAAAATAAATATAATACACAATAAAATTATAATAATAATAAATGTAATAAATACTAAAATAACAAAATATTATATAAAATAATAATAATCTGTATAATAATATATATATATATGTACAGATATTATGTACAGCCACGAGCAAACAAAAGTATCCACCTGGATTTTAAGAACATCGCTTTTAAATTAGCTTGTGGACTACCATAGAGGTCAAACGAGGTCAACAGACTTTCAAAGCTTAAAATCAATTCAAATTTTGACCTTTGTTATCGAATTTGAACGCTACAGTAATAGACAAGTTCACTCTAAAGCAACTTTTTCTTTAGTTTACGTGGATACTTTGTTTTTGCTCGTGGCTTGTATATTGAGTTAAAGCATGGTTCACACTAGGGCTGTTTCGACCAAACCGTTTGGGCAAACGAGTTGCAAAAAAAACATATTACGAGACTTTAGAGCATACACTGGTGGGTTTTCCTAAAGCCGGGTTCACACTAGGCCTGTTTTGGCCAAACCGTTTGGGCAAACGGGCTACAGAAACACGATTGTCTTGGTTCCATTAAGCCGGGTCCACACTAGGACTGTTTTGGCCAAACCGTTTGGGCAAACGGGCTACAGAAACACGATTGTCTTGGTTCCATTAAGCCGGGTTCACACTAGGCCTGTTTTGGCCAAACCGTTTGGGCAAACGGGCTACAGAAACACGATTGTCTTGGTTCCATTAAGCCGGGTTCACACTAGGCCTGTTTTTGGCCAAACCGTTTGGGCAAACGGGCTACAGAAACACGATTTTCTTGGTTCCATTAAGCCGGGTCCACACTAGGACTGTTTTGACCAAACCGTTTGGGCAAACGAGTTGCAGAAAACATATTACAAGACCAGAACATATTGTTTTTTTCTGAAGCTGGTTTCAAAATAGGCCTGTTTTGGCCAAACCGTTTGGGCAAACAGGCTACAGAAACACGATTTTCTTGCTTCTATAAAACTCAAAACACAACGTAATAGAAGCAAAATGGTTGTTTGGTCCCAGGCAATGCTCATGAAATCCATTAGTGTGCCCTGAAGTCTTATTGTGTGTTTTTTGCAACTCGTTTGTCCAAACGGTTTGGCCAAAACAGCCCTAGTGTGAACCCGGCTTTAGGAAAACCCACCAGAGTATGCTCTGAAGCCTTGCAATATATTTTTTTTTTACAACTCGTTTGCCCAAACGGTTTGGTCGAAACGGCCCTAATGTGAACCCGGTTTAGTGGAACCAAGACAATCGTGTTTCTGTAGCCCGTTTGCCCAAACGGTTTGGTCGAAACAGGCCTAGTGTGAACCCGGCTTTAGGAAAACCCACCAGAGTATGCTATGAAGCCTTGTAATATATTTTTTTGCAACTCGTTTGCCCAAACGGTTTGGCCAAAACAGGCCTAGTGTGAACCCGACTTAATGGAACCAAGAAAATCGTATTTCTGTAGCCCGTTTGCCCAAACGGTTTGGCCAAAACAGGCCTAGTGTGAACCCGGCTTAGTGGAACCAAGAAAATCGTATTTCTGTAGCCCGTTTGCCCAAACGGTTTGGCCAAAACAGGCCTATTTTGAAACCGGCTTAAGGCATGGTACATTTCATCAATCGTCATATAAATTAATTGTTCAATAACTAGATAAAATAGCGAAAAACGACTTTGAAAACTTCACCCATGCTAACATTGGTATCAGTTAGTTAGTCAGTTAGTCAATTAGTTAGTTAGTTAGTCAGTCAGTTAGTCAATTAGTTAGTTAGTTAGTCAGTCAGTTAGTCAATTAGTTAGTTAGTTAGTCAGTTAGTCAATTAGTTAGTTAGTTAGTCAGTTAGTCAATTAGTTAGTTAGTTAGTCAGTTAGTCAATTAGTCAGTTAGTCAGTTAGTTAGTTAGTTAGTTAGTTAGTTAGTTAGTTAGTTAGTTAGTTAGTTAGTTAGTTAGTTAGTTAGTTAGTTAGTTAGTTAGTTAGTTAGTTAGTTAGTTAGTTAGTTAGTTAGTTAGTTAGTTAGTTAGTTAGTTAGTTAGTTAGTCAGTTAGAAGTCCCTATGTCCCATCATACACACACTTACACACTCCTGTGACATAATCATACACACTTCAGTGATACCCTACACACACACGTATGATTCAGTTGACCTTACCGGGGTCAGACTCAGTCAGACTTCTTTGACCTTCAGACACACTTACACACACGCGATTGATACACACTTACACACACACACTACACGCACGCGATTCTTACACACTTACACACGTTACACACGCACGATTGACACACACCCGATTGATACACACTTACACACACTACACGCACGGGATTGACACACACTTACACACACACTACACACACCCGATTGATACACACACACACACACAACACTACACACACGCGATTGATACACACTTACACACATACTACACACACCTGATTGATACACACTCACACACACATACGTTACACACACGCGATTGACACACACTTACACACACCCGATTGATACACACTTACACACACACACGTTACACACCGACACACCCATGTCATTTTCACATCAAGCGAAATGGCTGCAATAAAACGCTCAAAGTAATTCAAAGCCACTGCATTGTTGACAGTGGAAAATGTACAAAAGATTCTTGGGAGGAATCAAGATTCTTAAGTGAATTTAAAGGGGTCTGAAACTCCGGGGAAAAGTGTGTTCGAAGATTATTTGATAACGCATGATAACACGGAGATAGCATGGAGATAACAATGATAACATGACAGAGGTGTACGAAAATTATTGCAAGTTTCGGACCCCTTGCTGAATTTGATATATATTGGAAGAAGGGGTCCGAAACTTCGAGGAAAAGAGTACGGAGATTATTTGATAACATATGATAACATGGAGATAACAGATTGATAACAGTGATAACACGGCCTAAGTGTACGAAGATTATTTGATAACACGGAGATAACACGGGGATAACATGGAGATAACAGTGATAACAGTGATAACACGGCCTAAGTGTACGAAGATTACTTGATAACACGTGATAACACGGACATAACATGGAGATAACAGACTGATAACAGTGATAACACGGCCTAGGTGTACGAAGATTATTAGAAGTTTCCCGACCCCTTCAGTGAATCTCAATCCAAGAATCTTTAAAGAATTTTACTACATAATTATCAGTAAATAGTTTTAATTATAATAATTATTATAATTATTGATACAATTATAATAACATTGATATTAATATAATAATATTAATATTGGTATAAATAATATAATTATATAATTAATGTATATAATAAAATATTATATAAATACATTTATATGAAAAAAATTTAATTTATGATTAAAATTATGTCAAAAATTATTGTTATTACCGTTTAATCAAATTCATTAAGGAACATAATATTCGACCACGAAAAATAAATTAAATAATTACAACACAGAGGGGTCCGAAACTTGCAATAATCTTCGTACACTTAGGTCATGTTATCACTGTTATCTCCCTGTTATCATATGTTATCAAATAATCTTCGTACACTATTCCTCGAAGTTTCGGACCCCTTGTTCAGATATCTCAAATTCAGCAAGGGGTCGGAAACTTGCAATAATCTTCGTAGACCTAGGCCATGTTATCACTGTTATCACCCTGTTATCTCCGTGTTATCTCCGTATTATCAAATAATCTTCGTACACCTAGGCCGTGCTATCAATCTGTTATCATCCTGTTATCTTCATGTTATCATATGTTATCCAATAATCTTCGTACACTTTTCCTCTGAGTTTCAGACCCCTTGTTCAGGATATTTCAAATTCAGCAAGGGGTCCGAAACTAGGAACAATCTTCGTACACCTAGGTCATGTTATCTCTATGTTATCTCCATGTTATCATATGTTATCAAATAATCTCCGTACACTATTCCTCGGAGTTTCAGACCCAAGGGGTCCGAGACTTATTTGATCAATAATCTTAATATACCTAGCTCATGTTATCACTGTTATCATCCTGTTATCTCCATGTTATCATATGTTATCCAATAATCTTCGTACACTTTTCCTCGGAGTTTCAGACCCAAGGGGTCCGAGACTTGCAATAATTTTCGTATACCTAGCTCATGTTATCACCGTTATCTGCCTGTTATCTCCATGTTATCATATGTTATCCAATAATCTTCGTACACTTTTCCTCGGAGTTTCAGACCCCTTGAATTAGTCTTAACTAGTCTTAATTAGTCTTAATTATAGTCACAATTATTTTTACAATAATTTTTGGAAGGTTTTAGCGTTTGTATGCGGTAAATTGACTCTTTTGTTGACACTATGGAATTGAAAGCACGTGCTTTTCAAGTAGCAAAATATATTGTCCATTTAGCAAGACAATAAAGTCCTTCTACAGTCCAAATTACGGCCCCGCCATTACATGACCGCGCAACTTTAGCGACGCCATTTTGTATGTGCTGGACCAAGGGGGGGTCGGAAACTTGCAATAATCTTCGTACACATAGGTCATGTTATCACTGTTATCTCCATGTTATCTCCGTGTTATCATACGTTATCAAATCATCTTCGTACACTTTTCCTCGGAGTTTCAGACCAAAGGGGTCCGAGACTTGCAATAATTTTCGTATACCTAGCTCATGTTATCACTGTTATCTTCCTGTTATCTCCGTGTTATCATACGTTATTACATAAGCTCCGTACACTTTTCTTCGGAGTTTCGGACCCCTTGTTCAGATATTTCAAATTTAGCAAGGGGTCCGAAACTTGCAATAATCTTCGTACACTTAGGTCGTGTTATCACTATTATCTGCCTGTTATCTCCGTGTTATCATACGTTATCAAATAATCCTCGTACACTTTTCCACGGAGTTTCGTACACCTCGGTCATGTTATCACTGTTATCTACGTGTTATCTCGGTGTTATCATACGTTATCAAATAAGCTCCGTCCACTTTACCTCCGAGTTTCGGACCCCTTGTTCAGAAATTTCAAATTTAGCAAGGGGTCCGAAACTTGCAATAATCTTCGTACACTTAGGTCGTGTTATCACTATTATCTGCCTGTTATCTCCGTGTTATCATACGTTATCAAATAATCCTCGTACACTTTTCCACGGAGTTTCGTACACCTCGGTCATGTTATCACTGTTATCTACCTGTTATCTCGGTGTTATCATACGTTATCAAATAAGCTCCGTCCACTTTACCTCCGAGTTTCGGACCCCTTGTTCAGATATTTCAAATTTAGCAAGGGGTCTGAAACTTGCAATAATCTTCGTACACTTAGGTACTTCAAGAAAAGTGTACGAAGATTATTTGATAACACGTGATAAAACGGGGATAACATGGAGATAACAGGATGATAACAGGATGATAACAGTGATAACATGACCTAGGATTGTGTGTGCTGCACCAAGGGGGCCGAAACTTCCGATAATCTTCGTACACCTCGGTCATGTTATCACTGTTATCTCCGTGCTATCTCCGTGTTATCGTATGTTACCAAATAATCTTCGTACACTTTTCCTCGGAGTTCCAGATCCAAGGGATCCGAAACTTACGATAATCTTCGTATACCTAGCTCATGTTATCACTGTTATCAGTGTTATCACTGTTATCACTGTTATCTGCCTGTTATCTCCATGTTATCATACGTTATCAAATAATCTTCGTACACTTTTCCACGGAGTTTCAGACCCCTTGTGCTACACCAACCAGACCCAAATATGGCTCCCTATTATATTAACCACTGATGATAGATGATAGTAACCGTTGATAACAGCGGTTAATAAACGAGCTGGATTTTAATTAACAAAATCGTTAACTAGGTTTTCCACTATTAATCCCCGGAGAGTAATAATTAATTAGGCCTCCCTCCAGTGCTTCAACTTTTTTCCCTTTTTTCCCTTTTTTCCCTTTTTTCCCCCTCCGCTTGAAAATATCAGTTTCCCTTTTTTCCCCTCCGCTTGAAAATATCAGTTTCCCTTTTTTCCCCTCCATTTGAAAAAATCAGTTTCCCTTTTTCCCTCTCCGCTTGAAAATATCAGTTTCCCTTTTTTCCCCTCCCCTTGAAAATATGAGTTTCCCTTTATTTCCCCTCCGATTGAAAAAATCAGTTTCCCTTTTTTCCCCTCCGCTTGAAAAAATCAGTTTCCCTTTATTTCCCCTCCGTTTGAAAAAATTAGTTTCCCTTTTTTCCCTTCCGCTTGAAAATATCAGTTTCCCTTTTTCCCTCTCCGCTTGAAAATATCAGCTTCCCTTTATTTCCCCTCCGTTTGAAAATATTAGTTTCCCTTTATTTCCCCTCCATTTGAAAAAAACAGTTTCCCTTTATTTCCCCTCCGCTTGAAAATATTAGTTTCCCTTTTTCCCCCTCCGTGATACTGAGTAAAGCTACATTTGTAAATTCCCTTTTCCCTCCATTTTCCCCTTTCCCTCTTCCCCATTTTCCTTATTTGAGGGAATTTCCCTGCAAAGTGGAAGCACTGCCTCCCTCTGATTGTCGTTAGCAATTAAAATTCAGGTTATAATTCAGACTTGAATTAGTTTCAATTAAGAATCCTTCCTCTTAACAACCGTTTCCTCGTTATCCCCCTGTTATCAAGGTTATCAATGTTATCACGTGACTTCCGTGACTGCGATTCCTTGTTATCGCTCTGTTATCAATGTTATCAGTGTTATCAGTGTTATCGCGTGACTTCTGTGACTGCGATTCCTTGTTATCGCCCTGTTATCAGTGTTATCAGTGTTATCACGTGACTTCTGTGACTGCGGTTCCTTGTTATCGCCCTGTTATCAATGTTATCAGTGTTAATCACGTGACTTCTGTGACTGCGATTCCTTGTTATCTCCTTGTTATCAGGGTTATCAATGTTATCATGTGACTTCTGTGACTGCGATTCCTTGTTATCGCCTTGTTATCAAGGTTATCAGTGTTATCAGTGTTATCACGTGACTTCTGTGACATGTGACATCATATGAGATCATGTGACTTCTGTGACTGCGATTCCTTATTATCGCCCTGTTATCGCCTTGTTATCAAGGTTATCAATGTTATCACGTGACTTCTGTGACTGCGATTCCTTTGTTATCGCCCTGTTATCAAGGTTATCAGTGTTATCACGTGACTTCTGTGACATGTGACGTCATATGAGATCATGTGACGTCACAGGGTGTCATAAATCGATAAAATAAGCCGTATCTTTACTTTTTTCTGTTGGGGCCGCAAGGGCCCCGTATACCTGTCACCGGGGCCCGTCTTAATTACAGGTTACACAGGGCAGCCGACTTTTTTTTTTTAAAGATTTTATATATATTTTTATTTTTAGTATATTTTATTTATTTTGTATATTATTTTTTTATTATTTTTATTGTTTTTAATACTTTATTTATATTTTATTTATATTTTTATATATTTATTTTTTATTATTTTTTATTTTTACATTTTATTTGTTATATTATTTTTTTATTATTTTTAATAATTTATTTATATTTTATTATATATTTTTATATATTTATTTTTTTGATATATTTTATTTATTTTCTATATTATTTTTTTATTATTTTTATTATTTTACATTTTATTTATATTTCATTATATATTTTATTTATTTATTATATTAATTTTTATTATTTTTTATTTTTTTACATTTTATTATATAATTTTAATATATTTATTATTATTATATTACATATATATATATTAATATATATATATTTAAAATAATAATAATATAGTAAAATATAGTAATAATTGTATAAAATAATAATAATTTATCCTAAAGCTGCTATATATCATCAGAAATAGCATTATTTCGGTATAGCAAAGTAAATAGTTAGCATTCTGGAAATCCGTGTTAGTTGTAGTAGTTACATTCGTGTAGTAGTAGTAGTTGCAGTAGCAGTAGTAGTACTTGCAGTAGCAGTAGTAGTAGTAGTGATACTAGCAAGCACGCTAGAAACCGTACTAGTTGTAGTAGTTACATTCGTGGAGTAGTAGTAGTAGTTGCAGTAGCAGTGATAGTAGTTGCAGTAGCAGTAGTAGTAGTAGTGATACTAGTAAGCATGCTAGAAACCGTACTAGTTGTAGTAGTTACCTTCGTGGAGTAGTAGTAGTTGCATAGCAGTAGTAGTAGCATTGATACGAGCAAGCATGCTAGAAACAGTATTAGTTGTAGTAGGTACATTCGTGGAGTGGTAGTAGTTGCAGTTGCAGTAGTCGTAGCAGTGTTACTAGTTGCACCCAGTGGCAGAAAATGTTAGTACTATGTTGCAGCAATCTAATAGCAAAGGTAGCGCAAAGTACTAGCGCATAAATCAGCGCATTAGTATTATGGTATCTACAGCAAGCCCTCGAAGTATTGATACTGGTATTAGCAGTACAGGAGTATAAGTAGCAGTAGTAGTCGAAATAGTAGTAGTAGAACTTGAATAGTAGCATAATCAGGTAGCAGCCTTATTAGCAGTGGCATAGTCTTACTAGTAACAGTCGCGTAGTACAGCGGTAGTAGTAGCAGTAGTAATAATGGTAGCAATAGTAGCGGTAGCAGTAGAATAGTAGTGGAAATAGCAGTAGCAGAACTTGAATAGTAGCATAATCAGGTAGCAGCCTTAATAGCAGTGGCATAGTCTTATTAGTAACAGTAGCGTAGTACGCAGTAGTAGTGCCAGTAGTAATAATGGTAGCAGTAGTAGCATTAGTAGCAGTAATGGGAGTAGTAGTAGAAATAGTAGTGGAAATAGCAGTAGTAGAACTTGAATAGTAACATAATCAGGTAGCAGCCTTATTAGCACTAGCATAGTCTTATTAGTAACAGTGATCGTAGTAATAGCAGTATCTACAGTAGTTACTGGAGGTACCACAGTAGTAGCAGCAGTAGTATTAGCAATAATACTTAAATACCAGTCTCAAGCAGGTAAGTACCTGTTAGTGGACTTGCAAGTTACTTACGCCATCTAGCGTCAGACAATTTAACTATTTTAGTACATGTAGTTACCGTACACAACACTAGATGGCGTTATGTGGTATCAAATATAATACCATTAATACGACATAATTTGAATTAACAATTAATTGATTAGTTTATTTTAGGCTTGAATAAATTCAAAAGCGTTTTATCAATTAATTTAAATTTAAATTATTAATAAAATTGCTAAGTTATGGATATAAATATGAACATTTTGTATTTAATCAGTGTTTCCACTTTGCAGGGAAATTTCCTGTGAAAAGGGGAAAACGGGGCCTGAAAAGGGAAACTTAAGGAAACAGGGAAAAGGGAAAATCTGTAAGCACGCTTTGTATTCTAGTACGGAGGGGGAAAAGGGGGGAAATAAGGGAAGAGGGGAAAAGGAGGAGACTGGAAGTGGAAACACTGTATCTAATAATATGAATTGACTTATTTTAATTATTATTATTGTTACATTTGTTATCAAGTGTTATCATGTGTTATCATATGTTATCATTTGTTATAAATTTCATTAGCAGACGACGAAAAGGTGATAACAATTCAGTGTTTCCACTTTCAAGTTCCGCTTTCCCCCCTCTTCCCTTATTTTCCCATTTTTCCCCTCCGTACTAGAATACAAAGCATATACTTCCAGATTTTCCCTTTTCCCTGTTTCCTGATTTTTCCCTCTCCAGGCCCCGTTCCCCCCTTATTTTCCCTTTTCCCCCTCCGTACTAGAATACAAAGCATACATCCAGATTTCCCCTTTTCCCTATTTCCTGATTTTCCCTCTTCAGGCCCCGTTTCCCCTCTTTCAGGAAATTTCCCTGCAAAGTGGAAACACTGAGGCCATGACAGATAGCAACACGATGATAACAGATAACGACCTAGTGTTAAGCTGTAATAACAGGTAGTAACCTTCCGATAACAACTGACGACACGTTAAAAACCCTTGATAACACATCGATAACCACGGATAACACTATAAGAACCACGGTGAAAGAAGTAAAGCCCTATAACCATTAACAATCCTCTGATTACAACTGATAACCCTATGATAACCCTTGATAATACATTGTTAACCAACGATAACACAGTGATAACCAAGAATAACACTCTAAGAACAATTGGTGAAAGAGACGGAAGACAATACAACTTGATAACCCTATGATAACACTTGATAACACATTGTTAACCCTTGATAACACACTGTTAAGCAACGATAACACACTGATAACCAAGAATAATACTCTAAGACAATTGGTGAAAGAGACGGGAGACAATAAGACTTGATAACCCTATGATAACACTTGATAACACATTGTTAACCATTGATAACACACTGTTAACCAATGATAATACACTTAGAACAGTCGCAACTGAAAGGAGAATATCCCATAACACTTAATAAACTTGTGACAACACATTATAACCAATGATAACCCTTCGATAACAAATTGATAACCCTTGATAACACAGAATATTATTAAATTCTTAAAGAAGTGAAGCTAAACAAAAGCACCAGACTCATGGTAACACATGATAACAGCCGATAACACGTTGATTTCAACCAATAACAAAATCATAACCCTTGATAACACATTGTTAACCAAGGATAACACTGTAAGAAAGAACTGGTGAGACGGGAGACAATAAAACTTAATAACCTTATGAAAACACTTGATAACACATTGTTAACCACGGATAACACTATCAGAAAGAACCGGTAAAAGGGATGGGAGAGACAAGAACACTTAATAACGCTATGATAACATATTGTTAACCACGGATAACACTATCAGAAAGAACCGGTAAACGAGATGGAAGACATTAACACTTGATAACCTTATGATAACACGTGATAACACATTGTTAACCAAGGATAACGCTATCAGAAAGAACCGGTAAAAGGGATGGGAGAGACAAGAACACTTAATAACGCTATGATAACATATTGTTAACCAAGGATAACACTGTAAGAAAGAACTGGTGAAAGAGACGGAAGACAACAACACTTAATAACCCTTGATAACACACTGTTAACCAAGGATAACACTATCAGAAAGAACTGATGAAAGAGATGGGAGAGACAATAACACTTAATAACCTTATGATAACGCATTGTTAACCACGGATAACACTATCAGAAGGAACTGCTGAAAGAACCTTATGATAACACATTGTTAACCAAGGATAGCACTATCAGAAAGAACTGATGAAAGAGATGGGAGAGACAATAACACTTAATAACCTTATGATAACACATTGTTAACCACGGATAACACTATCAGAATAAACTGGTGAAAGAGATGAAAGACATTAATAACTTATGATTAATTATAATAGACACTTAATAGCCTTATGATGACACATTGTTAACCAAGGATAACACTATCAGAATAAACTGGTGAAAGAGATGGGAGAGACAATAACACTTAATAACCCTATAATAACAACCGATAACGCAATGATAACCCTTGATAACACTTTGATAACCACGGATAACACTATCAGAATAAACTGGTGAAAGAGATGGGAGAGACAATAACACTTAATAACCCTATAATAACAACCGATAACGCAATGATAACCCTTGATAACACATTGATAACCACAGATAACACTATCAGAATAAACTGGTGAAAGAGATGGGAGAGACAATAACACTTAATAACCCTATAATAACAACCGATAACGCAATGATAACCCTTGATAACAATTTGATAACCACGGATAACACTATCAGAAAGAACTGCTGAAAGAACCTTATGATGTCACATTGTTAACCAAGGATAACACTATCAGAAAGAACCGGTAAAAGAGATGGGAGAGACAATAACACTTAATAACCTTATGATAACACTTCGTTAACCACGGATAACACATTGTTAACCACGGATAACACTATCAGAAAGAACCGGTAAAAGAGATGGGAGACATTAATAACTTATGATTGATTATAATAGACACTTAATAACCTTATGATGTCACATTGTTAACCAAGGATAACACTATCAGAAAGAACCGGTAAACGAGATGGAAGACAATAACACTTAATAACCTTATGATAACACATTGTTAACCAAGGATAACACTATCAGAAAGAACTGCTGAAAGAGATGGAAGACATTAATAACTTATGATTGATTATAATAGACACTTAATAACCTTATGATGACACATTGTTAACCAAGGATAACACTATCAGAAAGAACTGGTGAAAGAGGTGGAAGACATTAACACTTAATAACCTTATGATAACACATTGTTAACCAAGGATAACACTATCAGAAAGAACTGGTGAAAGAGATGGGAGACACAATTCCAAGGCTACGACCTTCCGACATCTGCCGCCGCGTGGTTGTTGCTGCTGCTGCTGACCTACAATCCATTCAATGCGCGCTGCTGCGTTGGCATTGAAAACTCACGGCTGTGCTGTTGTACCTGGCAATTATTTTCTACTTACTAACTATTCGAACTATTCTCTATACTACTTTTATCTCATTTTTGTCTGCTACAGAGAGATTGTGCTTTTTATATAAGGCTATTTCTATTATTATTTGTAACAATTTTACTTTTGTTACTATTCTTAGTATTAGTCTTATAAGGCTACTATTACTGCTACTACTGCTGCTACTGCTACTATAACTGTTTCTAATGCTACAATTGCTACTATTGCTGTTATTGCTGCTGCTACTATAAGTGTTCCTAATGCTACAACTGCTACAACTGCTGTTATTGCTGCTGCTACTATAAGTGTTCCTAATGCTACAACTGCTACTATGTTCCTAATGCTACAACTGCTGCTACTGCTGCTGCTACTACTACTGTTCCTAATACTACTACAGCTGTCTCTACTGCTGCTAGTATAACTACTACTATTGTTACCACTACTACTACAATTGCTACTACTATTACTATAACTGCCACTACTACTACTATTGTTGCTACTATTACTGCTCCTGCCACTACGATTGCTATTACGATTACTATTACTTCTACTACCACTACTAATATTACTACTACTACTACTACCACCACTACTGCTGCTAGTATCACTGCCCCTACTACTATTACTATTACTACTACCACTAATACTGCTAACATTACTGCCCCTTCTATTACTACTTGCTACTACTACTACTCCTACTACTATTACTACTACTACTACTACTACCACTCCTACTACTATTACTACTACTACTACTACTACTACTACTACTCCTCCTCCTACTACTACTATTACTACTACTCCTCCTACTACTACTATTACTACTACTACTACTACTACTACTACTACTACTATTACTATACTACTACTACTACTACTACTACTACTACTACTACTACTACTACTACTACTACTACTACTTACTACTACTACTACTACTACTTCTACTACTCCTACTACTATTACTACTACTACTACTACTATTACTACTCCTACTACTACTACTACTATTACTACTACTACTACTACTACTACTACTACTCCTACTACTCCTCCTACTACTATTACTACTACTACTACTTTTACTCTTGCACTTACTGTTTGTTACTTTCACCTTGCACATGTTTTTCTTATCATTCTTTGTGCACGTACAGAATTTTACATTTTTTTACATTCTAGATTTCACTTCTATCATTTAAAACTGTTATTAATAATTCCTATAATAATAAATACAACAAATAAGTAACTTATTCTTACGGTTCAGGTTATCTTTGACCGTTTGAATGCGGAATAGTAACTTTCCAATTTGCTTTTCGAATATGTTTGCTCTCGCCATTATGGATTCACGAAGAGAAAGTCTTCGTCCATTTGCAAAAATTTGCAAAAATCCCCAAGAAAGAATGATAACAAGCGATAACAAGCGATAACAAATGATAACAGTCGATATAATAAGTTAGTATTAATATTATTAGTCTTACTACTACTACTACTACTACTACTACTACTACTACTACTACTACTGTTGCTACTGTACTCAACTATATTCATTAAAATTTATTATTATTATTATTATTATTATTATTATTACTCATTTAAACAAATACAAGTGGTTATACAACTCTCTTATCTGCGCTCCTGTCTTATCAGTCTGATAACACCGCCATAAACCATCACTGATAACACTTGATAACACGTTGATAACACGTTGATAACACTGATAACACATTCACCCATAGTTCTCTTCATCGGAAGAAAAGGTTCCGTCACACATTGTTGTCCCACAGACCCAATTCAAAATCCCTACCTGGAACCCTACACTCTTTTAGGACCCCACCTTCAAATTCAGGACCTCACTTTACAAATCTAGACCTCTACTAATATTCACTAATCACAGAACAACATAACTGTAATAAAATATATTATAATATATTTATAATAATTAAATCAATAATAATAAAACTAGAGGCAGGAAATCTGGTCTCTGCGGGAGGATGCGGCGCGTCACCCCCGCGGGATGCGGCGGGTCACCGCTAGAGGCTTGGGGGTGTTCGGGCGCAGTGCGGGACGTGCGGGCGCAGTGCGTGTGGTGGGGGTGAAGCAAGCGGCGCCGGTAGAGCGGATACTCATTTAGCTCGCAGCCTCTGAGGCAACCGGTTGAATCTAGAAACAACTGAATCGTCCTATTCTTCTCTTTGATATTTATTTTTGGTTGTTGTTGTTGTTGTTGTTGGACAGTTTTTCGCTGGATGGTTTCTTCATCGTGACGGGAGTTCTTGAAATCTGGGAAATATTTAACTCGTGATTTTGATTTACAAAAATGGATTCGACCATTAACATGACGGACACGTTCGAAGAAAAAGATGAGGTCTGGCAAAGGAAGACCGAGTTTAACAAGAGCGAAAACCTCGACTGTCAACAGCAGTCAACACCAGACCATCCTAAGGTATACACTTTGTCATTGTTTGGTTGGAAGTGTCTAGTTTGTGAAAGTGACTAGTTTTGAGAGGTGTGTAGAAATTAAGTCACTTGTGAGAATGTAAGAGCTCATTTCATTGTCTAGTTTTTTGGAAGTGTACAGATTTCAGAAGTAAAGATTTGCCGCTATAGTGTCTAGTTTGTGAAAGTGACTAGTTTTGAGAGGTGTGTAGAAATTAAGTCACTTGTGAGAATGTAAGAGCTTATTTCAGTGTCTAGTTTCTGGAAGTGTACAGATTACAGAAGTAAAGATTTGCCGCTATAGTGTCTAGTTTTTGAAAGTGACTAGTTTTCAGTAGTCACAAGTCACAGTCAGTTTCACAAGTACTGAGAAGTGAATAGGGACTTGTCACTATAGTGTCCAGTTTTTAAAACTGCCTAGTTTAGAGAGCCGAATAGAAACTAGTCGCATGTAAGAATACGACAGTTAATATTAGTGTCTAGTTTTTCAAGGTACCTAGTTTACTGAAGTGTACAGAAAGTGTTCATCTTGCCAAATGCCTAGTTTTTCAGTGATGAATAGAAACTAGTCACTTGTAAGAGTACGATGGTCAATATTAAAATCTTTTTAAAAGTGCCTAGTTTTCGAACGCGCATCAAGGAGTACATGGTTTGTAATAATAGAACATATAGAAGAGTCTAGTTTTCTAAAGTGCCTAATTCAAGAGTGAACAAAAACTAGGTACTTGTGAAATCACGATAATCAATATTAGCAGCTAGTTTTTGAAAGTGCCTAGTTTTCTAAATTGTGCAGAAAGTATAGTGCCTAGTTTTGTGAACTGAACAAAAATTAGGCACTTGCGACAATACGAAAGTAACTATTAGTATCTAGTTTTCCAACTGCCTAGTTTCTAAAAGTTGAAATTCTTGGTCGAAGTTGTCGTGACGCAAAGTTGTAGCATTGCTGTAGTATACTACCCTATTGTGTTGTTGCCATGTATTAATTACTGAGGACTTTGCAACCACCTTGAGAATTCGTTTGAGGAAAATTGCTGTGAGCGAGATAATGTTGTCGCAAGGTTGTTGTAATGTTGTAGTATATACTACAGCACAATGGTTGGCATATTATGAACTATAAATGACTTTGTTATGGTCCCTAAACTTTTTTGGTGAGAATTATGTATTAAAATCAGTGTTGTTGTAAGGTTGTTGAAGTGTGGTAGCATACAACAGTGCTGTCCTATCGGCTCAGTATGGGTTACTATCGACTTTACTATGTTCCTAAACTTTATGGGGAAAACTGCTTTTAACGAAAAAAAAATGTTGTTGCAAAGTTGTTGCAGTGTTGTAGTATGCTATATTTAGCTTTGTCCCGGCATATTCCAACTTTTTGTCGACTGTGTTACGTTCTTGAGACTTTTTTCGAGTGAGAAATGTCGTCAGGGAAGTACTGTTGTCGTGTAGTAGTTTCAAGTGTTGTAGTGTTACTTGTTATTGTGACATTGACACAGTTTCCTTAGTGTCGTGCCCGGTGCAGAGATAAAGTATCGCGGTTTTGTCAACTCGTGACACCCACTGAAGTTGGGCAACAACACAAACAACCCTGAACAGACTACAACACCATGATAGAAACAGTATAATGTCAACTGATAAAATAATCATGAACTTTGAAGCTTTTATTATTTATACAACTAATTTAATTTATATATATTATTAATATCAAGTTCTGATCAAAGATGAAGGGTGATCTTGAAAACTTTCACTTTGCTCAGAGGCGATTCCGTGATTTTCAAATCTTAAGATGGCGGCTAATTGACCGTCTCATTTGCATATTGACGTCGATTGAAACTTTCAAGTGAAAACTTGACGTAATGGGGAAATAATAACGTACGGAAACTTGCTTGCGAAACGACCTTCCGCCTTGCGCTGTTGCCCTGTGTTGACCAAGAGCGGACAGCGTTGCCAGATTTGGTTTTTCCTTGATTTGATGCGTTTTCTAAGCTAGAGCACGTGCTAACGGACAAGGCTAAAATGTGCTTTAGCAAATCATGTCTTCATTAAGACAGTCTTTAAGGTTGAAATTTGAAATTTTAAACTGAAAACTGAATTTTTCTTGTTGTTTTTCCTCTTGCAGCCGCCCGTAATCAACACGCAGCAATCGATTGCAGAAACCGAAGACTCTGATTACGACACTGTCACTTCAAGGTAGTGCTAATTAATTCTGAAGGCGGATCTTTTAATTAATGAGTTAAAATCTTAACTTTTTTCCAAACCTTTTAAAACGTTTCAAGGACTCCATTGAGAAAGAAAGCGTGTTTCGCCCCCGTGCCGATAACCATCGAATCGAATACACCTTCCGTTTATACACCAGATTCTAATGGCAATTCTCCGAAGAAACTAACCAGCATCCTGCGTAATAAAGTCACGGTAAAATTTGAATTTTCAGAAATTTTTCAAAAAAAATTTAACTTAGTTCATATTTTCACCGCTAGATGGCAGTAAAGCGCAACGAAAAACCGCGCGAACACAAACTGCGCGCCTTTGTAGGTTTCCTCTTTCTGGGTATCGTCTTCCTCATAGGTTTTGCGTACATCTACTATACCCAGATTCTTATGCAGGTAAAATTAAACTTAAACTTAATCTAATTAAGTCAGATTTCAGTAAAGTTTGAAATCTTAGAGACTGTACTACGAACGACTTCGATTTATGGCTGAGGAGAGAGTGATCCGTATCTTTGACGATAACGGCGTGGAAGCTATGAAAATCGACCTGGCTCGGACACTACCGACTGAAGACAAGGCCTACGACTGTAGGAAGAAAGACAGGGCCTTGTTACCTGAAGATGCTGTCTGTGTCGAATGGATGAACCGAGCTCGTTTGACATTTTTTCATACCACTGAACCCGGCCACAGTAACCTTCAGTGCTACCGAATAACCTGGAAAAGTCTTTCTCGTGATTTTCATCCTACCGACTGCTTCGATATGAGCACTAGCTACTGGTTCGGTGGTGGTACAGTTCTAGGCAACGAAGAACCACGTGCTGGTATGCTACTACCTATACAACACGCATTATGAAGTTAATAGTTGTTTTTAACTGAAGGATGGCCTCTGAATCCTCTCAGTGTCCCACTATCTCCGTTCGTTACAACCGGCAGTGTGGAACAGGGTCCTGAATCAGGATGGGGTCCTATTTTGCGTCGAGAATTCCTTACCTCGAAAGCTTCTTCTCTCATCATTGACGAGTCTGTTCCTTTGTGGATCTCTGTCAACCACAACAACAGTCAACAACTCTGCGTGCAATCCAGAGCTAACGCGTATCCGTACGTCGTTGATGGATCACAGTACTTAAATACTATTAAATGTTGTAAGTACATGACTGAATGAGCTTGTTGATCTCTGCAGGAACCAAGAAGGAATCCTCAGCTACAACGTGTGCACTTCTCCGAACTTGGCGTCCCTGGAAATGTCACTAGCAGACAAAACTATGTGGGACGGACTCCGTAAGAACGAAATGGAGGTCCTGAAGAAACTTATCGAGGATCCTATTTGGAGATTCCAGCCCAAACTGAATGATAATTCGACTGTTGAGAATCTGACGAAGTTTATCAACGATATCATGGCTATTGTGTGGACTTCCCCTGGTTATTTACTCATAGATAACCCGTGGGAGGAAGTACTGGGAGACTGGGACTTTGATTCGTCTAGATTTCAGGTAAATTTAAAAGAAGTAGTGCTACTGTGATGTATTAGTAATACTGAAAGGAGTTGTAGTGGAAGAGACAATGACAGTAGTAGTATTATATTTTGCGGCTGCAGTAGTATTAGTATTAGTAGTAGTTGTTGTTGTAGTAGTAGTAGGAGGAGGAGTTGCTGTAGTAGGAAAAGCAGTAATAGCAATAGTAGTTGTTGTAGGAAGTAGCAACAGCAGTAATAATAGTAGTAAGAACAGTAGTAGGAACAGCAGTATTAGTAGTGGTAGTAAAATTAGTAGAAACAGCAATAACACTAGTAATAGTAATACCAGTAGCAGTAGTAGTAGTAATTATAGTAATAGCTGTAGTAGAAGTAGTGGTATTACCAGTAACATAGGTAGTACAGTAGAAGTAAAAGGTCCTTATATGACTTTACAGCAAAACTAACAAAGTAGTGTTTCTCTGCTAACTTGACTACCTTTACGAACACAGCAGCTAAGCTCACTACGAACTATTTACTTTCTTCCATAAAGGGTTTGGACGATGCCTTAGAGATCATCCATCGTAAGGGATTCAAGGTAGCAGCAACCGTCCATCCATACGTCAGTACCTTCTCCGCTACCTACAAAGACGGTCTGGACTTCACTCCAAGTGGTAGCGCTTCCAAAAGCGGGGTATGGCTCTCGCAGACCCCAGAACGGGGTGTTCCAGCCTTGACAAGTTTCAGGGGACAGAACAGTATCGCGCTACCCGACGTCAGTTCTCCGGAGGTATCGGACTGGGTAGCGGATCGCCTGAAGCGTTTCATGACCACCCGCAACCTGGACGCCCTCTTCGTCGTCACCACGACCGCTGACGTGCTACCGAGATACCGCAGTACGTCGCACAACATCACCGATCCCTCGAAGCTGGGACAACTCTTCCTGGAAGCCGCGCGTAAAGCCGGCGACGTTATTGGCGTCACCGCTGCTACTGAGATGCCTCGCATACCCACGCTGGTATCGCTATCACCGATCCCCTCAACCTGGCAGGGTCTGGAGACTCTGCTACCCACGATACTCAATCTGGGAGTCATCGGATACCCGTTTCTGCTACCTCCTCCAGTGGGAGGTAGCGATTCGCAGGTAGAGCTACCGCAGAAGGAGCTATACATGCGCTGGCTGCAGCTCAATACCTTCCTCCCGGTGATACAGTACTCGCTGCTACCCTCCGCGTACGATACCGACGTGGAGAAACTAGCCAGCGAGTTGGCAGCCCTCAGGCATAAAGTCGTTTTGCCCCTACTGCAGAAACACGGCGAGGATTCCATCATCAACGGACTGCCCCTGGTTCGACCTCTGTGGATGCTCGACCCCTACGACCCGAACACTCACAACGTAGCAGACGAATTCTGCCTCGGTGATGATCTTCTCGTGGCCCCTGTTCTCAGAGCTGGACAACGTGAACGAGATATCTACTTACCTAAAGGAGTCTGGAAAGACGGGATTGATGGAACCTTGCGTAAAGGCGGAAGATGGATCCATAACCATAAAGTGAAGGTGGACAGCATCCCGTATTTCCATAAGATGCCTGAAGGTGTCAGAATGTAGTAGCAATTAACTGTTCCATGTGTTCAATCTGATAATAATTTATTTAGTACAATATCCGTAGACTCTATAGGGACCATTGGGATTTAATTAATATATTTTTTATTCCGTTTACAAGCTTAAATTAACTGATTAGGAAATTGTAAAATAAATGAAAATCTCCAGTTCCTAATGAAATTTTGCATCTCGGTGTTAGTTTTTCCAAACCCCCCTGGTGTGTTATCTGTGTTATCTAAACTTTCCCGATTTTGCCAAAACCTCAAATGTGTCCGTATTTTTCAATGTCTTTTTGTGTAATTAATTCATTAATAACCTAAGTTAACAACTGTTATACCGATGATGAAATACACAATTAAATCCTTAATCAATTAGATTATGAAAAACCAGAATTATAAAGTTAAATTATGTTATATTTAAATTGTGGAGAAGGTCGTCTGCTACGGATTGGCAAGTATCCCCGCGTCACTGTATTTTCCAACGCACGGTTAGAAAAGCACGCCACGTTTGAACGCAAATTTAGGCTAAAGTAATTATCCAAAAATTTCGAAAAAATTATTTTTAAGTAGGACTATGGTAGTTGTTGATAGTTCATAAAACAGATTTTTAAAATATTTAATACGTGATTTTTAAAAATTATTAGAAAGTAATCGAAGAAAAGCAACTTTTTGAAACTTTGTTGCGATTTTCTTGAGAACTTCTCACAATTTTTTGACTTGCTTTATATTAGAAGATTTGTCTTAATGAGACGAGTATCACAGTGTTTTAAAATTCTACCTGGGACGAGAAATAACGACGGTAGAACTTTTCTTAATTTTAAGTAACTCCAAGTCAGTGTTTCCACTTTGCAGGAAAATTCCCTGGAAAAGTGGAAAATGGGATCTGAAAAAGGGGAAAATAAGAGAAGAGACAAAAGGGAAAAATCTAAGTACAGCCTTATATGCTAGCACGGAGGGGAAAAAGGGAAAAATAAGGGAAGAAGGGGAAAATGGGAAACTGAAAGTGGAACACTGCTCCAAGTACACAGTCTTGGAATATGTCTGCAGGACTAATTCCAGTTTAAACCGTACTATATAATAAACTACAATAGTAGATTAATGAAATATATCATAAAATTAAGTACTTGTAATAGCTTCGTAGTATTAATAGTTATAATATATACTCTTCTTTAAATTGTACATCAATGACTTCGGCGAGACTGGTGGAAGGGTATGATACTCACGGATTTACTATGGAAGGTAGAGAGCTAAAATTTCTCTTCTTCGCAGAAGATCTAGTCATGATATCGACAACACCTACAGGGCTACAAAGAGCTTTAAGCAGTGTTGCTACTTTTCAGTCTTCCATTTTTCCCCTCTTCCCTTATCTTTCCCCTTTTTCCCCCTCCGTGCAAGAATGTACAGGGTCTAGATTTCCTCTTTACTCTCTTCTCTTCGTCTTCCCTTTTCAGACTCCATTTCCCCCCTTTTTCAGGGAACTTCCCTGCAAAAGTGGAAACACTGGCTTTAAGCAGCCTTGAAAATTTGTTAACGTTGGAAACTGACCGTTAACACCGATAAAGCGAAAATTCTAGTCATTAAAAAAGGTGGGAAACTAAGCAAACCAGAAAAATGGACACTAAATGGGAAAAAACTTGAGGTAGTAGACAAGTTTTCCTATCTAAGGACGATTATTACCCAAAATGAAAAATGTAGAAATATCCAGTATGCTGAACAATGCCTGGACAAGTCCTGAAACTATGGCGTTTCAGCATGCTGAATTGTTTTCGGCGAAAACAAAAGAAAAGAGAAAAGAAAAGTTAGAAAAGTTTAGGTAGGATTGAGGATTCTGAACAATTTCAGGCGTTGTTCAGCATCCTCAATCCTATCTAAACTTTTACCCGAAAACAATTCAGCATGCTGGTACGTACTGAAAACCGGCCAATTTCAGCACCTTCAGCATGCTGAAACGCCATAGTTTCAGGACTTGTCCAGACGTTGTTCAGCATACTGTATATTTCTAAATTTTTCATTGGGTCCTTACGTCCGTGGCCCTATTAAGAATACTCAGAGCCAAAGTCCAAAGTGCCCTACTCTATGGGCCTGAAATTTGGGGTATTTACAAGTTCCCGATGATTAACATGAAACAAAAGAAGTGGATTCAGTATGTTCTAAATGTACCTAAACGCACTGCATCCGCAGGGCTATATCTGGAGACTGGAGAACTGCTGATTGATTCTATAGTCCAGTTGAAGTCCCTCAACTATTTTTGCAAAGTCTACAACAGAAATGACAATTCCTGGGCAAAAACAGTGTTGAATTACCAACTCAGAATGAGCTCCACAGGCTTGCCATACTGGGCAACGAACATTAAAACAAAACTTAAGTCCCTAGGACTTAGTTTTCTCTGGGTTTGTGAGTCCTAAGTTGTATCAGCTTAAAATCTCATTAAACGAAGACTGAAGGACCAAACAACCAGTGCTTCCACTTTTTTCCCTTTTTTCCCCTCTGCTTGAAAATATCAATTTCCCTTTTTCCCCACTCCGTGCCACAGAGTAAAAGCTAACATTTGGAGATTCACTTTATCCTCCATTTTCCCTTTTCCCTCTTCCCCATTTTCCTTATTTGAGGGAATTTCCCTGCAAAGTGGAAGCACTGCAAACAACCCAGTCTCTCGAGTGGTCGCAGCCTGAGGACTTTAGGTCACTTGGAGGATATGGGAAATACGAATCGACTTCAACTCTGGTGGAATATTTGAGTAATCCCCGTCTATCTAGTTTATGTCGGTCTGTGATCGCAGGATTCAGACTGGAGGTCCTAGTTAAACCTGAAATATGGATAGACGGAACCACCATGAACTGCCAGTGCTGCGGAAGTGTATTTAATAGCCTCCACGCTCATATATTACTGGACTAGCCCCAAAATTTATTCCGTTAGAGAAAATTTACTTGAATTAACCAAATTTCCACTTCCCACCTTTTCAAGTCAGGTAGTGTCTTCCAGTTACTGGAACGCTTAACCAAAAATCCACCCAAGTCACTAGGTTTCATGCCCAACAAATTTAAATTTAATTTAATTTAATTTAAATTAAAAAACAAAAATATACTGTGGGCACAAAAAGACTGACTTATTTTCTGTCGCTGTCCTGAAGTCCGGAAAATACACAAATAAATAAATAAATATATTGTCTAACGCAATAAATAATTATCAAAATATAAAATTAACAAACACAATTAAATTAATAATTATATGAACATTTATGTATTATAAAACTAGTTTGATTTATAATAAATTTACTTTGTAAATGTATAAAATATTTCGTGAATCTTATTTTAAAAGGTAAATATTCGTTCTACTAATGAAATATTATTTTATTCAAACACTATCTATTACAAAGCATAGCAAAAACGAGGCAAAAATTCAGGAGATTATTTTTATAATTTAATACAATATTTTTAATAATATTTCGTTTTAGTAAATTCAAAATATTATTAAAATAAATAAATTTTGGCGTGCGCTGCGCTCGGATATATTTGAGCACATGGCAACGCTGTAAGCCTTTCCATCTTTCCTTTGGTGCGGTGCATTGCAATACCGAAACAAAATGGTAAATTTTCTTTTTCGCATCCTTCATCATCCGTTTAATCCTTGACGATTTTCGCATTATTTAGTGATTCCCAAATACGAGGAATATCAAATTACCTATTTCCCAAATATTGGATACTAAAAAGTTACGTTATTTTTAAAAATGTTTTCCTTGCCTGACAGGGTCGAGTACGTACCAAGACCGTCAAGAAAGCGGCAAAGCTCATTATTGAGAAGTACTACACGCGTCTCACGTTGGATTTCCACACCAACAAGCGCATCTGCGAGGAAATTGCCATTATCCCCAGCAAGCCCCTCCGCAACAAAATCGCTGGGTAAGACCTCAACGTTTCTCGCTCACGTTTTCTGCTTCACATTCTCATGCATGTTTTGCGTTTTTCGTTGCAGGTTCATCACCCACTTGATGAAGAGGTTGCAAAACACGACTGTTCGTGGAATCTCCATCAAGCTGCAGGAAGAAGAGAGAGAGAGGAGGGATAACTACGTTCCCGAGCAGTCTGTCCTGGATGTCGACACTATTGAAATCGATCCTGAGACCAAGGACATGTTGAAGATGCTCGTAAGTTTATCATGTTTTCACCGCTTTTATGGTTTATCCTATACTCGTAGAGTTCAATAAAATGTCAAGTTAAGGTTTATGAACTACTCGTTTACTATAAGGTTCTTAATTTTTCTCTGCCAGGAGCTGCAAAACATCCCCAAACTGCAAGTAGTGGCCCCGACAACTGGAGGATTTTCCCGCCGCTAATTGTTAAAATTACGCTTTCTTGCTTCGGCAGAATGTTGTGTGCGAGAGAAAAAAAATGTCAAATACACATTAACTGAAGCAGGAGATTTTTTGTTTTGTATTTTTTCGCGACTTGACAAAGTGAAGCATTTCAGTTTTGGGGGGGCAAAAATGAGACTGGACGTTCAACAGTCGAGGAAATTTGCGGCCATCAGAAGTTCGAGGGCGATTTCTGGAGCGATGGGAAATTCGGGAATCTCGGTCGAACTGTTGGTGTAACGCACTTTGTAAGTAAAGTACATGCAGACCTTTTGCAGAACGTGAGACCTGGAAAAAAATTTAAGAAAAGTAAGTAAACAAATTAAACTGATAAATAGAAAGATGATAGAACAAAGATGGAAGAACAAGAATGTGAGTTTAAAGCAGGGCTGTTCGATATATCAATATCAATATCAAGAATATTGATATATCAACCTTTTTGGGGCTTGATATATCATATCATATCATATCAAGGTTATTTTCAAAAGAGCTTGATATATCAATATCAAATTAAATTAACCGCAAAGTCGATATATCATATCAGAATACCGATATCCCTTTTAAAAAATATCAATATTTGATTTATCGAGTTTTGATATTTATAGTTCATAGTAAACTTGTCAACGTTGACTGAAGATACAAAAGTTTGAGCGCGAAATCCCAATTCTCGCTTTCACTTCTGCAGAATTCTTCATGAACGTTGAAAGAAGAGAGAATATTCTATCTTTAGTGGAGGTTTAAGCGCCACGTCCGCTTCTATTACTTTTCGCCTTCCGTTCCTCCGATACCAGAATGTCTTTGAAATATTTTCCGAACCACGGACGACGAAGAAATCGTTTTATCTTTAGAGGATGATGAAGGTCAGAATTCTGTCTCCCAGAAAACCGGAGAAAGAAAGTAATAAATTCGTTCTAAACTTGGGATTGTTTGGTCACTATTGACGGCAAACCTGTTAAGTGCAAGTTATGCAAGACGTCAATTAAAGGCACGAATATATCAAATACCTCAGCACATCTGAAGGTAAAACATTGTTGTTAATTTCTCTCAAAGAAAAAGCTATGTTCAAAAAACCTCATGGCTGTTTTGAAATGCACACCTGTTCTTACGAGGTAGGCGAGACTGACCGTAATGGACTGATTCAGTTCAGTTGTACTGGTGTTATGAGAAGAATGTTCGTTATCCAAGACAAAGATTGAAAACTTAATGTAAATCTGATATACTTTACCCACACATCCGCAAAGACAAATATCAATAGTGATATCGATATCAATATCAATAAAAATATCGATATTGATATCGATATTTGTTAACTGAGCTGATATATCATATCAATATCATATCAAAATAAAATGGGTAAGCTTGATATTATCAATATCAAAAAAGCTCAAGACAGGTACTGATATATCATATCAATAATATCGATACTTGAAAAAGTCGATATCGAACAGCCCTGGTTTAAAGTAAGTTGTAAAAGTAAAGTAAATTAAGTAAAAATATCAGTAAATAATGGAACAGAATGCACCAAATAATGTAAATAATACTACACTATACGTAAAAGTAAGTAAAAATGATATCATTACGACCGAAGTGGTATGTAAAGAAAAGTTACGGGATCTCTCGAAAGTTGATTTCGTTGGTCTCGTTTTCGGCAAATTGGCCGGGACCGCTGAGCATGGCCTTGATCGTTCCAGAAGTCAGAGCATGTTCGCGTTTAACAATAAACTCATGGCCGTCGGAAGAAATCAGCTTGACGTACATGGCATTTGGGCCCTCGCAGCCACCATAAGGACTATCGTGATCCTAAACATGAAAGATTAATATTAATATCTTAGTTATTATTTGTTAAATTGTAGCTTTGAATTAAGAAAACGCAGACGAAAACGTGTTATCGTAAGGTTAAGTATGCGCAGGGTCTGTTTATTATAAAACGTAAATAGTGCATGGTTATTCAAAAATAGCTTTGTAAATAAATTATCTTAATCATAAACGTAACTAAAAACAATAAGGAAAATAAATCTGATTAAACGTTCATAGTAGAATTATAAAAACAGAATATGTAGTATCGTTACGCAAAAACGAGCCTTTAGGTCCCGACGATTAGCGTTACTAAAGTATAACAATAAAATTTGATTTTTAAGTTATCTTTTAAATATTACCGGGTTGATGTTGAGATAAATAAGATAACTTGGATTAAGTCATAAATTTCTTTGTTTTATTTTGTTTAGTTCAGTAAGTTATACGGACATTTGGATAACGTAAACTAATAGCCTTTTTAAGCTTTTTCTGGGTCTGACAATAGAAAATTTTTACCGTTTTGAGTTAAGTACTTACGTTTGAATCAGACATTTTATTGAAAAAATACGGAAAGTCAATGAATTTCTGAAAATATTGAGATTTCTCGCAGAGCCTCCTGCTGATGACTCGTTAAAGAAACCCTTGCCCCACAACAGTGTTTCCAGTTTTAGTTTCCGATTTCCCCCTCCAGATGGTAGCAGCTTCCCTTTTATTCCCTTTTCCTCCCTTTTTAATTATAACAATTTTCCCTTCGTCCTTGTGTGTTGTAAAAATTCCCCTTTCCTCTTTTCCCTTTCCAAACCCTTTTTCCCCCTTTTTCAGGGAATTTCCCTGTAAAGTGGAAATACTGGTCCATAACAAAAATCTTCGTTGGGAGTTGCCAGATTTCTTTAAATACAAATTATTTTTATTTAAATATAATTTTAAATAATATTTTAATTTAAAAAATATTTTAGCATTAATTATTAAATTTAACAAATATTTAATTTAACATAATATTTTAATGTAACAAAATATTTTACACGCCTCTGAAAATTACTAAAATCTACCAAATGTCCGCCATATTTTAAAAATCAAATTTTTCATAGTATATTTTTGAATTTCGACTGTTATATCCAATCAAAATTACAATTCTAATTTTTAACAATACAAGCAATCTTTTTTTTTTAACAAAGCGTATTCAGATAATATTTTTTTGATTTTTCACTGATTCCACTTTTGAGGGAAATTCCCTCAAAAAGGGGAAATGGGGTCTCAAAAGGGAAACATAGGGAAGAGAGAAAATTGAGGGGAAAATGAATTTTTTAAGCTAAACGTTTATTTTACCATTAGACTTTTCAAACAATCATTAGAAACCCTAAGACTAAATATTCACGGATGGGAAAGAGTAGAGAGTGTAAAGGGGAAAAAAGGGGAAAATTGCATCTTCAAAATAAGGGAAAAAGAAGGGAAAATGGGTCCGTTTTGGGGGAAAACAGTAAACTGAAAGTGGAAACACTGGTACAAGCAATGGAGTGCTCGTAGGCCTGTTTTGGCCAAACCGTTTGGGCAAACGGGCTACTGAAATCCGATTTTCTTGGTTCTTTTAAACACAAAAACGCCAGGTAATAAAAACAAAATTATTGTTTTGTCCCAGACAATGCTAGGAAAACCATCAGTAAGCTCTGAAGTCTTATAATATGTTTTCTGCAAATTGTTTGCCCAAACGGTTTGGTCGAAACAGCCCTAGTGTGAATCTCTGGGTCTGTGGGTTCGGTTCCACTCCTATGTGAGGCCTATTCAGTGCTTCCACTTTGCAGGGAAATTCGCTCGAATAAGGAAAATGGGGAAGAGGGAAAGGGGAAAATGGAGGGAAAAGTGAATTTACAGATGTAGCTTTACTCAGTAGCACGGAGGGGGAAAAAGGGAAAAAAGTGGAAGTACTGGGCCTATTCCTAATTTTTACGGGAATATTAGAGTATATCTTGATAACATGGAATAATTTAGTTTTAAGGACACTTACTTTAATCTATTTTAACTAAATTTTATGCATAAATGTTTTTATAAACTGCAAGTTATACAATGTTTCAACTTCATAGGGCCTATTCCAAAGGCGAACCTCACTATAGCGGACACTTATATTAAACCAATTTATTAAAATTTTTAATTTTTTCGGGTATCAAAGTGTTTCTCAGATTTTTTGAAGATTTTTAGACGTATTTTCAAGTCGATTAATTAATACGGTTATTTTACACGAGTGTCCGTAGTAGAGGGGGTGGTCTACAGAGGCCATTTTGGAATGAGGTCTATACAGTGAGAAAACTACACTGCTGACGAATTCTCTATTGACGTCAACAAGAAAATTTCAAACTATAATAGTATTGTTTCCGAAATATGTGCTCTGTTCTTGTATTGGAGGATTTATTTATTTAAAATAAAACATTTTTATTTTACACGTAACAAACCATGAATAAGCCACTTTTCCCTGTACTCAACTGTAACGTGAAGCCTACATGAGAAGAGACCTGAAATTGACCTGAAACACACCCTGAAACAAAAATAGGGCCAGGGTTGGATCTGAGCCTTTCTAGGCCTATGGCTATATACTTTGAAAAATCCATCAACATGTCAAGTCTAGCCAGTTTAGTAGGCCTATTCCATGTCCCCGGCCTGTAGCTCGTCCCCATACTTTGGCCCATACAGGGAAGTCCGGCACTGAATAAGGCAGAACTTGAACTAGAACACAATGGAAAATGAGAAAACTTGTAAAATAGATTATTGATTCGAGAAATGTTGGGAAAATGGGTACATGTTTCAGTGGGTCTGGGCCCTAGAAGCCTAAGGACACTTAGACACAGTGTTTCCACTTTGCAGGGAAATTCCCTGAAAACGGGGAAATTGGGGTTTGAAAAAGGGGAAAAATAAGAGAAGAGACAAAAGGGAAAATCCAAGTACAGCCTTATACTCTAGCACGGAGAGGGAAAAGGGAAAAATAAGGGAATGAGGGGAAAACGGGAAACTGAAAGTGGACACACTGCTTAGACACAAATCTAACTCGATTTAATCAAAGAGACTAGAATACTCGTCCAGTTTATTTTCAGAAACCAAGACTATTATAATGAATTGGGAAAATGTTCCAGGTACATGTTCCAGAGGGTCTGGGCCCGAGAAGTTGAAGGCTTCCTAAAGGACACTTAGACACAAATCTAACTCGATTTCATCAAAGAGACTAGAATACTCGGTCCAGTTTATTCTCAGAAACCAAGATTATTATCTAGTCGTCTAGTTTCTAGACGAGTTGTCGTCTAGTTTAAATTTGCCGTGATAGTAGTTAGCCCGACTAGAAACTAGACGAGAAATTCGCCTAGTTTTCAATCAAAGATAGTTCAAAATCAAAAAGTTTTCAATCAATCAAAGAGACTAGAATACTCGGTCCAGTTTATTCTCAGAAACCAAGACCTATTATAATGTCCCAAAAAATTTCTTGAATATTTAAATCCATTGCTAAACTCTCTCGTTTAACCTGTGCTTGGATTATAAGGACTTGTTGGCCTTTTTAGGAAAAGTTATCTGACAAAAATTGTCTTTGCAGTCTCCACGTTGCATTTGTAGTGAGTTTCTGTGTAATAAATCTGTAGATTTAGTGTTCCTTTTTAATTGCAATTAAGTTTTCTTGGGACAGCCGATGAAATAAGGTAACAAGAAGAAGATGTATGGAGACGAAGTGTTGTGGAATGGAATACAAGGGCTTATGGGTACAACTAACAAGATTTTCACTGTACGCCAAAGGTAGATAAAAATGGTTAAAGATGAGGTACAAGTTACTCACCTAGGTGAACTACGTACCCACTGAGGTATAGGTATAGGTATCTACTCACAACAGGTACAGATAATTTCTTAAGCAACGTGCAGTAAGCGTTGTGATGAAGTGGATCGTAGTACTTTTCAAGATGTTTAGGCTCCTTTCATAATGAAACGTAGTGCAAGATGAGTACAGTATAAGTATGTATGAGTAGTATGTATGTATAGGATGTATGTAGTAGTATGTATTTAGTAGTATGTATGTAGTGGTAAGTATGTAGTATGTATGTAGTAGTATGTATGTAGTAGGATGTATGTAGTATGTATGTAGTGGTAAGTATGTAGTATGTATGTAGTAGTATGTATGTAGTAGGATGTATGTAGTATGTATGTAGTAGTATATATGTAGTATGTATGTAGTAGGATGTATGTAGCATGTATCTAGTAGTATATATGTAGTATGTATGTAGTAGTATATATGTAGTATGTATGTAGTAGGATGTATGTAGTATGTATCTAGTAGTATATATGTAGTATGTATGTAGTAGTATGTATGTAGTATGTATGTAGTAGTATATATGTAGTATGTATGTAGGAGTATGTATGTAGTAGTATATATGTAGTATGTACGTAGTAGGATGTATGTAGTATGTATGTAGTAGTATATATGTAGTGTGTACGTAGTAGGATGTATGTAGTATGTATGTAGTAGTATATATGTAGTATGTATGTAGGAGTATGTATGTAGTAGTATATATGTAGTATGTACGTAGTAGGATGTATGTAGTATGTATGTAGTAGTATATATGTAGTGTGTACGTAGTAGGATGTATGTAGTATGTATGTAGTAGTATGTAGGAATAAGTATGAGTACAGTATAGTAGATATAGGTATGAGTGCCCACCTTGGTGATACTGATACCCACCGAAAGTGGTTGTAGGTAAACAAAGATGGTGGGTATTTCGTTAAGCATAGGGAAGTGAAGTAGCACTGGCTGAATTGGTCTTTTCAAAAGAATTTTTTGGTCCACAATTTCCTTGCTTCTTACGTTTAGTTTGGTCTTTCTTTAAAATTCCTATACCAACTCAAAGTACCTACCTGAGAGCCCAGCAACGCGAACCGCGTCGTGATACCCCCCTGGTAATACGTAAGATAAATAGTTAGTAGTTACTATACCTCAGATACAGTGCCGGACTTCCCTATGGGCCAGTATGGCGACGAGCCACAGGCTGGGGACATGGAATAGGCCCACTAAACTGCTAGACTTGACATGTTGATGAATTTTTTAAAGTATCTGGTAGACCCACTTCAGCTTTAAGCCATAGGCCCAGAAAGGCTCAGATCCGGCCCTGCTCAGATATGACATTACTACAAGTGTCAGGGGCTGCTCTAAACTACTTCTGACAACTTTGAAGTTGAAGTCTGTGAGAGACTCGCTAGATGGCGTAAAGGAAACTGCACCTAAAAGAAAACAAATTCATAAAATTCAAAAAATTTCCCTGGACAATCGTAAACCGGTTCGTATTGTAAGACACGGCCATTAGTAATATATGGAACTTTTTCGGACTTTGTAGACAATTTAGTTACATTTTCTAAGTTTTCCTATGTAAATTTACAATAGGATGGAAACCTAGTGTTCCAGTCACAGAACACCTATACAGCATTTCATATTATTTACTATTCTTTTTATAGTATTTCTATATTCTAGAGCTTTTTCAAATAATTTGTTACGTTTGGGAGACCTTTCCGCTTTAATAGGCAATTCTGCGTTAATATAGTCTTGACCTGACCTGAGTAATAGTACTAGGAAAGTGTTGGACGTAAATTATAAATTCTAGCTGGAGTGAAAAATCAAGACAGGTTTCGTGAAGAAAAGGTTTAAATTCGAAACGGAGTGAATATTCTATATTTGTATAGAATATCTTGTATCTTTCTCTTGTATGTATCTTTCTGTATCTTTCTCTGTCAGTGCAATTCTCGTAGGTATTCTCGTAGAGAAGAGATGTAGATGTAGATGTCTTCGTCTATCGGTGCAAGGTGCATTGTTACTGTATTAGAGAAGAGTGTAGTTTTCCGCGTATCAGTGTAGGATTCATTGTAACTGTTGTAGAGAAGAGTATACTGTGTAGAGTATGTGTTTATACTGTTGTAGAGAACAGTATAGTCTTCCTCTCTCAGTGCCAGTCTTGTAGGTATTCTTGTAGAGAAGAGATGTAGATGTAGATGTCTTCGTCTATCGGTGCAAGGTGCATTGTTACTGTTGTAGAGAAGAGTGTAGTTTTCCTCATATCAGTGTAGAGAGTGTCATTGTAACTGTTGTAAAGAAAAAGGAAGTCTTTATCTCTCAGTGCCAGTCTTGTAGTTACTCTTGTAGGGAAATGTGTACTCTTCCTCTATCGGTTCAAGATAAATTGTTACTGTTGTAGAGAACAGTGTAGTCTTTCTCTCTCAGTGCCTTGGTTTTGACCTAATATGGTACCTTGGTACCATGGCCTGGTACCATAAAAAAAGAATTAGAATAATGGTACCATTAAAAAAAAAGTATTAGGCTATCATTCAGCACTCTTGTAGGGGATAGCGTAGTCTTCCTCTATCAGTGCAAGATGCAATTTAACTGTTGTAGAGAAAAGGCTTTCTCTCTCAGTGCCGATCTTGTAGTTGCTCTTGTATAGGATATAGTACTTGTAGGATATAGTATAGTCTTCATCTATCAGTGCAAGATGCATTGTAACCGTTGTAGAGAAGAGCGTAGGCTTTCTCTATCAGTGCCGGTCTTGTAGTTACTCTTGTAGGGAATAGTGTAGTCTTCCTCTATCAGTGCAAGTCCCGTAGTTACTCTTGTAGATAAGAGTGTAATCTTCCTCCATCAGAGCAAGATGTACTGTAACTGTTGTAAAGAAGAGCGTAGGCTTCCTCTCTCAGTACCGATCTTGTAGTTATTTTTGTAGGGTATAGTGTAGTCTTCATCTATCACTGCAATATGCATTGTAACTGTTGTAGAGAAGAGGGTAGTCTTTCTCTATTAGTGGAAGATGCACTATAACTTATGTAGAGAAGAGTGTAGTTTTCCTCATATCAGTGTAGGATGCATTGTAACTGTTGTAGAGAAGAGGGAAGTCTTTATCTCTCAGTGCCAGTCTTCTTAGGTATTCTTGTAGGGAAATGTGTACTCTTCCTCTATCGGTGCAAGATAAATTGTTACTGTTGTAGAGGAGAGTGAAGTGTTTCTCTCTTAATGCCGATCCTGTAGTTACTGTTGTAGGAACACTCAAAGGGTTTAGATGAGCTTAGCGTCGATTTGGAAACAACTGATTTCGTTATGAAGTTCAATTACTGCTTGTTGACAGTATATTTTTGGCGAGTCCCCGTCTAGCGGGGGATTATATGTTTTTATCCAGTGGTAAACATATTGTATACAACATATATCAATGTACATACAGTATATACACCTACAGTGTATATACAATACATATCAGTATATGTATCAGTTATATAAAATATATACCAGCAGTAAAACAGAGTAGTGGTAGTAGTGGTTTTCAGTTAATCGTTATAGTTGGGGTATGTATCTGTTTTGCTTGGACGATTGCACAGCGCTGCTCTTATCTGAAATAGCAGATTTTACGTGACTGTCATTGAAACCAAATATGCTCTGAAGGTCTAAGGCCAATGACCAGTAGCTTATTGGTTCAGTCTTGTTTTTCAGTCTTCGTTGAATTTACAAATGAAATAGAATTGACTCTATTGTCTTTGATGCCACCGGGTATGCATGTGAGCCATTCGTTATGCAAATCTTAATTGTCTTCTGTTTATCTCATTCGTGACCGCATACTGATACCACTCTTTAGCTGTCTATAGAATTTGACTGGAACCCATCAAGCGACTGTTTATCAGAATCTGTAAAACAAAAAGTTCTTTCTTGGAACACGGTTACCCTAAATGAAATAGTTTCCGAATGAATTGTAGAGGAACAGTGTTCTCTCGGTTATACAAGTACCCGAGTTCTGCTGTTTCTGGGTAATTCCTAATCATGGTACATTTTCATCAACCTGTCCTTCGAGCGTATGTGAAATATTAAATGGCAGTCAATAGGTTACTTTTTGGAGATAGTTTATATGCGCTATCAATTGAAAAATACCTACCCAAAGAAAAATCGCTATAACTAGCTTAAATCAAAAAACACTACTCTGGTTTTTCCTCCAATATTTTGTCCTGGTGTGTTCTACGTGTGAGAATTTTTTCGGGTTTCTGACACTTTCCCATAGCACAGAATTAGTCTATGGGTAGTCTGTTTCTGTACAAAGGAACAGACCTAGAAAATGTTGGTCCACATTTACGAATTTGCATTGTCGAAAACCCTTGGTGTAACTCTTAGTTTAATTTTAAAAGACACCGTTTCTTTGTAAAACATTGGGATAGTTGAAAACTTCGGAAAAAATGCCAATCTTTGAAAATCGCTAAAAAATCAGAAAATGAAGCTACAGGGCTGAAACTTGGCGGATGGGGTCCGTAGAACTTCATCTACAAGTGTTCCGAAAATGAACGAAATCCCAGGGGGTGAGGGGTGTGTGTCCGTTTTGTCATGGAATTACCCTCCTAAAAGAAGGATATTCAATCGGTTATAGAAGTATTGAGTGATCTCGGTAATTCTACGAGCGAGTTTTCTCGGTTGAAGAAAAGTGTGTTCTCTCGGTTCTACAAGAAGCCCGTTATCTCTGCTGTAGAAGAGACTTGTTCAATCTGTTGTAGAAGAAACGTTTTCTCTCCTTTGTAGAGGAAGCGTGCTCTCTCTGTTGTGGAAGAAGCGTGTTATTTTTTTGTAGAAGATGCATTTTCCCTCTGCAGGAGAAGTGTCATTTTCCACTGTTGAAGAAAAAGCGTGTTCTCTCCGAAGTCTTGTAGTTTCTATTGTAGAGAAGAGCGCAGTCGTTCTCTATCAGTGCGAATCATGCAGTTACTATTGTATCTATCTTCTATGTTTGTAACTTTTGCTGAGAAGAGTGTCTTCTCTGTCAGTGCAAGTCTCGTAGTTACTCTTGTAAGGAAGAGTGTAGTCTTTCTCTATACGAGCAAGATGCACTGTAACTGTTGTAGAGAAGGGTGTAGTCATCCTCTTATCAGTGTAAGATGCACTGTAACTGTTGTAAAGAAGTGTACTCTTCCTCTAATCGGAGCAAGATGCACTGTTAATGTTCTAGAGAAGAGTTTTTCTGATATCAGTGTAGGATGCATGTAACTGTTGTAGAGAAAAGGGAAGTCTTTCTCTCTTAGCGCCAGTCTTGTAGGAAAATGTGTACTCTTCCCCCATCAGAGCAAGATTCACTGTAACTGTTGTAGAGAAGATGGTAGTCTTACTCTATCAGTGCAAGATGCGATGTAACTGTTGTAGAGCTTGTTGTAGGCTTTCTCTCTCAGTGCAGATCTTGTAGGTATTCTTGTAGAGAAGAGTGTAGTCTTCCTCTAACAAGATGCACTGTAACTGTTGTACAGAAGTGTCAAGTGCCTCCGTCAGAGCAAGATGTATTGTTACTGTTGTAGAGAAGAGGGTACGAGACAGGTCCTTAATGCGTCATTCAAAATCCCAATGCTATTTAAGAACATAATATCGAAGACATAATAATTTTGACTCCATAATGTATTCCTTTTACGATACTTTAAAACGTGACGAGGGAAGAAAAGCAATTAAGACTGCACATTATCAAGATGTTGGGAGCTAAATTGAATCTCAAGAAGAACATTTTAACAGTATGTTTACAACAAAGCCTTTCAATAGGAAATAACTAATTGTAATGAACGTGGAACAGAAGAATTTGACAGATGCAGTTGAGGATGAAGGGAAAGTTGTTCCGGTTTTCTCTTGAATCCAGTCAATGAACTGGGACACCTTAATAAAACTTCCTGCTTTACCAGGTCCACCGCAATATGCGTCATCAGGAACGTTCATGACGCCTATGACAGTGACGCGTCCACTGGAAGGATCTCTGTAGGTCAGGGGGCTTCCTCTATCAACCTAAGTTGAAGAGAAAATATATAGAACTTGACTGTAACCATTTCGCATGATACAACCTTGCATTTGATGTTTTCCGTAGAAAACGAGCAGATGGTAGTTTTGGCAACAGAGAACCCAACCTTCTTGGTGCAATCATCCGAATCGAGTAGGCTGAGTGTCTTTCCCTCCAGTGAATCTATGAGTGGTTTATACGCCCATAGGGAGTCCCATCCTGGGTGCGACCCAGATAAGATATGTCAAATGAATGGGTAAAACTCGATGCAGGACAGTACCTGCGGTAGTGGCATATTTTCCGGACCATTTTGTAGTGCTGTAAGATGAGGGGAAACAAGCTTGGTGAATCGAATTGCTTCACGTTACTGGCTGAGCAAGGTGAAGAAGACCTATGTTGTAATTGTAGCTCGTTTTGAACCTTTCATGCTGTATAGCTTGGTCAATCTACAACAAAAGGCAATCAGGTTTAATATATCGAAATAACAGAACTGTTAGATTATATTTTTTTCTGATAAACTGGATGATGAATAATTCAGAGAATAAAGGAAAACCGAGCCTCAGTTCTGCCTGTTGCATTAGAATTCCTATCAGATAATTTTGCGTCAAGTAAACAACACTTCTTGATTCTCCTGCATAAAGTGCGACGATTCCAGATGTTAGAGCCCATTCAGGACTGATCAAAGTGGCCGAACCTTCAAATTGGCCGCCAGTTGAGTACACAGGCACATGCCATGCCGAGTCAGATGTCTGTTGAAGGTTTCATGAAATATAAAGAGAGTATTTTATCTTCTTCCTTACAAAAGCAAACGTGTACCACGCCACAAGGACATTTTCCCGTTGTGCTAGGCGTTGTAGTGTACTCGTCATAACCAGGTAGTTTCTCTGAGTTAGACAACTTCGAGTCCAATATTGA
The DNA here is from genome assembly GCA_002872375.1 of Eulimnadia texana. NCBI lineage: Eukaryota > Metazoa > Arthropoda > Branchiopoda > Diplostraca > Limnadiidae > Eulimnadia > Eulimnadia texana. The sequence goes on from NKDA01000008.1 coordinate 1,071,807, forward strand.
ATTTAGATTCGCCAGTTGAGAGACAAGGGTTCGATTATCTGCAGGGTTGGAAAGCGCACTCAGGATGTTCGCTGCGCTGGTTTCGAGACGCTTCAAGGCAGATCCAACAGGGCTACCACTGACCACAGAGTCATGGATGTTTTCCAGTGTAGCGACTGTCTAAGAGCTGCTACTATTCTGCAAGTCTGTTAAACCCTTAATCTCGCTACCAATTTTTGAAACGGCGGGAGTAATATTATCCAGCTTGACGGTAACTTGGGCTAAATTTTCCTATTTAGAAGAAAGTATGCATACTCGCGTCAGTTGAAAGCTAAGTTGTAAATCAAAGCATTTCTCGCGGGCTTCGATAAGTTGCGGTATTCTTACCATGGTGTTTTTCGCATACAAAGCGAGAATCCTCCAGTCGCGATTTCTGCTTCCAGGTTTTGCATCTGCTCCATCGGGATTCACTAAATTGCCTTGGTAACCTATGGTATTTTGGACTAATACACCCTGGACAAGGGTCAGTACGACGATGGGCTTCATCCTGAAATTTATTCTTGAACATTGTATTCTCATATAATAACTGAAGACGCGGTATATGAAATTAACTTAATCTAGTATAATAAGGAATGTATAAGGAATATATGAAGCTAACATTTACATTTCAGTGTGTGGACTGGTTTCAGCTAAATTGGTCTTTGCGATGAACAAACAGCTTCTGTCTGACAGAAAACGGGGATGCACCTTGTATACAGGATCATAATTATTTTCGCTGAACTTGTTTCGCCAGTCTTCGCAAGTCGTTGCAAACGCATGACGATTACTAACCCCTGTAAAAAACTTAACCGTTTTTAATTGCCCTGCGTTTTCAGGCTATACTTCCTGTAGTATGTGGGTTGAAGTTCATTGTCCGGATATTCTTCATTCTGGTTGACACAACAAAAGTTTGCGCAACGCTCATAAAATTTACGTATGAAAAGAAGAACTTTGCAGACTTCCAATACTGCCACGTGGCAACCATTTATAAGACAAAAACCTCTGAAACCAGTAGTCTTTTTGAGGTAAGAAATGTCAGGTTTTCGTAGTTCCACACTGAAGATATTCAGCGTAGAGGAATTCTACTGCACCCCGCTTTTGTTCAAAGTGTTCCATGATGTCGGAAGCCATCCCACCTTGTCTACTTACAAGATCAGTCTGGATGGCATTAAATATGCCTAACGTTTCCTATTAAGAGCACTGAATAAAGTACCGTGCTCTGCCTATCTTCCCTTAAGTATCAGCTAAACTGTGATACTAGACAGTTTTGGCACAGTTTTGGCCCATGCAGTATTTTCTCACATTTGAATGTAATCTTCTACTGAAAATATTCACTGCTGAATCAACTAAAACTGAACAATATTGGATTGATACGAATTCTAAAAGCTCGCATTTCGCTCAACATTTTTTGATTGCCGGCAATCTGGGACGTGTATTTTAATTTCAAAAATGAGTAAAAATAGAAAACAGCACAACAGTTTACAATTATCATCTGGATAGAATATCATAAATCCATTCTAGTAATTTTTCAAACTTGAGTGGTAAGATCAAGTATGCTATCTTGCAATCGAGAGCCTCGTGATTGTGAAAAATGTACTGATAAAAGTTTTTTTAATCAAACGAACGATTCAAGCCTGCGTCTTCTAAGATGAGCTGAGGTTTTATAGGCATGACTATGTTTACACAACGCTTGTTAACTGAGTTCGAATGATTCGGGATCTGGGATTCAGATTGCATAATAATGAACATAAGAAACTTGCTACCATGCATGAACCAAAGCGGACTTCGAGCCTTAGTATCTTCATTCTGATAAGAAGGAAATTACTTAAGGGTCTGCGGTCTTTACTCAGCACCCAGAAGATCCGAGATGCACTATCTAAGCATTTTTCTGCAGTTCATATTTGGCAGTGCCCTGGTGTTTGCTGACCCTTTCTTTCAATCCGGAGGAAAGTTGCACTTAACACCATTGCAGCTTCTAGCTACAAATCTAGGCTCTCTAGACATGAACGATATCATCCACGTGACAAACTCAAGTCAACATAATCGGGACGCTTGTAGTTTCCATGTGATACTTCTGTTTCCCCAAAATTCCCAAAGCGTTCAGTGACAACGTTGAGCAACAATGTAAAGATGACTGCATCAGGTACCTGAAAGCTGTTCTGACTTTGAGTGATGTCGAAACACTTAAAAGTGAGTTTCATAACTTGTTTCTTGTACAAATTACATTCCTCAATGTTCTCTTGTCTCTGAATGTAGAGGTCATTTACTGAAGAATAGTTGAACTAGAAAATTTGTGTGCGTTATATACTGTACAAGAACTGTAATAGTTTTATGGCTCCTGTAATTTGAATTACAGTAGTTTTCATTATTTATAGTGTACGATGTAGCCCAAGTTGGTGCACTAGGATTCTTCAGTTCCCCTAGTCAACATGTGGTGGTCATTTCGACCAGTGCTTTTCTGATAGAACAGATTCATTTCAAGGCAAATGCTGTACTTTTACATCCTGGTCCCGAACAGTACTTTTTATCCAAATGTCACAAGCAGAAAAAGCACTAACTTAATCCCAAAAGACGTGAAGAGTTTCTTACAGCTTATCCAGATCTTAGGGCAGCATGGAACACCTCTGGAACCGGCAGTTTTCCTACCGATCGACAATTACGCCATTTTGAAGTCCCTGCCCAGCGTATCCCTATGTTTACCTTCAACGTGCAATGAGACTGACATTCAGAACGCCTTTGCAGATCTGGTTGGATCATACAGAAAATGGTCAAGATGCGTTACTCACAGTAACTTATGGTGGGGATGAATACTGCCATATCGAAACTGAAGAGCCTCCGCAGTTTGACGGTGAAACCATCGCAATGATGTAATTACACTTGCAGAGTCCATTTTCTTGTTTCTAATATGTAAAATCAAATTATTAAAATTAAAATAATTATTAAATTATTAAATTAAAATGTGTAGATCAATTCTGAGCGTCATTGGTTTTCTAGTGGTTGATTCGACTTTGTACGAAGCATTTCGAGGATACTTCCTCGGAGAACCGTTGCTGAAGAACACCATGGCTAAGGAGAAGAAGTACATAAGGTACCTCTTTGCCTTCAGCGTCATCAACAACACCAAGAAGCTCATGTCTACGAAGACCAACGAAGGATCCCTCGGCTGTATCCACGGAATTAGATTCATCTCAAAGACCTGGGTTATATTGGGCCATGCATGGCTTATTTTTGCAAATGCCGCCAACTCAAATATGATTTCAGTAGTTGTGGTTGGTATTTTTGTATTCAAACTAGATCGTCTGCTAAATTATCTTTCATGTAGAAAATCCGTAACTGGTTATTCCAAATCATTTATAATACTACACCGTCTATGGACACGTTCTTCATGCTAAGCGGTTTACTCGCATCCTACTTACTTCTTCGTCATCTTGACCAAGTAAAAGGGAGGTTTAATCCGTTGATGCTTTATCTTCATCGTTATCTTCGGTAAGAATCACTTTAACTAACAACGTGCAAACTAACAAGCTAAATTTCTTGACAGTTTGACTCAGGTTTACCCTATTGTTTTGGGATTTGATGCCACATTAATCGCATACCTTACAACTGGTTCCTTTTGGTACTCGGTGGAAGCTGCTTCCTATGCCTGCCGGAAAGCCTGGTGGCATCATCTGCTTTATGTCAGTAAACTTATCGTTTATGGTCCTGGTGAAGTGGTATAGCAATGACGAACAACAATATAAAAACGAAAGCAATTGGCGATTTATTTATTGTTAGTGCATGAAAGAAACATGGTACATTGCTGTGGATACGCAACTCTTTCTCATTATGCCCCTAATGGTATATCCGTTATGCCGCTGGAAAATCTGGGAGCTCGTTTGGCTTACACTGGTAACTGCAGGTTCACTCACTGCAAATATTGTCGGCTTTTCGAAGGACAATGTCGACCCTTCCTTGATGGCTGGAAGAAGGTAAATATTCAGTTCTTTCACGTTCTTATTTGATTATGTTTACTAGTACAACCGAAACGTTCTTACTTGGTAACAACAATATCATTTGCTAAAGAAAGTTGCTGCGAAACAAATATGTATACTGTTATAGCGGTCAAAAAGAATACAAGGGGGAAAACCGAATTGATCTTAACTTGTGGGAGCATTCTTGATCTTCTTTAGTCCGCAACAGAAGAACTCATTCTTTCCGAGTCGTTTATTTGTACAGGCTATGTAGTTACTTTTCACAATAACATAAGACTGTACAATGACGCACTTTTGAACAATATTTGTATGCAGGGACGACGATGATACAGCTTTCTGGATCTTTACACAAAACCTTGGTACCGCGCTCCCTCTTAATTTTCGCTGGATGGGTTCTTTACAAAACAAATGAAACGGCCTACACATAGCCTAAGGTAAGTTTAATAATATTGTTTTGCGACAATTCGTATTGTAACATCAACAAGTTTACTCCGTTGTTTAGAAATGTTAGCTTGAAACTCGTCTGTTCTTGCACTTACATATAGATGGGACCCAATAGTTAGATACTTAAAATAATGTAATAAATAATTTGATCCGATTTGTATAGCTTTTGGTTGCCTGTAGCTGGGGCTGCGCAATTGCGATAGGATCTACGGTTAAACACCTTACGGACTGGATGACGTGGAAATACCTGTAGCCGTAACGGTGATGTACGGTTCGCTGCACCGCCTAGCATGGTCCGCCGCTATGGCCTGGGTCGTGTACGCTTGCATCAACGGCTACGGAGGCTACGTTAATGACTTCCTTTCATCGAAAGCCTTCACTCCGCTGGGTCGTCTTACTTACTGTACCTATCTGATCCCTTTGAATGTTCTATTCCCTTAAAATCAAAATTTTTTAAAACGTCCTGTCCAGACCACTGAAGGTAGCCTGCCATGCTCTCAGGCTACAGTGTGCCCCCGCCAGGACGACTAGACTGGCAATTTTCTCTTGGCTGATGTCTAGTGAAAACCCCGCTTTATTCGAACGGCCATGTTTTACTACACTGACCTTACCACGATTTACGGATACCATGGCACGCTGCTCATGTGCTTAGGAATCGCATTCATAGCTGCCGTAACTGTTGAAACGCCATTCCTGATGCTGGAGAAAATGCTACTCAAGGAAAAACCTGGAAGTAAGTTTGACCGAACAAGTTTAACGTTCCAACAAGCCATGTACTTGAACCGTGTTTTTAGTTTAGTTTGTTCTTCTTATTTTTTTTTAAGGAAAACCCGTAGAGCATAAGTACTTGGAGTTGGACAATGTAGAAAGTCGTAAAGACGGAGATGCTAACGGATACCATAACGATGCATACCAGAAACAGTAACAAGAATAAGATATACTACCAGCGATTAATTGCAATTTTTATCGGTATCTCCTAAGTTTTTTTGTAACTGTGTAATATGAAAATTTGATTCCAGTTTATGTCTATCATTGGAATTTGTTTTTGTGTTCGTCTTGCACAAAATCCGTCTCAGTTGCAGAAGAAATAATATTTTTCTCATCTTTTTACACGGCTGGGCACTCCTAAATCACCAATCATTTCCTACTACGATTTAAATCAAAATCATAAATCACTAAAGTCAAAATGATTTAAATGGAAATCATGTTCAAGTTTTTTAGGGATAACTTAAATAATTAAAAATCAAATCAATTTTTGTTTCATGACTAAGCCAGAATGATGCTTGCATAAGTTGTGTCTCTTATCACTTTTTAAAATTTCAGGTAATGCTAGAGTACCAATAATTCATGAGGTAAGCGATGTTTGCAAGTTGTACGGAAATTATTCATCTTTCAATGAAAATGAAAGCAGAGCGTTGTTACGTGTTTAGAATAGTCATGATTATCGCCAGTCTTACCGACGTGATGGTGTGGTGTGCGTATTAATGTTGTGGGAATCTTAGGAAACAGGAGATGCTGAAAGAAACTAAAAACGTTTCAGTTATGTTGACTTGACGATCTCTTCAAGTGGATGGCCTCGTTGATATCAAGAGAGCCCAGATTTTCAGTGAGAAGCCGCATTTGGTGTTACCTGCTGTGATTGAAAGAAAGGTTGAGCAAACACCAGGGCACTTCAAATATGAACCGCGAATTTACGCTTAAACAGTGCATCTTAGATCTTCTGGGTACCTAATAAAGCCCGGACCATAAAAATGTAGAGATATTATCAAACTGAAGACACTTAGGCTCGAAGTCTACATTAGCTCATGTACAGCAGCACAGTTATTAAGCTCATTACCATGCAATCCGGATCCCAAGACTTCGAATTAAATGAAATCAATTGATTAGGGCAAATACAGTCATGCTTAACTGAATCCTTCGTTTGATTGTAAGAATTTGTCAGTATATTTTGTACACTCACGAGCCTCGTCATTGCACGGTGCACGGTCACCAAGTTTATAAATCATTGGGCATTTTAAAAAGCCTATCTCACATTTGACAGGCCAAAACTTGTCGGATGATTTAGTCAAAATAGGAGATCTTGTTAGTTCGCGGTCACATGTTTGTTTGTTGCTGTCAAAAAAGTGCATGAGAACTCGCCACTACTTGGTTCAAACTCCTTAAGATCACAAATCCCTTCATGATAAACAAATCCTTTCCTTTTGGTATGTTTACCTGATATCAGAGACGAAGCATGGGTGGCATTTACAAAAAAGGAATGAAGCTGATACGTTGAAGTGCGTTCAAACTACACGGACGTAGTTAAAATGCAAATCAGTTACTAGCCCTCCTAAGCTTAGACGATATTGAACTGAAACTTCAGGGAACGTTGGGAATTATCAGCAATAAACGATTTGGAACTTAGGACGCCGCTTTCTCAAACAGTTCAAGAGAGCGACTCCAAACAGTCGAGCTAGGTTAGCTGGGTAAGCAGGATGAAAGAACACTTTCCTACTTCATTCTTTCTACTACATTCTACAACCGTAACAATGTATCTGCAGTGTTAGAAATGAACACACTCTGGTCGGGAACCGTAACAACTCAGCTTGACTTGCACTAATATGCTCTGCGCAATCTGCTGGAAAAGCGAAAAAATATCGAATTACTTCTTGAGACATGTTTGCGATGGGTCTGGGTATGTACCTTTGGCGGGCCACAGCTTGGTGTACAGTACACTGGAAGACTACCAGGAGCCAAACAGAGGCTGAAAGCAGACAAGTACACTGAGAGAAGGATGTAGAGAGTATATTCTGAGTTCTACTGAGTCATTACAAGGGAACTAAAGCTATGATCTAAAAAGGTTTGACGGATGTGCTAAGCATGCAATAGAAATACTATCCCTACGACAATTTGGGAGATGAGCGAACTGCGATATCCGGCTGACGGCGTTGAAGCATTCTTTCGTCCATACCTGTATTCATTATTTTGATCCCCTGGAAGTGTCATTGGACCCAAAGGCAGTTAATGCCGTACATAACTCAGGTGGGTTCCTGGGCTATTACCAGAAGCCTGTAACAAAACGTAGGTGTGAAGATATTTTCGTTACATAATCCCAGATGAAGAGCCTCATTCCACCCAAGGCTTCTTTCCCACATTACAAACTTTTCTGTTTCTCGTGAATCAAGCAACGGCTGAGGTTGGTAACTAGTTTGTCTAGAGGGGTGCTGTGGTCTCCTTGTATTCAACTCTGTTTCGCATCTGGTCTATAACGAACGTTCGCTACGTTTTTCCTACTAGCAACACTGATAAAATTAAATGTGAAGAAGCCTCAAAACATGAGTGGAAAATCAAAACTAAGAATTACTACATGAACGGATAGTTTCGCAAATGCACTAAATTTTCCACCACAGAAGAAATCTGTGCTCCCAATAAGCAGTTCATAACAGGAAAATCTTTCCAGTAATACTTTTGAATATGCAGCCATCTCAATAATAACAAGGATAATTGTGCGGTGTCGGCGCACGGCGTACATGTACATGTTGCGTGTTAGGGTGAGAAATGTGGAATGAAGGTAATTCATTTAGCTATTGCGGTAGTGGAGTGTTTAGGATTGTATTTTGTTAGGTGCATAGTAAGTAAAGTATTGTCTGCTTGCTTTTGTTGGCTTGTACTTGACGATTGAGAATCTGAGAATCAAGGAAACAAGGATGATTGTGCCCTAAGGGCGCATTGCGTACGGAGTTCGTGCGATTCGTGGAAATGAAAGACTTGTTTAGGATAATAGTTCGTACGCGAAATCGTGTGCTACTGGAGTTTTTATTATGCCATAGAATTATTCATTGTCTATTGGTTGACATGCAGAAGGTCAAGGCTGCAGTAATTAGAAAGAATTGTGGTACCATCACTTTTTTAAAAAACTTTTATTACTCTATGATTTTTTGGTGATTTTTCTAAGGGTTTACGAAGATTTGTAAGATGCTAAACCCTCGGGAAAACGCACCATGATCGAAGCGAAGGTATCAGACAAAAAAAGGCCGCGCAACGATCGAAGCGGACCGCGCAACAGATACGCCTGTCCTCAGTACAGAGGTTTCTCTCCCATGCCTTGGGCACAAAGCCTTGTATGGACGCCTGCGAGTGTGCACCGTCACTGTGCCTGCAAGTATGAAAATTGGTATGTACGCGCACATGCGTGCGCTTATATACCTCGCACACTCCCTCGCTTGACGATGAATTCCACAAGTTTTGTGCTTTTTCCCGGCGGGCAGTAAACTGGGACTAGTGCCGTGTAAGTGGCATACATGTACGCCAAAAACAACACCGTTTATTTCTTGCTGCTTCGATGGCAGAATTTTCATGAGAATAACATAAGTAACCTGAGTGCTTAGACATGCATCGCCATGATATTACACATTATAAATAGCTGGCCAAATACAACAAAAGAATTATTAAGCTGCAGCTACTCTTTCTGGTATGTTTCGTTGTAGTATCCGTCTGCATCTCCGCTTTTGTGGGTCTCTACCTTTTCCAGCTCCATGTTCTTCTGTTCAGTGGGTTTCTCTAATCAAAATAGGACGTAGACCAAATTAAAGACCAGTGATTCCAACGTTCAGTACGATTTACAGAAGCGTTTAATTTGTTTGGACGAGCTTACTTGCAGGTTTTTCCCCAAGCAGCATTTTCTCCAGCATCAGGAATGGCGTTTCAACAGTTACGGCAACTATGAATGCGATTCCTAAAGACATGACCAACGTGCCGATGTATCCGTAACTTGCGTTAAGGTCCGTATAGTAATATAGGGTCCTCTGCTGACCCGAATAAACGAATAGTAGATTCAAATGGATCAGATAGGTGCAGTAAGTAAGACGACCCAGAGGAATGAAGGCTTTCCAAGAAAGGAAGTCATTGACGTAGCCTCCGTAGCCGTTGACGCAAGCGTATACGACCCAGGCAACGGCTGCGGACCAAGCTAGGCGGTGAAGTGACCCGTACGTCACCGTTATAGCTACAGGTATTTCCACGTCATCCAGTCCGTAAGGTGTCAATCCGTAAATCACTGAACATCCTATTCCAATTGAACAGGCCCAGCCAAAGGCAGCGAGAAGCTACACAAATTCGATGAAGTGAGTTATAACATCAATTAAAATTGAATTGTTGGGGCTCCATAATGTAACGTCAGAGTTGCAAGATGTATGTAAGACAGACTATTTTCGACTTCCGTGGAAGGAAGCTAGTAATTTTTTTAGATATTTCAACACATATCAAACAAAAAATGTAAGTAAACTTACCTTAGGTATTCTAAAATTCGTTCCCTTCGTTTTATAAAGAACCCATCCGGCAAAGATTCCCAAAAGATAGGAGGGTGCGCGGTACCAAGGTTTTGAGTAAAGATTCCAGAAAGCCACATCGTCGTCATTCCTGCAAAAAAAAATTGCTCAGAAGTAAGTAAGTTGTACACTGTACATTGTACATTGTACAGCAATTTTTTAAAAATTATCAGCGCAATGTGCACCTAGATTTAAAAATTAAAACCTTTGGTATGAATCTAATTTTCACTTTCTGTCCCACTTCACAGTATTTAATAGTAGACGGGTGACATGTTCATTTCAAAGTAACATTATTTAAAACCTAGCCGGATGCATTTTCCCCAAGATGCCTATACATGACAATTGCTTAAGTTATTTCCATTTGAAATGGTAACCAAGGAAAAACTTATTAGTAAGTAATTGAATGGTTACATTCTTGCAGGCATTAAGGAGGGGCTGACGTTCTCAGTCGCGAAGCCGACAATATTTGCGACCAGTGACCCCGCTGTGACCAGTACAAGCCAAACGACCCCCCAAATTCTCCAGCGCCACAACGGATACACTATGAGGGGCATGATGAGAAAGAGTTGCGTATCTACAGCAATGTACCACGTTTCCCCCATGCACTAAATAATAAATAAAACCACCAGTCACATTTAGTCTGACAAGAGTTACTTTTCAGGTATTGTGATACCATTTCTCCAGAATCATAAACGATAAGGTTATTGATATACAGTAACTGATGCCACCAGGCTTTCCGGCAGGCATAGGAAGCAGCTTCCACCGAGTACCAAAAGGGACCTGTTGCGAGGTATGCAATTAGGGTGGCATTGAATCCCAAAATAATAGCGTAAACCGGAGTCAAACTGTCAAGAAATTTAGCTTGTTAGTTTGCACGTTGTTAGTTAAAGTAATTCTTACCGAAGATAACGATGAAGATAAAGCATCAGCGGATTAAATCTCCCTTTAACTTTATCGAGCTGGCGCAGGAGCAAGTAGGCCGCGAGCAGGCCGCTTAACATAAAGAACGAGTCCACAGACGGCGTAGCATTATAAATGACTTGAAATTGCCAGTCACGGATATTCTATTCGAGAGAAAGTTAAACAAACGTCATGATTTGAATACAGAAATACTAACCCCAACCACTTCATGAATATTTGCATTGACACCATTTGCAAAATTAAACCATGCGTGGCCCAAGACAACCCAGGTCATTGAGATGAATCTAATTCCGTGGATACAGCCGAAGGATCCTTCGTTGGTCTTCGTAGACATGAGCTTCTTGGTGTTGTTGATGACGCTGAAGGCACAGAAGTACCTTACGTACTTCTTCTCCTTAACTAGGGTGCTCTTCAGCAGCGGTTCTCCGAGGAAGTATCCTCCAAGCGCTTCGTACAAGGTCGAAGCGACAACCAGAAAACCAATGACGCTCAAAACTGATCTGTCATAATTTTACATATTAGAACAAGAAGCTGGACTCTCCAAGTGAATTACATCATTGCGATGGTTTCACCGTCAAACTGCGGAGGCTCTTCAGTTTCGATATGGCAGTATTCATCCCCAGCATAAGTTACTGTGAGTAACGCATCTTGACCATTTTCCAGGCTGTATGATCCAACCAGATCTGCAAAGGCGTTCTGGATATCAGCCCCACTGCATGTGGAAGGCACACAAAGAGCCACACTTGGCAGAAATGGGAATAATAAGTAACTGTCGACAGGTAGGAAGACAGCCGGTTCCAAAGGTTTCCCGAACAATCCCAAGATCTGAATAAGCGATAGCAAACTCTTTCTGTCTCTTGGAGTTACAATGGAGCTTTTTTCCTTAGTAGTATTGGGATAAAAAGTGCTATTTGGAAGGATAATGTAAAACCCAGTGCAGTATTTTCCTTGGAATGAATCCATTCTAGCTGAGAGGCACTGGTCGAAATGACCCATCGCGTGGAGACTAGGAGAACTGAAAAATCCAGGTGCGTGAACCTCAGCTGCATCATACACTGGAATTATATTCGAATCATTATTTCTCTTACAAACTGTATAAATGTGAACATAACGAGAGATGAACATGATTGTAATACCGTTGGAAAAATGCTACGACAGAATCTTACAGCAACATAATATTTTTCCCAATCCAAGAATAGTGGCATGTACTACGGAATGAACAGTCCAAGAAAAGCTTACTCTTTAGCGCCTCTTTATCACTTAGGGTGAGTACAGCCTTCAGGTACTTGATGCTGTCGTCTTTGCACTGCTGCTCAACATTGTCACTGAAAGCTGTCGGAATCTTGGGGAACAGAAGTCTTCGAAGGAAACTGGGAACGTCTCGGACATTTTGACTTGAAGAATTTCTCAGCTGTAGGATTTCATCAATGTCGAGAACGTCGAGGTTATCAATCAGAAATCGCAGTGCACCTAACTGAAGCTTGTCTTCAGGGTTAAAATAAGATTCCGCCACCACAAAGGCACTAGAAAATATAAACAACCATGCCCCGCTTAGAAATCGCATTTTGAATCTGCCGAATTCTCTGGGAGAAATGGAGACTTTTATATACTTTGGTAATCTATGTGATAAGTTGTCCAAAGTCCTAGAATCAAATTTCCTCTCCACATTTCAGCTACACTAATTGCAGTTTTCTCTCTGTCAGGTGATTTACTTGCTCTCCAGTTCATCTCTTCTATAATGACAAATGTTGAAACACAAATGAATATTTTAAACAACTATTTCTGATGACAGTTCGAAATAACTGTGCCTCTGAATATGTAATACGAGTACACGTGACAGAGTGGTGTAACTACAATTTACTTATATTCGTTGATAAAATTATGTTCATTTCTGACCTGGACTGTAATCTCTGCACCCTGTAGACAAGTTTACATCGGGAATTAAGAAAATGTTGCGTCAGATAAACTGGATTCATCCTTTGTTCATGATAAAGATTACCTGTAAGCACACGCGACTGTAACTAATGTCATTTTAAGGGGTCCGAAACTTCCAATAATCTTCGTACACCTAGGCCGTGTTATCACTGTTATCAACCTGTTATCTCCGTGTTATCATATGTTATCAAATAATCTTCGTACACTTTTCCTCGGAGTTTCGAACCCCTTGTTATTAATGGAATTATTGTTATATTAAACATCCAAAAAGTTCCTTTGCTAAAAACACTTTTCTAAGATAATAAAGCCAGCATTCAATTGTTGCTAATCAGCATATTAGTTAAAATACGACACTATTTCGATACATGAATTATGAAATCAAGCTATGAGTATCCCCATGGCACGCTATTTTCAGAAGCTCAATGAGGCATCGAAGTGTATTCTCCTTGATGGCGTCCTTCGTTTTCGTGTGTATTAAGGTGAAATTGTGAAAAATGGGGATACATACCCAAGTAGACCTAAGACAGCTGCACAAAGTTCAAAATTTTTTATTTCGAGTTTTCACAAGCCAAAGGGCAGTAAATATGAACTTTAAAAGCAAGTCAGTCATTGACAGTCAGTTGCAGGCCTGAGTTATGTTAACAACATTCGGCCGAATCTGCCATCTTGACTCATTAGTGTCAGTTACGAAACTATTGAAATCGAACCTCTGCTACATTAATTTAATAATCCCTTCGACCGGCTAGGATACTCCACACTAAACACATGAGCTGCAGAACACAATCAAGAGAATACACTTTCAAGTCTGACTATGTGTCTGAAAAAAAGCATGCCGTGGAGATAATCCCGGTCCGTATTTATGTATAAGGAATAGGCATTCGTGATCTCAGATCTTAGCTTAGGTCTAGTTACAATCAAAGCGTTATTCTTATTCAGTCACATGATCAGTTGGTGATGATTTATTGCGGTAAAACTGAACGTTTTCCAAATGTCGCACATTTCATAGTGGAAGATTCTTTGTACCAGTCCGTCCACAAGGTTAAGAAGTCCTTCAAACCTCGAAGTGTTTAAAATATTACAATCTTCCACTTCAGTATAAGTGTCGATGCTTCTGTGGTAGAATGTTTTCGCTCGCCACGCGGGCGACACATATTCGACCCCAGGTATAGTTGCATGCTATGCTTTTCAAGTTTTGTCAGTGCTATGGACATTTAACGGTGTTAAAGTAAGCGGGTCTTAATGCTAGCCACACATGTAACCCACGTTGGTTACGTTACACTTCATTTTCATTACGTTTTCAAGTCATCAGTGTTAAAAGTTATGACAAATATGCAGAGGTGGGCGGATCTGATCGGTTTTTTGAGCCGCTCATTGAGCCGCTCACCGGTCTGTGAACCTGAACCGTGGATCCACTCGGTCTAAGTTCAGTGAACCATGAACCGAACCAAACCGTATGCTCCCCGTGATGAACCGAATTTTGAACCATGAACGGTTTTAAAAAACGGTTCACAGGATCTCGTTTACCAAAACAAAAATGCTTAAATAAATCTCTCATTAGTTCCGCAAAGGCTATAAATTTACACCTTTTGGGAGTAATAAATGAAAATATTGCAAAACAAAGTTTGATATTCCAGGTATTTTCTACATTTCTTGATTTTCTGTGAATTAATCCTGGCCATGTATCAGAGAACAGAGGACCAGCCTTAACGAGGCGCTTTAGATTAAAACCACTTTGAGATTTGCTAGAGAATAATATTGTATTTGTTGGTGCTTCGGTGAGACACCTTCAGCAATTGACTAACTGACCGGGCAGAAATGTCGACATAGTGCGCTTATATAGTGGAGGGCAAAGGGTAATTAAGATGATGATTAAGAATGACTATGACAAAACTGTACTGCGACTAAGTTTCTACGGAAACTGTTGACTAAATAATCTAAGAAAACTGAAACGTTGATTTCCCCGGAACAGGCCAAGAATGCACTTTCGAATGAAATAAAAAAAGCTAGAAATTACCAAAATTCAGTCTCATTGCTGCTTTTGGCCCAGTACTGAAGTATCTTTCCAAGCCATTAGCCATGGCCAACTCGGATGTTTTGAACGATTCGGACACTGACGAGGACGAAAACGATTATTTCGAACTGGTCCCTAATCGCTTACCGTTTTTTTTTACTTTCTTTCTTCATTTGTGTCGTTCACAAGAGAAAAACAAATAGGTAATAAACAAACAATGTAAGGGTAAATTTTTAAAATGTTTAACTTGTGTGCCCTTTTTTTATAACGACGCATCATAAATTTGTACTACTATGAATATGAATAACTGTAAATGAACCGAAATTTGAACCTTTGCACCAATGAACCTGATCCGGATCCGGAACCGTCCCTTTTGAAAATGAACCGAACCGAGTGATCCGGATCCGTGACTTTCGTTTGAACCCTGAACCTGATCAGGTTCACATTTTGTTATGATCCGCCCACCTCTGCAAATAACTATATTAATATGCCATACAAGCCATACAATCTACGCGAAGAATCTGAACTCGGTAAGTGTACTTACAGCATTGCGATGGATTCACCACCAAACTGCGGAGGTTCTTTCAGTATCGCTGGAAGTATTCATTCCCAGCGTATGTTACTGCAAGTAACGTATCTTGACCTTTTTCCAGATTGTACGATACAACCAGATTGGCAAAGCTGTTCCTGAATGTTAGTCTCATTGCATGTTGAAGATAAATAAAGAGATATACAGGATAGGACTTGAAAATGGCGTACAGTATCTGATCGATAGGAAAAGACTGCCGGTGCCAGAGGTTTTCCAGACAGTCCCAACATCTGGATAAGCTGTAAGAAACTCTTCGTGTTTCTTGGATTTAAATTGGTGCTTTTTCTACTTGTGGCAATCGGATAAAAAGTACTGTTAGGGAGCAGGTTGTAAAAGCCAGTACAGTAGTTGGAATGAGTCTGTTCCAGCATAAATGTACTGGTCAAAATGACGCATCGCATGTTAATTGGGAGAACTGAAGAATCCTGATGCAACAACATGATACATATACCCCTTTCTTTTTGCGTGTTTGACCGGTATAAGAGACATAGCGTGGTTGACGTTTACAAGTCAGGAATGACGGTGATACGCTGTAGTGCGTTCAGACTATAGAAACATAGTGGAAAGGTTACTCTTGCTCTTATCAGAGTAAGATGCACTGTAACTGTTGTAGAGAACAGTGTAGTCTTCCTCTTATCAGAGCAAGATGTATTGTAACTGTTGTAGAGAAATGTGAAGTCTTCCTCTTATCAGTGCAAGATGTATTGTAACTGTTGTAGAGAACAGAGTAGTCTTTCTCTCTCAGTGCCAGTCTTGTAGTTACACTAGTAGAGAAGAATAGAGTAGTAGTAGAGTCTCTCTATCATTATCATCTCTATCATTATCTATCTATATCATCTCTAGTAGAGTCTTCCTCTTTCATTATCCTCTATAAACCTAATGTCAAGTCCAGGGCCCCAGAAAGAGTAATCCGGCCCTGACCATTTAACCAGTAATTTCAGATATTACAACATACTACACATTATTTTGTTAAAATATTTTAATACCTAATAACTTTTGTAAATTTTACAAAAACTCAACTAATACATTTTAATTGTGAATTAGCAAATGTATCTTTCAGATTTCCCTACCATTATCAAAAGCTTCAAGTTGACATACGAACATTAGCAATTATGTAGGTTAAATTCTTCAATTTATTAAAACAGAAGCTAAATCTAAAGATATTTCTATTTTAATAAAATTTTTAACATTTCAACCATCTTCATATATAATTAACTAATTGAATAAGTTTTTATTTACTTCCATTTTATTCTAATCATTAATAATTATTTTCACAGTTCTGCTAAACCAAAACTTGGAAAATTGTATTATTTTTTTCGTCGATTTCAATACATTGTCGAGTCCAACTGTTTCGATATCTCGGGAGGAGAAAAAAACTTTAAAATTCAGAAGAGATGGAAATTATTTAAGCCGTGGCTTCAGTCTGCTGACGTGCTGTTAGTTCTTCTAACTGATCCCGCAGCTGCTGGAATTTCTGCTGCAGTTCCCGCTCCCTCTCGGCCAGCAGCGACAAGTTCTCCGACGCTTTGTTCACTCGACCAACGATGGCACCTTTAATTAATAATAATAATAGTAATATTGTAAAAAAGCAATAGAATTACATCAAATAATTACTATTAAATTTTTTATTAATTATTTATTAAATTACTATTATAACCAATAATAATAATAATTATTATACTATTTACTAAATTAACATGATTATGTATATCTTTTTTGATAAATATTAATCTTTACCGTCTTCTTTTTTCTTGAGGAAACTGTAGGTATCCAGTTCCAGTCGGGCGGTTTCAGACTGTTCCAGCATGTCCTGGAACTGTTTGGTCAAAGCCTGGGCTCGCGACTGATAACCTATTCACAAGAAAAGTTTCGTTATAATTAATTATATCGATATTTATCAATAATAATATTCACTTATTTAATTACATTTAACTGCAAATTTAATTATTTTGTGACAATTTATATTTATATGTATTTAATTACTAATTAATCTATATTTATATTAATATGTATTTAAACTGTATATGATAATTTTAGTACATTTCCTATTAAATACTATGTGTTTACACAAATTAAATATTTTTCAGTGAACCAGCTCAGTTTAATATATTTATATAATTTAATACAGTTTAAGAACTACAATAATATACTATACCCTTATTATGAATATACTTAGATAAATTAAAATTTAATTCAAAATAATGTAATTACTTAATATTAATTTCAGCTTTTAAATTCATCGAATATGGAAAAAATTAACAGTACACTTATTTCTTTATCATGTTAACTTTTATTATTATTATTATTATTACAAATATACTTCACATTTATTCAAATAATTTATAATTTCTCAAATATTTTTTTTCTCCAGATTTTAACCTGCTGTTAGGGTCCGCAGTTTTTTCTCCAGTTTCGCAGCTTTTTTGGCTTCCTTGGCCATGTGATTGCGATTGGTTTCCAGACGACGTTCCATACATTCCAGGCGATCCTTGCGAGAAGCCACCGAAGCCCTAGAATCCAAAAATATTATTATTTATAAAGTAATTAAAATTAATAATGAAAAATAGAAAATTAGACGAAGACTTTAATTGAGACTATTACAGAGAATAAGGTAAAATACAATAAAATAGAAATAAATTCAATAAATATGTATGAAATCAATTGCAATAAATAATTATAGATTATCTTCAATTTGAATAAGAAAACTATTAGTTCTATACAATTCCTCAGCATTGTTAATACTATTTTCATCTACGATTGTAGCAGAAAAATTCATACCTGGTGTATTTGTTCTGTGACGGAACATAGAGGACTTGTGCCAGGCATTCGTCCCAGACTTGAGCATAGACTTCAGCAGAGAGTTCTCCATGTCCCATAGCCGTTTTCACCAGTTCCATTTCTTGCTGGAGGAGTTTCTTCGCTTCCGAGATCTCCTCTTCTCCAAAATCTCCATAAGCATTGCTGTTGAGGAAACTCTGGCTGGCTTCGAGGGCTTTTCTCGAGACCTGGGCTTCGGACGGAGGGTCCCTGACCAGATCGTAGTGCATCATGGCGATCATTTCCCGCTTGATCATCTCCTCGGCCCTCTGGAGATCAGTGATTGCTCCGTCGGTGGCCGGGCGAAGCACTGATTGGTTGATCTCGACGGGACGTGGCAAATCGCGTTGCATGGCCTGCGACCTGCGACGAAGCTCCGCCTCCCCTGTAAAGGAAAGTATTTCAAGTTAAAAACTTTAATAATCAATAAAATGTAATTTATAAACATGTATGTACTAAAGAAACATTAAATAAACAAACAGGATTGAAATAATTTGATTAATTAAAAATCCCATACGTTGTTTCTTGCGTTCCGCTTCGATGCGAGCGTCAATGTCTGCCTGGTCCTCGACGCTAGTCCACGTGCCCTTTGCCGCTTTCTCGTCGGCAACGCTGCCGTCCATCGCCTCGTCTTCAGGTACCACGATCTCGTAGTCGTTGCGGGGGGTGGGCAGCGAGCCCAGACCTTTACGCAGCTGCTCCTTGACCGACTTCTCGTAACCTGCGAGAGCGGCATTGTACTCGAGGGCGTCCTCAGGATTGATGTTCAGTTTGTCCCGAACGCTGGCCGTCACGGTGGCAGACCCTTAATAATGAAATAAAAATAAAAGTTTAATTATTCCAATTACAC
Source organism: Eulimnadia texana (assembly GCA_002872375.1). Classification (NCBI taxonomy): domain Eukaryota; kingdom Metazoa; phylum Arthropoda; class Branchiopoda; order Diplostraca; family Limnadiidae; genus Eulimnadia; species Eulimnadia texana. The sequence continues at coordinate 1,090,669 of NKDA01000008.1, forward strand.
ATGAATTCAAGCACGGCTTATCCGAAATATTATTATTTTTTTAGTATTATTATTATCATAGTTAGTTGCATACCTCTCGGGGTAGCACCAGACATAATTGACGAGGCCGGGGTAGCAGCTCCTCCCGCTTGTTCTTTCGGGGTGCGGTAAGGGGTGATCAGCATGGTATTGGGGTAGCAGATCCATCCTTGCGGGGAGTGGTACCAGTAAAGTCACTGTTGACCAGGGGAGCGTTATGTCCGCCCAACAGGGGAGTGTCCGTATGCGTCAGGGCCATCAGGTTCTGTGCTTCCTGCAGCACTTTGTCCGTCTGTGGTGCTGGCGTCCTAGGCGTACGCAGATTCTGGGCCTGGTAAAAATTATTCATATTATATTACATTCTATCAACATTTGCATCTTAAAATACGCCTCATTATAATATTTATTACATTTCAGGTATTCGTAGAAATATATATACTTAATAAAATAAATTATATTAATACTGTCAGAACTGATAAACTCTATTATTCTACTTTTTCATTCACACTGGCATGATACACTGGAATAAGTGTGGGGTATCGGAATATAAACCAGTGTTTCCACTTTCAGTTTCCTCTTTTCCCCCTCTTCCCTTATTTCTCCCCTTCTCCTCTTCGTGCTAGAACACAAGCTGTACCTCTGCATTCCCCTTTTCCCTCTTTCCTTATTTTAACCTTTTCAGACTCCACTTCCCTCTTGTTTTCGGGGAATGTCCCTGCAAAGTGGAAACACTGATTTTCACTGTGTGATTTTATCCTTGATATCCAGTTTATACCAGAATAAATCTTGTACTTTGAACATAATGTTCCAAAGTGTTAAGTTAACGTTAATATTTACTGTTGTGAGCGAGTAGTCGGCCAGCAGAGCGTCTGAGACTTCAGAACCGCCTTCCCGAGCCACTTCTTGTGCCGCTTCCGAGGCTCGTCCCAGTTTCACAACATGCTCCAGTTCCCTATTTAGAAGATAAATCATAAGTTAATACATTTAATAAGGAGATTTGAACTGTTTACTTGTCAGAGATTTGCGGCTCGGGCAGAACCAGTTTCGATCTCTTAGCCGAGGGCTGAGCTCCCTGGAGCAAAGCCGAGGGAATTTCATTCTCCTTGCGTTTCTTCAGCTTTTCTTTATCTTTTTTCCGTTCCTGTTCCTCCTTCTCCGAGCGTAGCTCCCCTTCAAGCTGCTGCCGTCTCAGCTTATCAAAATCCGCGTTGAACTGATCATAGTTTTCGTCAGCCGTGTTGTAGAAACCGGCGGCCGGCTGTTTCTCAAACGGGATCTCTGCGTTGTAGTCGACCATCCGCTTCCAGCGTTTGTAGAGCATTGGCCCGCGTCGAGCGGGGACTCCAGCCGCCCTCAGTTCGCGGCGTTTCTGCAGGGAGGCTAAACGACGAGCCTCCTCCAGCTGCTTCTCGCGGGCCTTGCGTTTGGCTTTTTTGCCCTGGAAGAAGAAAACGATGAAATTTGTGAAGACTAACAAGATGAATGCAAAGTACCTGAGTGTTGGCTAAACGAGCCCTGGCTTCTGAAAGCATCTCCAGTTCGTCTTCGTCCATGTCTTTGGGATCTGGACGAGCGGGTTTTGTCTCAGGGTTCGGGTCAATTTCGCCAGGACGCAGCTTGCGAGGATCTTCACCTGGTTCTTCACCTTCTTCCTTCTTCTGTGCTTGATCCCTGCATAAAAACATTACTGTCATTATTATACAAGTGACTAGGTTTTATGTTACTAGATTATCACACTCGCTAGCCTAATTAACTAAACTTACAGCAAGTATTCGTTTGATCACTACATAAAAGGGTTACTGTTACTATCGTACAAGCGACTAGGATTTACGTTGCTAAATTACTAAACTTGCCAACTTAACAAACTGAACTTACAGCACAACTTTTCCATTACCTACTTACTCAATTATTACACTCGCTAAACTTAAAATTATACTTTCGATGCCAGATTATGTTACCAGGATTATCCAACTTGCTAACTTAACTAACTCGACTTACAGCAAGTATTCATAACGTTCCAAGCACTGAGCAGCCGTTCGTCCGACAATAGGCGCGATAGTCCTCCACTGTGTTGGCATAAGTTTCGCCAAGTGCAAAAGTTTTTCGTCTTCTTCTCTGCTCCATTCCGTTTTCTTGATGCTGGGGTCGAGCCACTCGAACCAGCGGGCCTTGCACTGCTTGGCCGATTTGCGATGCAGAAGCGAAGCGATTCGGGACCATTGATTTTTACCATATTTCATCACAGCGGCTTTGAGGATTTCATCTTCGGTGTTCCTCCAGACACCACCTTTGATCATAATGCGCGGCATCTTGTCGCTTGCTGTTGTTTACAAACCTGTCCCATGAAGAAATCAATGAACTTAGTTTCTAAACAACAGGATTAATACTAAAAATACTACCTTGACGGCTGGAAATATCAATCCAATGAAAATCGAAAAATTGAGAGCTTTAAGTATGCTCGGTTTATTCAGAGTTTATTCGGATTAGATTAAAATTTTCTAAATTACAAAAATATTGTGTTAGGAATGCGCACACTTAGCGCTTGATGGGACGAATGTCGACTGTTGCGTGCGGCGTTGCCGGATTGTTTTAAATATTTAAATAATTTAATTTGAAATAATTTAATAAATAGAGTAAATAAATAAATAATAACGAAATAATTTAAGTTATAATATACATAATAAAAAGGAAAAATATTAGATTATCAAAAATTTTTTATTACGAAAGGTAAAAAAATATTAATAAAAATTCCAGTTTTAATAAAAGTTACTTATTAATTAGATCACAATATTTTATTAATAAAATCTTACATTATTATTTATTTAAAAAACATACATATATTAAAAAAATAATTATCAACAGAAAATAATAATAAATATTATATGTCCTGTACATTACATATTTAATAAATTGTTTGCAATTATACTTAATACTGGTATTATTTTGTTAATTATTATTAGACTAAAGGCTGTATTATAAATTACAATTTCCTTTTGAAGTCACTAATTAACTCACGTTAATTGCCTTTTAACTAATTTCCCAAGTCTTTACGTTTAAAGCTCTCAACAGGACTGACAACCATTCATTTAAAGGGCCATTAGCTTCACTGTTCTGGATCAACACTTCTTAATTTCTGTATTAATGACACTTGGAAAAATATATTAAACTTTTTAGCTATAATATTTAAAATCTTCATTGGCTCAAGGCCTTTTGCTCTAACACGAAACTTCGATATTGAACTTATATGCTTTGGCACTAGGCAAACTTCAGTTTTCGTATTAAATCAGCATATTGCAGAACTTTCGTATAACACAATATTACCATAAGTGTATCACCGTGAGGTTGAATACAAATATGGAATATTAAAACGTAAACTTTGTAAAATTCAATAACAGTAATAGCAAATCTATAAGTAAGGATATATTACACAAGGTTCAGGGCTTTCACAAGGATCTATTTATGTGGAATTTTTGTAAGAAATTATGTCTTTTCTCAACACTCATCACGGATATGGTTATGGTGTAATGTAGAAAGCATTATTGATGTTCAGTGTATTTCTAGCACACTGAGGAAGGTATAGGTCATATGTCATATGCTGCGCTTCCCTATAGCGGACACTCTTATTAAATCAGCTGTAAATTATTTAAAAATTTTCTTTGCATGGAAATGTTGCACTGATTTTTTGCAATTTTTTGAGCTATTTTTCAAGACAGATTTTTCAGTAATTTTATTTTTTCCAGCTGTCCGCAGTAGGGAGGTTAGCCTTGAGCCGCATATGCCATACGCTGCGCTTCTCTATAGCGGACACTCTTATTAAATCAGCCGTAAGTTATTTAAAAATTTTCTTTACACAGAAATGTTGCACTGATTTTTTGCAATTTTTTGAACTATTTTTCAAGACAGATTCTGCAGTAATTTGATTTTTCCAGCTGTCCGTAGTAGAGAGGTTAGCCTTCAGCTAGATATACCATACGCTGCGCTTCTCTATAGCGGACACTCTTATTAAATCAGCCGTAAGTTATTAAAAAATTTTCTTTGCACGAAAATGTTGCACTGATTTTTTGCAATTTTTTGAGCTATTTTTCAAGACAGATTTTGCAGTAGTTTTATTTTTCCAGCTGTCCGCAGTAGAGAGGTTAGCCTTGAGCTGCATATCCCATACGCTGCACTTCTCTATAGCGGACACTCTTATTAAATCAGCTGTAAATTATTTTGAAACTTTCTTTGCATGAAAATGTTTAGTGAATTTTTCTGTGATTTTTAAACATATTTTGAAGCGAAATTTTGCAATATATCTATTTTATTCGTGCGTCCGCAGTAGAGGGGCTAGTCTTCAGCTGCTTTGTTGGGTATAGGTCCATGTACCATACGTGCGCCTCTCTATAGCGGACACTCGTATTAAATCAACCGTATAACATTCCAAAAATTTCTTTGCACGAAAATGTTACTCAGATTTTTTGCAATTTTTTGAAGTATTTCAAATGAGAAATTTGCACAAAAACCGATTTAATTCAGCAGTCCGTAGTAGAGAGGTTAGACTTCTACTGCATTTACCCAACGTGCTCCTCTCCATAGCGGACACTGTTATTAAATCAACCATAAAAGATTTCAGAACTTGCTTTGCACCAAAATGTTTTGCAAATTTTTTGGTGATTTTTAAAAGTATTTTTAAAGGGAAATTTGCTGTAGAAGTATTTTATAATGGCGCCCGTAGTGGAGAGGCTAGTCTTTCAGTAGCGTATTTGGGTTATAAGCTCTCTATAGTCTTTTTTAGCGGCGGGGGTTCTAAGACACAGTTACGAAAATAAACAGCTTCTTTTACTGCTTTTCATTTTTTATTTTTATCCTGAAAAACGTCCTTAATAACCTTAAAGAACAAGCAGCTTCACTTGAAACGTTTAAACTTCACTGCTATAACATCAGAACATTCCACTCTGCAGGGAAGTTCCCTGAGAAAGAGGGAAATGGGGTCTGAAAAAGGGGAAATCTAAAAGTACAGCCTTGTATTCAAACGCGGAGGGGAAAAAAGGGCAAATCTAAAAGTACAGCCTTGTACTCAAACGCAGAGGGAAAAAAGGGGAAATGTAAAAGTACAGACTTGTATTCAAACGTGGAGGAGAAAAAAGGGGAAATGTAAAAGTACAGCCTTGTATTCAAAGGCGGAGGGGAAAAAAGGGAAAAAAGGGAAATCCAAAGTGGAAACACTGGAACTATATTACTTAAGAGATAGTTTATAGATATTCGTGTAGTTTTCGTAATATTTCTTGTACTATTATTAGTATTCTTCACGTAGACCCATTGAGGATATGTGCTTGAGATCCCCTTTGTTGAATCAATACACTTAATCCCCCAATCAGGACTAATACATCCTGAATCCTGGCTGATGAAAAATTGTCACGTTTTCCCTGCAATTTGAAATCAGTTCACGGGATTAAGTCTGCAGAGAACAAGAAGCGGATTACGTAGGACGCTTTTGTTCAGATTACAATGCAGTCCTCCATTAAAGAGCAAAAGTTGGCCTTTTATATTTACATTTAGACTAATGTGCAGCTTTTAGGGATAATTAACTTATTCCACGTGTAGTTATTCTGAAAGCTGCACAGTTCGTGGCTTTAATCGCCGTCTAAAACTTTTCCAGGTTTAATTGGACGCCATAATTGAAATCGGCAACCTACCCCTTGAACAACGCAGCCTTTGTACAGCGTTGCCATGTTATGAAATTCACATATTAATTAAATTATACAATTGAAAGAACGTCGTTTGAATTACAAGTATTATTCATAAATAAGGTAACACTGCCGCGATTTATGTAATATTCTGGCGGTATTGATTTTTATATTCAGTAAATAGTTTATGTTTTCACCGCTAGATGGCGTTGCGGCGCACGCGCCCTTTTACCTCCAATAGGCCAATCGTGTTGTAGCAAAAACCAACGAGGAAATTTTCGCATCAGTTGAGTTCGGACCTCCGACGAGAGAGGACGTCTCTAAAAAATCGTCTGCCTGGACTAAATAGTTTATTTTGAGAAATACTACATTTCTTCGCTTGTTTTACTTTTTTCTGGAAAAAGCTTTTTGGACTGTAAAAAAGCAAACGTCGCAATGTTTCTGCGGCTTCTTTTTGCAGCGGCCATCTTTGGTGGCTACGCGGCGGGTACCTCCGATTCTCAAGGTAAAAATAAACGAATTTTTTGCTAAGTTTATCTTTTTTTTCTCAACCAGTAGCCATAAATAAAAGGCCCTGGAATACATTAGTGGAGATAATATTGATCTTTAATGACTGTATCAGTTTGCTGCAAAGAAATGAGCTACTCCAAAGACCTTGTCCAAGCGCCAAACCTTCTGAAAAGACTATAATTATTGAAAAAAGTCATTAATTTACATTAAAATGTGTTAATGAATATTGTAATTAGATTATTTATGTATTTTTTTGAAAATATTTGTGGAAGAATCAGCGCCGAAAATATCAAATAACTCATTTTTCCGGGTGGGTATCGTTTTACGCCATTCACATGCTGATAACACGGTGATAACACGATGATAACACGAAATACGAGTAGAAGAATCTTCGGTGGATTTTTGTAAAAAAATTTTCATTTTCGAGGTCACTGGAATTTGACCTTTTTTCTCGAACTGAAAATGAGCGCAGCTGCTCTAGTTGTAAGGCATATTGTCAGCAGATGACCTTTGTTGACCTTGTCTGCTTCAATGAACTCACCGGAAGTGCTATTATTATAATATAAAAATATCTGGAAAAATTCAGAATCTTCAATCTGGATGTTAATAAAATCTATAGGTGATAATCAGTGTTTCCACTTTTTGCAGGGAAATTCCCTGAAAAAGGGGAGAAATGGGGTCTGGAAAGGGAAGAAGAAGGGAGGAGAAGAGGGTAAAGGGGAAATCTAGACCTTGTATATTCTAGCATGGAGGGGGAAAAAGGGAAAATTGAAAAGTGGAAACCCTGATGATAATGTTGATAACAAATGGCCTCTTGAAAAGAATCTTGGATGGATCTTGAGAGTAGCGCACCCCCTTACTTGTGCAAAAGCGGTAGGTGGCTACTGTGTTTCCACTTTTGCAGGGAAGTTCCCTGAAAAAGGGGGAAATGGAGTCTGAAAAGGGAAGAAGAAGAGAAGAGAGTGAAGAGGAAATCTAGACCTTGTACATTCTTGTACGGGGGAGAAAAAGGGGAAAGATAAGGGAAGAGGGGAAAAATGGAAAATTGAAAAGTGGCAACACTGGCTATTGTGTTACCTGAGGGTCACTTTTCGCTGGTTGAAAAGGGCGAGTTTTGCGTCATGGGGCGACTTTGTTTGTCGCCCTGTCTGTGCATTCCACGCCATTGTCGCCCTACTTTTGTAAGGTTTATACAGGAATAAGAGTGAAGTTCATTGGAAGTGAAGGGCGAGTGTGGGCGAGTGATGACCAAAGGGCGAGTTGGGCGAGTTATGCTACAGGGTGAGTTTTGTATAAAGGGCGACTTGTGCGAATTTGGTTCATAGGACGAGTTTGGGCGAGTTACGTCGAATGGGCAAATTGGGGTGAGTTTTCTGTAAAGGGCGGGTTGGGCGACTTGGGCGAATTCGGTTAATAGGGCGAGTTTCGGCGAGTGATGACCAAAGGGTGAGTTATGTCAAATGGACGAATGGGGGCGAGTTGTGTCAAAGGGCGAGTTTTATCGAAGTGGCGAGTTATATCAAAGGGCGAGTTATCTCAAAAGGTAAGTTTGGGCGAGTGATGACCACAGGGCGAGTTATGTGAAGTGGACGAATTGAGGCGAGTTTTATCGAAGTGGCGAGTTATGTCAAAGGGCGAGTTATCCCAATAAGTGAGTTTGGGCGAGTGATGACCACAGGGCGAGTTTGTGTAAAGGGCGAGTTAAGTCAAAGGGCGAGTTATCTCAATAAGTGAGTTTGGGCGAGTGATGACCACAGGGCGAGTTTGTATAAAGGGCGTTTTAAGTCAAAGGGCGAGTTTGGGCGAGTTATGCTTTATGTCGCCCAACTCGCCCCTCTGTTGGGGACAAGTTGAATCGATTGAGTGAGTTTTGTTGGAAAAGGAGCCAATTGGGCGACTTTTTGTCGCCCTTTCTTAACGAGGCAAAGAACATTGGCTTCAGATTGGAAGCTAAAGGGGTTGGCCACTTCTAGAATCATGAAAAGAATCTTGGATATGACGATAAGAATCTTAACAAGAATCTTGAAGGTTAGTCTAAGAATCTGGGACAAGAGAATAAGAATCTTCACAAGAATCTGGGATATGAGAATGAGAATCTTCAAGATGAGGTTAAGAATCTTACCAAGAATCTGGGACATGAGTATAAGATCTGGGATATGAGAGTGAGAATCTTTAAGTTGAGATGAAGAATCTTCACAAGAATCTTGAAGGTGAGAATAAGAATTTTGAATCTTGTCAAGAGTCTAGGACATGAGTATAAGAATCTGAGATAAGAAGTTAAGAATCTTCACAAGAATCTTGAAGGTGAGAATAAGAATCCTGAATCTTACAAAGAATCTAGGACATGAGTCTAACGAATCTGGGATATGAGAGTGAGAATCTTCAAGTTGAGATGAAGAATCTTCACAAGAATCTTGAAGGTGAGATAAGAATCCTGAATCTTACCAAGAATCTTGCACATGAGTATAAGAATCTGGGATAAGATGTTAAGAATCTTCACAAGAATCTTGAAGGTGAGAATAAGAATCCTGAATCTTACCAAGAATCTAAGGCATGAGTGTAAGAATCTGGATAAGAAGTTAAGAATCTTCACAAGAATCTGGGATATGAGAATGAGAATCTTGAATCTTACAAAGAATCTAGGACATGAGTCTACGAATCTGGGATATGAGAGTGAGAATCTTCAAGTTGAGATGAAGAATCTTCACAAGAATCTTGAAGGTGAGAATAAGAATCTTGAATCTTACCAAGAATCTTGGACATGAGTACAAGAATCTGGGGTATGAAGTGAGAATCTTCAAGATGAGGCTAAGATCTGACCAAGAATCTTGAAGGTGAGTCTAAGAATCTGGGATAAGAGGTTAAGAATCTTCACAGGAATCTGGGATATGAGAGTAAGAATCTTCAAGATGAGGTTCAGAATCTTACCAAGAATCTAGGACATGAGTACAAGAATCTGGGCTAAGAGAAAAAGAATCTTGGAGGTGAGGTTAAGAATCTCACCAAGAATCTTGGGAATCGTAACTACTTTGGTATGATTATGTACCACGTGAACGAGATAGATAAAGTTATCCTTTGTTATCCGTGGTTAACACTTGTTATCATACGTTATCAAGCTTAGATAACTTGAGTAGTAAAGGACAGTTCCATCATCGTCCAGCTTTGACGTGTTATCTTCATGTTATCAGTGTATCCACTTTTCAGTTTTCCCCTTTTCCCCTCTTCCGTTATTTCTCCCTTTTCCCTGTCCGTGCTATAATATAAGGGTGCACTTCTAGATTTCCCCTTTTCCCCTCTTCCATTATTTCTCCCTTTCCCCTGTCCGTGCTGTAATTTAAGGGTGCACTTCTAGATTTCCCCTTTTCCCCTCTTCCATTATTTCTCCCTTTTCCCTGTCCGTGCTATAGTATAAGGGTGTATCTCTAGATTCCCCGTTTCCCCTCTTACATTATTTCTCCCTTTTTCCCTGTCCGTGCTATAATATAAGGGCGTATATCTAGATTTCATCTTTTCCCCTCTTCCATTATTTCTCCCCTTTCCCTGTCCGTGCTGTAATATAAGGGTGCACTTCTAGATTTCCCCTTTTCCCCTCTTCCACTATTTCCCTCTTTTTCCCTGTCCGTGCTATAATATAACGGCATATATCTCTAGATTTCCCCGTGTCCCCTCTTCCATTATTTCCCCCTTTTCCCCTCTTCCATTATTTCCCTCTTTTTCCCTGTCCGTGCTATAATATAACGGCATATCTCTAGATTTTCCCTTTTCCCTCTTGTCCTATTGTTCTCTTTTTAGACCCCATTTTCCCCCTTTTTGGAGGGAATTTCCCTGCAAAGTGGAAACACCGCATGTTATCTCTCCTTATGATGCTGTTATCCGTGGTTAACACTTGTTATCGCATGTTATGAGTGGCATTTGACTTGGGCATCAAAGAGCAATGGTGTGAAGTGGCGCAGCCATTGGGGTGTCGATCAATAAAGCGGCTGTTTGTTCGCCTGTGAAAAGCATTGTTATATACTCCCAGTACTAACTTCCCAAGTCTGTCTTCCCTTTTTACTACTTACTAGATAAACTATCAACTACTCCAACTACTTTTAAGTACTCGTAACTATTTCATGACATGGAAACTTTTGATCTTTTTTTGTCTAACTACTTTTAACTACTCTTAACTACTCTTAACTATTCTAGCTATTCTAACTATTCTTAACTATCTAGACTTTGAAAAGATCCTGAAAACTCATAAAGGATCCTGGAAACTCATTAAGGATCCTGAAAAATCCTTAAATGCTTGGAAAAGTACAGTAAAACTCTTTGAAATACCTGGAGGATTACTTTAAATTACCTCAAAGATTCATCAAAGATCCTGAAAAATCCTTAAATGCTTGGGAAAACAGTAAAAATTCCTTGAAAAATCAAGTGCATTCCTTGAAAAAATCCTGAAAACTCATTAAGGATCCTGAAAAATCTTGAGATGCTTGGGAAAATACAGTAAAATTCGTTAAAATCCTTGTAATAAGGATCACTGAAAAAATCCTGAAAAACCCTGAAATAATGTAATAGAAAAAAATAATAAGGAATGTAATAATGTTGACTTGAAGGAAATCCCATTAAGAAAAAGATCCTGAAAGTCCCAGGAAAATTCATTAGGAATCCTGAAAAAAATCCTTAGACTTCAATCACAGACGTTGAAAAAAATCCTTGAAAAATGTAATTAGATTGACTGGAAAAAAATCCTTTCAAGAAAAGATCGTGAAAAATCATTAGATGTCAAATACTTAATAAAAAATCCTTGAAAAATCCTGGAAAAAAGATTTTACGCAAATCCGAGGAAATATGAAAAAATCCTACCGAAATCCTGAAAACTTCCTGAAAGAAATCCTTGAATATCCTTGAAGTTCTAAGACGTAGCTTAAAAAGCCTTAAATTGTAGGAAAAAGATCCTGTTAAAATCCTGTAAAATCCTGAAAAGCCTTGGAAAGATCCTGAAAAAATCCTTAAAAAAATGAAAGAAAAAAGAACCTCGAGAAGGAGGATATTGAGAAAATTATACAAAGTCCTGAAAAATCTTGAAAGCCCTTGGAAAGTTCCTGAAAAAATCCTTTAAAAAATGAAAGAAAAAAGATCCTTGAGAAGGATGATCTTGAGAAAATCATACAAAGTCCTGAAAAGCTTTGGAAAGATCCTGAAAAAATTCCTTAAAAATGAAAGAAAAAAGATCCTTGAGAAGGATGATCGTGGGAAAATCATATAAAGTCCTGAAAAGCCTTGAAAAGATCCTGAAAAAAATCCTAAAAAATGAAAGAAAAAAGATCCTCATGAAGGATGATCTTGAGAAAATCATACAAAGTCCTGAAAAATCTTGGAAAGCCTTGGAAAGATCCTGAAAATATCCTGAAAAAATGAAAGAAAAATGGACCTCGAGAACGAGGATCTTGAGAGATCATACAAAGTCCTGAAAAGCTTTGGAAAGATCCTGAAAAAATCCTTAAAAATGAACGAAAAAATAACCTCGAGAAGGAGGATTTTGAGAGAATCATACAAAGTCCTGAAAAGCTTTGGAAAGTTCCTGAAAAAATCCTGAAAAAATGAAAGAAAAATGGACCTCGAGAAGGAGGATGTCGAGAAAATTATACAAAGTCCTGAAATATCCTGAAATTTGAAGTACACGGTTCAAAGAATCTTTTGAAAAGTCCTGAGAGGAATTTTTAAGGATTTTGGAAAATCCTCCGAATGTTCCATAAACGTAACGTAAACGACTTGAGAAGTTTCAAACGCTTTCAGAAATGTGTCAAAAGTGAAATTCCCACGAAAAATTCATAGAGATCCTGGAAAAGTAACGAAGGGTCCGAAACTTCTAGTAATCTTGGTACACCTAGGTCATGTTATCACTGTTATCAACCTGTTTTCCCTGTGTTATCACATGTTATCAGGTGATCTTCGTACGCCTAGGTCGTGTGATCACTGTTATTAACCTGTTATCTCCGTGTTATCACATGTTATCAAGTAATCTTGGTAAACCTAGGTCATGTTATCACTGTTATCCTCATGTTATCTCCGTGTTATCACATGTTATCGAGTAATCTTCGCACACCTAGATCATGTTATCACTGTTGTCAACCTGTCATCATCATGTTATCTCCGTGTTATCACATATTATCAAGTAATATTCGTACATTTGTCCTCGGAGTTTCGGACCCCCTGGTTGAAGCTAATGAGCAGCTTTTGACGCGTGAAGGGATAAGGTTGATAACACGATGATAACGTGATGATAACAGGTTGATAACAGTGATAAAAGTTAAAATATGTGATACACTATGTAAACAAATATAATGACAGTTAAGAAGTCTTTCAGGACCCTTAAAATGGTGTTGTATGATAATGCTTGATAGTAGGTGATTAACGACGAGATAAGAGGTTGACAACATAGGATAACATGTTGGTAACAACTGATAACATCATCTGGACTTACTAAGGTTCTGAGAGGTTTCCGACTCTAACGGCTACAGGGCATAGGTCCGGTTTAAAGGGTCTGGATGCGTCAACGTTGACAAGGCAGATAACAGGATGATAACATAAGATAACAAGTTGATAACATAGGATAACATCATCTGGGCTTACTAAGATTATCAGAGGTTTCCGACCCTAATGGCTACAGGCCATGGGTCCGGTTTAAAGCGTCTGGATGCGTCAACGTTGACAAGGTAGATAACGGGATGATAACATAGGATAACAAGCTGATAATAACTGATAACATAATCTGGGCTTACGGACCCTAATAGCTTCAGGCCATAGGTCCGGTTTAAAGGGTCTGGATGCGTCAACGTTGGCAAGGTAGATAACAGGGTGGTAACATAGGATAACATCATCTGGGCTTACTAAGATTATCAGAGGTTTTCTACCCTAACGGCTACAGGGCATAGGTCCGGTTCAAGGGGTCGGAAACTTCCAATAATCTTCGCACACCTAGGTCATGTTATCACTGTTATCTACCTGTTATCGTATGTTATCAAATAATCTTCGTACACTTTTCCTCGGAGTTTCGGACCCCTTGGTCTGGTTTAAAGGGTCTGGATGCGTCAACGTTGACAAGGTAAATAACAGGTGGATAACAGTTTGTTAACAACTGATAACAATGATAACAATGCAGACTAACGATGAGTTTCCGACCCTAAGAGCTTCAGGCTATAGGTCCGGTTTAAAGGGTCTGGATGCGTCAACGTTGGCAAGGTAGATAACAGGATGATAACATAGGATAACAAGCTGATAATAACTGATAACATAATCTGGGCTTACGGACCCTAATAGCTTCAGGCCATGGGTCCGGTTTAAAGGGTCTGGATGCGTCAACGTTGGCAAGGTAGATAACAGGTGGATAACAGACTGTTAACAACTGTTAACAACTGATAACATCATCTGGGCTTACTAAGATTATCAGAGGTTTCCGACCCTAATGGCTACAGGCCATGGGTCCGGTTTAAAGCGTCTGGATGCGTCAACGTTGACAAGGTAGATTACAGGATGATAACAGGATGATAACATAGGATAACAACTGATAACATCATCTGGGCTTACGGACCCTAACGGCTACAGGCCATGGGTCCGGTTTAAAGGGTCTGGATGCGTTAACGTTGGCAGGTATCCTGTTACAGTAGGGGAAACAGTTTTTCCAGATCTGATAAGAAAACGAGTACCAGGGATTTAACACCATCTTCAGCCCACCAAAAATCTACACAATCAACTTGGGGGGTCTGATAGTTCAGCTGATAACAGGCGATAACATGTGATAACAGGTTGATAACAGACTGAAAAGAGTGTGGAACAAAGTTACCTGTATGAAAGTTGTGTGGTAAAACAGGTGATTACAGGTTGATAACACGCGATAACACGTAATAACAGGTTGATAACACGTGATAACAGGTTGATAACATCTGATAACAGGCTGATAACAGACTGAAAAGAGTGTGGAACAAAGTTACCTGTATGAAAGTTGTGTGGTAAAACAGGTGACTAACGGTTGATAACACGCGATAACACGTGATAACAGGTTGATAACACGTTGATAACATGTGATAACAGGCTGATAACAGTCTGATAACAGACTGAAAAAATTGTGGAACAAAGTTACCTGTAAGAAAGTTGTGTGGTAAAACAGGTGATTACAGGTTGATAACACGCGATAACACGCGATAACACGTGATAAAAGGTTGATAACAGGTTGATAACATGTGATAACAGGCTGATAACAGACTGAAAAAAGTGTGGAGCAAAGTTACCTGTATGAAAGTTGTGTGGTGAAACAGGTGATTACAGGTTGATAACACGTAATAACAGGTTGATAACATATGATAACAGGTTGAAAAGAGTGAGACGGTCATCTAGGTGTGCGAGTATGGTTTGATAACACGTGATAACGTGTGATAACAGGTTGATAACACGTTGGAAAGAGTGACAGGGGTCATCCGAATGTACGAATATAAGATAATAACATGCGATAACAGGTTAGTAACACGTGATAACAAGCAGGTAACAGCTTTAAAAGGACATGAATACCTTACCCTTACACCAAAATAGTAAGATAACACGTGATAACAGTTTGATAACACTGATAACACTATTTGAAGTTTTAAAGACCCCCCCCCCCGTTGGTTATACAACCGTTTGTCCATTTACGGCCTTTTTACAATGACATTTTAAAGCAGAACACAAAACGACCTACTGCGAAGATCAGGCCTATGCCCAGCCTATAGGTGATAACACTGATAACAGGGTGATAACACGGTGATAACACTGATAAACCACTCAGAGAGACTGGAGGTAGAGAAAGGTGGCGAGCCTGTAGTAAATGCACAATAGAAGTGTGTTTTCTAAGATAGTGATAACAGTGATAACACTTGATAACATGTTGATAACATGAATGGGGGGTTCGTAACTGCCGAAAGAAAGGATAGATAAGAGTCAAGGGGTCTGAAACTTCCAATAATCTTCGTACACATCAGTCATATTATTACTGTTATCAACCTGTTATCAACCTGTTATCAATCTGTTATCTCCGTGTTATCATATGTTATCAAATAATCTTCGTACACTTTTTCCTCGGGAGTTTCGGATAGGGTATAGTGGTTATCCGTGGATGTCATTGATTAACATTGATAATACTGATAACACTGATAACACTGATAACAGTCTTTGAGCTGTTATCAGTGTTAACAAAACCTCAATGGGAATTTGAAAAAACTTGTTTATTTTGAAACTACGGGGTGGTCTGCATGAAAAA
This sequence comes from Eulimnadia texana, assembly GCA_002872375.1. Lineage (NCBI taxonomy): Eukaryota > Metazoa > Arthropoda > Branchiopoda > Diplostraca > Limnadiidae > Eulimnadia > Eulimnadia texana. The sequence continues at coordinate 1,106,134 of NKDA01000008.1, forward strand.
GCAAAAATTTAATAATAATAATAATAATTTCTAAAAAGTCACGTGACCCACAATTTCAATAGGCTGTCCAAGTTATCACATGTTATCATGTGTTATCAGGTGATGGAGGTTATATTCCAGGGGTCGGAAGCTTCTAATAATCTTCGTACACCTAGGCCGTTTTATCACTGTTATCACCCTGTTATCTCCATGGTCATCTCCGTGTTATCATATGTTATCAAACAATCTTCGTACACTTTCCCTCGGAGTTTCCGACCCCTTGAAAAAGTATCAATAATAATAATAATAATGATAATAATAATAATAAAAATAATAATAATAATAATAATTATAATAATAATAATAATAATAATAATAAAAATAATAATAATAAAAATAATAATAATAATAATAATGGCGGAAGTTTCTGCAATTAAACAATTAAAAACTAAATTCGCACACGTGTTTTTCGCATCGTAAATGCCACTCCTTTATTTGGATTTACGACCTGTGCACAACTCCCACATCATTATAACCAAGGGGGGTCCGAAACTCCGTGGAAAAGTGTACGAAGATTATTTGATAACATATGATAACACGGAGATGACCATGGAGATAACAGATTGATAACAGTGATAACATGGCCTAGGTGTATGAAGATTATTAGAAGTTCCCGACCCCTTGGTTATAACCTTCATCACGTGATAACACATGATAACACTTGATAACATATGATAACACGGAGATGATCATGGAGATAACAGGTTGATAACAGTGATAACGTGGCCTAGGTGTACGAAGATTATTAGAAGTTCCCCACCCCCTTGGTTATAACCTTCATCACGTGATAACACCTGATAACATGTGATAACACGGAGATGACATGGAGATAACAGATTGATAACAGTGATAACACGGCCTAGGTGTACGAAGATCATTAGAAGTTTCGGACCCCTTGTATTTTTTAAGTTAGTTGCTTTACTCGAATAATTTTTATTGAAATTATTATTATTAAGTATGGTTGTACACAGTACGTGTTATCAGTGTTATCATAGTGTTATCTCTATGTTATCATATGTTATCAAATAATCTTCGTACACCTGGGTCATGTTATCACTGTTATCAACCTGTTGTCTCCATGCTATCTACGTGTTATCGCACGTTATCAAATAATCTTCGTACACTTGTCCTCGGAGTTTCGGACCCCCTTGATCATGTTATCACTGTTTATCTGCCTGTTTTCTCCATGCTATCATATATTATCAAATAATCTTCGTACAATTTTCCTCGGAGTTTCCGACCCCTTGGTGTTATCATGGTGTTATCAGTTGTTACCAGTGAGTTGCGATCCCCCTGGTTTTTCCCTTTGAGATGTGAGTGGTGAGTCAGACGTGATTGTGACCAAATAGAGACTGGGATCCTGCGGTGATTCTTGATTCTCTGAATCATTCATCCATGATTCTTGAGATTCTTAACGGGATTCTTGACAAGATTCTTGAGATTCTTACCATGATTCTCGACAAGATTCTTGGGATTTTTGGAAGGATTCTTGAGATTCTTACCATGATTCTTGACATGATTCTTGAGATTCTTACCTTGATTCTTGACAAGATTCTTGAGATTCTTACGGGGATTCTTGACATTATTTTTGAGATTCTTACCATGATTCTTGACAAGATTCTTGAGATTTTTGGAAGGATTCTTGAGATTCTTACCATGATTCTTGATTCTCTGAATCATTCATCCATGATTCTTGTGATTCTTACTGGGATTCTTGACAAGATTCTTGCAGGGGGTCTGAAACTTCCAGTAATCTTCGTACACCTAGGTCATGCTATCACTGTTATCTCTATGTTATCTCCGTGTTATCATATGTTATCATATGTTATCATATGTTGTAATATGTTATCAAATAATGTTCGTACACTTTTCCTCCGAGTCTCGGACCCCTTGGATTCTTGAGATTCTTACCGGGATTCTTGACGAGATTCTTAAGATTCTTACTTATGATTCTTGATTCTCTGAATCATTCATTCGTGATTCTTGAGGTTCTTACGTGATTCTTGACAAGATTCTTGAGATTTTTGGAAAAATTCTTAATTCCTATCATGATTCTTGACAAGATTCTTGAGATTTTTATCATGATTCTTGACAAGATTCTTCAATATTCTGAAAATGTCCTTTTCAGGATATTTTCAGGGTCCTGAAACTGTCCTTAATTTACTGCTGGGTTACACCAAAACCCACACGATCCCACTCTGTTATCACCATGTTATCATCACGTTATCGTGTGTTATCACGTGTTATCCTCCATACTGCAGATTGCATTCCAGAAGATGGAAATATCCCTTTTCACGGTGAAACTGAAACTCTTATCAGACACGTCAAAACTCGTGTTATCATCATGTTATCAGCCTGTTATCAGATGTTATCAGTCATACGTGAAAGTGGCGTGGAGGGAACAACATGGCCGACTGCCAGTGTCGCTGATGCATCTTCTTGTACAGAGTTAAAATTAGAATTTTTAACCCTCCCAAACGCGTTTGCCCGTGGCGAAAACATCACTCGATGTTGGTAACCACCGATAACACTTGATAACACTTGATAACACTGATAACAGCAAGATATCAGCCGCCGAAGACGTGCGCCACTTTGATACGGAACGGCATAGTAGGTGGTAGCCATTGATAACAAGATGATAATACTCGATTGATAATGCTCTGATAACAGGATGATAACAAAAAGATAACACTGTTAACCAAATGATGATAAGCCAAGGGGTCCGAAACTTCTAATAATCTTCGTACACCTAGGTCATGTTATCACTGTTATCAACCTGTTATCTCCGTGTTATCATATGTTATCAAATGATCTTCGTGCACTTTTACTCGGGGTTTCGAACCCCTTGTGATAAGCAACCTGATATTAGTCTGTTATCACCTGTTATCAATATAATCTTCAGCAGAGGTTCCAGACCAGTGCTTCCACTTTGCAGGGAAATTCCCTCAAATGAGGAAAATGGGGAAGAGGGAAAAGGGAAAATAGGAGGATAAAGTGAATCTACACATGTAGCTTTACTCTGTAGCACGGAGGGAGGGGAAAAAGGGAAATTGATATTTTCAAGCGGAAGGGGAAAAAAGGGGAAAAAGGGGAAGCACTGTTCCAGACCCCTCGTTCTGAGACAAGAATCAAGGGGTCCGAAAGTCCGAAGAAAAGTGTACGAAGATTATTTAATAACATATGATAACACGGAGATAACATAGAGATCACAGATTGATAACAGTGATAACATGAGCTAGGTGTACGAAGATTATTGCAAGTTTCGGACCCCTTGACAAGAATCACCTAAATCTGGAGGTAAAAAGGGAAATTGATATTTTCAAGCGGAAGGGAAAAAAGGGGAAAAAGGGGAAGCACTGTTCCAGACCCCTCGTTCTGAGACCATAATCACCTAAATCTGGAGGTAAAAAGGGAAATTGATATTTTCAAGCGGATGGGGAAAAAAGGGGAAAAAGGGGAAGCACTGTTCCAGACCCCTCGTTCTGAGACAAGAATCACCTAAATCTGGAGGTAAAATGGGAAAGCGGAAGGGAAAACAGGGGAAAAAGGGGAAGCACTGTTCCAGACCCCTCGTTCTGAGACAAGAATCACCTAAATCTGGAGGTAAAAAGGGAAAGCGGAAGGGAAAAAAGGGGAAAAAGGGGAAGCACTGTTCCAGACCCCTCGTTCTGAGACAAGAATCACCTAAATCTGGAGGTAAAAAGGATTGGGTTTCCCTTTTGAAATGTTCCCATTTGCGGAGTAGAGGGAGAGAGAGAGAGGAAGAGATCCCGTAGTCTCATCTGTGGGAATGGGACTGGGAATCATTCCCAGAGTCATTCTAAATCATGGTCAAAGTCTCGAGAGATTCGTTTATTTATGGGTTCAGTGTTGAGCTTGAAGAGTCCCGACGCGCCGCCATTTAAAGGGCCAGTGCTGATTTAAAAGGCTCCCGTATGGGGCTGATTCTTGAGATTCTTGAGAGAATCTTGAGAACCGTATAAGAATCTCTGGTACTGAGAAGGAGTTCTGAGTCTTCGAGATAAGAATCTTATGAGAATCTTGCAAGAATCTTGTTACTTCAATTAAGTTTCGAATATTTGATACAGGATTCTTATGAGATTCTTGAGAGAATCTAAAGAATCTTGTGAGAATCTTTGGTACTGAGAGGGAGTTTTGAGTCTTCGAGACAAGAATCTTATGAGAATCTTGCAAGAATCTTGTTAATTCAACTAAGTCTGGAATATTTGATACAGGATTTTTATGAGATTCTTGAGAGAATCTAAAGAATCTTGTGAGAATCTTTGATACTGAGAATGAGTTCCAAGTGCTCAGCACAAGAATCTTATGAGAATCTGGCAAGAATCTTAAGAATCATACAAGAATCTTGATACTTCAACTAAGTTTGGAATATTTGATACAGGATTCTTATGAGATTCTTGCAAGAATCTTAAGAATCTTACAAGAATCTTTGGTACTGTTATCAAGTTCTCAGTCTTCCGTATGAGATTCTTATTGGAGTCTAACAAGAATCCTGCAGGAATCTTAAGAATCACACAAGAATCTTTATTACTGTTACTGAGTTCTCAGTCTTCCCTATATGAGATTTTTATGAGAATCTTACAAGAATCTTTAATACTGTTACTGAGCTCTCAATCTTCCACATGAAATTCTTATGAGAATCTTACAGGAATTTTGTTGTGTTGGAGAATCTGACTCGAGAGAGAATGAAGCTGTTTGGGTAGAGCGAGTCAATTGACGTCAACTGATAAACGATGGCCATAAAACTTGCACGTTTTGACGTGCAACACAACTTTGCTGGGCCTTTTGTTTACCATCGCACGTCGCCTCTTTATGCCCGACGTTCCTGTAATGAGATTCATAAATCCCTACAACAAGAATCTTGAGATTCTTCAAGAATCATTCTTAGAATCACAGAGATTCTTGTCCAAGATTCTTGACTCTGGGAGTCATTCTGAGGATTTTTGTAGATTCTTGTCCAAGATTCTGGATTCTTGGATTCATTCTTAGACTTGTAAAGATTCTTGTCTAAGATTCTTGAATCTGAGAATCGTTCCTGATGGAGATTCTTGTCCAAGATTCTTGATTCTGGGAATCATTCTGAGGATTTTCGTAGATTCTTGTCCAAGATTCTTGATTCTGGGATTCGTTCCGAGGATTTTAAAGATTCTTGTCTAAGATTCTTGAATCTGAGAATCGTACTTTATGGAGATTCTTGTCTGAGATTCTTGATTCTGGGAATCATTCTTAGACTTATTAAAATTCTTGTCTAAGATTCTTGAATCAGAGAATCGTACCTGATGGAGATTCTTGTCAAAGATTCTTGATTCTGGGAATCATTCTGAGGCTTTTTGAAGATTCTTGTCCAAGATTCTTGGATTCTGGGAGTCATTCTGAGGATTTTTGAAGATTCTTGTCCAAGATTCATGATTCTGGGAATCATTCTTAGACTTATAGAGATTCTTGTCCAAGATTCATGATCCTGAGAATCATTCTTGGACTGTAAAAGGTTCTCCTTAAGGAATCTTTCTCAGACTTCTAGAGATTCTATTCTAAGATTCATGAATCTGGGAATGATTCTCATGTGTTTGAGAGATTCCCTATCCCCCCAACCCCCTTGACCACTCCTTAGTTGATGTCTTTACGACGTGTGGTAGCAGCAGCAGCTGCTGCTGCTAGTTTCTAGTTGCTGCGGTCTGGACCTAATACGGAAAACGAGGTAGTTTTCCTTCTTTCCCCTCTTTCCCCTCTCTCAGACAAAAGACTTCATTAAAATTTTACATTTTCCCCCACCCCCTAACCCCCTGAAAACCATTCATTCATTCATTCATTCACAAACAGCGTGAAAGTATTTTAACTTTTACTACAATCGTTCATTCATAAAATGTAAGCAGTTGTAGTAACGTTCCATTCATTCACAAATAGTGTAAAATTGTTGTAACTTTTACTATAATTGTGTAGTAAAAGTAATTCATTCATAAAAATGTGAGAAGTAGTAAAATTACTACTACGGTGCGGTAGTAACGTAGCGTGAGGAATTGTAGTATAACTTCATTCATGAAGTGTGTAGTAGTATTACTTTTGCTACGTTTGCTAGTAGTAACAGTTTTAGCACCACTAGTTTTAGAGCTTCTACTTCTACTACTAAAGTTACTAGTGCTACTAGTATTGCTACTGCTCAACTATTAGCAGCATTACTAGTTCTGTTGATAACTGTTACTACCACGTTGGCTAGTAGCACTTAGAGACTAGCTATACTGTTGCTGTTTACTTGCTACTACTACTACTACTCCTGCTACTAATACTAATGTTTTTACTATTCTGCAACTTCTGCTGCTATTACTACTACTTCTACTACTTCTACTACTACTACTCCTGCTACTAATACTATTATTTTTACTATTCTGCAACTTCTGCTGCTATTACTACTACTTCTACTCTTGATACTACTACTATTATTACTACTATTCTGCAACTTCTGCTGCTAATACTTCTTCTACTACTACTGTTACTCCTCTGACGACTACTACTCCACCTACTACTACTACTGCTACTACTACTGAAGCTACCACAACAAGTCCTTCTACTAGTAATTGCAATATTTCAAGTTTCTGACTTATAGCTTTCATATTTGAATTCTGAATTTTAAAGTATGCATTCGTCCTTGTACTTTTTCCCGTTTTCGGAGAAACTTAATTAAGTCGACTAATTAAAACGAGAAAAGTTCAGGGCCCTGGAAAATGTTTGCGATTCTCCAGACTGATAATAAAAGTTAATTAAAAACGCTTTGTTACTTTCCATAAGAGGAATTGCTTTAGCATATACACAATGCAGAAGTGTGTAGGTGGCGCTGCTGCAGCTCTTATCGACCAAACGTTTGTGATAACTAATGATAACATGCGATAACAAGGTGGAAGTAGGTTTATAACAAGATGATGATGAGTGATAACCGATGATAACAGGACGATAATAGTGCAAAGAAATTACTGTCAGGGATTTTTGTGGAAGGAAATGCTGTGATAATGAATGATAACATGTGATAACCAATGATAACAAGGCGATAATAGATGAGCCAGTAGATGATAACTGATAACCAATGATAACAGGACGATAATAGTGCAAAGAAATCACTGTCAGGGACTTTTGTGGAAGAAAATGCTGTGATAATGAATGATAACATGTGATAAAAGCTTGATAACCAGTGATAACGTGTGATGATAGGTGAACAAGTAGATGATGATTAATGATAACCAGTGATAATATGTCGATAATAAGTGAAAGCAATCACTGTTAGAGACTCTTATGAAGGAAATGCTGTGATAATGCATGATAACATGTGATAACCAATGATAACAAGGCGATACTAGATGAGCCAGTAGATGATAACTGATAACTCATGATAATAGTGCGATAATAGTGCATAGATGAATCATCGTTAGAGACTCTTTTTGGAAGAAATGCTGTGATAATGAATGATAACATGTGATAACAGCTTGATAACCAATGATAATAGAATGATAGGTGATTAAATAAGGTGATGATAAGTGATAACCAGTGATAACATGGCGATAATAGTGCAAAGAAATCACTGTCAGGGACTTTTGTGGAAGAAATGCTGTGATAATGAATGATAACATGTGATAACAGCTTGATAACCAATGATAATATTTGATAATAGATGAAATAGTAGATGATAATAAGCGATAACCAGTGATAATATGGCGATAATAAGTGAAAGAAATCACTGTTACAGACTCTTATGGAACAAAACGTTATGATAACCAATGATAACATGTGATAACAGCCTGATAACACTTGATAACAGTATGGGCGTATGAGTGAACGCGAAAGGGCGTGTCGCCTTTCCTTTGTATTTCAATCCTATTGCTTTGATTTGTGGCGAAGTCACGTGACTTTTTTCTTTGTGTTCGTTATAGAACTGATAACACACTGATAACATATGATAACAACGGATGATAATGATAATTCAAAGTAGTGAGTTTACGTTGTAAATAGAAAATCAACCTTTGGTAACAGCTGATAATGGCTGTTAACATGTGATAACACGGTGATAACTTGCTGATAACAGTTGATAATGGTTGATAACCCTTGATAACACAGTGATAACTTGTTGTTAATACCTGATAACTCATTCATAACATGGTGTTAACAGTTGATAATGACTGATAACACCCGATAACACGGTGATAAATTGCTGATAACACTTTATGATGGTTGATAACCCTTGATAACTCCTGATAACACGGTGATAACTTGCTGATAACACTTTATGATGGTTGATAACCCTTGATAACACCTGATAACACATTCATAACATGCTGATAACAGCTGATAATGGTTGATAACACCTGATAACACATTCATAACTTGCTGATAACCCTTGATAACACGGTGCTAACACAATTTCAATACTTGCAAACCCCTGATAACATTAAATTAGACGTTAGTAACACTTGATAACGTCTCGTTCGGCACTGTTAACACATGACAATAGTATATGCGTGTATGAGGATTACCTCGAATAGCTTTACAAGCGATCCTGCGGGATTTTAATGGGACCAGAGATAATGAACCGCTGACTCAATCACGAATCCTTTCAGATATATCACCTGATCTTAATGATTCTTCTAAATGATCCTGAAAGGGAAAAACGAAGGGAAAAAATAAGGGAAAAAATCTTATTCAGACAAGAAAAAGCGATCCTGCAAGAACCTTTGTCCAGCTTATCAGATTAGCTAAAGGTCATCCAGTGTTATCATCGGGTTACTAACTTATCGGTAATTGTTAAACTGTTAACTTGAAGAAGAAGCGATCCTGCAGGATCTTTTTTTCTTGCTTATCAGTTAAACTGTAGGCTTTTGTAGTGTTATCAAGGGTTAACAACGTGTTATCAGAGTGTTGATGAATGATAAAAAGTAGGAAAAAATCCTATTCAGATAAGAAAAAAGCGATCCTGCAAGAACCTTTGTCCAGCTTATCAGATTAGGTAAAGGTCATCCAGTGTTATCATCGGGTTACTAATTTATCGGTAATTGTTAAACTGTTAACTTGAAGATGAAGCGATCCTGCAGGATCTTTTTTTCTTGCTTATCAGTTAAACTGTATGCTTTTGTAGTGTTATCAAGGGTTAACAACGTGTTATCAGAGTGTTAATGAATGATAAAAGTAGGAAAAAAATCCTATTCGGACAAGAAAAAGTGATCCTGCAGCAAGAACCTTTGTCCAGCTTATCAGATTAGTTAAAGGTCATCCAGTGTTATCATCGGGTTACTAACTTATCGGTAATTGTTAAACTGTTAACTTAAAGAAGATCCTGCAGGGTCTTTTTTCCTGCTTTTAAGGCACACCTCAGGTGGTCCTGTAGTGTTATCAAGGGTTAACAACGTGTTATCAGTGTTACCAGAGTGTTATCCAATGATTAAGCAGTAGGTAAAATCGTATTTAGATGATCCTGCAGCATCTTTTTGCTTGTTATCTGGTTTACTAAAGGCTTTTGTAGTGTTATCAAGGGTTAACAACGTGTTATCAGTGTTATCAGGTTAGTAGACTGTTATCCAATGATTAAACAGTAGGAAAATCGTATGTAGATGATCCCGCAGGATCTTTTTCTGTATTATCTGGTTTAGTAAAGACGTATCTAGTGTTATCAAGGGTTAACAACGTGTTGTCAGTGTTGTCAAGATGTTATCCAATGATTAAGAGTAGGAAAATCGTATTTAGATGATCCTGCAGGATCTTTTTCCTTGTTATCTGGTTTAGTAAAGGCTTGTCTAGTGTTATCAAGGGTTAGCAACGTGTTATCAGTGTTACCAAAGTGTTATCCAATGATTAACAGTAGGAAAATCGTATTTAGATGATTTTGCAGGATCTTTTCCCTTGTTATCTGGTTTGCAAAAGACGTATCTAGTGTTATCAAGGGTTAACAACGTGTTATCAGTGTTATCGGGTTATCAAACTGTTAACTTGAAGAAGAAGCGATCCTGCAGGATCATTTTTCCTGCTTTTAAGGCCACCGAAGGTGGTCCTACAGTGTTATCAAGGGTTAATAACGTGTTATCAGTGTTACCAGAGTGTTATCCAATGATTAAGAAGTAGGTAAAATCGTATTTAGATGATCCTGCAGGATCTTTTTCCTTGTTATCTGGTTTTCTCAAGGCTTGTCTAGTGTTATCAAGGGTTAACAACGTGTTATCCGTGTTATCAGGTTAGTTTATTGTTAACTTTAAGAAGAAGGGATCCTGCAGGATCATTTTTCCTGCTTTTAAGGCTACTTATGGTGGTCCTATAGTGTTATCAAGGGTTAACAACTTGTTATCAGTGATATCAATGTTATTATTGTGTAAATGTAAGGGGATTTGAATTTTTCTTGGGATTGGGGAAACATATAGGATTGGGAGATGTATAGGATTATGGGAAATATCCTTGAAATAGGAAAACGAAATGGGACAGAGTAATGTGATGGAGACCCAATAAATCAATGGGATTTGGGAAAATTTGCGGGATTGGGGAATGTATGGGAATTGGGGAAATTCGTAAAATATAGGTAACTGTGTGGGAAATCTTGTGATCTATGTCATTGGGAAAAAGTATGGGGAAATCTATGGAACTGGGAAACTGTATGGGAAATCTTGTGATGTATGTCATTGGGAAATGTATGGGAATCGGGGGAATTCATGAAATATGGGGAAAAGTATGGGGAAATCTATGGGATTGGGAAACAGTATGGGAAATCTTGTGATCTATGTCATTGGGAAATGTATGGGAATCGGGGGAATTCATAAAGTATGGGAAAATCTATGGGACTGGGAAACTGTGCGGGAAATCTTGTGATGTGTGTCATTGGGAAATGTATGGGAATCGGGAAAATTCATAAAATATGGGAAAAAGTATGGGAAAATCTATGGGATTGGGAAACAGTATGGGAAAGTTGTATCTTCAAAAATCGAAAAAATGAATGATATTGGGAAACTCCGTAAAATATGGGAAACAGTATGGGAACTTCGTCAAGTTTGGGAAACTTGACGTGATATGGGGGGACCATATGGGAAAAATGTGGGAAAAATGTTGGGCTTGGGAACTCATGGAATATGGGAAACTTAGTGGGACTTGGAAAACTCCGTAAAATATGGGAAACAGTATGGGAACTTCGTCAAGTTTGGGAAACTTGACGTGATTGGGGGGACCATATGGGAAAAGTTTGGGAAAAATGTTGGGATTGGGAACTTATGGAATATGGGAAAAGTGTGGGACTTGGAAAAATCCGTCAAATATGGGAAACAGTATGGGAACTTCGTCAAGTTTGGGAAACTTGACGTGATATGGGGGGACCATATGGGAAAATTGTGGGAAAAATGTTGGGATTTTTTCGTATGTGGGGGAACGGAATGAAGTGGTTCACTTTCCATTTAATTATTTTTAACGAAGCCAAAGACCCAGGGAAGTGGAAGATGTCGAAGACTAACGAAGATGTTGCCTTTGTCCAGAGTGTAACCATCCGCAACTCGTTAGACGCTGGGGAAAAAGCTTGTGAAGAGCAGATAACACGTGATAATAGGTTGGTAACATGTGATAATATGTTAGTAAGCCGTTGGTAAGGTGAAATACAAGGATAACACGTTGATAACACAAGAGGTCCGAAACTTTTAATAATCTTCGCAGGCCTATAGTCACGTTATCACTGTTATCAACCTTGTTATCTCCGTGTTATCATATGTTATCAAATGATCTTTGTACACTTTTTTCCTCGGGGGTTTCGGACCTTTTGGTCATTGTCAGTGTTTCCACTTTACAGGAAAATTCCCTGGAAAAGGGGAAAGTCTAAGTACAGCCTTACATTCTAGCACGGAGGAGGGGGAAAAAAGGAAAACCAAGGGAAGAAGGGGGAAAAGGGGAAACTGAGAGTGGAAACACAGGTCATTGTGAAGCTTTTCTGTGCTGTGGGGGCAACGGTAAAAGGGAAAATCTAAGTACAGCCTTACATTCTAGCACGGAGGGGGGAAAAAAAAGGAAAACTAAGGGAAGAGGGGGGAAAAGGGGAAACTGAAAGTGGAAACACAGGTCATTGCAAAGCTTTTCTGTGCTGAGGGGCAACAGTAAAAGGGAAAATCTAAGTACAGCCTTACATTCCAGCACGGAGGAGGGGGAAAAAAAGGAAAACTAAGGGAAGAGGGGGGAAAAGGGGAAACACAGGTCATTGTAAAGCTTTTCTGTGCTGTGGAGGCAACGGTAATAAGCTTCTGTGTATAGAGATTTCTCTTGTATAAGATTTTCCCCGGGACTGGATCCAATTAAAGCTGCATTCCTGCGATCCTGCCACGCTTGATTGAGATTTCGATCCAGATGGCGGTAAGGAAGGGACAAAAGAGGAAGGGGTCTGCTACCCACGAGGGGGGGGGGTCTGCTACCCATCAAGTATCAGAGAAAGACTTGGAGAAGAATCTGAGAAAGAATCTTATTAAGATTCTTTAAGGATCCTGAAAGAATCTTGGAAATTTTTCATGCTACCCATGGGGGGGGGGGTCTGCTACCCATCAAGAATCAGAGAAAGACTTGGAGAAGAATCTGAGAAAGAATCTTATTAAGATTCTTTAAGGATCCTGAAAGAATCTTGGAAATTTTTCATGCTACCCATGGGGGAGGGGGTCTGCTACCCATCAAGAATCAGAGAAAGACTTGGAGAAGAATCTGAGAAAGAATCTTATTAAGATTCTTTAAGAATCCTGAAAGATTCTTGGAAATTTTTCGTTCTTGCCAAGCTAATAGCAACAAAATAATTTGATAACCTGTGATAACACTCTCATTGTTATCGTATTATCATTTTGTTGTAGAATTCCAGCTTCTAATTTTAGATTTAGGATGTATTTTTGCAAGATTCTTGAGATTCTTGATTCAGGATACGCGTCAGGATCTTGTAAGGTTCTTGACAGTGTTCCCACTTTCCAGTCTTCCCTTTTCCCCCTCTCCCCTTATATTTCCCCCTTTTCCCCCTCCGTGCAAGAATGTACAGGGTCTAGATTTCCTCTTTACTCTCTTCTCTTCGTCTTCCCTTTTATGGCCCCGTTTCCCCCCTTTTTCAGGGAATTTCCCTGCAAAACTGGAAACACTGGTTCTTGATCGATTTTGTACTTTTTTGGTTGATGATGAGTTTTCCTTGGTCTTTGTCGGTAGTGAGTTGTTTGCCTAGCAAACACTAATTGACTTCTTCGAGTGGAGTGTGTACAGCATGAGATGATAAGATGGTGATGATAATGAGGAAGAAGAAGGGGATGATGATAGGAAGGAGAGGAAGAAGAGGATGATGATGAAAGAGAGAGGAAGAGGTTAATGATGATAAAGAAGGAAGAAGGACGATAGGAAGAAGAGGATGATGATGATGAAGAAGAAAGAAGAAGAAGGGAATGATGATAGGAAGGAGAGGAAGAGGTTGATGATAGGAAGAAGAGGATGATGATGATAAAGAAGGAAGAAGGACGATAGGAAGGAGAGGATGATGATGAAGAAGGAAGAAGAAGGGGATGATGATAGGAAGGAGATGAGGATGATGATGAAGAAGAAGAGGATGATGATGATGATAAAGAAGAAGGAAGAAGAAGGGATGATGATAGGAAGGAGAGGAAGAGGATGATGATAGGAAGAACAGGATGATGATGATAAAGAAGGAAGAAGAAGGGGATGATGATAGAGAGGAAGAAGAGGATGATGATGAAGAGGAAGAGGAAGAGGATGATGATGATAAAGAAGAAGGAAGAAGAAGGGGATGATGATAGGAAGGAGAGGAAGGGGTTGATGATGAAGAAGAAGAGGAAGAGGATAATGATGATAGAGAAGGAAGAAGAGGATGATGATGAAGAAGGAGAGGATGATGAAGAGAAAGAGGATGATGATGAAGAAGAAGAGGAAGAGGGTGATGATGATAGGAAGAAGAGGATGAGGATGATGACGATGAAGACGGAAGAAGACGGGGATGATGATAGGAAGGAGAGGATGATAATGAAGAAGAGGATGGCGATAACGAAGATAAGAAGTAGAAGGATGATAATAGTCGGAAACTAAGAAACATCATAACCCTTGATAATCCCTTAACACGTGATGATAGCTGATTGATAACCGTTGCTAACGTGATGATAACAGCTATAATACGGCTTTTGTTATCCAGTGTTATCAATAACTGCAACTCAGCAATACGTTTAAACAGATTACTGTAATCGTATCATCGATAATCGGATTACAGTAATCCGTGTGTTATCAGCATGTTATCATATGTTATCATACAGTTTTTTCCGAAGATTCGGCGAATCTTTAGGAACCGTTACAGTAACCGTTATTGCAATCATCGAGTAATCAGTAATCGGTTTGTACTCAACAGTAACCGTTCGAGTAACTTGTAGCCGTCGAGTAATCAGTAATCGGTTTTTGCACATCAGTAATCGTTAGAGTAACCGTTATTGCAATCATTGAGTAATCAGTAATCGGTTTGTACGCATCAGTAACCGTTATTGTAGTCGTCGAGTAATCAGTAATCGTTTTGTACTCATCAGTAATCGTTACAGTAGATTGTAGCCGTCAAGTAATCAGTAATCGGTTTGTACGCATCAGTAATAGTTACAGTAACCGTTATCGGAATCATCGAGTAATCAGTCATCGAATTCCAAGTAGATACTAAACAGAGATAATATAGTAAATGATTAATGATATGATGATAATAATAGTAATAATAGATGATAATAACATAGGATGATAACAGGATCTAATAGTCAGTTAAATGGTAGCACTATCATCTGTGTTGACAAATCTGTTATTGCAAAATCCTTGTTTTTGCAATCTTCCCTCGTGTCAAAAGTTTCTAGAAAATTCCATCAATGATATGCAAATTTCGTAGAGACAATGAATAATTACGCGTGTGACAGTGTCGCAATAAGTTTGTTAAGCATAAAGTCGAGTTTGGCTTGGCCCTGTTGAGGGATTTTGATCCTTATGGAAGTTAGTCTTATTCACTAAGGTCGAATATTGCTTGATCGGCTGAGCGATTATGATCCTTATTGAATTTCAAGAATATAAATTTATTCTAAGTAGTATTAATGTATTATAAAAGGTTATTCCTTACGTCAGATAGGTCAATGTCGCAATAAGTTTGTTAAGCGTAAAGTCGAGTTTGGCTTGATTCAGTTGAGGGATTTTGATCCTTATGGAAGTTAGTCTTATTCACTAAGGTCGAATATTGCTTGATCGGCTGAGCGATTATGATCCTTATTGAATTTCAAGAATATAAATTTATTCTAAGTAGTATTAATGTATTATAAAAGGTTATTCCTTACGTCAGATAGGTCAATGTCGCAATAAGTTTGTTAAGCGTAAAGTCGAGTTTGGCTTGATTCAGTTGAGGGATTTTGATCCTTATGGAAGTTAGTCTTATTCACTAAGGTCGAATATTGCTTGATCGGCTGAGCGATTGTAATCCTTATTGAAATTCAAGAATATAAATTTATTCTAAAGAGTATTAATGTATTATAAAAGGTTTTTCCTTGTGTCAGATTAGTAAATGTCGCATTAAGTTTTCCCGGTATAAAAGGGACCCTCAGAAGCAGTGTTTCCACTTTGCAGGAATATTCCCTGGAAAAGGGGGAAAATGGGGAAAATAGGGTCTGAAAAGGGAAGAACAAGAGAAGAAGGAAAGGAGGAAATCTAGAAATACAGCCTCATATGCTGGCACAGAGGGGAAAAATGGGAAAATAAGGGAAGAGGGGAAACTCTGCTCACTGCTCAGAACAGTGTTTCCACTTTTCAATTTTCCATTTCCCCCTTTCTTCCCTTATCTTTCCCCTTTTTCCCCCTCCGTGGAAGAATATATAAGATCTAGTATCGTATTCACTCTCTTCTCTTCTTCTTCCCTTTTCAGACCCTATTTCCCCCCTTTTTCAGGGAACTTCCCTGCAAAAGTGGAAGCACTGGTCTTCAGTCTTCAAATATCAGGTTTCAATTAACTATTGATCGTCAGCAATAAACTACCAGTGTTCCCACTTTCAATTTCCCCGTTTTTCCCTCTTCCCTTATTTCCCCTTTTTCTCCTGCGTAGTAGAATATAAGGCAATAGCCTTATTGACTATTGATACGTGTTATCATTTGTTATCAAGTGTTATCGCCTTGTTATCAAGTGTTATCAGCGGTTATCAGCGGATTTCTATACTTCTAGATTTTCCCTTTTCCTTCTTCCCTTGTTTTCCCCTTTTTTTCTGCGTGGTAGAATATAAGGCTGTACTTCTAGATTTTCCCTTTTTCTTCTTCCCTTATTTTCCCCTTTTCAGAATCCATTGGCCTCCTTTTCAGGGAATTTCCCTGCCAAGTGGAAATCTACTGAACCCTTAACACAACGCAGGGCTAATTTGACAATTCTTTACAATCTGATAGTAAACTGATAGAATGCTATTGTTAACCAACGATAACAGCAACTTGGTTGCAAATTGCTTCCATTGTCCTGCTATTGACTAGCTGTAATTGCTTAGCTTTGCTAAGGCCTCTAATTAGCATTTCTTAATTAGCAATTGCTAATTAGCTCGACTAGACCCAATCGACTAGCTGCTAGTCAGCGATAACTAATGATAGTAGGCTGATAACAGGAAGCAGCGAAGAATGGGATGGATGATAAATCAGTGATAACCGCTGATAACACTTGATAACAAGGCGATAACACTTGATAACAAATGATAACAAAGTTTTATTACAGTCTTACAGTCTAACAGAGTTTATAACAACAGGATAACCGCTGATAACACGAATATAACACCTGATAACAAGGCGATAACAGTTGATAACAAATGATAACAAGTTGATAACATGTATCAATAGTCAATAAGGCTACTATGATATTAATAATATTAGTAATTATAATGATATATCTAAATAAGTAATAATCAAGGGGTGCGAAACTTCTAATAATCTTCATACACCTAGGCCGTGTTATCACTGTTATCAACCTGTTATCTCCATGTTATCTCCTCGTTATCGTGTCTTATCAAATCATCTTCGTACACTTTTGCGTGGAGTTTCGGACCCCGTGGTTATCGTGTGTTATCAATGTTATCAACTAGTCATCATCATGTTATCATATTATTATCGTATGTTATCACAGTTTTATCATCAAGGGGGTTCGAAACTTGCAATAATCTCCGTACACCTAAGTCATGTTATCAGTGTTATCAACCTATTATCTCCATGTTATCTCCGTGTTATCATATGTTATCAAATAATCTTCGTACACTTTTTCTCGGAGTTTCGAACCCCTTGCAATTATTGTATTGTGTTGTGTTATGCTAATGTAACGTCAAGATTCTTGTAAGAATCTGGTGAATCCTGGATTATATGTGCATAATGCAGGGAGTGTATGATTCGGTTGTCATGGCAACACCGCATTCTACCTTGACAACCAATAACAAAACGCCATAGTAGTCTTACAGCCAATCAGGTTACTGCAATATCTTATTGTCTTTATTATTAATATAGCTTAAATGCAGTGCTTCTACTGGCATTTCCTCTTTTTTCCCCTCTTCACTTATTTTCCCTTTTTTCCCCTCTGTACTAGAATACAATGCTGTAGGTTTAGATTTTTCCCTTTTCTCTCTTCCCTTATTTTCCCTTTTTGCCCTCGCACTAGAGTACTAGCCGTAGGGTTGTCCCTTTTTTCCTCTCTTCACTTATTTCCCCCTTTTCCCCTCTGTACTAGAGTACAGGCTGTACCTTTAGATTTCCCCTTTTTCCCCTCTTCGCTTATTTTTCCCTTTCCAGACTCCATTTCCCTCTTTTTTTTTCAGGGAATTTCCCTTGCAAACTACACACTGCTTTTCTTCAAGATTCTTCGTGAATCTAGAGATTCTGATTCCTAAGATTCTTTCAAGATTCTTAGCCACAATTCTTAAGATTCTTGAGATTCTTGTCGGCTAATTGAAAACAGCAGCAACGAATAAAACTTCTCTAATTTCAAATTTAATGAATAATTAAGTTAATTAACTGAAATCTGATTAAGTTGAGTGTAATTTTCAAGTTTCCAACATCAATATGACAGTTAGCCCACTAGAAAAGTCATACGGTTGAGTACCGAATGACTAGGTAGCTGAACACTGGCTCTCCTCTGAATCACTAGCTGAATAGTAGCTGAACTCACTTTAGTTGCTTAAACGGTAGGGATCATACGGTTGATGAGTGAATGACCAGGTAGCTGAATACTAGCTTTCTTCTGAATCACTAGCTGAATAGCAGCTGAACACTAGCTTTCCTCTGAATCACTAGCTGATTAGTAGCTGAATAGTAGCTGAACACTAGGTTTCCTCTGAATCACTAGCTGAATAGTAGCTGAACTCACTTTATTTGCTTAAACGCTTGGGATCATATGGTTGAGTAGCGAATGACTAGGTAGCTGAACACTAGCTTTCCTCTAAATCACTGGCTGACTAGTAGCTGAACTCACTTTAGTTGCCAAAACTGTAGGATCGTACGCTTGAGTAGCGAATGACCAGGTACCTGAACACTAGCTTTCCTCTGAATCACTAGCTGAATCACTAGCTGAATAGTAGCTGAACTCACTTTTAGTTGTTAAAACTGTAGGGATCATACGGTTGAGTAGCGAATGACCAGGTACCTGAACACTAGCTTTCCTCTGAATCACTAGCTGAGTAGTAGCTGAAGACTAGCTTTCCTCTGAATCACTAGCTGAGTAGTAGCTGAACTTACTTTAGTTGCTAAAAATGTAGGGATTGTACGCTTGAGTAGCGAATGACTAGATAGCTGAACACTAGCTTTCATCTGAATCACTAGCTGAATCTCTAGCTGAATCACTAGCTGAGTAGTAGCTGAACTCACTTTTGTTGCGAAAACGGTAGGGATCATACGGTTGAGTAGCGTTTGACCAGGTAGCTGAACACTGGCTGCCCTCTAAATCACTAGCTGAATCACTAGCTGACAGTAGCTGAACTCACTTTTAGTTGCTTAAACGCTTGGGATTGTACGCTTGAGTAGCGAATGACTAGATAGCTGAATCACTAGCTGAGTAGTAGCTGAACTCACTTTTAGTTGCTAAAACTGTAAGGATCATACGGTTGAGTAGCGTTTGACCAGGTACCTGAAGACTAGCTTTCCTCTGAATCACTAGCTGAATCACTAGCTGAATAGTAGCTGAACTCACTTTCAGTTGCTAAAACTGTAAGGATCGGACAGAAGCAAGAAGATCCTGCGTCGTTAAGTGAAGGTTTTATTGATTTTTTCATGGAGTCGCTGCCGCAAGCAACGGAAAGCCGCTGCAAAAATTGAATTTGGCGCCGCAAGAAAACTCTCATGTGACTGAATTATCTTTCGCCCTAATTACTAAATTTAATTATAATCAACTATTATTTACTATTATATTACTTAATTTCCATATAATAATTGCGGTTTTCTAAGTAACATAACGTGATTAGTATATTTATTATCAATGTAATTTCCTAAATTTTTAGTTTATTTTAATGTAGATTTATCAGATATAATTTGTATAATATTATAATAAATATTTCTTTACGAGTTTTGTTCGTGTGAAGCGTAAAGTCGAGAATGGCTTGGCTTAGTTGAGGGATTTTGATCCTTGTGGAAGTTAGTCTTATTCATTAAGGTCGAATATTGTTTGACCGGCTAAGCGATTATGATCCTTATTGAATTTCAACAATGTAAATTTATTCTAAATAGTATTAATGTATTCTAAAAGGTTATTCCATATGATAGATTAGTCAGTGTCGCAATAAGTTTGTTAAGCGATAAGCGTTAAGTGTAAAGTCGAGTATGGCTTGGCCTAGTCGAGGGATTTTGATCCTTATGGAAGTTAGTCTTATTCATTAAGGTTGAATATTGCTTGACCGGCTGTGCGATTGTGATCCTTATTGAATTTATACAATGTAAATTTATTCTAAATTTTATTTATGCATTATAAAATGTTATTCCATATGATAGAATAGTCAGAAAAAATATTTTTTTAAATGCTTCTTTTTTTCAAAACTTAATCCAAGACTGCGATTCGTTAAGGTCGTTTTTTGCTCGGCTGAGCCACGCGAAAATGAGCTTTATGTATTTAAAATATTTTTCATTTATTTTATATTAATATAATATTTTTATAAAACTTAAGTACCAAGTTCGTGTCGTTTCCATCAGAAAAACTCTGAAAGTTTTATGATTTAAAGCTTGCCAACCAACTTCCGTGCAGAGTCTAGACGACACGTAAAAGGGCTTTGATAACAGGTTGATAACAAAGTGATAACACTGTGATAACATGATGATAACAGTATGGCAGGCAATGATAAAACCACCCAAGTATTGATTGCCCTGTTTTAGCTAGTACTCTCCGTTATGGCGACTTTGCCTGCAAAACTATCGATTCATCCAAATCAATAATCGATACATCCATCTACATCGCATAGCAAATTATAGATTTCTAAGTTAGCTTTTATTATTATAAATGTTTATGCCGTTATCTTGAATAGTGCTATTTGGCTACTATTGCTGTAGAGTTATATTTGGCAGCTTATAATTATTATTTTAAAGTTTCTCGGCTATTTTATTATTATCGATGCTATTTATGAATAATCGATATAGAATTATTAATAAAAATGTAAGGAAAAGGGACTTGAATGGGTCATTTAGTTGATTTTTCTGTTACTAGATGGCGTTGTTCATCATTCTCTATTTGTTCTTATTATGATATTATTATTAAGTTTAAATTTATTAGTATTATTAGTATGGCTAATTAACATGTTGTTTGTGTTGTTGTTAGTGTTGTTTACATTCTAGTTTCATTATTGTATTTTAGTTCACGTTCCTGCCACTAGATGGCGTTGCTCAACTTCCCCTATTTCCCGTTATTTCTGTATTATTTTTCAAATTTCTTTCATCAGTATGGATAATGCGTCTACTGACCATGTTGTTGACCGTGTTGTTTGTTGTTGTTGTTACAGGGTTGCAGTTAGACGTGTTGGACGCGGAGAAGGGCTACCACGGGCTGGTGAACGAGGACGAGATGGTCGTCGACGTAACGCCCAAGATCCGCGCCGTCGGCGCCGAGGTCTGCTCCTTCCGCATCGTCAACAAACATCACGCGGAGACCCCCTTCGAGGTGAAAAACAATACATCACTTATTTCTATTTTCTCTATTTGAATATCATGGTATTAATATTAATATTGTAGTTTATTTCCTAAGTTTAGTAATACATTGTCCCGTCATTCCTAAGCTTCGCCACACGTCTATTTATTTGAATAATTTCTATTAATATTATTATTCTAATTTCTTTATTGAATTTAATGTCCATAGTCCCGTCATGTCTAAGGTTCGCCACACGTCTATTTGTTTGAATAATTGCTATTAATATTAATATCCTAATAAATTTATTGAATTTAAAGTCCATTGTCCCGTCATGTCTAAGGTTCGCCACATGTCTATTCACTTGAATAATTGCTATTAATATTAATATTCTATTTTTTTCATTGAATTTTAAGTCAATTGTCCCATCATTCCTAAGGTTCGCCATACGTCTATTTGTTTGAATAATTGCTATTAATATTAATATTCTAATTTGTTTATTGAATTTAGAGCCCATTGTCCCGTCATTCCTAAGGTTCGCCATACGTCTATTTGTTTGAATAATTGCTATTAATATTAATATTCTAATTTGTTTATTGAATTTAGAGTCCATTGTCCCGTCATGTCTAAGATTCGCCCGCGCTATACCAAATCAACGCTACTTTTCAATATTATATTAAAATAGTTTACAAACTACTAAACGATTCAATGGTTATAGAATAGTGAAAGTGGATGTCTGCACTATCGATTAAAGGTGTTTTTGCCGGAAAATTGGGTTTGTGAAATGAATTTGTAATTGAATTTTCAGATCGTCATCAAGGACCGGGAGAAAGGCGAAGCGGAATTACGTACCAAGCGACTCCTCAACTGCGAAAAGAAGAAAAATTATAAATTCGACATTGCCGCCTTCACTTGTAATGGAGTCGCTTCCCAGAAGTAAATTTATTATCATTAAACTTAATTATAATTAAAATATAATATGAATTAATATAATAATGCGATTGTCTTTAGTGTGACGGTTCACGTGACGGTGGGAGACGTCAACGAATATTCGCCCAAGTTCAGTCAGGCGTCGTACGTCGTCGACGTCGATGAGGGGCGTCTCCAGGACAAGATCCTTCAAGTGGACGCCACCGACGGTGATTGCTCGCCCAAGTACGGAGACATTTGCCGATATGAGATCCTTAATAAGGACCAGCCCTTCTCCATTGATTATGAAGGTTCTCTTCTTTAATCATATTACCCAGCAGAAAATTAAGGATAGTTTCAGGACCCTGAAAATATCGTGAAAAGGACATTTTCAGGATGCCAGTCAGGACTCTGAGTCCAGTGAAATTGGCCCACAGCCAGGATGTTCAGGACCCTGAAAATATCCTGAAAAGGACATTTTCAGGATGCCAGTCAAAACTCTGAGTGCAGTTTAATTGGCCCACATCCAGGATGTTCAGGGCCCTGACGTTGGAATGCCTGAATAATACATGTTCAGGGTACTTAACAGCGTCCTGAAAGAACGCTTTTTCAGGATACTTAATGGTGCCCTCAATAATCGAGATTTACAATTCTCAACATAATTTTTTACTTATCCACGATCGGACGTGGTTCAGGATATTCAGAATATGTCACGGATATCGTTCAGGATGTAGCTGACATCCTTAATTTTCCGCTGGGTACTCTTTACTATTACAGTAAATGTATTACAGTGTTTAACTAACATTACTAAATTATGTATTAGCAGTGTTTAAGCAACTATTACTATTCTTACTACTACTCTTACTACTACTACTACTATTATATTTATATTATTTTATTAATACTACCACTATTATTTAAACGAAATTTACTAAAAATATAATAAAATCTTAATCTAGCTGAAGTATAGTAGTAGTTTTTAGTTTGCTGAACTAGTCTCGGTTCGACGGTTCGGAAGCAAAAGGCAAACTGGGATTATCGAGCAATAACATGCAAATTCCCTGATGGCGAAACCTTGTCCCTTTTCATTTCTTCCACTTGACGAAAAACTACGGCAATCGATTAAGCAAAACTAAATATAATAGCAAAGCTTTTTATGCTATTAGTATTTGTTGCTATTGTTATTATTATAACGAGTAATACTACTACTGCTACTGGTACTATTATTACTAGTACTGTTACCCTTTTCATTTCTTCCACTTGACGAAAAACTACGGGGACCAAATAAGCAAAACTAAATATAATATCAAAGCTTTTATGCTATTAGTATTATAGCTAGTATTACTACTATTGCTACTGATACTATTATTGCTAGTACTGCTACCCTTTTCATTTTCTCTACTTGACCAAAAAACTACGGGGACCAAATAAGCAGAACTAAATATATTGTCAAAGCTTTTTATGCTATTAGTATTTATTGCTATTATTATTATAACTAGTATTACTAGTACTGCTTGCTACACTTTTAATTTCTTCCACGTGACGAAAAACTACGGGGACCAAATAAGCAGAACTAAATATAATATTAAAGCTTTTATGCTATTAGTATTTATTGCTATTGTTATTATAACTAGTATTACTAGCACTGCTTGCTACACTTTTAATTTCTTCCACGTGACGAAAAACTACGGCAATCAAATAAGCAGAACTAAATATAATATCAAAGCTTTTATGCTATTAGTATTTATTGCTACTTTTAATATAACTAGTATTACTACTACTGCTACTAATGCTATTATTACTAGTACTGCTACCCTTTTCATTTTTTTCCACTTCACGAAGAACTATGGCAATCAAATAAGCAGAACTAAATATAATATCAAAGCTTTTATGCTATTAGTATTTGTTGCTATTGTTATTATAACTAGTATTACTACTACTGCTACCCTTTTCATTTTTTCGACTTGACCTAAAAACTACGGGGACCAAATAAGCAGAACTAAATATAATATCAAAGCTTTTTATGCTATTAGTATTTATTGCTATTGTTATTATAACTAGTATTACTACTACTGCTACCCTTTTCATTTTTTCGACTTGACCTAAAAACTACGGGGACCAAATAAGCAGAACTAAATATAATATCAAAGCTTTTTATGCTATTAGTATTTATTGCTATTGTTATTATAACTAGTATTACTACTACTGCTACCCTTTTCATTTTTTCGACTTGACCTAAAAACTACGGGGACCAAATAAGCAGAACTAAATATAATATCAAAGCTTTTTATGCTATTAGTATTTATTGCTATTGTTATTATAACTAGTATTACTAGTACTGTTACTACTTGTGCTAGTAGAATTAGTACTGCCACTTTAATACTAATTGTTATCACTCAACTCTTACTACTGCTATTACTTCTACTAGTGCTGCAGCTACTAGTACTATTATTACTACTATTGCTGCTACTACTTTTACTAGTACAATTGATACTACCACTTTTACTACTACTGTCATTATTCAACTCTCACTACTACTACTACTACTACTACTTGTACTAGTACAATTAATGCTACCACTATTTACTACTACTGTTATCACTCAACTCTTACTACTACTACTACTACTACTAGTGCTGCAGCTACTAGTACTATTATTACTACTGCTGGTGCCACTACTTGTACTAGTGCAATTAGTACTGCCATTTTACTACTTACTGTTATCATTCAACTCCTACTACTACTATTACTACTACTACTGCTACTGTTTCTTATTATTGTCAGTGTTGTTGCTAATATGTCTTTACCCATTCTTACTGTTTCTTATTATTTTTATTATTCATATTGTTATTCTTATTTATCATTATTATTATGACTAATTATTATTTTTGTGTGAATGAAGGAGTGATCCGGAATA
The DNA here is from genome assembly GCA_002872375.1 of Eulimnadia texana. NCBI lineage: Eukaryota > Metazoa > Arthropoda > Branchiopoda > Diplostraca > Limnadiidae > Eulimnadia > Eulimnadia texana. The sequence continues at coordinate 1,131,105 of NKDA01000008.1, forward strand.
CGGAGCCGCTGGATTACGCCAAGAGTCACAACCATATCCTGCAGGTAGTGGCTTACGACTGCGGGATGAAGAAGTCGGATCCGGTCCTGGTAACCGTTAAAGTGAACCGAGTCTGCAGACTCGGATGGACAGGTAATAACAACAGTAATAGTACCCGACTGAAAATTCTCATAGAGTATGTAGAATATGGAACAGAGACTCAGTGAGATCTCAGAACTTTTTAGAGTTTCTCACTGAGATCTCACTGAGTCTCTGTTCCATATTCTACATACTCTATGAGAATTTTCAGTCGGGTAGGCAAGAATTTCCTACTCAATTTCTACTACTACTACTATTACTACTCTTGCTATAGTACTACAGTTATGACTACTAGTGATATTACTACTACTACTAACTACTATATTTAACATGATTACTACTGTTACTGCTAATATTACTGCTACTACTACTACTAACATTCGTACTGTCACTGCTATTACTATTGCTGTTACTACTGCTGCTACTACTACTACTACTACTACTACTAGTGCAATTATTATCAGTAATACTATTACTACTGCTACTACCACACTACTACTACTTCTGCTACCATTACTATTGCTACTACCTTTACTACCGCTGCTATCTTTACAACTACTACTACCACTGTTACTACTACTACTTTACAGATAGTAATATGATTACTTTGTACAGGAATAACGGAACGTGTGGATTACCGGCCGGGATCGGGTCGTCAGGATTTGTTTCCCGACGCACAGCTGAACCTTTGCGATGTACCGTGTCAAGTGGAGTCGGTTCAGACCAGGATCAGTTTAGCCACGGCCAGTGTTGCTAATACCTGCGATAGAGACACCTACACTGTCGAGGTGAATATTAGTTCAGTAACTAGTCAGTAAGTTAGTTAGTAAGTTTACTAGCTAGATACCTTGTTCGTTAGTTCGTTAACGATACTATCAAGCACTATACTATGAATTAGTTATTAGTAATGAGTAAGCTGGGCAGTGACTGTTCAACTAGTTAGTTAGTAGTGTTAGGCAAGTCCATTAGCTAGTTAGTTTTTTTGTTCGTCTAGCAGCTACACTGTCGAGGTGAATAACAGTTCAGTAAAAACTAGCTAGTAGCCAAGTTAGTAAGTTTACTAGCTAGTTAGCTTGTTCGTTAGTTAGGAAGCAAACACTGTCAAGTACTTAACCGTAAGTTAGTTTAGAGAGTTAGTTGGTTAGTAATTAGCAAGTTGGCACCTGATTAGTAAACTAGTTAGCTAGTCATGCATCTACATTATCGAGGTGAATATTAGACACTAACTAGTCAGTGAGCTATAAGTAAGTTAACTAGCTAGTTTGATCGATCGTTAGTTTACTGTCTACTGTACCAAGCACTTGACTACTAGTTAGTCGATTAGTGAGTTAAGTTGGTTAGTAATTAGTAAGTGAGGAGCTGATTAGTCAACCAGTTAGTGAATTGTGTAGTTAGGCGTCTGAACTATCGAGGCTAATAGTAGTGAACTAACTGGCTAGTAAGTTATTAGTAAGTTGAGTAACTTGTCCGTTAGTTAGGCACCTATGCTGTACAAGTAAATTATTGCTTACTAACGATGTTAGTTGATTAGCAAGTTGACTGTTTACAGAAGTTAGCTGCAGTGATTAGCAAGTTTGAAACTGATTATTTATTAACTAGTTCGTTAATTAGTTAGCAACAGTATAAACTTCAGTTACTAAAATACTTTGTACTGGGTTAATTACTTACAAGTTAATTAACTTAATTACAGTCTTAACTTGGCTTAACTGCTAACTTACTTACTGTACTACATCTGAAGCTACTTACCGATTATTGACTTATTTAGTTGCCAACTGACTTACCCATAATCTTTAATGCACTAATTATTTGAATTGCTACTACTACTACAACTGCTTGTACTACTACTACTTTTACTACTAACTCTACTACTACCACTACTAATACACATACTACAACTACTTCTACTACTTTACTACTACTACTACTACTTTTACTATTACTACTACTACTACTACTTCTATTACTTCTATTAGTACTGCTGCTGCTACTACTACTACTACTTCTACTGCTACCACTACTACTACTTAATAGGCTTGATGTTCAAGTAAAAAATGATATTAATTTATTTCATGAATATTCTAGAATCAACGTAAGCTGTGTGGAGCGAATAGCGAAGCCGTCGACTTGCTACCGGCTCCAGGACCCACCGCTGAATGGACTAAAGACCTGACAACCAATCAGAACGCTGAAGCTGATCAAGTAACGCAAATAATAATAATTCCAGCCAATAGTATGAAACTTCTATATGCTATCGATAACATTTATTATTTATTTCTTGCTATACTGTTACTACTACTATTACTACTGCCATTGCTCTTACTACTACAATGTGTAATACTGCTAATACCATCACTACCACTACTTTTACTACTGTTACTACCATTAATGCTTCTGCTACTGGTGCCAGCGCTACTGTTCCTGATATTACTGCTACTACTACTACTACTACTACTATTACTACCACTACTTTTACTACTATTTTAATACTACTGGTCAATACGGTACTGCTACTACTACTGCTATTACTATTACTATCACTATTGATATTACTGCTGCTACTGTTATGTCTACAACTATGTCCACTACTATGGCTACTACTGCTGCTCCTCGTATTCCCACTACTACCATGACAATTATAATTTATACTGCTACTGCTAATTCTACTTCCTTTACTACTACTTTTGTTACTACTTCGAAGGTCTACGATTTCGACGGTCAGACGGGTGCAGTGATTCCTGCTGAAGTGCTGCCACACAACCTGACGCACAATTTCACGGTGAGCGTCTGGTTGAAACATCAGCGCAATCCTGTCCAGGACAAACACTTGAAGGAACACATTCTCTGCACAGCCGATGATCATCAAATGAATCGCCACCATTTCGCTCTGTTCGTACGCAACTGTCGCCTGATTCTGCTCATCAGACGCGAGTTTGGAGACGGCGATTCTAAGAGTTTCCGACCTGCTGAATGGCGCTGGAAATTGCCGCAGGTAAATTTACTGATGGATTGGTCGGTTTGATTTGATTAGTGATTGGTCGACTGATTCATTCGTTCACGCACTCAGTCATTCGTTCATTCACTGTTGCATGTGATTCGTTCGTTCATTCAATCACCGGTTCATTCGACTGTTCATTCGTTCATTCTTTAGCGTAATCGATCAATTATTCGCTCGTTCACTCATTCATTTATTCATTCACTCGTTCGCTCGTCCATTAATTCGTTCGTTCGCCCGTCCACTCACTATTTCATGCGATTCATTCTTTCGTATGTCAGGTTACTTGTTTCTTCATTCATTCATTCATACCCTTGTTCATTCACTCACTGATGCACTCGTTCACTCAACTATTCCATACGATTCATCCATTCGTTCATGAATTCACTCACTCACTGATGCACTCGTTTACTCGCTATTTCATACGATTAATCCGTTCGTTCATGAATTCACTCACTCACTGATGCACTCGTTCACTCACTGTTTCACACGATTCATCCGTTCGTTCATAAACACACTCACTCATTCATACGTAAATTCGCTTGCTCACCCACTGTTTCATGCATTCATTCACTTACTCGACCATTCATTCATTCCTTCCTTCCTTCCTTCACTCGTTACTACATATTATCAATCTAAAATACAACTTAATCCTGACAATAATTCTTGAATCGTGTAACAAGGTCTGCGACGGTGACTGGCATCATTACGCTGTTTCCGTCGAGTTCCCCGAAGTGCAGCTCTACGTTGACGGACGTCCATTGGCTAGCGACAAAAACAATCCGGAAATTATCGATGATTGGCCACTGCACAACAGTCACGGAATCAATACCACCCTCACTATTGGTGCATGCTGGCAAGGTCAGTATCCAATCAAAAATTTCATTAATTAGAACTATATTCCTAGTTTTGAATTTTACTAAGTAGTTCAGTTATAATTAATTATAATAATAATAAGTTAATAATAATAATAATAATAATAATAATAATAAATAATAATTCATTTTTCTTGATTCTTTTTAATGTGATTGGTTATTCAGACATATATATTAATAATTTTATTGATGTATGTTTTAGGATCGCAGAGCCGCATGCAGCACTTCTTGCGAGGATCTATGGCGGGTCTCTCTGTTTTGATTGGCAAAACTGAACTTCCAGATGTTTTGAGTTGTTTCCACAAGTGCAAGGAAAACCTGGAACCCCCACCGATGGAACTACTGCAGCCCGGAATGGAAATCCTCAATAACAATGGTGAAAATATGAAATTTAAGGAATTTAGTCCGCATAAGTTGTAGCGAATAGTTGTAGATGACAGTAAAATAATTATAATAATAATAAGCAATTTAAATAATAATTTTTGTATAAAAACATAAATAGCGTGAATGGTACAATAAACCTTAACAAATGAAATTTAATAATAATTTTAATAATATATGATTGATTTGTGTATCCAGAAGTGCTATTGTCCCGTCATTAATTTTTTTCAAGTATGTAGTTCGAATATGGCCAGTCTTCACAATGACGGGACAATGGATGAAGATAGGACTTGCTCAAATAGACTTTATGACTTAAATATTCAAATTAACTTTTATATGAATTAGTTTACTAAAAAATATTCCATTATATTGCTTAGTTATTGCCTTTAACCGAAAAAAACGCTATTGTTCCGTCATTAGTTTCTTGGGGTATTTAATCTCCACTAGGCTAGTCTTCGAAATGACGGGACAGTGGATAAGCATACGACTTAAAGGATTTACAACTTAATTTATATTAAACTAATGAAAAAATTAACTAGGCATTGATCAGTTATCCAAATTTCAACCAAAATTTCAAAATTTTTATTATTATATAAATTAATATATTTAACAGATCTTACGGAACTGACTCTGGAAGGAGACAACAAAACCAATCTGGAATCCATGTTCCGTAAAATTGCCTATGCCAACGAACGAGACTTCCCGACTCCCGGCAAAAGATCCCTACGCATCTCTACAAGCATTTTGTAATAAATATGTCTTATAAAATTATAATTAAATAGTTGTTTCATTATAATAATTCGTCACTTTTCCCATAGGTGCACTTCAGGCCGAACCCTGAAGATCCCAGTGCTGGAGAGTTTCATTTCGGTTCAGGCCAGTCCCTTGCCGATCATCTCCGTCTTCGGGAACGGTTCGTCGAACCGTGGCTACGAAGAGCTCGTAGCGGGGGTCCCGCTGTTTAGCGACGTTCGCATTCAAGTGAGCAGTGCGGAAGATGCTATTGAATCATCGTCTGAAGAAGACGAATCTGAAGATGAAGTCGATACTAGAGATATGCCGCAGAAAGTTGATTCATGCAGTGTTTCAGTCTATCCCCCGCTGAATCCGGATCATGAGGATCTGAGCTGGCCTGTTGCTTTGACTCAGAAACTTAGTATTGAGGCTAAAGCGACCCAGGATGGCCTACTGCTTAGCGGCAAAGAGTTCACGCATCACTATGAACAAGTCAGTAGAAAAGTTTTAGTGTTATTATTATTAATACTATTATAATTATTTCTGCTACTACTACTGCTACCACTTTCACTACTACTACTACTACTACTACTACTACTACTACTACTACATCCACTGCTACTGCTAGTACTACTACTTCTACAACTACTAATACTTCCACTGCTACTGCTATTGCTATTGCTACTGCTACTGCTACTGCTACTACCATAACTTCTACTACTACATCTACTTGTACTGTTGCTACTACTACTACTTCCACTGCTACTGCTAGTACTACTATTTCCACTACTACTACTGCTGCTACTGCTACTGCTACTACCATTACTTCTACTACTTCATCTACGTGTACTGTTGCTACTACTGTTACTTCTACTGCTACTGCTAGTACTACTACTACTATTGCTACTACTAATGCTACTATTAGTGCTTCCACTTCTAATATTACTAATATAACTACTACTTTTACTAATATATGTATTATGATAACTACTATTACTTTTGTTATTTATCTTAATATTTAAATGCTAATTACTACTTTTTATTGCCCAGATCCTTCATCAAGTGAAGTACAACAACCGCAAGCCAGCCTATTACTTGACTCGAGCCTTCAAACTAGTTTGCTCACTAGTGAACGGACGTTTTCTCAGCAACGAACACGTCCACACGGTAACTTCATCTAATTTGCTACTTACTAACTACTACCAATAGCATTACTACTACTCAACTAATAGCGACTAGAAGAGTTATACTAATACCTGACTAACTTTGTAACTGCAGTAGCTAAAATAGTAGTTTCTGTTAATTTATGAATCAGCAAGTCATTGTGGACCTCCCGTATTTGACTACTTATTAACTATTACTACTCAACTAGTAGCAACTAGAAGCACTAGTGCTACTACTTGACTAACTTTGCAATAGAAATTTACAACTCTAGTTACTAAAATACTAATTTACTATTAATTTATGAATCAGCAGATCACTGTGGACCATCCCCAGTTGGCTACTTATTAACTACTACTAATAGCACTACTTCTACTACTCAACTAATAGCAACTAGAAGGACTAGTGCTACTACTTGACTAATCTTGCAATAGAAATTTGTAATTCTAGACACTAAAACACTATTTTACTATTAATTTATGAATCAGTAAATCACTGTGGACCATCCCCAGTTGGCTACTTATTAACTACTACTAATAGCACTACTTCTACTACTCAACTAATAGCAACTAAAAGGGCTAGTGCTACTACTTGACTAATTTTGCAACAGAAACTTGTAACTCCAGTTGCTAAAACACTATTTTCTGTTGTTTTATGAATCAACAGGTCACTGTGGACCATCCCCAGTTGAACCACATGGACCACGACTTCCCTCACGATACCAAGTCGCCTGATTCGACGCTTCCCACCTCCGCCGTCAGCCAGGGCAGCACTATTCCCAAATCTACCCCTGAAAAGACTTCAGCAAACCCCTCGACTACTACATCCACCGGTACAGTCATGTTCATTAAAGAAATGGGTACAGCATGGGAAGGCTGAAAGTCAATTTTTTTGCAGTTTACAGAATTATTTATGCATTGAATCTGGTTGGGAAATTTTGAACAAATTAATGTATTTTATCAATTATTATGAAAATATTCTTGCAAAAATTAAGGAAAAATGAAGTTTAACCAACTCATGCTGTACGCTATTTTTATGAGGATGACTGTACGTTGTAAAGATTCAATAAAAAAATTGACGAATTTATTGATAATTTAACTTGTAGAAGGACCTCAGCCGCAGCAGATTGTCCTACGGCAGCACAGTGACCCCCTGCCGGCTCACGCTCAGCTCGTCCAGCACCACGTTGACCTTCGACCTCCCCAGATAATTCCCGACGTTTACATGGGAGCCGGTATGGCTGTCCCCGGGAAAATGTCTGCTACACTTTCTGCTGGTTCCAGTAAGTACTTCACCTCTAACCCTTGCCTAGAGACACGTTTCGTAAGCTAGAGAAGATAGTAAACTATTTATTTAATTAAATTTATCATTAAAATTAAACGAGTAAAGTTAGTTAATTTGATAAATAAATTTGTTCATTACAGGCCACACTGTAACTACGATAGTTGTAGTTTGCGCTGGATTCCTCATCGCGATGGTGACTCTGGGAATAGTTCGCGTCCGCGCCGCTAAGCGTCGCACGCAGTCGGAGGAATCCGCTGCTGATACTGAGATGGCCTGGGACGATTCCGCCCTCACTATCACCGTCAACCCTATGGAAACTATCGATAGTTTGGAGAAGGCGACCATGACGAGGGGTCGGGTAGTTGCCGACGACTCCGACTCCGACGACAGCTGCCATGGCAACGACTCCAGCGACGACGACGACGCTGACGACGATGACGACGACGACGGGCCCGGCTGCAAGTCCCATGACCTCGAATGGGACAACTCGACCTTGACTATTTAAAACCATACAAGGTCAAGGTCAACAAACTTGGGAAAATAATTTTTTTGTTTTGCATTTTTTTAAAAGGAATTGATGTATTTCAATGGCTGTGTTAGCAGAAAATTAACATTTGACTACTTAATTTGGATTTCAATTCAACTACTAAAATCTTTACTTCCAAGCTAGAAAAAAAAATCTGCTTTTTGTATAATTAATTTGGAAATTTTTCAGCAGCTTAAATAACTCTGCACAAGTTAGGGAAGGAATCAGCCATTGAAATCTACACAAAAATATAACTAAAAATAAGCATTAATCACATTCCATGTAATCTCTCTATTGTCTGTGTAACTCTATTTCAAACCTAATTTTTCAGGATTTTTTTTTTTGGAAGGATTTCAATTTGTCCCTGTTTGATTCTAGCCATATCAGTGCGTGATTTATTACGCAGCTTTTCGATTTATTAGGTTTTTTTTTCTCGCTTTTATTCCTTCTTAGCTTTTTCTTCTTTATGGGAGAAACTTAAGAAAAAGACACAACTTTTTATTAAAAACACATTAATTCAAGTGTTGTTGTTGGTACCCCCCCGCCCCACACCCCGTTTATTACTAATAGCCCAGTTTTTGACTTTTACTTAAAAATCACCTTGCATGGAGCAAAGAAAACATCAAATGGCTGTTGTTCGTTCATTTTCAAAACAATTTTAAGATAAAAAGTTTCATTAGTAATCGAGCAGAAAAGTAAAAAAAAAAACATTCGTGTTCGTGTAATCTATCATGTGGTGAGTGATATTACATGATCCATATAACTGTTTATGTTGAATTTTCGTCTCTACAAGGTCAGATCCCAGCGTGGGAAAAAAATCCCCACCGTGGGAAAAAAGTCCAGACCGTGGGAAAAATGTCCCGACCGTGGGAGAAAAGTCCAGACTGTGGGAAAAATGCAATATTCATAAGGAAAAAAAAAAATTTTTAAAAATTCCCCATATAGTTAGAATTCTAGCACTTCGTGGGAGAAAAATCCCAACCGTGGGAAAAATGTCCAGATCGTGGGAAAAATGCAATATTCATAGGGGATTTTTTTTTAAATTTCGCATATAATAAGAATTTTAGCACTTCGTGGGAGAAAAGTCCAGATCGTGGGAAAAAAATCCCGACCGTGGGGAAAAATCCCGACCGTGGGAAAAATGCAAAATTCATCCGGAAATTAAAAAAAAAAGTTTCCATATATTTGGAATTTTAGCACTTCGTGGGAGAAAAATCCCGACCGTGGGAAAAATGTCCGGAGCGTGGGAAAAAAGTCCAGACCGTGGGAAAAATGCAAAATGCATGGGCCAAAAAAATTTCAAAAAAATCCCAAAACAGTTAAAGTTCTAACACTTCGTGGGAGAAAAATCCAGACCGTGGGAAAAACGTCCCGACCGTGGGAAAAATGCCATATTCGTGGGAAAAAAAATTACAAAAAAATAAGAGTGTGTATAAGGAACAAGATGGAGATGGCAATGAAGATGAATTAGAGACATTCTGGGTTACACACTTGATTACACCGTTATCATTAAGACGCTTAAAGAGACACATAGTCTTTTTTTACGGTACTTTTTATGGTGTTTTTTTAGCCCATTAGATTCTCTTGGTATAAAAACTAGGAAAAAATATAAGAAAAAGGTTTAGCAAGTAAGATAATACGTAAAATAATTTTATAAAATATTTTATGTGAATATAAGTAAATTTTCGTGTGTGGAAAGATCCTAAGGATCGATAGAAGTTGCTTACAAATGGGCTGATATGAAGGTTTTTCTGTTAAAAAAGTTAGAAAAAAAAGGATCAATTCTAAGAGGATAAGGATCCTTTTTTTGTTTTCCCTGCAAACTGCAATGGGGAAATGTGGGAAATTTGGCCAGGATCGGGATGGTTCCTTTTATTGGAGTCCCCTTGAAAAGTAAATGGAGAACAGCCATTGAGCCGAGTTGGCCTTTTGGTCCATTTAAAGTTACACGAGATAACAGGGAAAGCAGCAGTGTTGCCACTTTGGAGGGAAATTCCCTGGAAAAGGGAAAAATGAGGTCTAGAAAGAGAACAATAAGAAAACAGGGAAAAATGGAAAATCTAGAAACGGCCTTATATCATAGAACGGACAGGAAAAAGGGAAAAATAAAGGAAAAGGGGAAATCTAGAAACAGCCTTATATCATAGAACGGACGGGAAAAAGGGAAAAGTAAAGGAAAAAGGGGAAATGGGGTCTCAAAAGAGAACAATAAGAAAAGAGGGAAAAAGGGGAATTCTAGAATACCCTTAAATCATAGAGTGGACGGGAAAAAGGGAAAAGTAAAAGAAAAGGGGAAATGGGGTATAAAAAGAGAACAATAAGAAAAGAGGGAAAAAGGGGAAATCTAGAAATGCCCCTATATCATAGAACGGACGGGAAAAAGGGAAAAGTAAAGGAAAAGGGGAAAAAGGGGAAACTGAAAAGTGGATACACTGGAAAGCAGACGAGATGATAACAGATGATAATAGGTTGCATTCATTATACAATAAAATTATTTAGAATAATTATTAGTTGAGTAGTAATCCGGACTGCTAATTAGGTAGTAGCTATTGGACTTGTTATTTTACTAGTATATTCCACAGAACGAGTAATTAGTAAGTTTCTGGTAGATAGTAACTAGCTAAGTTACCCCCAGTAGTAATTAGCTGTTAGCTTTAAGGGCCTAGTTAGTTATTACTATCGCTTAGCAACGCTTACGACTTAACCAAACTTTGAATAAATTTGAATCAACCATTAATATAAATACGAAATATTTTAAAATAATTAGTTTAAATTGAAATACATTAATGAAAATACGCAAAATTAATATAAATCTAATTTACAATTATAGATTAATATTAATACATAATTATATTACGTAATTATGAATTTTATTATATTAATTATATATTATCAAAATTACGATTATTAACAGTGTTTCCACTTTTCAGTTTCCCTTTTTCCCCTAAATTAAATTTTTATTAATTAATTAATTAAAAGTTTAGAGTTTCATTCTAATTTTAACAAAATTCGCGACATTAATTAATGAATTTAATTAATTCAGTGAAATTAAAATTTGAAAAATAAATAATAAAATAAACGATAAAAATCAAATGGAGTGAAACAACAGTAAAAGATACGAAACAAAACTTACAGTAGAGAACGAAACTAAAACGCGCACCTCTCTATAGCGGACACCATTATTAAATCAACTTCAAAGAAATTTACAACTTTCTTTACACCAAAATCTTTCTTGAATTTTTCTGTGATTTTTAGAAGTATTTTAAAGCGAAAATTTGCTGTAAATATATTTTATACGACTGTCCGTAGTAGAGGGAACAGTCTTGAGTGTCTAAGGAATATCCCAAAGGCGCACCTCTCTATAGCGGACACCATTATTAAATCAACTTCAAAGAATTTTGCAACTTTCTTTACACAAAAATCTTTCTCGAATTTTTCTGTGATTTTTAGAATCATTTTCAGGTGAAATTTCACTTTCAGTATATTCTAAACGACTGTCCATAGTAGAGGAGTTGGTCTGCAGTGGCTACGGCACGGTTCAAAGGTGCACCTCTCTATAGCGGACACCGTTATTAAATCAACTTCAACGAATTTTGCAACTTTCTTTACACCATAATCTTTCTCGAATTTTTCTGTGATTTTTAGAAGTATTTTAAAGCGAAATTTCGCTGTAAATATATTTTAAACGACTGTCCGTAGTAGAAGGAACAGTCTTCAGTAACTTTCTTGGAATAAGGTTTACATCCATTGAAACTACAAAGGAAAATCTAAGGGAATGTTTTATTACCTACTACAACAACTACCACCAGTACTTCAACAACCACTACTGCTACAACTATATTTTCTGCTATTAAAACTACACCCCTACTAGTACTACTTCTTACTATTACTATACCTGCTAGTCCTACTACGGCTACCACTGCTACTACTACTACTACTATTGGTACAGAAAACTACTGCTGATATATTGGCACTGTATACTACTACCGCTACCACTACTATTCTTATTTTACTGTTACTACTGCTACTACTAGTAATGCTGCTACTTGTGCTACTTCTTTTTCTACTACTACTGCTGCTACTGCTACTACTACTAGCACTACTAGCACTACTACTACAACCAGCACTATTACTACTACCACTACTACTACTACTAGCACTATTACTACTACCACTACTAGTACTACTATTACTACTACCACTACTACTACTACTGCTACTAGTACTAGCACTACTAATACTACTAGCACTATTACTACAACTGCTACTACTACTATTAGTACTACTACTAGTAATACTACTACTAGTACTACTACTACTAGCACTATTATTACTACTACTACTACTACTACTACTACTACTACACTGTGTCTAACGACTACTAGACGACATCCACTGATTGCAGCTCTATTCGAAAACACTGAATACTGATAATGGAGAATTCAGTTAAAATTTATGTTCATTAAGATTGAATGACGCTAATGAGAATCCTAACGAACTTATGGCGGGAAAGACTTTCAACTTTCAAACGATTCAAACAGCGGGTCCGCAACTCTCGTCTAAACCATTAGAGCAGATTATCTGATAACAGGTTGATCAAGGGGTCGGAAACTTCCAATAATCTTCGTACACCTAGGTCATGTTATCGCTGTTATCAACCTGTTATCTCCGTGTTATCATATGTTATCAAATAAACTTCGTACGCTTTTCCTCGGAGTTTCGGACCCCTTGAGGTTGATAACACGGTGATAACAGTGACACTTGGGAAGATTGATAATATCGAAACGTTAAGAATAATACAAAAACTATACTAATTATTACCAAGGGGTCCGAAACTTCTAATAATCTTCGTACACTTAGGCCGTGTTATCACTGTTATCAACCTGTTATCTCCATGTTATCACGTGTTAACAAATAACCTTGGTACACCTAGGCCGTGTTATCACTGTTATCAACCAGTTATCTCCCTGTTATCACGTGTTATCAAATAATCTTCGTACACCTAGGCCATGTTATCACTGTTATCAACCTGTTATCTCCATGTTATCACGTGTTATCAAGTAATCTTCGTACACTCAGGCCGTGTTATCACTGTTATCAACCTGTTATCTCCATGTTATCTCCGTGTTATCATATCATCTTCATACACCTAGGCCGTGTTATCACTGTTATCACTGCTATCAACCTGTTATCTCCATATTATCATATGTTATCAAATAATCTTCGTACACTATTCCTCGGAATTTCGGACCCCTTGATTATTACGAATTTCAGTATAATTTCTTCTATATTTGTAATAATTACTAAGAAATTACAATTAAAATAATACACAAAATTAACAATAATTATGGTGGTATTAATTGTTTAATAATTTACAAATTATTATAGCAAAAACTAAGGCACATTAATAATAATAATTACAAATCGTAATATATATTTTATTTTAAATAAATTATTAAATTAAAAAAAATAAATTTTATTTAATATATTATTAATAAATTATAATTATAATATTATTATTATATATACTATAATATATTATACGTTCATCTAATAAATAACAGGAAATAATCAATAAGAATAAAAATTAATATTCAAAATAACAATAAATAATAATAATAATAATAATAATAATAATAATAATAATAATAATTACGAATTTTCATTTATTTACACGTGTATATGTAATAAATCACCAGAAATGGTAATAATTTAACTAATTTATTTTTATCAACATGTTATCAAGTGTTAATAGCCTATTACCAAGCCACTGTTACTATCACTCAACGTTCTATTCTATACGTATGGTTTTCTCCCTTTGTTATCCGAGGTTATCAACGTGTTATCAAGTGTTAACAGCCTATTCATAAGCCACTGTTACTATCACTCAACGTTCCATTCTATACGTATGGTTTTCTCCCTTTGTTATCCGTGGTTATCAACGTGTTATCAAGTGTTAACAGCCTATTCATAAGCCACTGTTACTATCACTCAACGTTCCATTCTATACGTATGGTTCTCTCTCTTTGTTATCCGAGGTTATCAACGTGTTATCAAGTGTTAACAGCCTATTCATAAGCCACTGTTACTATCACTCAACGTTCCATTCTATACGTATGGTTCTCTCTCTTTGTTATCCGAGGTTATCAACGTGTTATCAAGTGTTAACAGTAATGAGTTTCCCGGATATTCAGATAATCCGGATACGAAATTTAATCCGAATAGTAAAAAATATTTTTACGATTTTTCCAGTAAGGAATTTACTTACTTGACAAGATACCACTCTTCACCATGGAACGTTACTTTTCCAAAGAAATGGAGAAGCACGTAAACAGGTTACTAAGTTCTTGTATCGAACTTTGGCTCTGCTCTAAAGTCCCTAAACTCAGTAATTACTTGGTAAACTATGAAATAGTTTGTTTAATAGAAATAGTCCATGGTTTTACTCGACAATCTAAGTATCGAAAGAATTCGCACCGTTACAAAGTACGGAACAGAGGAACGTTCAAAATGGGATCGCCTACACTGTTATCTGAAAGGTCCTGTTTCTGGCCTTAACCGAGGTCCGACGTTTTTCAGGACCTCACTGTAAGAAACCGGACGTCAGGTTTAGAAACCGGACGTCTTGATAAAATTCCGGACGTTACACTTAAAAAACTGGACATTGACTTAAAATTCTGGACGTCAGGTCTAGAAACCGGACGTCTTGATAAAATTCTGGACGTCACGATAAAATTCCGGACGTTACACTTAAAAAACTGGACGTTGACTTAAAATTCCGGACGTCACGTTAAAAAACCGGACGTCTTGATAAAATTCTGGACGTCAGGTTTAGAAACCGGACGTCTTGATAAAATTCTGGACGTCACGATAAAATTCCGGACGTTACACTTAAAAAACTGGACGTTGACTTAAAATTCTGGACGTCGCTTTAAAAAACCGGACGTCTTGATAAAATTCTGGACGTCACGATAAAATTCTGGACGTTTAGTTGACTTAAAATTCCGGACGTCACGTTAAAAAAACCGGACGTCACGATAAAATTCTCGACGTTACACTTAAAATTCCGGACGTTGACTTAAAATTCTGGACGTCGCTTTAAAAAACCGGACGTCTTGATAAAATTCTGGACGTCACGATAAAATTCCGGACGTTGCACTTAAAAAACTGGACGTTGACTTAAAATTCTGGACGTCACGTTAAAAAAACCGGATATCTCGATAAAATTCTGGACGTCAGGTTTAGAAACCGGACGTCTTGATAAAATTCTGGACGTCACGATAAAATTCTGGACGTTACACTTAAAAAACTGGACATTGACTTAAAATTCTGGACGTCACGTTAAAAAACCGGACGTCTTGATAAAATTCTGGACGTCACGATAAAATTCTGGACGTCTTGATAAAATTCTGAACGTTACACTTAAAAAACTGGACGTTGACTTAAAATTCTGGACGTCACGTTAAAAAACCGGACGTCTTGATAAAATTCTGGACGTTACACTTAAAATTCCGGACGTTGACTTAAAATTCCGGACTTGGACAGAGAAAATTTTAGGACCTTTGGGATATAACAGTGTAGATTACATTATTAGCGGGAAAGATAGACTGTGATAGAAGTACTACACCGTAAATGAAGGTTCTGCTAAAACCTCATAGACAATAGACCTTATTCCAAAAAGGCCCTTGTAGACCATCCCCTCTACTACGGACGCTCGTATAAAATATCTTTGTCAATGAATCGACATGAAAATACGTCTAAAAATCGTCAAAAAATCTGAGAAACACTCTGGTATCCAAAAAAGTTCAAAATTTTGATCCACTGATTTAATAGAAGTGTCCGCTATAGTGAGGTGCGCCTTTGGAATAGGCCCTATAAGAAGGTCTACGTCGCTTGGTTTTTTTACCACAATCCGAAGAAATGTGACGATGACATTTTCAGACAAGTTTAATGGAAGCTTGTCTCATTCCTCTTGAAATACGCCGACTTCACAAGGTTTACCCGTCATATTCCAAGAAGGTGAATCCAGTATTGTGGATAAAATCTTGTTGGGAAAAATCTGGTGTTCGCATGCTAAGAGAACCGAGATATAGTTTATTTATTTTTTCCTATCTGGGAATCTAGAATATCTCATTTTTACTAGAGAATAGCATTCTCGATGATTTTGGAAGTTATATTACTCAGGGTCAAGATACAGTGTTTCCACTTTCAGTTTCCCCGTTTCACTTTCTTCCCTTATTTTCCCCTTTTTCCTCTCCGTACAAGAGTCCCAAGCATACTTGCAGATTTTCCCATTACCCTGTTTCCTTATGTTTCCCTTTTCAGGCCCCGTTTTCCCCTTTTTACAGGAAATTTCCCTGCAAAGTGGAAACACTGCTTCTATTCTATACGTATAATTTTCTCCCTTTGTTATCCTAGGTTATCAACGTGTTATCCGAATAATAGGAAATAATCAGTCAAAATAAAAAATCAGTATTCAAAATAAGAATAACTTACAATAATAATAATAATAATAATAATAATAATAATATTAATTACGAATTTCCACCTATTTACACATGTAAATGTAATAAATCACCGGAAATGAATATACATGTAATAATATACGTAATAATGAAATAAATAGATTTGTAATAAATCACCGAAAATGAATAGATATGTACAAGGGGTCCGAAACTTCCACTAATCTTCGTACACCTAGATCACGTTATCACTGTTATCAACCTGTTATCTCTATGTGATCTCCGTGTTATCATATGTTATCAATAATCTTCGTACACTTTTCCTTAGAGTTTCGGACCCCTTTGGAATATGTACTAATATATGTAATAATGAGATGAATAGATTTTTGATAAATCACTGGAAATGAATAGATATGTACAAGGGGTCGGAAACTTGCAATAAACTTCGTACACCTAGCTCATGCTATCACTGTTATCAATAATCTTCGTACACTTTTCCTTAGAGTTTCGGACCCCTTTGGATATGTGCTAATATATGTAATAATGAAATAAATAGATTTTTGATAAATCACCGGAAATGAATAGATATGTAATAATATAAGTAATAACGAAATAAATAGATTTGTAATAAATCACTGGAAATTACTAGATATGCACTAATATATGTAATAATAAAATAAAAAGATATGTAGTAGATCACCGGAAATGATTATATATATGTAATAATATATGTAAAAAATAGATAATAATATTATACATAAAATAAAAAATAAGTAAAATAAAAATATATAACAATATATGCAAAATAATAGTGTACATAAAATAATAGTATATGTAAAAAATAATAAAATAAATAGATAAGTAGTAAATTACCGGAAATGATTATATATGTACTAATATATGTAATAATGAGATAAATAGATTTGTAATAAATCACTGGAAATGATACTAAAACTAAGGGAAGAGATACAGGAGGGAAAAGCATGTGTTGTGTATGAAAAGATGGCCACCTTTGTTGGTAATAGGGATAGTACTTGGTTCACCTGGAGTTATCCGAGGTTATCAACGTGTTATCCGAGTTACTAACCATTATCAAGCGTTATCAGCCTATTTCCAAGCCACTATCACCATCACTTAGCGTTCTATTCACCACTTATGGCTTTCTCCCTTTGTTATCCGGGGTTATCGTATTAGAGGTTTATCTTGATTTGTAATAAATCAGTGGAAATGATAATAAAACTAAGGGAAAAGATACAGGAGGGAAACATGTGTTGTGTATGAAAAGGTGGCCCACCTTTGTTGGTAACAGGGATAGTACTTGGGTTCATCTGGAGTTATCCGAGGTTATCAACGTGTTATCCGAGGTTATCGTATTAGAGGTTTATCTTGATTTGTAATAAATCAGTGGAAATGGATAATAAAACTAAGGGAAAAGATACAGGAGGGAAACATGTGTTGTGTATGAAAAGGTGACCACGTGATGTTCTTATGTAAATGTAATTGCCCAAAAGAACAAAAGGCCATCAGAAAAACCCATAAGAGCGCAAAGGCATTTGTGAATAGAGCGATTTGCACCATAAAAATGTATGGCTGCCTTGTATTACACCATTTCCTCTCTCTCTCTGCTGTTATCCGTGGTTAACAGTACGTTATCAGAGGTTATCTAAATGTTGTTGTTCAGTGTTATCAGTGCATTGCTTTGTTGGTAAGAAGGATAGTAATGGGTTCATGTGGAGTTATCCGAGGTTATCACTATGTTATCAACTGTTATCAAGTGTTATCAGCCATTTCTTGACTCTATGTTCATTATCTATGGTTTTATCTCTTGTTATCTGAGGTTATTAACATGTTATCAAATGTTAACAGCCTATTACCATGCCACTATCACCATCACTTAACGTTCCATTCACTACTTACGACTTATTCCCTTTGTTATCCGAGGTTACCAACCATTATCAAGCATTATCAGCCTATTTTCAAGCCACTATCACTATCATTTAACGTTCTATTCAATACTATTGCCCTTCTCCCATTGTTATCCAAGGTTATCAACGTGTTATCCGAGGTTATCAACATGTTATCAAGCATTATCAGCCTATTTCCAAGCCACTATCACCATCACCTAACGTTCTATTCTATACGTATGGTTTTCTCCCTTTGTTATCATAGGTTACCAACCTGTTATCCGAGGTTATCAACGTGTTATCCGGGATTACCAACCATTATTAAGCATTATCAGCCTATTTCCAAGCCACTATCACCATCACTTAACGTTCTATTCAATACTTTTGGCTTTCTCCCTTTGTTATCCGAGGTTATCAACGTGTTATCAGAGGTTATCAAGGGGTAAGGCTAGTGAACGCTTGGCTGGAGTCGCATGGTGAGATAAATGCTTTGAATAACGTGACTCGCGTTCTGAATAACTTACTTCTCTTTATGGCACATCCTCACAGGACCGCAAAAAAAAACAAAAAAAATCAAGATTCTTGTAAGAATCTTGGCATTGATTCAAGAATCTTACAAGAATCTTGATTACGGGGGTTTGGAAATCTTGGATGTGGGCTAAGAATCTTAATGCTGAGTTCAGATTCTTTCAAGATTCTAAGTTCTGAGTTGGGATTCATGGTAAGAATCTTGGAACTGAGTTAAGATTCTTTTCAGATTCTTTTGGGATTCTTAATGGTGAGTTAAGATTCGTGGTAAGAATCTTGGAACTGAGTTAAGATTCTTTTGAGATTCTTAATGGGGAGTTAAGATTCGTGGTAAGAATCTTGGTACTGAGTTAAGATTCTTTTGAGATTCTTAGTGCCGAGTTGGGATTCGTGGTAAGAATCATGGAACTAAGTTCAGATTCTTTCAAGATTCTAAGTTATGAGTTGGGATTGACGGTAAGAATCTTGGTCCTGAGTTAAGATTCTTTTAAGATTCTTGATACTACCACCAATACTGGCTACTACTCATTACTATTACTATTATTAGGACTATTAGTACTTATACTACTATTGCTACTACTACTCTTACAATTAATAGTGCTACTACATCTACTACTACCACTTGTACTACAACTGTTTGGTACTAAGTAAGGATTCTTACAAGAATCTTAGTAGCGAGTTGAGATTCATGTAAGAATCTTGGATCTGGGCTAAGAATCTTGGCCTGAGTAAGGATTCTTGGTAAGAATCTTGAATCTGTGCTTAGAATCTGGTAAGATTCTTACAAGAATCTTAGTAGTGAGTTGAGATTCATGTAAGAATCTTGGATCTGGGCTAAGAATCTTGGTACTGAGTTAAGTTTCATGACAAGAATCTTAGTAAAGTGATAAGAATCTCTTGATTTAATTCAAAAGAATCTCTGAGAATCTCTAGAAACATCTTCTTTTCCTGAATCTTTGCTCAAGAATCTCTGCAAGAATCAAAAATTCTTTCGTAAGAATCTTCCAGGAATCAAGAACCGTATCAAGAATCTTTGCAAAAAGTAGAAAGTAGTAAACGAATCAAGAATCCTTCTCAAGAATCAAGAATCATATCAAGAATCTTTGCAAGAAGTGGAAAGTGGTAAAAGAAAAGAAGAATCCTTCTAAGAATCAAGAATCATACTTATGAATCTTTGTTAAAAGTAGAAAGTGGTAAACAAATCAAGAATCCTTCTCAAGAATCAAGAATCATATCAAGAATCTTTGCAAGAAGTGGAAAGTGGTAAAAGAAAAGAAGAATCCTTCTAAGAATCAAGAATCATACTTATGAATCTTTGTTAAAAGTAGAAAATGGTAAACGAATCAAGAATCATACTAAAAAATCTTTGCAAAAATTGGAAAGTGGTAAACGAATCAAGAATCCTTTCTAAGAGTCAAGAATCATACTAAAGAATCTTTGCAAAAAAGTAGAAAGTAGTAAACGAATCAAGAATCTTTCTTTTAGAATCTTCCAGGAATCAAGAATCCTTCTCAAGAATAAGAATCATATCAGGAATCTTTGCAAAAAGTACAAACTAGTAAACGAATCAAGAATCCATTCCAAGAATCCATTCTCAGTAATCTTTGCAAAGAAGTAGAAAGTAGTAAACGTATCAAGAATCCTTCTCGAGAATCAAGAATCATACTAAAGAATCTTTGCAAAGAAGTGGAAAATAGTAAACGAATCAAGAATCTTTCTGTTAGAATCTTCCAGAAATCAAGAATCATATCACGAATCTTTGCAGAAAAAAGTAGAAAATAGTAAAAGAATAAACAATCCATTCTAAGAATCCATTCCAAGAATCCTTTCCAAGAATCTTTGCAAAAAAGTAGAAAGTAGTAAACGAATCAAGAATCCATTTTTAAGGAATCCAATTTTAAGAATCCTTTCCAAGAATCCTTTCCAAGAATCAAGAATCATATCAAGAATCTTTGCAAGAAAAGTAGAAAGTGGTAAACGAATCAAGAATCCTTCTCAAGAATCAAGAATCCTTTCTCAGTAATCTTTGCAAAGTAGTAGAAAGTAGTAAACGAATCAAGAATCCTTTGGTATGAATCCTTTCCAAGAATTAATAACCATATCAAGTATTTTGTAAAGAAGAAGAGAAGTAGTAGTAAGTAGTAGTAAAAGAAAACGAAGAGCGACTGCTAATCAAGTTTGCTTAAGAATCTTCGTAAGAATCCTTTCTAAGAATCAAGAATCCTGTCTTAGTAATCTTTGCAAAAAGTAGAAAGTAGTTCAAGAATCAAGAATCCTTTCTCGGTAATCCTTACAAAGAAGTAGAACAGTAGTTCAAGAATCAAGAATCTTTCTGTAAGAATCCTCCAAGAACCAAGAATCATATCAAGAATCCTTGCAAAAAGTAGAAAGTAGTAAAAATTAAGAAGAATCCTTTCTAAGAATCAAGAATCCTATCAAGAATCTTTGCAAAAAGTAGAAAAGTAGTTAAAGAATCAAGAATTTTTCTGTAATAATTATCCAGGAATCGAGAATCCTTTCGTAAGAATCTTCCAGGAATCAAGAATCATATCAAGAATCCTTGCAAAAAATAGAAAAGTAGTTAAAGAATCAAGAATCCTTTCGTAAGAATCTTCCAGGAATCAAGAATCATATCAAGAATCCTTGCAAAAAATAGAAAAGTAGTTAAAGAATCAAGAATCCTTTCGTAAAAATCTTCCAAGAATCAAGAATCATATCAAGAATCTTTGCAGAGAAGTAGAAAGTAGTTCAAGAATCAAGAATCCTTTCTTAAGAATCTTCCAGGAATCAAGATTCACTCTCAGTAATCCTTGCAAAGAAGTAGAAATCAGTAATCCTTGCAAATAGTAGAAAAGTAGTTCAAGAATCAAGAATCTTTCTGTAAGAATCTTCCAAGAATCAAGAATCATATCAAGAATCCTTGCAGAGAAGTAGAAAGTAGTTAAAGAATCAAGAATCTTTCTGTAAGAATCATCCTGGAATCGAGAATCCTTTTGTAAGAATCTTCAAAGAATCAAGAATCATATAAAAAATCTTTGCAGAGAAGTAGAAAAGTAGTTAAAGAATCAAGAATCTTTCCGTAAGAATCCTTTCCAAGAATCAAGAATCATATCAAGAATCTTTGCAAAAAGTAGAAAAGTAATTCAAGAATCAAGAATCTTTCCGTAAGAATCTTCTAGGAATCGAGAATCCTTTCGTAAGAATCTTCCAAGAATCAAGAATCATATCAAGAATCCTTGCAAAAAGTAAGACAGTAGTTCAAGAATCAAGAATCTTTCTATTAGAATCTTCTAGGAATCGAGAATCCTTTCGTAAGAATCTTCCAAGAATCAAGAATCTTTCTGTCAGAATCTTTGCAAAGAAGTAGAACAGTAGTTAAAGAATCAAGAATCTTTCTGTTAGAATCTTCCAAGAATCAAGAATCTTTCTGTAAGAATCTTTGCGGAGAAGTAGAACAGTAGTTCAAGAATCAAGAATCTTTTCTTAAGAATCTTCCAGGAATCAAGATTCATTCTCAGTAATCCTTGCAAAGAAGTAGAAATCAGTAATCCTTGCAAAAAAGTAGAAAAGTAGTAAACGAAAAAGAAGAAGCGAGTACTAATCAAGTTTGCTGTACCGTTTGAAATGGATATTTACGGCGGGACATTGGCTGCTGCTGCTGCTGCTGAATACAGCTGCTATTCAATTACATTGCAACTGACATTCTTCCCAATACATAATGTCTCCACACATATACCCGCGCCCATAAAAAAAGGTGATAACACCTTCATAACATGTGATAACAGGTGATAACCAGCGATAAGTGAAGGCTATAGTGTCACGTGATACTTGAAGACCATAAAAAAGGTGATAACATGATGAGAACAGTTGATAACAAGCGATAAGTGAAGGCTATAGTGTCACGTGATACTTGCAGACCATCAAAAAAGGTGATAACACCTTCATAACATGTGATAACAGGTGATAACAAGCGATAAGTGAAGGCTATAGTGTCACGTGATACTTGCAGACCATCAAAAAAGGTGATAACACCTTCATAACATGTGATAACAGGTGATAACCAGCGATAAGTGAAGGCTATAGTGTCACGTGATACTTGCAGACCATCCAGAAAAGGTGATAACATGATGATAACAGTTGATAACAAGCGATAAGTGAAGGCTATAGTGCCACGTGCTACTAACAGACCATCCAAAAAAGCTGATAACACCTTGATAACAGATGATAACATGTGATAACAAGCGATAAGTGAAGGCTATAGTGTTACGTGATACTTGCAAACCATCAAAAAAAGGTGATAATACCTTGATAACACTTTCGTAACATGTGATAACAGGTGATGATCAGCGATAAGTGAAGGCTATAGTGTCACGTGATACTAGCAGACTACAGAGCAAGGTGATAACATCATGATAACAGATGATAACATCTCGATAACATGTGATAATAAGTGATAAGTGAAGGCTATAGCGTCACATGATACTAGCAGACTATGAAATAAAGGTGATAACAAATGATAACACCTTGATAACATGTGATAACAGATGATAACCAGCGTTAAGTTAAGGCTTTAGTGGCACGTGATACTTGCAGACCATCAGAAGGGTGATAACATGATTATAACAGATGATAACAGTTTATAACAAGCGATAGGTGAAGGCTATAGTGTCACGTGATACTAGCAGACTATGAAATAAAGGTGATAACAAATGATAACACCTTCATAACATGTGATAACAGATGATAACCAGCGTTAAGTGAAGGCTACAGTGTCTCGTGCTACTAGCAGACTCTCAAATAAAGGTGACAACAGGATGATAACAGGTGATAATACCTTGATAACATGTGATAACAGATGATAACCAGCGATAAGTGCTAGGGGTCCGAAACCCGTTGAAAAGTGTACGAAGAATATTTGATAACATATGATAACACGGGGATAACATGGTGATAACAGGCTGATAACAGCGATAACATGGCCTAAGTGTACGAAGATTATTAGAAGTTTCGGACCCCTTGGATAAATGAAGGCTATAGTGTCACGTGCTACTAGCAGACTATCAAATAAAGGTGACAACAGGATGATAACAGGTGATAATATCTTGATAACACATGATAAAAAGCAATAATAAATGCTATAATAGTAATTTTTGAAAAGCTCGAGTAGTATGCTCACTCCCGTTACTGCAACTGTGAGTAGCAAAGCATTACGGGGCTTCAGTTCAGTAGTAACACTGGATAATAACTTGATAACAGATGATAACGAGTGAGTGACCAGTGCTTCAACTTTTCAGTTTCCCTTTTTCCCCTCTTCCTTTGATTTCCCCTTTTCCCCTCCGTTCTATAATATAAGAGTATTTCTAGATTTCCCCTTTTTCCTCTTCTCTTGTTGTTCCCTTTTTAGACCCTATTTTCCCCTTTTCCAGGGAATTTCCCTCCAAAGAGGCAACACTCTGAATGACTGATACTGGAGAACAGCTGAGGTGTGATCAAATGGTGATAACAATATGATAATCATTGGTAAGATGACGATAATAGGTGAGAACGAGCGATAAATGAAGGATAAGAGGTTGTGATAGGTGTTGCAATGGTGATAACATTGATAACAAGTGATAATCGATGATAACAGATGATAACATTGATAAGAACTGATAACCGATGATAACAGATGATAACACCTTGATAACATGTGATAACAAGCGATAAGGAAGGCTTTAGTGTCACGTGATACTAGCAGACTATCCGAAAAAGGTGATAACAGATGATAACACCTTCATAACATATGATAACAGGTGATAACCAGCGATAAGTGAAGGCTCTAGTATCACGTGCTACTGGCAGACCATCCAAAAAAGGTGATAACTTGATGATAACATATGATAACAGGTGATAACAAGCGATAAGTGAAGGCTCTAGTATCATGTGCTACTAGCAGACCATCCAAAAAAGGTGATAACTTGATGATAACAGATGATAACACCCTGATAACATGTGATAAGAGGTGATAACCAGCGATAAGTGAAGGCTCTAGTGTCACGTGCTACTAGCACACCATCCAAAAAAGGTGATAACATGATAATAACAGATGATAACACCTTCATAACATGTGATAACAGGTGATAACAAGCGATAAGTAAAGGCTCTAGTATCATGTGCTACTAGCATTCCATCCAAAAAAGGTGATAACTTGATGATAACAGATGATAACACCTTGATAACATGTGATAACAGGACACGGATGATATTTCACACTTGGGAGATGACTTTTTTCAGTGAGACTTGTTAACAAGACACTGCTTTAATGAGCACTTTCAACCTGACTGGGTTTTACTACCTCTGCTTACTATTTTTTACTACTTTCTACAAACTACTAAAGTAGCTAAACTTTCATTATATACACTGTCGCGGACAAGGCACTTTCACGGATTCAAAATCCGTGAAAGTTTTCTTCAAGGATTCCAATCCGTGAAAAATCCCGTGAGATAGCTTAGAAAACACGGAGTTTTGCTGATCCTTGAAAATTTTTTTTCAAGGTTAGGGAATAGAGATCCGTGAAAATACCGTAGAGAAAAAAAGGCCCTTTCACGGATCTGTATTCTCAGACCTTGAAAAATTTTTCAAGGTCTGAGAATACAGACCCGTGAAAGTACCGCTGAGAAAAAAGCCCTTTCACGTATCTGTATTCTCAAACCTTGAACAATTTTTCAAGGTCTGAGAATACAGACCCGTGAAAGTACCGTAGAGAAAAAAGGCCCTTTCACGGGTTTGTCCGTGAAAGTGCCTTGTCCGCGACAATGTACATACAATTATAGAAAGAAATATTATAGTCAGCAAGGGTCCGAAACTTCCAATAATCTTCGTACACCTAGGCCATGTTATCACTGTTATCAACCTGCTACTTCCATGATGTCTCCGTGTTATCCGCATGTTATCAAATAATCTTCGTACACTTTTCCTTGGAGTTTCAGACCCCTCGATAGTAAGTATACAGTCCTACAGGGTCAGTGTTTCCACTTTTCAGTTTCCCGTTTTCCCCTCTTCCTTTATTTTTCCCTTTTTTCCCGTCCGTGGTATAATATAAGGGTGTATTTCTAGATTTCCCCTTTTCCCCTCTTCCTTTATTTTTCCCTTTTTTCCCGTCCGTGCTAAAATATAAGGGTGTATTTGTAGATTTCCCCTTTTTCCTCTTCTCTTATTGTTCTCTTTTTAAATCCCATTTTCCCCTTTTCCAGGATATTTCCCTCCAAAGTGGCAACACTGTACACGGTACAGAACATGAATTTAATATAAGGTCAACCAATTTTTCATCAGGTTATTATTACATGTATTGAATAACATGGGGGGGTCCGAAACTCCGAGGAAAAGTGTACGTTTGATAACATATGTTAACACGGGGATAACACGGTGATAACAGTGGCGGCATGACCGACAGTGTTGCCACTTTGGAGGGAAATTCCATAGAAAAGGGGGGAAATGGAGTCTGAAAAGAGAACAATAAGAGAAGAGGGAAAAGGGGAAATCTAGAAATACACCCTTATATTATAGCACGGATGGGAAAAAGGGAAAAATAAAGGAAGAGGGGAAAAGGGGAAATCTAGAAATACACCCTTGTATTATAGCACGGACAGGAAAAAGGGAAAAATAAAGGAAGAGGGGAAAAGGGGAAATCTAGAAATACACCCTTATATTATAGCACGGACGGGAAAAAGGGAAAAATAAAGGAAGAGGGGAAAAGGGGAAATCTATAAATACACCCTTGTATTATAGCACGGACGGGAAAAAGGGATAAATAAAGGAAGAAGGGAAAAGGGGAAATCTAGAAATACACCCTTGTATTATAGCACGGACGGGAAAAGGGGAAATCTAGACATACACCCTTGTATTATAGCACGGATGCGAAAAAGGGAAAAATAAGGGAAGAGGGGAAAAGGGAAACTGAAAAGTGGAAACACTGGTTTTAGGTTTCTTGAGTGGCTTGATTGTTTTATTGTCTTGTTCGGTGGGACAATAGGTTACTTCTTTCGTCTGCTGGATTTACTACTCACTACTTGCTACCACTACTACTACTATTATAGTTGCTACTCACTACTGTTATTGTTATTGCTGTTGCAGTTACTATCGGTTTCACTATCGTAATATTATTACTTGTAAAAGCACAACTTCTACAGCTATTGTCAGTACTATTGTTAGTACTGACATGACCAATACTACTAGCTACTACTCATTGCTATTACTAGTATTAGCACTTTTACTATTACTACTACAACTATTCCTCCTACTACTATTGCTACTACTACTACTACCGCTGTTGCTGTTACTACTACTGCTACTACTCCTACTACCACTACCACTGTTGCTGCAGTTACTACTACTAATACTACTGCCCCTACTATTCCTACTACGACTTCTACTCTTCCTCCTCCTCCTCCTACTACTACTCCTACTACTACTACCACTGTTGCTGCTAGTACTACGACTACTCCTCCTCCTACTACTACTACTACTACGACTGTTGCTGCTAGTACTACTACGACTACTACTCCTCCTCCTACTACTACTACCACTGTTGCTGTTACTACTACTCCTCCTCCACCTCCTCCTACTACTACTACTACCACTGTTGCTGTTACTACTACTACTACTACTACAAACAAACTTCCAAACTCGACCTACTGATTCTCTCAAGTCGACTGTGGTCATTGACTTCATAATTTTTTCGTCTGGCGTACTTCACAAAGTTAAGAATTTTTTTCAGTCCAAAGTTCATTCACATAAGAGAAGTTTATAAAAATGAAAAAAAAAATTAAAAATAATAAAAAATAATAATTAGTTTATAATATATAAGATAATTAATAGTAAACAACGCAATCAATATCAGAACAATTTAGTGTTTCCACTTTCATTTCCCTTTTTTCCCTCTTCCCTTATTTTCCCCTTTTTCTCTTCCGTACTAGAATACAGGCCGTTCGTTTAAATTTTCCCTTTTTCCTCTTCCAGACCTCGTTTTCCCCTTTTTTCAGGGAATTTCCCTATAAAGTGGAAGCACTGGAACAATTTATAGTTTTAAGAATCATATGAATACATTAATAATAAATAGATAAAATAGAAAAAATCCAATTAATAAATAATTTATAGATAAATTATAGTTTATAGTAAATAGTTAACCAAAATATTATTAATAATCGGATCCAAAAATAGCGAAATTTATACGAGTATATAAAATAAATTAAAATTCTAAATTCAATTTTAAAAATATTCCAATAAAATTAAATTTAAATTATAATATGTAAATAAATAATAAAAATAATAATATAAAATAAAATAATAAAAATAATAAAAATAAAATAAATAAAATAATAAATAAATAATACAAATAATAATATAAAATATAATAAAATGATTAAAATAATAAATAAATAATACAAATAATAAGATAAAATATAATAAAATGATTAAAATAATAATAAATAAAATAATAAATATAAAATAAAAAATACAAATAGTAGTTAATACTTATAATATTAAAATGTTCTTGTCTTTTGTGGACGGACGGCTTCTTAATGATAGTTGATAGTTGATGATAATGATAATTATAGTTGGCATGGGAAAATAGTTGGATAGTAACCGTAGTTGATAACAAAAGCTTTTGGCTTTGCCATTTGCGGTTTTGCCAAGTCGCTTGACCGCGGTCCCCGACGTCAATAACGTCACATTTGCATATGACATAACCCCACAGACTGTTATCCGTGGTTAACAGACGTGTCATCAACTGTTATCAGCCGAGAACAGTGGGATAAGAGTCACTAATGCCAATTATCAGCTGTTATTTAGGTGTTATAAAGTGTTATCATTGTATTATCCGTGGTTAACAAACGTGTCATCAACTGTTATCATCGGTTAATAATGGGGTTAATGTCAGCAATGCTAGTTACAAGCTGCAATTTAGGTATTATCAAGTCTGATAGCTCTTACTGAGTGTTATCAGTGGTTAAAACGTGTTATCATTTGTTATCAACGTATTATCAGTGGTTAAAACGTGTTATCATATGTTATCAGCTGTAATGAAATGTTCCATCAAGTGTTGTAGCTCTTACTGTGTGTTATCAGTAGTTCACAGTGTGTTATCAGTGATTAAAAACGTGTTATCTAAGGTTAACAAAGCGTTATCATGTGTTATCCGTGGTTAACATAGAGTTATCAGCTTAAATAAGTGTTTCATCAAGCGTTTTAGCTCTTATTGTGTGTTATCAGTGGTTAACAACGTGTTATCCGCTATTATCACTTCATTACTCTTCATTATTGGACCCTGTACGATTTTTAACTTTCAACTATCTATTTAGCTACTATACTAGCTCTTTACAGCGTTGTTATCTGATGTTACTATGCCATTATCTGATGTTATCACGTATTATTATGTGGACTGATGTCGTTTTCCCGCTTTAATTTCCCCTTTTTCCCCTCTTCCCTTATTTTCCCCCTTCCCCCCCCGCAATAGAATACAAGGCAGTACTTTCAGATTTCACATTTCCCTTTTCTCTTATTTTTCCCTTTTTCAGACCTCGTTTCCAGGGAATTTCCCTTCACTTTGAATTTCTCCTTTTTCCCCTCCGCATTAGAATACAAGGCTGTACTTTCAGATTTTCCATTTCCCCTTTCCCTTATTGTTCCCTTTTTCAGACCTCGTTTTTGAGGAATTTCCCTTCACTTTCAATTTCCCCTTTTTTCCCCTCCATATTAGAATACAAGGCTGTACTTCCAAATTTACCCTTTTCCCCCGTTCCCTTATTGTTCCCTTTAACAGACCCCACTTTCAGGGAATTTCCCTCCATTTTCAATCTCCCCTTTTTCCCCTCTTCCCTACTTTCCTCCTCTTTGCCTCAGCACTAGAATTACAAGGCTGTACTTCCAGATTTTCACTTTTCCCTTTTCTCTTATTTTTCCCTTTCCTTTTTCCGACCCCCCCCCCACCGCCCTTTTCCCCTTTTTCAGGGAATTTCCCCGCAAAGTGGAAACACTGATTGATGTGTAACCAGTCAGTAGGGGTAATGCTTTCGATTCCATTTCCAAACAAGGATCAAGTGAGAACCTAAGATTCGCAGGACCGTGTAATCCTCCCTGAGTGAATTCCATTAAACCATCCCTTCCTTCCCTTCTAATCACCCACGCAACTAGTAGTATTACTGTTATCCGTGGTTAACAAAGGGGTTATAGTCTAGCTTTAATTTAGCCACAGAGTAATCAAAAAGAAGTCATAATTTTGATAACAATGATAATGATAGTGATTATTTAAGACTAATAGTAACTTGAGTAGTGTTACTGTTATCCACGGTTAACAAAGCGGTTATAGTCCAGCTTTAACTTAGCCACAGAGTAATCAAAAAGAAGTCATAATTTTGATAACAATGATAATGATAGTGATTATTTAAGACTAATAGTAACTTGAGAAGTATTACTGTTATCCACGGTTAACAAACGGGTTATCATCCAGTCCTGTGTCCCTTTTACTCTATCAATTAATAATAATAATAATAATAATAATTGTAGTAATAATAAAAGAATCTTCCCTCTTTTCATACTTATCCACGTAACTAGTAGGATTACTGTTATCCGTGGTTAACAAAGGGGTTATAGTCTAGCTTTGACTTAGCCACAGAGTGATTAAATAGAAGTCACAATTTTGATAACAATGATAACGATAGTGATTATTTAAGACTAATAGTAACTTGAGTAGTATTACTGTTATCCGTGGTAAACAAAGGGGTTATAGTCTAGCTTTAACTTAGCCACAGTGTGATTAAATAGAAGTCACAATTTTGATAACAATGATAATGATAGTGATTATTTAAGACTAATAGTAACTTGAGTAGTGTTACTGTTATCCACGGTTAACAAAGGGGTTATAGTCTAGCTTTAACTTAGCGACAGGGTGATCGAATAGAAGTCATAATTTTGATAACAATGATAATGATAGTGATTATTCAAGACTAATAGTAACTTGAGTAGTGTTACTGTTATCCACGGTTAACAAAGCGGTTATAGTCCAGCTTTAACTTAGCCACAGAGTAATCAAAAAGAAGTCATAATTATAACAATGATAACGATAGTGATTATTTAAGACTGATAGTAACAACTAACTTTACTACTACTACTACTACTACTACTACACTAATAGCTACTACATACAACTATTACATAAATATATATATATAATATACTAATACAACTAATGCTACAACTGCTATTACTAATAGTAACAACCAATAGTAACTTGAGTAGTACTACTGTTATCCATGGTTAACAAACGGGTTATCATCAAGTCCTGCGTCCCTTTGACTCTAGTAATTAATATTAATAATAATAATAATCGCAGTAATAATAAAAGAATCTTTCCTCTTTTCAGTTATCCGCCAACTAGTAGTATTACTGTTATCCGTGGTTAACAAGAGAGTTATCGTCCAATCCTGTGTCCCTTTGACTCGAGCGATTAGTAATAATAATAATAATTGTATTAATAATAAGAGAATCTTTCCTCTTTTCACAGTTATCCGCGCAACTAGTAGTAGTACTGTTATCCATGGTTAACAAGAGAGTTATCATCCGATCCTGTCCCTTTGACTCGAGCGATTAGTAATAATAATAGTAGTTATAGGTACAATAAGGATCGTAGTACCTTACCTGATAGTAATTAATGATGATAGTATCACTGTTATCCACATTATTGGTACTACTACCAACGCTGCCGCTACTACAGTTACCACTGCTACTGCTTTCACTACTACTACTGGTACTAGTACTACTTGTTGCTACTAAGTGGTACTAAAATTACACCTACAAATACAACAACCACTACTACTACTACAGCTACTACAACTACCTACCCTGCTGCTATAATTACCTCTACTGCTACTACTACTACCACTTTTAATACCACTACCACTAACACATGTACTTCTACTGCTACACTACCACTTCTAATACTACTACTGCTTGTACTTTTACTGCTACAACTAACACTGCTGTTAATACTACTACTCCTGCCACTACAATTACCTCTACTGATACTACTACTACTACTACCACTTCTAATACTACAACATAAACTTCTACTGCTACAACTACCACT
The DNA here is from genome assembly GCA_002872375.1 of Eulimnadia texana. NCBI lineage: Eukaryota > Metazoa > Arthropoda > Branchiopoda > Diplostraca > Limnadiidae > Eulimnadia > Eulimnadia texana. Next base: position 1,163,154 of record NKDA01000008.1, read on the forward strand.
CTACTACCACCACCACTTCTAATGCTACCACTACTACTAATACTTTTACTTCTACTGCTACAACTAACACTGCTGCTACTACTACTACTCCTGCCACTACAATTAGCTCTACTGATACTACTACTACTACTACTACCACTACTACCACTACCACTTCGAATACTACCACTACCGCATGCACTTCTACTGATACTACTACTACTACTACTACTACTACTACTACTACCACTACTACTACTACCACTTCGAATAGTACCACTACCACATGTACTTCTACTGCTACAACTAACGCTGCTGCTGCTTCTACTACTACTACTACTACCACTTCTAATACTACTCCTACCACATGTACATCTACTGCTACAAGTACCACTGCTACTACTACCACCGCCGCTTCTAATACTACCACTACTACTACTAATTACTTTCATAACTTTACTCGCATTATTAATAAAGATATTGATTGATGTTTTATTAAAGTTATTACTTTTAATCTCAAAGACCCTGCGGCATAGTGAAATAGTCAACAGAAACTTTGTGTATCTTGTGCTTCTTTATAATTTTCCGCCTTTATCCTGTACATATTACAGTATATTCAGAAATTGATATTTACATTATTAATAGTCAGACAAGAAGCGTAGCAGCAGTCGATAGTACCCGACTGAAAATTCTCATAAAGTATGTAGAATCTGGAACAGAGACTCAGTGAGATCTCACTGAGAAACTCTAAAAAGTTCTGAGATCTTAAATTGTTTTTGAATGTTGTCAAAATACTGATTATGATGTAAGGTAGTAGCGCTAGAAATAGTAGTGGTAGTAGCAATAAAACTAGTAATAGTAGTAATAAAAGTAGACTAGTGGTAGTGATAGTAATAGTAGAACTCTCAGTGAGATCTCAGTGAGAAACTCTAAAAAGTTCTGAGATCTTTGAATTGTTTTGAACTTTGTTAAAATATTGATTATGATGTAAGGTAGTAGTGCTAGAATTAGTAGCGGTAGTAGCAATGAAACTAGTAATAGTAATAATAAAAGTAGACTAGTGGTAGTGGTAGTAATAGTTTAACTCTCAGTGAGATCTCACCTGAGATCTCACTGATTAGTTGCCCTTTAAATGACAACATTTGTAATAATAGCAATAATAATAATAATAATAAATTTTAATCATTAGTTTATTATTCACAGAGATATAACAATTTTTGAACTGAGATTATATCGAAGTAAATATTATGAAATTATCATCATATTATTAATATGATGAAAGGTAATATTAGTAATATTCAAGGGGTTCGAAACTTCCAATTAATCTTCGTACACCCAGGTCATGTTATCACTGTTATCAACCTGTTATCTCCGTGTTATCATATGTTATCAGATAATCTTCGTACACTTTTCCTCGGAGTTTCAGACCCCTTGGTAATATTACAGGATATATTTAACACAGTGCACAGTGTGTACTAATAATAGAAAATTACATTTATTAGAAAATACTGGCCACAATCAAGAAGGTTATGAAGACCTTTGTGTTGTTATTAAACTATAAAACTAAATTTTTAAATTTCCCTTTTCCCCTTATTTCCCCTCCACGCTAGAATATAAAACTGTTTAAATTTCCCTTTTCCCCTTTCCCCCCATTCATGCTAGAACATAGCGCTAAACTTAAATTTCCCCTTTTCCCCTTATTTCCCCTTTTCTCCCTCCGCGCTAGAATATAAAACTATTTAAATTTCCCTTTTCCCCTTTCCCCCCATTCATGCTAGAACGTAGTGCTAAACTTAAAATTTCCCTTTTCCCCTTTCCCCCCCCCCTTCATGCTAGAACATAGCACTAAACTTAAAATTTCCCCTTTTCCCCTCCGCGCTAGAATATAAAACTATTTAAATTTCCCTTTTCCCCTTTCCCCCATTCATGCTAGAACATAGCGCTAAACTGAAAATTTCCCCTTTTCCCCATATTTTCCCCTTTTTCAGGGAAATTCCCTGCAAAGTGGAAGCACTGGATCACAGAATTTTTATTTATTATTAAACTACTACTAACTATAAATTATTACTTACTATACGTTTAGCGACTACTATTATTTTGTACTATTTTATAATTTGTTATAAACATAATTATTGCATAATAATATTAATAATAATAATTATATTAGTTTTATTAAGACGTAATTTTCTTTGAAAAACAAACGTTTGACTGAAATAAATGCGCTAATCTGTCGCTTTGTCCAGGACCGTCCATCTTATGGAGACATTTTCAGAGAAATAATGTACTCTCTGGACACGTCCAGACAACAGACTTTCAAGACGACTTTCACGGCGACTTTCACGGCAGTCTTTATAGGCCTTCATCTAATCTACAGTCTGTCACGAAGACTGTGTGACAGACTTTCAAGACGACTTTCACAGCGACTTTCACGGTAGTCTTTATAGACCTTTATCTAATCTACAGTTTGTCACGAAGATTGTGTGATAGACTTTCAAGACGACTTTCACGGAGGTCTTATGTAGGTCTTTATCTAACCCGCAGTTTGTCACGAATATTGTGTGATACTGTCTGACTTTCAAGCCAACTTTCACGACGACTTTCACGGTTTCTTCTGTAGGGAGTAGCGCGCTTCTCAAACCTACAGTTTGTTACGAAAATTGTGGTGATAGACTTTCAAGACAACTTTCAGGATGGCTTTCACGGTAGTCTTACACAGGCATTTATCTAACCCAAAGTTTGTTTAAAAAATTGTGTGATAAACATTCAAGCCCACTTTCAAGACAACTTTCACGGTAGCCACAGGCCTTTATCTAATCTATAGTTAGTTATGAATATTGCGTGGTAGACTTTCAAGCCCACTTTCAAGACAACTTTCACGGTAGTCTTACAGAGCGTGCTGTGTTTATCTAATCTATAGTTGTTTATAAATATTGCGTGGTAGACTTTCAAGCCCACTTTCAAGACAACTTTCACGGTAGCCATAGGCTTTTATCTAATCTACAGTTAGTTATGAATATTGTATGATAGACTTTGAAGCCCACTTTCAAGGCAACTTTCACGGTAGTCTTACAGAGCGTGCCGCGTTTATCTAACCTACACTTGTCGTACGATGATAACACGTGATAACACTTTGATAACTTGTTGACAACTCGCTTCTGCGCAGACGCCTTGACAAGCGAGTAGTATGTGACTGGCACAAGTTGCTTCGGCTCACAGTAGATAGTCAGCCTCGCTGGGAACTACTAACGCACTAACTACTACTAAACAGATTTTACTATTTACTAACTAGTAAACAATGCTAAAAACGTCGTCTGAAACGTCTCAATCCTACAAACTACTTCTAGTCAACTACTTTTTTCAACTACGGGATGTAAGTGAACTACTTGTGTTTCTGTGAGAAAAAAAAGTGCTACGTTTGAATCAACTACTTTTTACTACCAACTATCATGCTATTTTTGTGTGACTCGCCAACTGTTCGCTGGAGTATCTTCTTGGCTGTATTGCTCCTCAGTAGTAGTAAGTCTTTTACTACTAGTTACACTACCGACTACTAACTAATCAACCTTCACTAGCAGAACTACTGGAAAAAAAATTAAATTTTCAGTTTAATTTTCTAAATTTTGTACTTAATTATTATCTTTAATGTTATAATCTTGACGTATATTTCATATTTTATAATTTAAAAAAATATTTTGAAAATATTTGTTGCAGATAAAAATTTTTGTAAACAAAAAGGCGGGAACTTTCTTTTGGCGCGCTCAGTTGTGAATTCAAATTAGTCAGAACACGGTTCCCACTGAAAACTTTTTAAAAATCAAATTCCCTGACTTTTCCCCGATTTACCTGACAATTTTTCCCATTTTTCCCTGACTTCTTAAACAGACTGTACTTTCTAGAAGTTATTCGTTAGAGGCTTGAGCAAAGGTTAGTTGAATCTGAGTGGAATAGCAACTCGAATTCCCTGACTTTTTCCTCTTTCATTACTATTTCCCTGATTTTTCCCTGTCTTCCCTGACTTTTCCCTGATTTCCCCGGTTTTCCAGGTCGGTGGGAACCCTGTTATAAGACTGTGTTTGCGTTTTATGCTTGAATACATCTCCATTTGACTTCAGTTTGCCTGTTTATGTCTTGCATTACATAAAACACTGAAAAACAGAAGAAAAATCGATAGACAAGAGTTATGTAAATAGTAAAATATAGTAATAAACTATTAAACTATTACAAATAATAATAATAGTAGTTAATAAGAATACGGAATAATTATACTGATAGTCATAGAAATAGTAAGTATAGTTATAAACTATAATTAATAATAGTAGGAGTAGTTAATAAGGATACGGCAAAATTGTACTGATAGTCACAGAAATAGTAAGTATAGTTATAAACTATAATACAAAATGATAAGACTAGTTAATAAGAAATACGGAACAATTATACTGATAGTCATAGAAATAGTAAGTATAGTTATAAACTATAATAAATAATAATAAGAGTAGTTAATAAGGATACGGAAAATTTATACTGATAGTTATAAAAATAGTAAACATAGTCATAGACTACCGTTAAAATTATGAATAATAACATGCAGTTATGGAAAATAATAATTCGTAGCTAATTAAGATGTGTACATTTTATTCCAATAAACTATTAATTTAAGAATAGTAAATAACGATAGTTAGACAGCATTCCCATAGTAGTTGATAGTCGCAGTAGTATTTTAAAATATCATAAATAGTTATACTAGAAGATAGGCTTTCTAACGAGGACGCTTATTAAGAGAGAGTCGAACCACAAGCGATGCAATAGAAGCGATTATCACGGAGAAATTACTATTTTATTCACAGCTAAACTAACGATTAGACAGCACTCTCATAGTAGTTGATAGGTGCAATAGTTGTTTAAAATATCATAAACATTTATACTAGAAGATAGGCTTTCTAACGAGGACGCTCGAACCACAGGCGATGCAACAGAAGCGGTTATCACAATGAAATTACTATTTTATTCACAGCTAAACTAACGACTAGACAGCACTCCCATAGTAGTTGATAGTTGCAATAGTATTTTAAAGTACCATAAACAGTTATACTAGAAGATAGCCTTTCTAACGAGGACGCTCGAACCACAGGCGATGCAATACAGGCGGTCATCACAATGAAATTACTATTTTATTCACAGTTAAACTAACGACTAGGCAGTACTCTCATAGTAGTTGATAGTTGCAATAGTATTTTAAAATACCATAAACAGCTATACTAGAAGATGGGCTTTCTAACGAGGACGCTTGATAAGAGACTCGAACCTTTAATAGAAGCGATTAACACAGTGAAATTACTACTTTACTCATGGTCCAGTCAATCGATTAGACAGCACTCTCATAGTAGTTGATAGTTGCTGTAGTATTTTAAAATATCATAAACATTTATACTAGAAGATAGGCTTTCTAACGAGGACGCTCGAACCACAGGCGATGCAATAGAAGCGGTTATGGCAGAGAATTTACTATTTTATTCACAGTTGAACTAACGACTAGACAGCACTCTCATAGTAGTTGATAGTTGCAGTAGTATTTTAAAATACCATAAACAGCTATACTAGAAGATGGGCTTTCTAACGAGGACGCTTGTTAGGAGAGAGTCGAACCACAACCGATGCAATAGAAGCGGTTATCACAGTGGCATCTCTTTCACACACAGACAGAAAAAACCAGAGAGGGAAAGACTCAACTAAAGTGATAGGCACCATCGGAAATGGTTCATTTTTTCTGGTAATTTTTTCTCCACATCCTTGTGGTTTCTGTCCCTTATGTCCCGAGTCCTATTCTTTGGTTGCGGCAAAATGGAGGGCCGACAGAGAGTATTATAAAACGATGACAACCTTTTTTGCTGTCATCTCTTATCTGCAGTGTCTCTTTTATACCCCAGCAGGCCAAAAATAAGAATCCTTCGGGTCCCTGATGAAGTCCTTCGTCAAGAATGAGACGCTCATTAACCGTAAAATAGCTTTATATCATAACCAACAACAAGGATCGATCCTTCCCCACATTGCGTTAACGTATTACGTGTTAGCAAGGCTATTGATTTATATTTGGCAGTTTTTTTTTACGTTAATTACACGCCAGGATCCTTAACTTCTTGGAGCCGATCCCGCAAGCAGAGAAGCTAAGAAAAGGGCGGGTTCGGCCAAACAGTAAATCCTTGTGAGAAGCTGGGAACTTTTATCGCTGATTACCAGCCCGCGAGTGGGACATGATCCCGGGAAGGATTTACGGTGTTAGCCGGTCAAGTGCATCCATTTTCCTCTATACCACCCAGCAGACGACAGTAACCATATTTAGCCCGAACAATAGCTTCGATCCCTTTGAACGAAACATCGGAGAATAATTCAATTAGATTAACAGCTATTCTGGTATACCAACACAAGAGAACAACGTTAACTCGATGAAAGTTCTATTAATAATTCCGCAAAAACTCTATAAATGTATGGAAAAAAATCTTACGATGATTGATTTTGACTTTAACTGATTACATTTTGTCTTTAATTAGTGTAAAATCTCAGCTTTCCGAATAAAAACTTGCAGCATGAGCACTTACGAACGGTACTCTTTATTTTGCAAATTCGCAAAAATCTATTCGCCATTTCTGTTTAAAACTTGCAGATTCGGAATCTCCACAAAATTTTGCACATTTTGGCACTTTTTAAAGTTGAGAAAACACCAGATTTACCTTAAAAATTACCAAGGAAAAAATTCTCGACAGAAGAGGCTTCTCAACTGTGTTACCCGTAGTTACTACCGAAGTTTATGTTTTTTTTACAGTACCTGTATCAAGTAATATATCAAATTAAAGGAAATTTAATGAGCTTTCCGAATCTGTAAGTCTTTTCAACGAGGACTAAGTAGATTTCGCAGTACGTGCGAAAGAAACAGAATCTCATTAGATCGAATTTACAGCTGGACGTCTAGTGCTTAATATTTGATGCGATTTTTAATGGAACCAATTTATCAGTCTTAGACTCGTATAGTGGAAAAATTAAGACGTCAGCTCTTAGCCAGAAACTTCAGAGAGACTCATTTTTTTTCCCCGGGAGCTTAAGTCCTGAAAGCAAATCCCAGAATGTTGGCAGAAAAGTTTGAAATGAAGCGATTAACTCGTCAAAGAAAAAATTTGGAAAAAAAATCGCCAAGAAAAGCGTTGGAGGACGACAGATGGGCACAAGAGCATCTTCTGTGTGGAGGCAATAGTAACAAAGTGACTGTTTTGGCAAGGCTGCTTTTCACTTAATGGGTTCCTTCTATTACCCAGAGAAAAAGAGAGAGAAAGAGAGCAAGCAAAAGAAAAACTGCTTTGACCAATTCTAATGGCAGTACTCCATTTAAAGACCCATCGTCGAGTATTTGCTTCAAAGCAGTAAAATGGCCTGCGGGCGCCTGACTAACGAACATCTCGCCAATATTTATGGCGGATCATTTTTATCCCCGCTGCAAATAGTCGTTTGCTGCTGGAAAGAAATCTGCAGAAAGAAGCCATCTGAATACTAACTTTATTTCCACTATACCGGCCGCACATTGACACAGAACGAGGATATTGTAATGTATAGATGTCAGGTTTCCAGCATTTTTTTACCAACATTTGTTTCACGTACAGGTCGTTTCTCACTTCAACGGATTGAATCCTCGTTACTGAGTATACACTGATTAAATTTTACTTATTTTCTCGGTATTGTTGTGCGGAGTGAATTCAACGAATCCAAGTCGAAGATTTACGATGGGATTCTTATCTGTTCCGAGCAGACAAAAACTGTGATATACAATTCTTTGCAAAAGCAGGACACAATAGAACTTCCCAATTTCAATGCAACTATGTAAATCCACTTCTCCGGATCCTTCTGATCTACAATCTCTAAATAGACTATACAGAATATCACACTATAAAAGTCATTTGAATAGTGATTAAGTCGTACAATAGGTTTTATATGGGATCGCTTCAAGTGTGTGTGTTTTTGGAGGGTTCGGAAGTAGTGCACACAGTCCCTTGGTTGCATAATTGATTTCACGGTTGGCAAATTATTCATGAAACTGATGCCCAAGACGGTCGAAAAGTCCTCTTGTTTTCATTCCGGACGCGTGTTCGTGTCGTCTCTTGCTCCAAAGATAACTTTAAGAGCAACTCCTTGAAGAGTTTCAAAGAACCAAAAATTGAAATTCAGTGTAACTGTTGAATCGTGTAACAGTTAAGAGTACTGAAAGTCAACTACGAAACGCTATTTGAAGCGAATCGATTAGCGACAAAAGTGAAGTGTCTTGTGTCAGAATGTCGTTACTGGGTTTGTAGTTAATCCTTTAGCATCACGCTTCTTCAATTACAGGCCAATTCTTTTTATTGCGGTCCGGTTTCTTTCACTGAGGTCCTGTTTTTTATCATAGGGTTCTGTTTGCACTCAGGCTTTTACAGTGCCCTACTACAATGCTATTAGCGTCATAACACAAAAAGACGAATCGATAATCCGAAGAAAGAGGTACTGTGATGCGATATACTTTTAGATCGATATGGAGGAACATGTTTATGAGCATTTCATTTCCGCCGATTGCTATGTTTATGGATACAGTGCAAGATGCCGACGTTTATCCGTTCGAATCAATCGACTGGTTTTTTTTTCTCTCCTAGTTTAAAGGGCTTGCAGTTGACTAGTTGCTTACAATAGCCTGCTTGTCGTTAGCGTACACAGCGTCCCGTGACAGCATTAAGAGTGTGAATGTTTTGCACTTATACAATGGGTTCCATGCAAAGTCAATGGCCCGTAAGGAAACTTGGTTTCAAAGGAGAGGCGAACTGTAATTAGCTCCAGCAGCCCTTTTGAACCCCACCGCGCAAGAATATTTAATTATCTTAAATCAACTTTGGACACACAAACTGTGGTGGGGGTGCAGGTGATTTGAAGAGTCCTACACTCCCTCTGGGTAACGTAAACTTTGGATTTATTGCAAGTGAAACTACTACTTCAAAGCCGAGACCATTTTCTTCTGTTTTACGAGATATGCTAATGAAGTTTGCTATACTAACTTGACTGCAAGTTAAAAAGTCATTATAATTTATAGTAATAAAGAAAAATGCAAAAGGACCGTAAGTTATTTCAGGAACAAGTGGCTCGGAAGCTGCAATGCTTATCTTGCAGAACCAAACCGCGTTAAGTTACGATGCAAAAAACTGCTAAGTCTCAGCATCTTGTAATAAATATTACCAACATGCTAACTTGATTTTTTTTTTATTCAGGAATAAGAAGACCATATTAGCATAAGTTCTCTTTAATATTAATTCGATCAAGTGTTGATCCAATCGATAGCGCTTCATTATAACAAAAGCAGAAGTTGATTGATACGTTCATTACGCAAAGTGACACGCGATACCCCAACAATGGTATCATACGTTATCACATGTTATCGATAACTGCGCTGTTTTCCCGCCAAGTCAAACCGCTATCTAAATTGAATTTGGGTAGAGCCACTTGATAGATAACGCGATTTTAACACTGATAACACGGTCCAGGACACTTGTTCCAGTGACAGTGGACTGGATAGATGGTTTTACTTTGGATAGGATGACAGATTTATGGGTTGGTGCGGCCTTTCTGGAGTGTACGTCCTGGAATCTGTCTTTGTATTGGGTTGAGGCTAAATTGAAACCGTTATTAGGTGCCTCTTATCCAGGAGGCAATACTTCAGTCCCGGAATTCCGCTTTTTTCTTAAACCAGTTCCTTCGGAACAAGTTGAATATTTTTCATTCGAATTTAATAAATATTTGAAAACTAAATTAGCTTGACATAAAGTGGGCATTGAAGCGTCGTTTCAAATGGGAGAAAACTTGGTGGTGACATTTTAGACGACGATTTGAAATTCAGATTTCAACGCCACGTGCATTCGAGTATGAGAAAGCAGTAACTTACTAAAACTTCCTCCAGACACCGCAGTAAATAGAAGAAAATAAAAACTTTTTTCTGCTCTACTTTTTCTCTAGATTTTCTCTAGGGTATTCACCACATTTTCTCTGCTTTCTCTCACTATTTTCTTCACTTTTTCTAATCTTTTTACTTCTCTGGTAATAAAGAAATCCCTTTTTTCTCAATAAATTAGACGACGCTCGACGAAAAGGCTCGCAAACCCTGTACCCTCAATATAGCACGTACCGTATCCAACACAGCGTTGCGCAAGACCCTTTTAAATCAAACCTTAATTGCATTTTGCTTTAAACTATTATGACTTAACTGCAATCAATTGAATCTACTTGATTAAAATTAAGTTAATTTTTCGACTTTTTTGTTTCAGACTGGGAACAGGCCATCGCCACAGAATTCGACGAGGACAGTGAATACTTTTGGCCGGCTACAGTTTCCAGTACATCGACTCGTTTCGATGCTTCGTATTCAGGGCCCTATTTCGACACAGTCTACCCGAACAATATCAGTGTCCTAGCTGGACAGACCCTGGTACTTCTATGCCGAGTCAAAAACCTAGGAGACAAAGTGGTGAGTACTTGTGAGAGTACTGAGAGTAGTCGTTAAAGGTCAACACGCAGCACTCGCACACTTCCCAGCGCGAGTACTTAACATCGATTATTGCATTGTTTCCCTTCAGTGTTTGATGAAGCGAGTCCGGAACGAAATTCTGCCGAGCATGTTTCCCCGAACACTTAGAAAAGACAAAACAATCGTTCCATTTCCTTTAAGTAAAATTCCTAACAATCCAGGTTATTGTCGTAACCCGGCGGAAAATAAAGGATAGTTTCAAGACCCTGAAAATACAACGAAGAGGACATTTTCAGGATGCCAATCAGGACTCTGGTTGTAGTGAAACTGGCCCACTTCCAGGGTGTTCAGGACCCTGACATTGGAATGCTTGAATAATACATGTTCAGGGTACTTAATACTGTCCTGGAAAAACGCTTTTCAGGGTACTTAATGGTGCCCTCAATATTCAAGATTCACAACTCTCAACACAATTTTTTTTACTCATCCACGATCGGACATGGTTCAGGATATTCAGGATACGTTACGGATATCGTTCAGGATGTAGCCGACATCCTTAATTTTCCCTGGGAAGATTTACGTAGAACGATTAATGATTCCCATTTTGTTTGGATCGTTTGTGTTCAAACATTTGCTGAGGTTTTCTCAAGAACTAACGAAACATGAGCTCTTTCTCGGTTTTCCTTTGTGTGTGTGTTTATTGTGTAATCCTTCTCGTATGCCGCAGTTAAACTAACGACATTATTAGTTTAGGTTACCGATATACCCGTTTGATCGATACTGCCTATCACAGAGATATATCTCCCTCTTAAGACGAATACTGTATCGATCCTTCTATTTATCGCAGGTTTCTTTTGCATGTTACCATGTTATCACATTAATAATGTTACCACATTATTGCTGGATTTTTCTGTAACTGTTGTACTGCTGAGTTATGAGGTAAATGCTTGAAACAACGACAAAAGACAATAGCGTGTACTTATGCGAAGACGGCAACCAAGCCACTTTGTTCAAATGAGCTGCTACACGCGCATACAGAGCAATGCGGGATGACGATTTATAGTATGAGAGCATCTGCATATCCCTCACAGCTTAGAGAAGTGACGAGTAAACTAGGCGCTTTGGCCAACCGCTTAGTTTTAGCTATTCCCTGAGGCTATCATATACCCTTCACAGCTTAGAGAAGTGCCGAGAAAACTAGGCGCTTTGGCCAACCGCCTAGTTTTAGCTATTGCCTGAGGCTATCGTGTGTCCTTCACGGCTTAGAGGAGGGCCTAAGAAACTTGACGTTAACCTAGGTCCTGTGTCCAATGAGCGCCTAGTTCATGCTATTGCCTAAGAGGCTATCTGCACATTCCTCGCACCTTAGAGATGTGTCTAGGAATCTAGACGCTAATTCTAGGCGCTATGTCTAAGCGCCTAGTTTTAACTGACGCCTGAAGCTGTAAGTGATTTGCTCACAGCTTAGAGAAGTGCCTAGAAAACTAGACGCTACGGCCAAGCGCCTAGTTTTGGCTATTACCAGAAGCTATCTTTTTTTCCTCACAGCGAAAGAAGTAACTAGAAAGCTAGACAATACGTCCGAAAGCGTCTAAAAAACTAGACACTATGTCCAAAAGCGTCTCGTTCTAAAGACTTTCTTGGTTCTTCAAGTGGATCATAACTCTCAATCGTGTAACTTCTACTCAATCACTTCGACTTACACACTTTAACTTCAGAACTTAACTTTTTATCAAGACACTACAAAACTACAACATAATTGCAATATGAACTAAACAAACACAGGAAATAGCATCAGTCAGAGGAACTACAGGAGAACTTTGAAAGGTTCGTTTAATAAGCGCTGTCTTTCTCATTAGCACGGAACTCACGTTTCGTTATTCGCTATTCTTCCATGAAACAAATAAATCACATCTTTTCTCTTACATATTACGGACGAGAACGCAAAAAAGAAACACGGCTAATCAACTTGATTACTTCTCTCCCGAGGAAACTCAAAAAAAAATCCTTGCCTTAAAATCAATCTTCTGTGCCGGGACCGTATAAGAAAACCCAAGCAAATGACTTGTAAAATACAAACAAGCGAATTTCATATCGCCGAAAGCTTTTTCCTAATACCAACACACACACACACAAAAAAAGCTTTCCTGATCATGAAATATCCAAAACTTAACTGAATTGTATGCAGACTAAGTCTTTGCTAATGCGATTTCTATGTAAACGAATCATTTAGAAAAATGTTGTGTTCAGGTTTCGTGGGTACGACAATCGGATTTGGCGATTTTGGCGTCTGCTGGTGTCAGTCACACGAGCGATTTACGGATTTCCGGATCAAATGACGAGGTTCTGGGTGACTGGCAACTGAGAATCGACGAGGTCCACCTCAAGGATTCCGGGATCTACGAGTGCCAGATCAACACGGAGCCCAAACTCAACTTCCCCGTCATGGTTCACGTTGAAGGTGAGCACAAACTTAAATCACTATAATTAATTACAACAATAGTAGTAGTAGTTGTTGTTGTTGTAGCAGTAGTTGTAGAAGTAGTGGTAGAACTAATAGTAGTAGTAGCAGTAGTAGAAATATTGATAATAGTAGTAGTGGTAGTAGTTGTAGTAATAGTAGTAGTAGTAATGATAACAATAATAACAACTACTACTACTACTTCCACTATTGCTCCTACTACTGTTCTACTTTTACTGTTACTACTGTCACTTCCACTATCAGTACTAGTACTACTACTTGCACTATTGCTCCTACTACTGTTCTACTCCTACTACTACTACTAGTGATTCCAACAGCAGAATAATAACACTTACAGGTAACAAACAGAAATGAATACAGTAAATAGGTTCATTTGTATTCAGTATAATCAAGTCGGCTGGGTTGAAAGATCCCCCCTTGATCCCTGCAGTTGATGAATCCCGTGACTAACAGTCGAATCAGGAGTCGGTGGGATCCTAGTGACAATATTCCGTGACAGTGGAACACATTTCCGTGTTTCTGGTCCATGTTTGGACTGTTGAAACGATCCTCGTGGCTTTTCGCTATATCCCTTCATCTTTTCTTATCGGCTACCGTGACTGAAAATCAAACACAACTTGCCGTGACTTTCCCGAGGTTCCCAAACTCGTATAAAAACCCTGCTTCAGTCCCTGTTATCATCGCTTACAATACTAACACTTGATGATACCGTTGTTTTTCTTTAATATCAAGATATTTTTGCCTGTTTATACTGTTTACTATGAACATAAAAGCTCAGAGCCCCGCAGAGAGCTGCGTAAATCAAACAAGAGGCGCACTGATTTGCTTTGTGACCTATTCCCAGAAGCAAGCAGAGTAAATTACGACAGTCAATGCAGCTATAATAGACACAAAATATACTAGTACTTCTTCTTGAGGTCTGGTAAAATTACTATAGCTTAAATATAATTACAATTAACTTTTCTCCGGTAAGTTCTCTAGCAGAGGTGCTTTTGAAAGCGACTTATCGATTTTTTCGCTGGGTTACTTTTTTTTTGCTTCCTCTGGGGTTATTCGACTTATAAACACATTTTACGGTGCAAGGTGCCATAAAGTTGGTTTCGTTACAACCGATCCTGGGGAAAATATCGAAGGAAAAACCCTAGGATCGCATAAAAAAAACTAAACAATGGGCACAAAAGACCCCCGCATGCAGAAGGTGTGTGGGAGACCCCAGGTTTTATGGTAATGGTGCGGACGGCGATCGTCACTTGTTTTTAGGGACCACCATACAGCGTTGCCATACTAAGTATTCATAAGACAGACCTAAATATACTGAGATATACATATATAACTGAATTATGAGATTTTGATATTTTGATACTTTTGGATTAAAGGGATTTGATCCTTCGCTTAGAAAGCAGTGAACGAGTTTTTTTTATTGCAGAGAGATCGATCCTTAAACTGAATACTACTGTTAATCCTCTTAGTAACTGCCCAACAACATTCACTGCTACTACAATAAAAAAATGAAGTGGTAGATCTCTGTATTTTGCACTTTTGAAGGCGACAACGTTATTTATTTTTGCTTCAGTACACACTATTATTAATATTAATATTATTAAATCAAGTGAAGCTATTATATATACTTTCCAACTACCCGTAGGTTCTTTCAATACCATGGTTAGGAATAGTAGACTAGTTTAGAAAATGACAGTAAATTACTTAATAGTGTACGGTCGTTACAATTTGGTAGTCAAGGTAACAGCAGTAAACGTAATAGTAACAGTGGTAATAGTACTGATAGCAGGAGTAAAAGTAATGGTAGCATTGGTAGGAGTATTAACTGTAGTAGCAGTAACAGTAGTCGGAATAGTAGTAGTAGTACTAGTAGTAGTAGTAATAATAATAGTACTTAAAGTAGTAGTGGCAGTAGTACTAGTAATAGTAGCAGTAGTATTAAAACTAGTAATAGTAGCATACTAGTAGCAGCAACAACAGTAAGTAGTAGTAGTCGTCGTCAAATTATTAGTAAATTTCACGCATTATTCGAGATAGGAAGTAGTAGTAGTTCAATAAACAATCTTAACTTTTCCTACTGTAGCTCTCTCAACTGAGCTAATAGTCCTGACAACATAAAACTGACAAAAACTAGTTATACAGTTGTAGTTGTTATTGTAGTAGCTATTGTTGTTGTTGCTGTGTGCACATGTGCGCTTTTGGGAACAGGGTTCAAATTCTCATTACTACACAACAATAGGTTACAACAGGGCGCTGCTTAAACACAGATAACATACGATAACATGTGATAACAGGTTGATAACCATTGATAACAATCACAACCTTCAGTCCCTTTGTTTTGCGGTAAAAGTGTATTTAGCATTTGCTATAAAGCATATTCAAGATGGACGCCTCTCTATAGCGGAAACAATTATTAAATCAACTAGAAAACAATTTGCAAATTTTCTTTGCACTTAAGTATTCCGCGAATTTTTTGCGATTTTCCGAGATATTTTTAAAACCGAAATTTTGCTACTAGATATTTTTCTCGACTGTCCGCTCTAGAAGGGTTATTCTTGAGATCTCTATGGTCAAACCCTTTTCCCAAACACCTACTCCTAAACTCTATTCTCAACTCTTATTGCTTAGGTCTATACTAAATCCATGTTACCAAACCCTAATCGAACAACTTGTTCCCAGTTTCTATCCGTATTTCACAGCTCCACGTTCTGTCCCAGGGCCTTAATCCCAAACATAGTTCCCTAAATACATTTCCCTGTCCTTATTCCCAAGGCCTATTCTAGATCCTAATCCAATTACTCAAGCCCTGTTCCCTAACCCTACTCCAAGAACCTATATTCTCTTAAACTCTTTCCCAAGCTTTTATCCAAAAATACTAACTCCCATAGCATTTTCCCAAGGTTTTTCTCCTGTGCCATAAAGTCTCTTGCTCCAGTTCTCTCCCCCATAAACATACATAATGGGGGTTGTAGAATGGGAAAACTAATGGAAACTGGAGTCCCACTGGTGGATGAATAATGGGGATTTCACTTTGATTGATGGCAACTTGTTCTGGCTCGTCTGCGTACTGCAACTGCAGTCGCTAAAAAGTAGCCAACGACCCGAATAAAATGCCAGAAATGGAATTATACTACTACAACTACGACTACTACTGTTAACTGCTATTGCTACGACCAGTTCTACTGCTGATAAACACTAATACTAATACTACTTTTACATACTATTACTACTACTACTACTATTATTATTACTACTGCTACTGCTGCTGCTGCTACTACTCTACTCCCACTACTATTATTACTACTGCTATTGCTATTATCGCTACTACCACTCTACTACCACTACTATTATTACTACTACTACTACTACTACTGCTACTACCACTACTATTATTACTACTGCTACTGCTACTACTGCTACTATTACTGCTACTACCATTACTACTATTACTACTGCTATTGCTGCTACTAATACTACTACTACTACTACTGCTACTATCACTACTATTATTACTACTGCTACTACTACTACCACTAGCACT
Source organism: Eulimnadia texana (assembly GCA_002872375.1). Classification (NCBI taxonomy): domain Eukaryota; kingdom Metazoa; phylum Arthropoda; class Branchiopoda; order Diplostraca; family Limnadiidae; genus Eulimnadia; species Eulimnadia texana. The sequence goes on from NKDA01000008.1 coordinate 1,179,678, forward strand.
ACTATTATTACCACTGATATTAACTTTAATCCTACTCTTATTAACGCTAACTACTACGCTTACTATTGACTAATACTGTTACTATTGATTCCTATTATTACTACTATAATACTCCTAGTACTCTATTCCTGCCTGTAATATTAATAATAATACTACAGATAGTAAGTAAAGCATCAAGTTCACAACTGCCATACTGTAGTGGTATACCTTCGGGGATAACCTAATCTCTTTCACTCTATGACTTATCCCGGACTGGCCTTTTGTACTGGAACAAATCCTCCAGTGTGACCGTAAATGTGCATTATTTAATACAGATAGAAATCCTAGAATACGAGAGGTGTATAAGTATAACATACATTACAGTGGAATAGTATACTGGTAAAACTTCAGGGATAACCTAAACTCTTTCACTCTGTATGGTCTCATCCCCCAACTGGCGATTTATACTGGAATAAGTCTTCCAGCGTAAACAGATAGTGTAATGTCTAATACAGATAGAAATTCTAGAATACGAGAGATGTACAAGTTTAACATATATTCACAGTGGAATAGTATACTGGTATAACTTCTGAGATAACCTAATCTCATTCACTCTGTATGGTCTTATCCCCCAATTGGCGTTTTATACTGGAATAAGGCCTAAAGCGTGGACACAGTGTAATTTTTAATACAGATAAAAATACTAGAATAAAGAATATAAATGGGAAAAGTAGAAGATCACAAAGAACCGGAGACAGGAGGAAAAAAGAAGTATAATATATTCCTCTATGTAACGGTGGAGACATCGCCAGTTGACTTAAATCTTTGACTATATTAAAGAAACATAAAATATACTTTTTATATTGTATTACACTCTCAAGAATCTTATGAATCTTAAATCAAGAATCTTTAGTCTCGTAAGCATCAACTACGATTCCCAAGATTCATACAAAAATCCCAGATTCCTTATAAACAGTATTCCCAGCAGAAAATTAGGGATAGTTTCAGGATGCCAGTCAGGACTCTGTGTGCAGTGAAATTGGCCCACTTTCAGGGTGTTCAGGACCCTGACATTGGAATGCCTGAGTAATACATGTCCAGGGTACTTAACAGCGTCCTGAAAAGCGCGTTTCAGGGTACTTAGTTGGGCCCTCAATAATCAAGATTCACAATTCTCAACACAATTTTTTTTGTCCATCCACGATTGCATGTGGTTCACGATATTCAGGATATGTTAAGGGTATCGTTCAGGATGTAGCCAACATCCTTAATTTTCTGCTGGGTTTAATTATAAATTTATTATTTTTCATCATTGATTAACTACAAACTATATTCTAATCATTTTTTACAACTTTTTTTCTAGAATTTTACGATATTCCAGAACATCACTGTAGATATGCGTTTAGTTTTGCGATGGTCCAAAACCGTGAAAACGAACCATAAAAAAACTTTGCGTGTAAACGTTCAGGGGGTCTTCAGAGTGTTATCAACATGTTATCAGTGTTATCGCGTGTTATCTACCTTTCAGAACGCTGAATCATCTGCGTAAAATCGATCGTACCTGTATTTTCTAGCTTTGGAAAGTAAGTGTTATCATCTGTTATCATTGTGGTATCAGTGTTATCAATGGTTATCATCAGCGAGTTGCGTGTCCCCTGATACTGCCATGTCGATAACTGGTGATCATATAACTGCCATGCCAAAGTCATTCGGCCACAAGAGTTATTCCAGTATATCTTCTACACACAACAACGAAACAACTTTATTTCGTTTAAGTTCTGTTAGTTACATACTAAAATAAAAAACTATAAAAATGACTATTTTTTAAACAAATTCTAGTATTAAAGTTTCGGGGAAAAAATCTCAAACAGGAAAACTCTCGATATAACAGAACAACCAGTGTTTCCACTTTGGAGGGAAATTCCCTGGAAAAGGGAAAATCGGGTCTAAAAAGAGAACAATAAGAGAAGAGAGAAAAGGGAAAATCTAGAAATACACCCTTATAATATAGCACGGACGGGAAAAGGGAAAAGTAAAGGAAGAGGGGAAAAGGGGAAATCTAGAAATACGCCCTTATATTATAGAACAGACTGGAGAAGGGAAAAATAAAGGAAGAGGGGAAATGTAGAAATACACCCTTATGTTATAGAACGGACGGGAAAAGGGAAAAAAAGGAAGAGGGGAAAAGGGGAAACTGAAAAGTGGAAACACTGAGAACAACTTACTTGAAAATTGTATGTAAATCTTATGTGGCAATTAGGCTTATAGGACCTTAGCCGGGAAAAAATGAATAAATAAATAGTAGTAAAATTAACGCAGCAAGCTATTTTAATTACGGACACACTGGACCTAATTACGTTTCCAAAGTTTCGGTGTGTTGTTGCCTTCTTGGGCTTTCGGCTGAAAACGCCTAATTAACCAGAAACTTGGCAACGCAGCAAAACATCTCCGCCGTTCCACATTTCGCAGCCCCAAATCCCCATCAACATGTCAAAAGCATGAGACTCTAACTCCGCCGAAAACAACTCTACACTCAATATTATCACCATGTTATCCCTGTATCAACGTGCTGTTCAAGTCTTCACCCCTGATTATACGCGTGTAGCTCTGGTCAACTCCAAGTTGACCCCCAAGTATCCTTCAGGGATGTTTTGAGCAGCTCTCGTTCTAACTTGCTAACGACTCTCAAGTGATCCTTAAGCGATCCTGCTTGCCTTCCTGCCCCTTGCTTTCCCCTTTCACTCCCCCTGAAACCTTAGCGTCGTTCCCTCTCTCTAATTATCTTCCAGAAGCACGGGATCGAGGAAAAGCAGAGCAAACCCGTGAGAGTTTCGCACAACCCCCACGGGATACATTACATCAATTTGAAACGCTCTAACTAAAGATAACAGGGAATTAAATCGAAAGTAACGAGTGAAAATTCTGAAAAAATTTCCAGAATGTGTCTGAGTATCTGCTTGATCTTCGCTGAAAATCTGGTGAGTCTCAGTTCAGGCGTTTCTGAGATATCGAGCTTTCCCCTGATTAGACGCCATGGCCAAACCGTATAACATACTCATAATCTATCTTCATTTTCACACATCTACAAACAGATAATGAAATTCATATAAACGGACCCATAACCAACAAAAGGCGAGCCACAGGGGCGGTTTAGATATCCAGCGAATGATTAAACAACTTTTGTATCCTGAGGGACTTCTTTCAGGATCGTTTGATAACTCCTATTGAAAAAGATAGCGAGTCGCATATCAACTCTCTAAGGTTTTAATATCATGAAATATTCCTTCCTCAAAAACGGATTATAAACTCTCCATCAAAATGTGATTAAATCTAATCTAAGTTTATAAGTTAACATTTGCATAACTCGATTGGGTCCATGGGAAAAAAGCTGATGATTTCCGTATGTTTTCAGCTGCAGTAGCTTCCATAGCAGGGGCTTCGGACCTGTACGTCCGGACGGGGAGCACGATCAGCTTGACGTGCACAGTCAGGGGAAGCAGCACGACTCCGCCTCGCTCGCCGTTCTGGTTGCACGAGGGCAAATCCATAGCCCTGGATTCACCACGCGGAGGCATCTCTTTAGAAACCGAGCGAACCAACAACGGCATGACGTCCAAATTGCTGCTGACCAGAGCTGCTCCTGAAGATGGAGGCAATTATACGTGCGCTCCGCCAGGATCTCAGCCAGCTTCCGTAATCGTCCACGTACTTAATGGTATCTACTGCCCCCCCTACAGCTATTATTTACTTGTCCCCACCATATACCAAACATGCTGATTCCATATATATGATTGCCAACATCTTATTTTGCTTCAAGATACGTATAGGGATCATATATGTGAATGTACGAGGCTTAAGGCTCTATTAGCATATTATATGACACTTTTACTCCATTATTCGTACTTACCTGGGTATATTTCTACTGTATACTGTGTACTACTTACTGGGTATATCTACTGTCCCCTACAGCTATTATTTATTTATCCCTACCACGTACCAGGCATGCTGATTATGTACATCAGTATTTCCACTATCATTTCTCCTTTTTTCCCTTTTCCCTCTTCTCTCATTTTTCCCTTTTCAGACCCTATCTTCCCCTCTTTCAGGGAATTTCCCTGCAGAGTGGAAACACTGCCATTTATACGATTGCCAGCATCTATTTTGCTTTTTAAGCTACTTATAGGGATCATATATGTAAATGCAAGAGGCTTACGGTTCTATTAGCATATTATATGATAGATTTACTCCATTATGTCTACTTACCTGAGTATTTTTGTTGACATTTTTTCAAAGGAGAACATCCAGCAGCCATGCAGAGAGGCAACCGAAGTCCAAGTGGAGCTGTTCAGGCGCCATTTTCTTGTATAGTTATAGTTGTCCAGTGCCTCTTTCTTCCCTTACTGTTGAACTATCGATGAAAAATCCTAATTTTTGAAAAAAAAAAAAAATACTGATTTCTCTGATTTTTCTCCACAATTTACATTCCATGTCGTTAGAAAACATGTTCAATTCAAGTATAATATTCTGGAATAAAAATAAACCAAACGTGAAAATAAAATTACTATTTTTGGCTACGACGAAAAGGCTTGCGAGCATTTTTGTTCATTAAGCACCAGCTCGGCCTCGTATTGACTTTACTTGTTCATTAATCTTTCATACAAGTTTTCTCTCCGGGCTGCATGGTTTTTCAACTTTTTTTTTTAGTAATGGCAGATTTCCTCGACTCCGCTAACAACTCCCCGTTTTTTAATTTAGTAACGTGTCCCGCAGGCTTACCCGTAAACTTTGCGAAAAAAGTTCGTTTCTTCTCGCAATCTGTTTTGTGATTGAAAAATTAAATATCACAGTTTAAAGATTTGATGACTTACTCAAACGTAGCCCATCTACTGACAGCCAGTCGAGTCGTAACCAAAGACGATTACTTGTCTTTCCCGCTAAGGAAATCTGCACGGCAGATAAAAGTTGCCCGGGCGACTCGTCCTATTCTCAGCTGCGGGCTAACTTCGAGGTTGTTCGGGTAACGTTACCTGCAAATGTAATGCACAAGACTAGTAGTAAATTACTTGGAGTCATACAACTTTCAGAGACTTTGTGAGCAACGATGTTATCCTGTTATCTCGTATGCAGGACGGACCAGCAACAACTATCTGAAGTCCAGGCACCAAGGGAATCCGCCATTAGTAATTCAGGGGCGCCAAAGTGCATCCATAAATTCTATCAATAACCTTTTAGGATCCGACAAACCCTTGACCAAAATATGTAAACAGTAGGTAAATTATTAAAGATTTATTATTACCTGAACGATGAACATGTGACGGAGATTTTCAAATTGGAAACTACGCCATCTAGCGGTAACAATCCGAACTACGTATCCAAATTTCGAATCAATTTATTTTGGTTAATTTCGTTTTTATTAAATTTTCATCATATTATACTAGATATATCGAAAAATTTAAATGCTTTGTTATTGCTAATCCAGGGTTTTTGCTTTTATTGTATAAGTTAGCAAATGGGAAATTACCGTTGTATTGAAATAGTCGTTGATGGCGGAAGCGGGGTTAACATGCAAAGTGGGGTTTATGCGAAAGGCTTTTGCAAAAGGGACAACGTGGCGAATTAATTTTCAGGGAGGGTGAGGTCCTAAACGAGGAACGCATTTGTGTCGTTGTAATCAAAGTGGATTACAGATTTCCCCGGGTAAAATGGCGAGCTCGCAGCTTTACATGATGATGACTGATGTTCGCGACACTCGTAAAAGCGAAATAGCTAACACAATTTTTTTAAATTAGAGTATAGATACTTGTGCACGTTAACATAGGATACGTTCGCATCGCCATCTAGCGGTTAAGTCTTGAACTAAGTTTCACATTACCATCTAGCGGTTGTGCTGTGAACTACCTTTCACCTTGCCATCTAGCGGTAAAGTTATGAACTATTTCCTTTACTGGCAAACGTGAAATTTCTGTTTATGTTTATTTAAGGTAAAGTTGGCACTTCATCATTTTTTTCAGTATTGCTTTTGTTTTATTTAAAACAGAAATTTTGATTTATATTTCACGCGATCCACGAAATATGTACAGCGAGTCTGAAAATCGCAGCAAACGAGTAAATGACTTAGAATGTACAAAAAAACCACTGAATGAAATAAAAATGATTCTCTTCAATACATAGAACCTTTCAGTTTTGCACACAAAAAAATATTTATAAAATATAATTCACACATTATGCACAATGCGAAACCCTCTGGGTTCCTTCCGCCACGTTTTGGTGTGGACGGTCGGTAAGTAGACGTTGTTAGTCGTGTTCGCGAGTTTAACGATTCTCGGCTGATAAACCGAGTTCTTGTCCAGCATCGGCTGCACGTCTTTCCATAGAAGACGGTTACCCAGCTGCTGCTGCGGGGCTACTTGTCGACTTTTGCCCCAGACCCTTCGAATGTGGAAGTCCGACCCAGCGTTCCAGTGACCCGAGTAGTTTCCCGCAGGTCTTCTCCTATCTCGTCTGAGGATCCTGACTGCCAGAAGAACGAGCAGGACTAAAATGAAACCTCCTGTGATCGGTACAGCAATCGTAGCAGCTTTTAACCAGAGATCTTTCGACGAGACCTGACTGCTTGACAAATTTCCCTCCGAGCTGTGCTGATTCGCTTCGAGGGAACCTAGAAAATAATTTAAAATTTTAAAATATATTAAATTTTTATGTTGTAATGCAGATTTCTCAACAAAGCAAATAACTCTGTTTGAAAACATGTTTGGTCTACAGTTTTTTTTCTTTCTGCTAGTTTTTTTCTAAGTGTTTGGGAATGCAGCCAAATATTTGGACAAACTACTTGCCCACGTTGTAGACAACATAACGACAAAGCAGAAAAAAAAAAGTCTTCTAAAACATTCCAGAGTATTAACACATTTAAAAAGCTTTTATAGGACTTTTGAAAAAAAAGATTAAAATGAATATTTTACGATGTGACAAGAAAATATCGAAGGTCTGTGTTTGCGAAAAACGCCCAGGGCTTTGTTTGAACAAACATACCTTTATCAGTTTTATGGTTATTAGACATCATAGCAAAGCATAATACCTTCTACATCCAAGTCTTATTTATTTCTTTATTATTTTTTTCATTTTTTCAGAGGCTGGTAGCATGTAGCCTTAAGGCAAAAGTCACGTCTTTGCTCAAAAAGGCACCTCAAAAGGCACCATTAGTTTTACGTGTTCGCTTCTAGAGACAATCTCACCGTGAAGATTGCTGCGGTTTCTAGCGGCTGAGTGGAACAACTGGATTCTGGGTCTGTCGATACTGAAGTTGCAGAGATCGTCCCGACAGCAGAGGACTGAACGATTAGAGTCGTGAACCTGCGGGACAGGCTCGGAAAGATTCCTGCATGCAGCAGCCTTCTCGCTATAAAAACATTAAGAAATCTAAGATTCTTGTCAAAAGTGATGAAAATAGTGAAAAATACCTGCTGAGAAGTTCTACGCATCCGTGACGAGACTTCGATAAGTCCCGCGGATCGACAATTTCCGAAAAACAAACGCCCGCAGAAGACTTGCACATGTAACCCGTCGTCACGCAGAGCGGCAAATTACAGTGGCACCTCAATTCATCTGGAAAAAAGACAGTATTAAATCAGAAAAGAATTTAATGTTTAAGTTTAATTCACCTTTCAGTCTTCTGTCAGCGAAAGGCTTTGGCTCAGTCTGACTAGATTCCAGCCATTTGTTTTTCTCCACGGCTAAACTGCAGGAAACTTTCAAAATCCCGCAGAAAACGCAAAACAGCAACCAGAATTTCCAATAAGGCGTAATTCCGCTGGTCATTTTGATGGTGAGTGTTTTTATACTCAAATAATATTCCGCATTTGATTGGATTCAGATGTCGTCAGGAGATAAAATTTGACACACGTCCTTCCAGTTCGAAGCTCCGATAAAGACTGAGCCAGTCTCCCCTAAAACTAACAAGAAGAAGAAGAATGACCGACAAACAGACAGCAGGGGTTCGTCCCGATCAAACATCTTTTCTAATCCAAACAAAAGAGCAGCTTCTAAAGTGCCGTCAAACAAACACACTAATCCATGCACCCTACCAGCCGCTTTTATTTTAGCCCATTTCCAAGTATACGCTTCCACGTCTTTAAAAAATTCCAGCGGCTAGCCAGTTTTTCAGCTGATAAAGGCCTGCAGCCAATAGCAGTGCGTCTTTCATAACAAAGAGCCAATGAGAGAGGAGCTTATAGACAAGGCGTAGGATCCCTGGCGGCCGTTGATGGCGCCGGCTGTCTTGTCAGCCCCGTAATTAGTGGTGCCTGGTGGCTGGGGCTTTACTCCCACCTGGGCCCGTTCGACGGGGGAAGAAAATAATTATCAGATGAAACAAAAGTACGGAAACATTTTAAAATCCATCACCGGTAATCTCTTTTCTATTTTTAAAAGTCCACTAACGAGACGAAATATTAACATAAAACGAGTAAACTAATTTGCAAACTCAACAGGTCTTCCTCAAACAGAGAAGAGCTGAGTCTAAAAAATGGCGGCTGGGTGATGAGTAAGTATTTTAATTAGTTATTTGTTTTGTATTTTTAGTCTTTGTGTTAGGGTTTTTTTTGTTGTTGTTCATGAAAGTTTTCGGCCATCTTTCTTGAAAGTTTCTTTCTAGTGTGTGTTGGCCACGGGAAAAGAAAAAGAAAAAGAAAAAGAAAGACCCCATGGCGGTTTTATGAGAGCCGCCCGGTGCGAGTCTGTCCCAATGTTGGTTTTAGGGCAATTTATTTATTTCACCCCAAGCAAAAGAAACAATTTATAACAGACTCATTAATAATGGCCGGCTTAATCAAATCCATTCTCACTTTACCTTTTACTTTTGCCACAGAGCCAAAACCTGTTCCATGTTCTGTAGTGCTAATAGCCCGATTACATAGAGCACACATGCAGTGATTCCACTTTTCGCAGGGAAGTTCCCCGAAAAAGGGGGAAAAACCTGTTCCATATTCCGTAGTGCTAATAGCCCGATTACATAGAGCACACATGCAGTGTTTCCACTTTTGCAGGGAAGTTCCCCGAAAAAGGGGGGAAAAACCTGTTCCATATTCCGTAGTGCTAATAGCCCGATTACATAGAGCACACATGCAGTGTTTCCACTTTTGCAGGGAAGTTCCCCGAAAAAGGGGGGAAAAACCTGTTCCATATTCCGTAGTGCTAATAGCCCGATTACATAGAGCACACATGCAGTGTTTCCACTTTTGTAGGGAAGTTCCCCGAAAAAGGGGGGAAAAACTTGTTCCATATTCCGTAGTGCTAATAGCTCGATTACACAGAGCACACATGCAGTGTTTCCACTTTTGCAGGGAAGTTCCCTGAAAAAGGGGGGAAAAATTTGTTCCGTATTCCGTAGTGCTAATAGCTCGATTACACAGAGCACACATGCAGTGTTTCCACTTTTCGCAGGGAAGTTCCCTGAAAAAGGGGGAAAAACCTGTTCCATATTCCGTAGTCCTAATAGTCCGATTACATAGAGCACACATGCAGTGTTTCCACTTTTCGCAGGGAAGTTCCCCGAAAAAGGGGGGAAAAACCTGTTCCATATTCCGTAGTGCTAATAGCCCGATTACATAGAGCACACATGCAGTGTTTCCACTTTTGCAGGGAAGTTCCCCGAAAAAGGGGGGAAAAACCTGTTCCATATTCCGTAGTGCTAATAGCCCGATTACATAGAGCACACATGCAGTGTTTCCACTTTTGTAGGGAAGTTCCCCGAAAAAGGGGGGAAAAACTTGTTCCATATTCCGTAGTGCTAATAGCTCGATTACACAGAGCACACATGCAGTGTTTCCACTTTTGCAGGGAAGTTCCCTGAAAAAGGGGGAAAAATTTGTTCCGTATTCCGTAGTGCTAATAGCTCGATTACACAGAGCACACATGCAGTGTTTCCACTTTTCGCAGGGAAGTTCCCTGAAAAAGGGGGGAAAAACCTGTTCCATATTCCGTAGTCCTAATAGTCCGATTACATAGAGCACACATGCAGTGTTTCCACTTTTCGCAGGGAAGTTCCCCGAAAAAGGGGGAAAAACCTGTTCCATATTCCGTAGTGCTAATAGCCCGATTACATAGAGCACACATGCAGTGTTTCCACTTTTGCAGGGAAGTTCCCCGAAAAAGGGGGGAAAAACCTGTTCCATATTCCGTAGTGCTAATAGCCGATTACATAGAGCACACATGCAGTGTTTCCACTTTTGCAGGGAAGTTCCCCGAAAAAGGGGGGAAAAACTTGTTCCATGTTTCGTAGTGCTAATAGTCGATTACATAGAGCACACATGCAGTGTTTCCACTTTTGCAGGGAAGTTCCCTGAAAAAGGGGCGAAAAACTTGTTCCATGTTCTGTAGTGCTAATAGCCGATTACATATAGCACACATGCAGTGTTTCCACTTTTGCAGGGAAGTTCCCTGAAAAAGGGGAAATGGAGTCTGAAAAGGGAAGACGAAGAGAAGAGAGTAAAAGAGAAAATCTATAGACCCTGTACATTCTTGCACGGAGGGGGAAAAAGGGGAAAGAAAAGGGAAGAGAGTAAAGAGGAAATCTATAGACCCTGTACATTCTTGCACGGAGGGGGGAAAAGGGGGAAAGATAAGGGAAGAGGGGAAGAATGGAAGATTGAAAAGTGGCAACACTGCACACATGGAGAGTATGTTATCATTTGTTATCAACGTGTTATCAGGTTTATCAACCCCCACCCCCTTGCATTGGATTGTGTAACAGAAGTTTTGTGACGAAGATGGTCCAGGCAAGTATTGACAGTTGGAGGTCAGCCGAAAAGGACTGGCCAAAAGTTTCGACGTAGGCCTCGGAGGCCTAAAAAGCCGTGCCTAATAAATCTCCATGGAAAAACTAACACAGAAGTACTTCTCCAAGAAAGAAAGAGAGGGGTCTGCAACTACTAGGGAATCGTGGAAGAATCTGAGATTCACGTTTCAAGAATCTTAAACCATTAAGAAAGTCTATGGTCAGTTCGTATGGTTCGTATATGAGAGAGAATGGGTGATAACAAGATGATAACAATGATAACACGCTGATAACAGGGAGGTCTGCAACTACTAGAGAATCGTGGAAGAATCTGAGATTCACGTTTTAAGAATCTTAAACCATTAAGAAAGTCTATGGTCAGTTCGTATGGTTCGTATATGAGAGAGAATGGGTGATAACAAGCTGATAACAATGATAACACGCTGATAACAGGGAGGTCTGCAACTACTAGAGAATCGTGGAAGAATCTTAAACCATTAAGAAAGTCTATGGTAAGTCCGTATGTGGGAGAAAATGGGTGATAACAAGGTGATAACACGTTGATAACAGGGGGGTCTGCAACTACTAGAGAATCGTGGAAGAATCTGAGATTCACGTTTCAAGAATCTTAAACCATTAAGAAAGTCTATGGTCAGTTCGTATGGTTCGTATATGGGAGAGAATGGGTGATAACAAGATGATAACAAGATGTTAACAAGATGATAACAATGATAACACGCTGATAACAGGGAGGTCTGCAACTACTAGAGAATCGTGGAAGAATCTTAAACCATTAAGAAAGTCTGTGGTGAGTTCGTATATGAGAGAGAATGGGTGATAACAAGGTGATAACACGTTGATAACAGGAGGGTCTGCAACTACTAGAGAATCGTGGAAGAATCTCAGATTCGCGTTTCAAGAATCTTAAACCATTAGATGGTCTGTAGTTCGTATTTGAGACAGAATGGTTGATAACAAGATGATAACACGTTGATAACAGGAGGGTCTGCAACTACTAGAGAATCGTGGAAGAATCTCAGTTTCACATTTTAAGAATCTTAAATCACTAAGAAAGTCTATGGCGAGTTCGTACATATGAGAGAGAGAAATGAGAATGGGTGATAACAAGATGATAACAATGATAACACGTTGATAACAGCAACTACTAGAGAATCCTGGAAGAATCTCAGATTCACATTTTAAGAATCTTAAATCACTAAGAAAGTCTATGGTGAGTTCGTATATGAGAGAGAGAATGAGAATGGGTGATAACAAGATGATAACAATGATAACACGTTGATAACAGCAACTACTAGAGAATCGTGGAAGAATCTCAAACCACTAAGAAAGTCTATGGTGAGTTCGTATATACGAGAGAGAGAATGAGAATGGTTGATAACAAGATGATAACACGTTGATAACAGTAAATGGAATGAGTAAGGTAAGGTTGCCTACCCCTGGTTTGGCGAAGGCGAGTCGGGAAAGGCGATCAAGCTGACTGATATGAAGGTTTTATAGAGAGGCTTTAAGACACAAAACAGCCCCCCTACTTAAGAGTGTTTCGCTGTTCCGGCCTATCGCTGCCACATTCCTCCTCTACACATTTTCAAACTTTTTTTTCCCCTCTTACATTTCTCTCTCTACAGTTTCTGTCCTATGAATTTTCCTGTTATTAATATTATAATGTATATATATATATATAGAAAAGATATTAATGTATTTATAAGTAGAATTACGATTAATAGCGTATAGTTATACTTAATAGTAATGTAGTATTGCTCCCCTACACATTTTCAAACTTTTTTCCCCTGTTACATTTCTCTCTTTACATATTCTTCCCTATGAATTTTCCTGTTTTAATGTGATATATTTCAGTTTTAAGTATAATTGTCAGTAGAATTCATAATTGCAGTATTCCTCCCATGAATTTTCCTGTTCTAATATCATAATATATACATGTATATATAAGATGTGAATGTATTTATAAATAGAATTACGATTAATAGCGTATAGTAATACTTAATAGTAATGTAGTATTCCTCCTCCACACATTTTCAAACTTTTTTCCCCTCTTACATTTGTCTCTTCACATATTCTTCCCTATGAATTTTCCTGTTTTAATGTGATAAGTTTCAGTTTTAAGTATATTGAATCAGTAGAATTAATCATTGCATTATTCCTCCCCTATACATTTTCAGCTTTTTTCCCCTCTTACATTGTGTTCCTTATGAATTTTCCTGTTCTTATATCATAATATATATATATATATCATATTATTACATATACTATTAAAGTATTATATATATAAGATATAAGTGTATTTATAAATAGAATTACAATTAATAGCGTATAGTTATAGTTAATAGTAATGTAGCAACGGGTCCAAAACTCCGAGGAAAAGTGTACGAAGATTGTTTGATAATATACGATAACACGGAGATAACATGGAGATAACAGTGATAATATGTCCTAGGTGGTACAAAGATTATTCCAAGTTTCGAACCCCTTGGTTTATCATAGTTCATAATAATGTTCAGTTAATTAATGAAAAGTTCAGTGTCATAAGAGCTTGATTCTCAGGATTCCTTCAAGAATCTTACTGAGAATCTTTGCAAGAATCTTAAGAATCTTCTATGTATCTGATTATCTCGAGTGGGCCCCGTTCTTTGTCCTACAGTAAACCCAGACATTTCGAGAAAAAAAGGGGGAAAAGTTTCTAATAGGCCTACTCTGGTGACAAGACGACGTTGGAGACCTTCAAGTCAAAGTTCATGCCGGCCTGTAGATTTTTCCCCAAACCCCACTACGGCCCAGTGCGACCGCTGCAGTGGGCCGTAGTGGGGTGTCCAAATACGTTAATAGCAGCGCTTTAGCGGTGAATCCCGGGCCTGTGTCCCCAAACCCCACTACGGCCCAGTGCAGCGGTCGCACTGGGCCGTAGTGGGGTGTCAAAATACGTTAATAGCAGCGCTTTAGCGGAAAATCCCGGCCTGTGTCCCCAAACCGCACTACGGCTCAGTGCAGCCGCTGCACTGGTTCGTAGTGGGGTTTTTTGAAGACGTTGACAGCAGAGCCCTAGCGGAGAAAAGTGGAACTAAATCGCGCGCCACTTTCAAATGCATTGTATGGGGAAGCTTTTGTATTAATTTGATCGTTATATTAATATTAGAAAAATGTATTGATAGCAGGGTGATAATGTGATAACATGTTGATAACACGTTGATAACAGGTGGGCTGGAGAAAAAAAGTGGTGCCCTGTGATTAAGCTCCATTTGGTTGGAGGGAAAAGTTTCGTCAGCGGTTGGAAATGGCGGATGTGGCCGCAGCCTTTCGCTTTGCAGCATCAGCCAACTTGATTACATACTACCAACACCCAGCCGCAGGCACCGCTTACGACCCATAGATTCTTGGACCAGAATCAAGAATCAGGAATCCTGCCGGTGATTCAGGTATATTGCTGTTTGTGTATAGAGTGCAGGTGAAAGAGATGGGGTAAGAATCATGGTAAGATTCTTGCTAAGTATCAAGAATCAGGAATCCTGCTGGTGATTCAGGTATATTGCTGTTTGTGCAGAGAGTGCAGGTGAAAGAGATAGGTTAAGAATCATGGAAGAATCATGGTAAGAATCATGGTAAGATTCTTGGACCAGAATCAAGAATCAGGAATCATGGTGATTAAAGGTATGATACTGTTTAAGTAAAGAATGAAGAAGAAGAGATATGGTAAGAATCATGGTAAGAATCAAGCTAAGATTCTTGGACCTGAATCAAGAATCAGGAATCCTGCTGGTGATTCAGGTGTATTGCCGTTTGTGCAGAGAGTGCACGTGAAAGAGATGGGGTAAGAATCGTGGTAAGATTCTTGGACCAGAATCAAGAATCAGGAATCCTGCTGGTGATTCAGGTATGTTGCTGTTTGTGTAGAGAATGTAGGTGAAAGAGATAGGTTCAGAATTATGGGAAGAATCATGGTAAGATTCTTGCTAAGAATCAAGAATCATAGTAAGAATCAAGGTAAGATTCTTGGACCAGAATCAAGAATCAGGAATCCTGCTGAAGATTCAGGTATATTGCTGTTTGTGTAGAGAGTGCAGGTCAAAGGGAGAGGGTAAGAATCATGGTAAGAAACAAGCTAAGATTCTTGCTAAGAATCAAGAAACAAGCTAAGATTCTTGCTAAGAATCAAGAATCAAGGTAAGATTCTTGGACCCGAATCAAGAATCAGGAATCCTGCTGGTGATTCAGGTGTATTGCTGTTTGTGCAGAGAGTGCAGGTGAAAGAGATAGGGTAAGAATCAAGAAAAATGGGGATTAAGGTATCATACTGTTTAAGTAAAGAACGAAGAAGAAGAGATAGAGTAAGAACCATGGTAAGATTCTTGCTAAAAATCAAGAATCATAGGGATTAGGCATCTTGCTAGTTAGTGCAAAGAATGAAGAAGAAGAGATAGAGTAAGAATCGTGGCTAAGAATCTTGGATAAGAATCAAGAATCATGGTGATTAAGGTATGATACTGTTTAAGTAAAGAATGAAGAAGAGATAGTTTAAGAATCATGGTTAAGAATCTTGCATAAGAATCTCGAATCATATTTTTATGTATTAGTGTAGGCAATTGGACGAAGAGATAGGCTAAGAATCCTGGCAAGAATCTTGATAAGAATCTTGGTAAGAATCCCGGTAACAATCTCGGTAAGAATCTCGGTAAGAATCCTGGTAACAATCTCGGTAAGAAACCTGGTGAGAATCTTGGTAAGAATCCTGGTAACAATCCCGTAAGAATCTCGGTAAGATGAGAATCTTGGTAAGAATCCTGGTAAGAATCTTGAATGCCTATCTTATACACCACGATCACTTGTGCAGTTCACTATACTGGTATAACTTTGACGATAACCCAAATATTTTTTCGTTGTGTGATTTATCCCCGTTTAGTGATTTATTCTGGAATAAGTCCAGCAGTGAAAACAGTGTAAGAAAGAACTTGAAGGGAATCATGAACTTGTACTGGTATAATTTCGGGGATAACCCATAAATCTCTTCACTGTGTGGATTTATCCCCCATTGACGACTTATACTAGAATAAGTCGTTTGTCTAACACAGATAGGAATAGTGTAATGTAATGCATAGATCGTATGGGAATAATGAACTATACTGGAATAACTTTAGGAATATCTGTACATATATCTCTTTACTTTTTACTATATCATTTATCCCCGATAGGTGATTTATTCTGGAATAAGTCCAGCAGCAAAACTATACTGGTATAACTTCGGGTATAACCCATAATCTCTTCACTGTGTGGATTTATCCCCAGTTGCCGAGTTATTCTGGAAAAAGTCTTTGGTGTGACAAAGAATCATAGGGAATCATGAACTATACAGGAATAACTTCAGGTATATCTACATCTCTTTATTCTTTCCTATGTGATTTATCCCCGATTGGTGATTTATACTGGAATAAGTCCAGCAGCAGAACTATAATGATATAACTTCGAGGATAACCCATAAATCTCTTCACTGTGTGGGTTTATTCCCAGTTGGCGAGTTATTCTGGAATAAGTCTTTGGTGTGACAAAGAATCATAGATAATAATGAACTATACTGGGATAACTTCAGGTACATCTATCTCTTACTCTTTACTATATGATTTATCCCTGATAGGTGATTTATTCTGGAATAAGTCTTGAATATAACAAAGAATTATAGGGAATAATGAACTATACTGGGATAACTTGAGGAATATCTATATATCTCTTTATTCTTTACTATTTGTTTTATCCCCGGTAGGTGATTTATTCTGGAATAAGTCTTGAATATGACAAAAAATCATGGGGAATAATCAAGGGGTCCGAAACTTCCAATAATCTTCGTACACCTAGGTCGTGTTATCACGGTTATCAGCCTATTATCTCCCTGTTATCTACGTGCTATCGCGTGTTATCACATGTTATCAAATAATCTTCGTACACTTGACCTCGGAGTTTCGGACCCCTTGGGAATAATGAACTATACTGGGATAACTTGAGGAATATCTATATATCTCTTTATACTCTTTATACTATATGATTTATCCCCGATAGGTGATTTATTCTGGAATAAGTCCTGCAGGGTGGACGTAATGCTACTCAAACAAGAACCGAGATAACAGAAAAATGTCCTGTAGGCTATTCTTATCCCTTTTATGGAAATTTTTTCCTTTTATCCCGGTTCCAAAATGTCTTCACGCCTCCCCGAAGTGTATTATTACGCACTGTGCAACTAAGCAAACTAGTAGTTGGACTACAGGCACTTGCTACACACTGATAACACGGAGATAACATGGAGATAACAGCTGATAACACGGAGATAACATGGAGATAACAGCTGATAGCAGGTTAATAGTAGTGGAGAGTGTATCAAGGGGTCGGAAACTTCTAATAATCTCCGTACACCTAGGCCGTGTTATCACTGTTATCAACCTGTTATCTCCGTGTTATCAAATAATCTTCGTACACCCAGGCCCTGTTATCACTGTTATCAACCTGTTATCTCCGTGTTGTCAAATAATCTTCGTACACCCAGGCCCTGTTATCACTGTTATCAACCTGTTATCTCCATGTTATCTCCGTGTTATCGCATGTTATCAAATAATCTTCGTACACTTTTCCTCGGAGTTTCAGACCCCCTCGGAGTGTATTCAAGTCCAAAGTTAACTCATAACAGGAGATAACAGTTGATAATACGGTGATAACATCATGATAACACGATAGTAACATACGGATAAGATGTTAACAGTAAAGAGTTGTCAAGGGGTTCGAAACTGAGTGGAAAAGTGTTCGAAGATTATTTGATAACATGTGATAACACGGAGATAACAGTGATAACAATACTTAGGTGTACGAAGATTATTGGAGGTTTCGGACCCCTTGTGGGGTGTAACTAAGGTTCATTGATAATAGGAGATAACGGTTGATAACACGGTGATAACATTAGATAACACGATAGTAACATGCGGATAACAGGTTAATAGTGATGGGGTATGACTAAGGTTAGTTGAAAAGAGGAGATAACAGTTGATAACGGTTGATAACACGATAACATGCGGATAAAAGGTTAGTAGTAATGGAGTGTGACTAACGTTAGTTGATAACAGGAGATAACAGTTGATAACACGGTGATAACATTATATAACAGAATGGTAACATATGGATAACAGGTTAGTAGTAATGGAGTGTGACTAAGCTTAGTAGATAACAGGAGATAACAGTTGATAACACGTTGATAACATTAGATAACCACTGATAACACCTTTCTTATTGTTATCATCATTATTATTATTGTTACTAATAGGAATTTGAACGTTGGCAGTGCGTGATAGTAACCGGTTAACATCCCACGAGTAGTTTGATAACATGCGATAACAGGTTGATAACCACTGATAACAAGTGAGTAGCACAGTAAAAGCAAAATCGTGTCGCAGTGTTTCTTTTCGGTGATAAAACGAGTTGGAACTTCCTGCCACCGTGACATTTCCAGTTCTTTTTTTTCCGCTACTGATAACACTTGATAACACACTGATAACATCTGATAACACGGTGATAATGTTATCCTCAGATATCAAGCATGGGAAAGTATGTGTTCTCGTTAGAAGCAATGGGAAGAATTCGAGTAATTTCTAATCAACTATTTGTACTTTGAACAAAAGAAATTCCTCAAGTTTCAAATTTTAATATTAATTATAAATTTCTACAATAATTAAACAGAACGTTAATTAACGAATAAGGGCGCCGGTGAAAGTCCTTGTGCAAGGGAAATAGCGATAACATGATGATAA
This sequence comes from Eulimnadia texana, assembly GCA_002872375.1. Taxonomy (NCBI): domain Eukaryota; kingdom Metazoa; phylum Arthropoda; class Branchiopoda; order Diplostraca; family Limnadiidae; genus Eulimnadia; species Eulimnadia texana. Next base: position 1,198,239 of record NKDA01000008.1, read on the forward strand.
CACGTTGATAACATGGATAAGGTTATGAAACGGGAGGTTGATAATATGACGAGATAGCACGGAGTGATAAGTGTTAACAAAAGATGATGATACTCATGAATGAGAAAAAGTAGTAACGCCATCTACCGGTGGAAAAGAGAACTAAAAGTGTTATCGACATACACTACTACGCCTTGTAGCGGTACGAAGGTTTTTGGACATAACTAGTACGCCATCTAGCGGTAAATTTTTGCACTGCTTATAGAGTATTTCCTATCTTAATTATTACTTTGTTAAATATATAATTTACTATCTCATCTTAATCCAATGTGAATTTTTTTACGATAATGTAAATAAAAATCTATTTTGTTTTATATTATTATAATTTTTCTTCCGTGTATGTAAACGGTGCCAGTGACACTCACAAGATGGCAGTTAGATTGCTTTTGTAGAACGGTTGAGAATTTAAAAAAAATCTCGTGAAGGCATTTTGGCACTACTTCAACAAACGCGACAAAAAGTTGAACAATAAACGAAGTTTTACTTTCTTCTCTGCAAGACAATGTTCTCCAACCTTTTATTGAAATCGACACATTCCACTCTTCCAGGTAACGGTGACATGCCGATTTATATTAGGAGAAGTAAGTGTTTCGCCACTAGCTTCGTACCGCTGTCAGTGACGAACAGCTTACTCACTGAACTGCATATACTTAATTTGGTAAGATTGGATCAATCACGCGGTCAGTGAATTCGCGGAACAGGTTAAGTTATTATTTTGTTCTTTCTGTGTCGGGCATTCAGGCTGTGTGCCCATGGCCCCAGTGCTCAGTGTAAGGGTGGGAATTGGCAGAATCTTTCATCTGTCTGCCTAGAGTGGGACTGAACCCTCAGACCCAGAGGTGAAGAGCGTCTGGCCCGGGAATAGACCTCATCTGGGAGTGGGACTGAACCCACAGACCCAGAGGTGAAGAACGTCTGGCCCGAGAATAGGCCTCACCTGGGAGTGGGACTGAACCCACAGACCCAGAGGTGAAGAACGTCTGGCCCGGGAATAGGCCTCACTTGGGAGTGGGACTGAACCCACAGACCCAGCGATGAACAGCGTCTGACCCGGGAATAGGCCTCTCCTGGGAGTAGGACTGAACCCACAGACCCAGCGATGAAGAGCGCCTGGCCGTAGAATAGGCCTCACTTGGGAGTGGGACTGAACCCACAGACCCAGAGGTGAAGAGCGTCGGTCGTAACCGCTGAGCTACCAGCCCTCAACAGGTTAAGTTATTAAGAACTGACTGTGTTTGGTATGAAAAAATTTTATTAAAACAAAAGCCGGGTAACTGAAAACATTCAGAAAAAGAAACAGTAACGTGGTTTATGTATATCTAACATTACAAAAAATGGGGTTAAAATTCAGAATTTTATTACAAGATGTTGTGTGTTTTCTTAACAAACAAGAATCAGAATCCCACGAGTTTGACGAGTTCTTCCAGAAGGCTAATAGTTTTCACTTTCTGCTCTTTCAAGATGTTCACCTGCGACTCGATTCGGTTGGACACGGACACCAGAGCGCGAATCTCCTCCAACAGCGGGGTAATATTAGTCAAGTTGCCAATTACGACAACATTGCCCGAAGGTGTGGACGATGTTGTAGCTGGTGTAGTAGTAGTTGTTGTTGTAGCCTTGAAGATTCTTAGCCAACTCGCTGGCAGCAGGATCGGTGGTAAGCTCAACGTTATGTCTCTCTGTTCTTTGTCTATTGCTTTTCTGAGTAAAGCTCCTGCGATGGTCCGTTTGGCCCACCAGCTGAGGAAATCCTTGATTCTGAATTCACTCCTTGTGCTGCTCAAGTCTTCAGAGGTGCTGGAAGATTCCGGCAAAGATTCCGGCAAAGATTCTTGGAGAGATTCTTGCGAAGAATCTCTGTATCCTGTCTCGGAACTTAGCGAAGTTGGAACTGAAGAAAAAAAAATACTTAAAATCCGAAAATCGTAATTCTAAAAATATTTTTAGATTCTCTAATGTCTCTATTATCAATAGTTAACAACAATTTTTAACTAGGATAATTAGTGTAATTAATGAAAATTATTTTCCGCTACCTGCATAGGTCACGCGTAGACTGCACACAAACAGCAAGTAAAATAACAGCAAGCGATGATGATGGTGAGTTATCATCTTAACGGATGATAATCAAGTGTCTACTGAGTTACTATGTGTTCTTTAATACGTGTAAATAATTATAGGTACTGCTTGAATAGACATAACTTATTGAGAGACTACCACTCGCACCCACAGTTCCAGAGGTACTGAACATTGAACTCTCAGTTTTTCCTGGACATCCAAGTGAGATGGCCACGTTGGAAACTTGTTTCTAACGGGTTGAACTGTTCGCAAGGATTCTCTGAAGTCGGAACTGCAAGTTGACTCCCAAAATGGGAGTTTGAGGACTTCAGTTTTTTAACGAATCGTCCAGACCCAACACTCGCAGAAGACAAGACATTTAGAAAGTGCGGCAAGTATGAATAATTAGCAGAGGGTCCGAAACTCCGAGGAAAAGTGTATGAAGATTATTTGATAACACCTGATAACACGGAGATAACATGGAGATAACGGATTGATAACAGCGATAACATGACCCAGGTGTACGAAGATTATTGCAAGTTTCGGACCCCTTCATAATTAGTTTCTATCAATTATTTATTATAATAAATCGTACTTTGTTAATAATGTATAAATAATGACGTCTTTCAGTGTGTAGATTAATTAGTTTAAATTTAATTTATAATAATCAGATTAGTAATAGAAAACAAAATAAATATTTGTTTTTAAAAAATCTTAATTTCATATTTTAATTTAAAATTTATGTAATTTATTATTTATAAAACTATACATTAAATTTTATAGTAAAATATTGAACTTGTAAACTCATAATAATTATAATACGAATTTTGTGTATAAATAAAATGATAATAATGAGGAAAATGAGTAGTTTTTAAAAAATGGAGAAAATCTTAATTGAATATTTTAATTTAAAATTTAATTAATTTATTATTTATAAAACTATACATTAAATTTTAGAGTAAAATAATGAACAGGTAATATTATAATAATTATTATACATAATAATATAAACAAATACTATATATAATATTATATATAATTAGATAAAGATAAAATAATAATGGGGAAAATGAGTAGTTTTGGGAGACGTGTGATATTGGTGAAGTGTTAATTAAGGAATTGTGCACTGGATTAAGCTGAGGGACGGGCTGTTGACCTTATAGGAGTCGATTGCATTCCTCAAGGACATTGAAGAAATTTCAGTTTTGATTGAAATTTCTTGAAAAATCGTGAAAGATTCAGTGCCGAAGAGTTTAATAAGAAACATCTAGCAGTTAGTAGTGATAGTAGTAATAGCTGTATTAGTTGTAGGAGTAGGAGTAGCAGTGATAGTAGTAATAGTTGTAGTAGTTGTAGGAGTCGTAGTAGTAGTTGTGATAGTAGTGATAATAGTAGTAATAGTAGTAATAGTAGTGATAGTAGTAGTAGTAGTAGTAGTGAGCGAGTGATAGTAGTAGTGGTACTAGTAATAATAGTAGTAGTAGTATTAGTGACAGTAGTAGTAGTAGTAGTAGTAGTAGTAGTAGTAGTGATAGTTGTAGTGGTGTTAGTAATAGTAGTAATAATAGTAGTAGTAGTAGTATTAGTGATAGTAGTGATAGTAGTAGTAGTAGGAGGAGGAGGAGGAGGAGGAGGAGGAGTTGTAGTAAGAGTAAGAGTATAAGTATTGTTATGAATGATAGTGTGAATCTGTCGAATCCTTGGACAGTATGTTGAGCTACTGTATATGTATAGGATCTGTCCACCTATTCGACAGATTTATTATCCGTACTACTGTTTTCAAATTATTTTTATTACTAATTATTGTTATATCATTATTAGTGTTGCTGATCTGTCGAATCCTTGGACATAATGTTAAGTGGCAAAGCATTTATTGGACCTGTCCACCTATTCAGCATATTTACTATTCACAGTATTATCTTCATAGAGTAACCATAATTGTTATTATTATTAGCTTTATTGTTAACAGTTTTATTGTCGTTGTAAATCTGTCGAAGCCTGGGACAAAATCTTCTACGCCAAAATGTGTACACATAACTGTCCAGCTGTCCAGCTATTTGACAGATTTAATGTTCAGAGTGGTAGACTTAGTTTGCAGTAAACAGTTTTGGTGTGACACACGAGTGCTGGTTGATGACTAGTTTATTTATCACTTTTACGAATAATTA